>BCHU01000002.1:317224-1517224 GCA_001599715.1 Phaeotremella fagi | reverse complement strand
TTCCTAACCAATCAGCTACTCTTTGTTGGTAGCTTTGTTTGACTACTTTTCTGGCTGTCGAGGTTGAAGTAACGATTGGGAGAGGGAGCGAATTCTTCTTTCCCTTTTTGGTTGATTTGGGTGAATCATCTTCGGTAGTTGATGATTCCCTTCTTCGTTTCTTGTTACCGTTGTCGACAGCTGGAGCAGTAGGTGCAGCAGCGGAAGCTAAAGAGAGTGGAGATGAAGTGATGGTTGGGGCAAATGGAGTGAATGATGGAAGTGGTTGGAAGAGTTGAGGAAGTGACAAAGTCATCTCACGGGGTGAGATGGATTGTGAAACTTCTCTACCATCAAGTACAAGTGATTGTTCAGATGCAGTTGATGGAGTACGTTCTCTTGAAAACGGAACCAAATCTTGTTCACTACCAAAGAAGAAACCATCTTGAAGTTCGGGAATGAAGAAATCGTTAACCAATTCCTCTGGGGTACTGGCAACTGGAGAGAGATTACCGAAGTTTGTCAAATCGGCGAAACCTTGGAAAGCGTTCTCGTTGAACGCAATCTCGACTGGCTTGCTACCAGCGTTGACGTCTCCCAAAGTCGTTGACATGACTTCGGGAAGATCAGCTGAGAACAAGTCGGAGAATGAGAATTCGGATGGATAAGTAAAGTCCATATTGATGTTGGATAGGATTGATTCTAGGTTGACTTGGTTGTTTGAGGGAATTGGTGTTGGCTCTGATTGCCGTCTTTTTGGTTCAATGTTTGTTGTTGGATTGAACTGAATCTTTTCGATTGCTTTTGGGAGTGATGAGAATTTACGAAGTCGTCTAGGTGGAGGTGGGAGTGACGATGGAAGGGAGAATTCGTTGGGAGGGAGTGAGGTATTCGAGGAATGTCTAAAATAAACACGTTAGTAACTGCCACATTCACCCTGAAAGGATAGTAGACTGGTTACTCACACCTGATTTATGTAGTGGCCGTTAGGCAGAGTTGATTGATTTACGTGTTGTGGTTGGACGTTTGACACGTACACCTGGCTTGAGCTGTGGTGAGGTGTTGTTGAGGTTGGAAGAATTGATTCTGGGTCTGAGAACCAAAGAGAAGAGGAGCGTTGAAGAAATTTGGTGTTGTAGCTGGGTTGTAAGTTGAGGAAACCATCTTGGGCAGAAATGTTTTGAACCTTGTTGGGTTCGGTTAGTTTAGTTGGGGGGGTTGAAAGGGAGTCAGAAGGACTTGGATATGGATGTTGTAACTGTTGTTGGTGAGGTTGTTGGTGTTGAGAAACGTTAAAGTTGTTTAACGGTTGTGCGTGTTTTTCCTGGTTGGGAAAGGGATTTAAGCTGAGAAGAACATTGTTAACTGTATTGTTAAAAGTGTCTAGATGGTGTGATGGAATGTGAAGTTGTTGGTGTTGTTAGAGCCAGAGGCTGAGGGGGGATGCTGCTCGTTAGGAATAGATGTTGAGCAGTAATGTGGTGTATAAATGATATGAGAATGAAAGTGAAAAGTAAAAGAGAGAAAGAAGAAACGTTGGTTGACTGGACTGGGTGTGTCAGTCACTGCCTCCCTCTCCTCTCACCCCCGGTCTCACGGTCAACACTCAAAGGATAGCAGTTTGGCCCTGAAAGGTAGGTCTAATATAACTCCGAATCGCCGTGATTTATAATCAAGACGTGGCGTTGCCTCTATTCTTTCATTGAATGTGGCACTCATCTTCTCTCTCAATTCTTGGTTCACTCAATCGTATTCATCCACAGTATAAAATCACATTCCAAGATCCACTCCCTACTCAAGTTCAAAACACACAAACCCATAAAATTTACTTCAGTCACCGTTCCTCAACGGTGTTCCACAAATTCCCTTTCCTACCGATTACCAACCTCGATGTTCTAAGAAATGTCGTCAGAACACTTCCTCAATACATTATTCGATTACCCTTACCTAAACACCAAGGTGTCTAACTAGAAGTAGTATTCTTGATTTTTGTGGAGATCCAAGCGGAATAATTCTTAGGGGTACACCAAGAGGGATCGTCTTCGTACCAATCTTGGCTGCATTCTACTTCACGAATGAGGATCGAGGCGGTTTCAACCTCGGTGGACTTTGACGGCGGTACGGGAGGTATACTTCCACTGGCTTCCTTTTCGCCTCCATGATTGTTTCGGTTACTCTTATTGACTCTGGACTTTGATATGACTAGATCTGCAGCAGTCTCACACAGGGTATCGATGAAACTAAGACAAAAAATTAGTGAAGACCATATCACGAAATTGCGGAAAATAAAAAATTTCCCTACCTGTGTGTATCTTCTCTCCTTGAACATAGATATGTAAAACGACTGAAAATACCAGTAGAAGACTTTGCAGTCCTCCATTTTTGGAGTGCTTCTGGGTTCTCCATGGCTCTAACAGTGAAATCGACCGCATGAAATCGACCCTCATCGGTACACCATTTCAACCAATCTTCGGAAGTGTTTCCAAAGATAGTTTTGGTGAGTTCGAGGGAAGCTTTGGATTTGGTGAATTTGGACATGTCTTCGGTAGACCATGGCTGGGTGATGAGGCTGAGGATCTCAGGCTTTACTTCTACATGGTTTTTTTGTCAGTAATCAACAGGCTTTGTTCGCTGTCCTGTATCCAGTAATTAAGAATCACTTACTTGTAAGACTCATTGTGAATACTGTATGTTGTTGGGTGATGTAGTTGTGACTTATGTATTTATAATAAAAAGTGGGAGAATATGTTGAAAAGAAAACCATGATTTCAGGCATTTTGAACGCATTATATTGGCTGATTGGAAGGCGGAAAGATAATACAGTATCAGTATGAAAGGGTCGAACCACTAAAAAGGTTGATAATGGTTTGAACTCCTTTCTGTAATCTCCTCATTTTTATCGTCTCAGAAACCCCGCTCTCAAAAGATACAACATCTCCATCGAGTGAAAGGATCAGATGCACTGTAACGATCTGATCCAATACCACTTGTTACTACTTAGGTGTACGTCGAAAAGCTTTCTTGTTTGATGAGTTTAGAGGTCAATCAGTGATAATCCTGAACAAAGAGACTTCTGCTCTTTTTCTCGCTTTTCGTTAAAATCATCATCTTACATCGACGATCACTACGAGACTATATCAAGCTAATCAATGACTACTGAAACATCTCTCTACGGAGACTACTGGATACCCCACCCCCACCAATAACTCACATCAACTTTCCTTCACTCCGTTGAAGCGTTTCAGCTGATATCTTGGTCAGAAAGGCGGCTAAAAAAACTTCACTTACCCTTATTGAGTCGAATTTGAAAGTCTCTCAACGCTTCGGAGACGTTCGCTGAATACTCCCCGGGGTCGGTGATTTTCCCGAATATTTTATCAGCTTGTTGCACAGTAATGAATGTGACGAGGTTCTTCGACGCTTGAGTTTCTGTCGAGAGATCGGAGGTGACCGCAAGTATACTGGGACTCCAGTCCCCACCCTCCATCATATCTGAGAAATGAGAGTTGGCGGTCTCGCAGATTTGATCGGCGAAACTTGTGTAATCGTGTCAGCAAAACGCGGGTCATCATTCGAAATTTTACCTTGGTTCGACTTGTTTCTCTCCGACAACCAGGGCTGAGAGGAGACCAAAGACTCCAGACGAATTTTTAGCTTCTGACCATTTCTTGAGAGCTTCTGGGTTCTCCATGACTCGAGCTGTGAAGTCTACAGAGTGTACGCGTTTATTTGAATCACACCATTGAAGCCAGTCTTCTGGTTTACACTTGGTGATGCTGCGGAAGAGATCACGAGAGGCTTTTGTGTTGGTGAACTTTTTCATCTCTTCGGATGTCCAGGTTTGAGTGATGAGCGCTAGGACCTCTGGTGGCACTAACAAAAAGGATTGTTAGCTTTTCTGTTGAATGTATACTAGGGAAAAGCTTACTGTGGCCACTTTCTTCATTTGAATCGTGAGCTGACATTATGAATTGATGTTCTTGATTTATGTTCTTGAATCTAAAGTATTATGGAAAGTGGAAGAAAAGTGGGAAGAAACGAGTGGCGAAAAAGAAAAGCTCCATCGTCTAAATATGTCTGAAAGGCAATGTATCAAAGGTGGATTCAACAATGTCCGCTTGATAAAATATGATGTCGAAATACAAGGTGTTTACAAAAAACCGTTAAACTTCCATTGTGTTGGATTTCCGATTTCGTATCAAAGCTCCACAGAATCAAAGGATGTATAGACCCGAAACGACAACTTGATTGCTTTTACCGATAGAAGAAGGCAAACCTCCATGGGAGGTCTTCGTTCTTATAGTCGTATCGCCCGAAATAAATGGCGTAACAGCTACCAGTACTTGTGCAGTGCTCAGTTACTGCCACAGTGTCCAAGTGCCACTGATTCTGAGTAAAGGCCGAATTTGGCACTGTCCTTTGTTGATAAGACTCAACCTGACAACTCAACCTTGCCACTCAACTTCGCAACTTCATCTCACAGTTGGAAATTGAGCAACTCTTGAAGATCAAGTTAGCCTACTGACACTGACAGAATAGGCTTCCGCTCCTTTTTCTCGCGTTCATTGACCTCACCACTTTACATCAACACTACAAAACCATGTCAAACTCTTAACCGGCCATCAAAATTTCACCTAATACAGACTATCTGATACCAACACCAAACACCGAAAACTCATATCAACTTCCCTTCACTCCTTTGAAGCCTTTTCACTGCTGTATTCATCAGAAGACACTTGATCAAAGCACTTACACTTGTTGAGCTTCTTCTTCTTGGAAACAGTTTTCTTCGAATTTGATTTTTTCCGTGATCTTCATTGAATAGTTTGGAGCATCACTACCATCGCTGTAGCTTTCAGCATGTTGTTCATCAAGCATGAGTTTGACGAGGATTTTTGCAGCCTGAATTTCTACTGATGGAGGTGCGGCAATTGGAGATAGAGTAGAACTTTCTTCTTCATCGCTGTCGAGGACACTAGTTAATTTTTGGTAAGCAGTCTCGCAGATGATATCAGCAAAGCTAGGTATATTTTAACGTCAGGACTCAACAGGTACAAGTTTTGAAATAGTGAACCCTCACGTTTCCTCCTTCTTGGTCTCTCCGACCAACATAGCTGAAAGACCATGAAGAACTCTATTCTCAGCTTCTTTCTTTTCTAACCATTCACCAGTAAAATTTACACTCATCATCATTTCGACGGTAAAGTCGACTGAATGAAGCAGGTTTTTTTGATCACATTTTTGAAACCAGGCTGATGGCTTGCCAATGAAGGCTTTGAAGATCTTGGCGGACTTTTTCGTGTCGGTGAACTTGGAGATATCGTCGTCTGTCCAAGGACGAGTAATGACGGCCAAAACATCTGGTGGGACTAATAATTTTTAGCTTTTCATTCAACATACAGAGGGGGAAGCTTACTTGGACTAGTCTTGTCATCTGAATTGTGAGATGACATGATAAAAATAACGTTTCTTGATTTACGTTCTTGAATGTAAAGTGTTTTGAAAAGTGAAAGAAAAAGGGGGAAGAAACGAGTGGCGAAGAAATTTTTCTCTCTTACCTTCCACTTTTTACATGGAAGGCGTAACATCAAAGGTTGAAATGCATTGACTATTGATCTGAAGTATCAGTTGATAGTCTTCCAGCTCCACAAAATAAAATCAACCTCCGCTCAATCCTCCTTTGTTTTGAGCACTTTCTCTTTCGTGTCAGATCTCTACATTTGAAATGACATACAGTATTAACAAAGAATAACCCATATTTATGATTGATTTAGTTGGTGGAAGAAGGCTACATAGTTTGTCTTGTCTGACGAAGTCTTGATTGAACGCGATTGGAGCTACTGTAACTGTATATTCGCCATTAGTGATTGGCAGAAATGCAAAAGTCGTCCGGGTATTGTTGTCGAGGGGAATACGATATTATACTGTAGCATGCTTCCAGCATCTGTCGAGTCTTAGAATCATCACTTGACATTCATAACTACAAAACCAAGTTAAGCTGACAAAACACTACCCAACCTGCGACCTGATAAAAACTCCCTACATCACATCACACCAAAACAATTCCCGAAGCACTCATTTCCAACATCCAATCCTTTAAAACCTCCTCGCTGCTACTTAATCAGCAACAAAGTCACCAGAGCAAACACTCACATTGTCTTGACTGGGGCCGTAACATTGACTTGAACTCTTCTGTGATGATTTTTGAGAATTTACGTCTTTTTTCGGCTCCATTCATGACGCTACCAATCTCCATAAAAGAAGCGTATTCCACGAGGAGTGAAGCTGTTTTAGCTTTGGTTGAAAGAGGAGCAGCTACTTGAGTCAAAACTTCTTTTTCTTCTTCGTCTTCTTCTTCTTCATTTAGGATGTCAAAGACGTGAGCTGATGCAGCTTCGTAAATGAGCTCCGCGAGACTGTAAAAATGTCGTGAACGTCAGCAAAGAGTGGGCTTTCAAAGGATTCTAATATTGAGTTCACCTCGGATCGGATTTTTTCTCTCCAAAAACAATTGTTGAGAGACCACTAAGAACTCCAGATGTAGATGAAGGTTTCTTCGCTTCTGCCCAAACGTTCAGAGATTCGGTGTCGTTCATCAAACGATCCATTATTCTAACAGTGAAATCGACTGAAGGGTAGAGATTTTTTTTCTCACATCTTTGGAGCCAATCTGATGGTTCTCCAATGAAATCGCGAAACAAATCACCGGAGGCTTTGGTGTTGGTGAATCTGGAGACATCTTCGGTGGTCCAGGGAGCTCGGATGATGATGAGCATTTCTGGTGTGGGACGAGGTACTGATGGTGTAATCAGAATTTTTTTGCGAATGAATGGGATACAGTGATCAAGATGCACTTACGTTCCCCGTTATCGTTTTCTGAATCAGAAGAAGACATTTTGATTGTTGATCTGATTGAGAGTCTGTGAAAGTACAAGAGGGAACGAACGAATGGCGAAGAAAATATTTCCCCATGTAGTCTTCTCTATTGTCATGGAAGGCATCATATGAAAGGTTTGTTTATGACAATTCTCGCTCCGCAAAATATAATCTCAACAGATGAAACTCGACATAAAGCAGGTACTTTTACAATACCAGCACCTGTCCACTGCTACAACGACGCCACAGTGTTGAAGTGCCACTTAAAGGCCGAATGTGGCATTGTCCTTCGATGATAAGAATTTGATTTATTGATACGCACGTTCCTTATCTCTCAGCTGCAACATATCGAATATCGAACGTGTTAAAAATAAACATCTAAAACGCGTTTTTTTTTGGTAAGAAGGAAATGTAATATATGGAAAACAAGACATGTGCTTGATGACACGTCCTTTCTACTTCTACTCGGCTTCAGCTGATCTACCTTGAACTCCAACAACTTACTGTTTGCTAGTGGTTAACGTTGTTTAGGTTTAGCGCCTCCTCCTTAACCTCCTTACGCTTTGTCCTGATCGTGTTGTTACAGCTTCTTCGATTCTCAACCACTTTAACTACTTTTGGGTGGCAAGTTTTATTGGCTGACATGAAGATTTTATAACTTATATGCTATAACAACATGATATAACTTGACTTTTACCTGACAACATTATATTATAATTATATACTCTATAATTCAACACACGTTATAACTCCTTTCAACTATACAACTCCATTATCTTTAACACAACATCAAATCACTCCTTGGTTCTGGATAACCGCCGATCTTCCTTTGTTACACACCTCCTTTCATCTCGGTAACAAATCAAATTCAATCAATTTCATTTCACAATGGATTTACTTACTCCACCATTAACACCAGCAACCCAACCTCAGTTATCAATAGATACAACGATATCCTCAACAACAGGTTATCAAACACGATCACAAACAGCGAGAGCTCGTTCGAAATCACCAAACACCTCTGAAAAGAATTCACCAATGTCACAAGAATGGTCATCACCCGAGTTCATGGAATTACCTCCTCCAGTATCGTCGTTCTCTGCATCAATGGAAATGCCAGATTTGGATCTACCAGATGCAGCATTGGTCAATGAAAAGATTGTTGAACAGGATAGATTAAGTAGTATCGACGAAGAAGACGATGCGAAATATGTTTGGAGAGATGGGATGACTGTTCAAGAACGTGATGAGAGGGAGGAATGGATTTGCGAGAAAAGAGGTAGAAGTGGACTTAGGATCGTCATTGTGACAGGTGAGTAGATGTCATTCTTATAACCGATCGACAACTGCTAACATCGTACAGAAAACTTCTTACCAAAGGTCGATGGTGTTACAAGAACACTCGCCAGATTACTCGAACATTTAGAAAGAGAAGGCCACCAGTGTATGCTCCTAGGCCCAGGAAGTGGAATGGCAAGTCTCTCATAAACAACCGTCTTACAATCTACTAACATTTCAACAGAGCCATTACGCGTCTCATCCTCTGGTCGGTACAGCTGGTGTACCACTCGTAGTCTACCCAGGACTAAAACTTAATTTCTTACGACCAAAATTCATGCGTACAATCAAAGATTTCGTGAGTGGCAACCATAAATTATCTTCCGACTCTCACTGACTTGACTGTGTAGCAACCTGATGTTGTCCATTTCGTGGATCCCATCTGGCTAGGTGCCCAAACACTTATGGCTATGGAACTCGGTTGGGCAGGTGAGGAATGGGTCGGTGAGAACGGACCTGCATTGGGTGCTGGGATCTCAGGAGCGGTAGTTGCGAGTTATCATACGTGAGCATTGATTTCTTTTTCTTATCTCACTAGATGTTTCACTTTCCGCCCATCAAGTTTCAAATCCCATCTTAGCAGCTTTGATCGCTAACCCTGATAATCAGGAATCTTGCTACCTACGCCACTTTATTCGGTATGGCTTGGTTGGAACCTATCATGTGGAGATGGCAACGATGGCTTTATTCAAAGTAGGTTCAGTGATAGATAAATGGAACCATCATCCATGACTGACCTGACTCACAGAACCATCCTTACTCTCTGCCCATCACCATCGACAGTTGCCATGTTAAATGGACAATCATTCAATCCAGTCCGACTCTGGCCTAGAGGAGTCGCTTTAGCACAATTCAATCCTGAAAAAAGATGTACGCAAATGCGTGCTTCATGGGGTGTCGGCGAGGTCAACATCGTAACCAAAATCGTCAACGAAACCACCACAACCAAAGGATCTCTTCCAATGGGGATCAACCACGGCGGTCGTAAAGTCAGTTTACCACTCACTCCACCGGCCAGTCCATGGGTATCAGCCACAACGACTCAAGTTCAAGTTACCCAATCTATCAGTCAAATCATCACTCCCGCCGAAGAAACTTCCATCTTACCACCAAGATCAGTCCTCCTCTACGTAGGTAGAGTCTCATGGGAAAAAAATCTTCTACTCCTCCTAAAAGCCTATGGCAAATTATCCACACATTTACCAGCCGATGTCTTACTACCGAAATTGGTTTTCGTTGGTGACGGACCGGCACGTTTAGAACTTGAATCCCAATGTCGGGAGAAAGGGTTTGACGCTATCTTCATGGGTCATAGATCTGGTGAAGAGTTGGCTAAATGTTATGCTAGTGCGGACGTTTTCGCTTTCCCAAGTTTTACCGAGGTAAGCAATTATTTTTTAAGAAGGGAATGAGTCTAACGATGAACTATAGACTTTTGGTCAAGTCGTTCTAGAAGCTTTAGCATCTGGCTTGGTAAGTCCTTTCCACCATGTATGGGTTATATGACTAACCCCCCAAAAGCCTGTTATAGGATTAGACGCCGAAGGTACAAGAGATCTTGTCCAACATTCCAAAACCGGATATCTATTGTCTCTACCTGAATCCGTTTCTCATCTAAAAGAGAACCCATCTCGAACATGGCCAGTGATCTGTCGTTCAGCTGATACCCCACTATTCGACGATTGTGCTGAAAGATATGCCAAGCTTTTGGCTCTTTCTGTTATTGATCAGAAGACGCGGAAAGAGATGAGCGTAAGGGCTAGTACGGAGGGTATCGAGGGATTCACATGGTGGGATGCTATGGAGGTAGGTCACTTCTGAAAATAATTTATGACATTATGAAGCTGACACTTGATCTGTTAACAGAGGTGCGTCGACGGCTACAGAGAAGCAATCAAGACTTCCCGTCAAAGAAGGAAAATCTCAGTGGTAACTTCAGTCCAAGAACCAACCTCAGAGACTAGCACTGTGGAAAAAAGTCCTAAAATCTCAAGAGTCAATCGAGCACTTTCAAAAAGTCTAGCTCACAAGGGTGCATGGTCACCCCATCTCGGTCCACAATCTCCAACAATCTCCATGTCAACTTTAAACGGTGAATCCCACGTTGACGAAGATTTGGCTCAACATGGAATGAGAAGATTTGCTTTGAGACGAGGGAAATTCGATACAGCTGAGAATTTATGGCATTTGAGTAAGTCTCTTTTTTGTGTGGGCGCATGGCAGTGGTACTGATTGCTTTTTTCTATAGAAACTATCATTAAAGCTTTAGTGGTTTGTTACCTCTTCTACGCCATTTATTCACATCATGTCGCATCTAAAGTTTCAGACTCATTCGCCAAAGCTGAGATGGTTAGTCTGTAGTCTATCGTCTCTTGTTTCTTCGTTTACTTCTTCTCCATGTTTATCACCTGCTTAGAATATTTTCTAATCTTAATTTTTATTATTGTTATCTTTGTTTTCTTATTTATTGAAAGAGAAAAAAATCATCTTCTGTTTATATATACAGTATAGATATTTATCTTGTAACGACTAATGTAACGACCAGACCTTGTAATGAATCCGATTGTGCCACTTCGTTTTCCTGTTCCAGGCCTATCATATCCTTTGCAGGACATTAGTACCACCCTTTCATCAACAGCTCCACTACATCCATTTGTTGTCAAAAACATACTGTACAGTAGGAGGAAGGCGAAATGGTGCTTCTGCATGTCCTTTCATCAGCAGCTCCACTACTTCCACTCATTGTAAAGACACAGGAGGAAGGCGAAATGGTGAATATTTCAGTTGAAGTTTTTACATGTTTCTCCATTTTCGTTTCTTACTTCAACTTTCATCCATTCACCACCAACCCAATAATTTTATTCTTTATCGTTGATACACAAGTAACTTACCTCGTCGAACATGTCAGAATCATCAGTCAGATACGCAGTTGGGGAAACCTCGTCTAATTGCGAGAAGTGAGTTGTAAACAGTTGTCTACTGACTTGAATACAATACTGATCATTTATACAGAGAACGGAGGGGTCAAGCTTGGGCTACTTTCCTATCTCTAGGAGATACAGACCTCGCGATTGCGAGTCATGCCAGACCAACGGGATGGGGTGATCAAAAATATATAGATCAAGAAGATTTTATTTGTTATGATCGCACCAAGAATATTCGTACCTCCATAGGCAAAAGAGACGTTGGTCCTGGGGGCTCAACACCAGAACAAACATCACAATGGTTAACAGAGAGTTTAAACGGGTTGATTGATGTTGACGGAAAATTGGTCGAAAAGAGTACTTGGAATAAAGATCAGTGGGGTGTTTGGTATCCCGCCAAAAAAGAAGAAGGGAATTTTATGAGTGAGGCCGAAGCCCAAAGTATTAAAGCCGTTGGCTTGAAGGGAGTAGAAAAACTCGTCGCAGCTCATACACAATATATCAATAGTCTGCGGTCGAAAGGTGGAGACAAGGTTCTTTCTGAAAGGAAAAACAATTCTTATTGGGTTTGAGGAGATATGTTTTGTGTGGTGCAGTTCGTAGTGTGTTAAAAGTTGTTTATTTAGTTTCGTTTGTATTCAGAGATAATTTTATACCCCGTACAGCAAACTGTCTTGTCTTGCTATCAGCTCTAATCTAAACACTCCCCTTGACCGTACCCCAACTTCCCAATAGCCCTTTAATATCAAGTGCCACAGACAATTTTCATTCTCGAAATTGGAATGTCTAGTCCTTTCAACAACAGCTCCATAGTCTGCCCTCATCGGTAAAAGCAAAAAGGGCATATAATCCGTCTGCGGTATGTCATCAGCAAAGTTGTTTCATTGATTCTCGGCTTTGATCTGTCAATTTGGTTCTTTCTCTCATCGGGAAAGTGAAGGAAGGCATATTTAGCTAATGTCATTACCGAAATCAAATTCTTTGCTTCTGGTTTTTGCGCTGTTCAAAGAAGGCCAGATCGAATTTATTCTTTGGAAGGCAAGCTACTGTGTGTAGTACAATATTCAGAATTTCTTCTTGTCTTCTTCCTCTTCTTACTTTCTCATTTTTTCGACACCGAATTCTTTTAATTTTCTCATATCACATCAATCTTAATAAAGAAACTACCGTCATGCCAGACAGTGAAAGTGACAAAAAAAGCAAGCTAAGCAAGTACATGGCTGATAGTACACAATCAAGCTATTATCCGTAAGTGTAATTAGCTTCCTGTCTCACAGTGATATCATACCCGATGGCTGACGATATCTCCTGTTCGTATATAACAAACACTGCAGAGAAGAAGATGATTCCGGTTTCCAAGCCAATACCCGTTATTTCTATGCTGAAGGTAAAGTTATCGGATTATCCACAAAATACCTTGGAGAGGAGGGGTATCAAGAGGAACTCTATTCACACGATTTCAAAAATCCGATTAGAGTACAAGGAGAAGAACGAACCGTCGAATCTATGAATTCAGAAGATCGATTAGAATGGATGAAGGAAAGTGTTGGGGGGTTAGAATTGGAGATCACACACAACGAAGCTCTCAGACTTATGGAGCCACTCAATTCGGCTCATACCCAGTACTTGAAGTTGAAGATTTCAGATCAAGATTACTGTTTGGTCTGAGATGAGGTCGATAAGTATGGCGCGTGAGGGTTTGGGAGGGTATCAGAGGGTACGAGATGTTCAAAGATGTTTTCTAGTACGTGGAGGTTCAAATTTGTTAGATTTAGATTCTGTCAGCCACAGTACGAGTACAAGTACATATACAGTAGTATATATACTTATTGTTCTACAGTCGTCGGTATGAATTGATATTTGTCTATTGTCATTCTTTAACATCCACATTCGTTTACCCAAAAAGTCATCTTCGTTACTGAAAAGAATTATTCAAAAACCTATCCAAATTTTCGAGAGATGCAATCAACTTCTTGTAAACCTGAACAAAGAGACAGGCATGCAAGAAAGGAGATCAACAGAAACTACGACTTCCTGTTGAACACATGTATTTTGGCAGTGCCTCATTCAAGAACCAGAGTTTTGTAGTGGACTTATGAATGCAAGTGATCGTTGACATACTGTATCTGTCATCTAGACTTCGCTAGTTTGTGCAGAACATTCTTTCGTTGAGACGACCCCAACTACACCTGTGAATTTGATACATCTTGCATAGGGTAATCGCAATGATAATGAGAAAACTAATAGAAAAGGGGGAAAAAGGTAAGCTACTGTAAGAAGAAGCAGTAAAAGCAACAAGGGCAAACAATCCGTCTGCAGTATATCATCATCAAAATCCTTTCTTTGATGATCTATCATTTTGGTTCTTTCTCTCATCGGGAAAAGTAAAGGAAGACAAAATCAGCTCCACACCATGTCATTAACGAAATCAATTCTTTGTTTCTCGTTTTTGTGCTGTCCAAGGAAGGCCAAAATGAAATATATTCATAGGAAGGCAAGTTACTGCGTATAGTACATTGTTCAAAACATCTGTTCGTCTTCTTCCTCTTTTCCTACAAGTCCGAGTACTTTCTTGATTATTCGCCACCAAATTGTGTTCTATTCTTTCATTACATAAGTCCTAATAAAGAAACTCATGATGTCAGAGGATACAGACGCTCTACTAGGTAAATACTTAGCGGATAGTATACTGTCTAGACATTATCCGTAAGTGTTGGAAAACTTTCCGCTATAAACTGAGAACATGCTGTACCTGGTGGCTGATGAGATTTCCTGTACATTTGTACATTGTACACTGCAGAGAAGAAGATGGTTCAGAAATCGATGCCATTACCTTCTATTTCTACACTGAAGGCAAAGCAATCAGTTTATCCAGAGAGTGTCTGGGAAAGAAGGGGTATAAAGAGATACTCTGTACCTTCGATTTCAAAAAAAATCACAGCATAGCAAGAGACCAACGAATCGTTAAATCAATGGATTCAGAAAATCGATTACAGTGGATGAAAAATAGTTCGAAAAAAATTAAAATTGAGATCACCCACGACGAAGTACTCAAACTTATGGAACCACTCAATTCGGCTCATACACAGTACTTGAAGTTGAAGACTTCAACTTCTTTGATTTCAAATGATTCGACTCCAACCGCTTCGACTCCAAATGATTTCACTTCAAATTAAGATCATATGTGAAGGTACAGTATGTGGCGGTTCTAAGGTGTTATGTATGAGGAGGTTCAAGTTTGAGATTATTTCCTAATTCATTTGTGTATATGGTTATTACTTGTATGTTTTGTCTATGGTGTGAATGTGAATGTCGATTGATGAATCGTCAATTCGAAGAAAGTGAGGACGTTGGTTGAGAATTACGTAGTTTGATATGCAGGATGCTAGTTGACGAATCATTCTTACTAACGTACGCTACCAAGAACCCCTTCACCTCTTAATTTGATACATCTTGCACTGGGTAAATTGAAATGTAGAAAATTACTAAAAAGAAAGAAGAGAAAAAAGGGGAAAGCGATAAGCTACTGTAAAGATTGACTAAGGAAAAAAGAGTAAAATACGATGATTTTCGTTATGAATGAGTACCAATGAAAATGAGAAAATAATAGTAATAGAGGAGCCCTCGTCCCGCCCATTCGCCTTTTTTTTGGGTCCAACAGTTTGTATGTAGATAAAATTAAAAATTCCATTTTTTGTATGAGTAATACCAAGAAAATATAGGTTTCCGTTTCCGATGATATGAATTTCCCTAGACAAGTAAAATTGAATGTTTACTTCGTCTTCTTCTTCTTCTTTACAACCACACACACACGGTAAACACCACCACCCCCACGCTTTATCACCACTCCCAAAAGAAACCGATTAGAAATCCAGGAAGAAATGGTCGTAAGGTCCAGTACCGACTTTACCGTATTCACTAACATCAGCTTCTTGATAACGATCGAATCTAAAGAAATGCAAATCAGTCCATGCCCCATAAGTAAAAGAAAGACGTACTGAGAAGCATCCCCATCACCCTCAATCTTAGGAACATAAGGTGCAGGTATCTCTCTTCTATACAATTTATCCCAATCGACTTCAGCGAACCAACCGTGAGCGAAAATATCTGAAGATCCAGCTCTCAAATTTCCGTATCTCTTGGTTAAATCTCCGACTAGTAGGTTTTTGAGTAATTCTTTGGCTAGAGCGTCGAAATATGTGGGATAACGGACTTTGCCTGCTATGATCTGTAGGGTTTTTCTTTGGTTAGTTATCGTTTTGTGTTTGATTTTGTTACTAACCTTTTCGTACAACTTCATTGGGTTTCCATCTTCGTTGTAGAACGGTGGATAACCAGCCTTTTTTGTTTTATCAGTAACATCCTGGTAGAATCTAGAAACACGACATACCAGCATTTCAAAGATCAAAACACCAAGGGCATACCAATCGACACTCTTGTTGTAACCTTTAGATTGAACAACTTCAGGTGCAACTATTCGTCAATCGTCAGTAAAACCGTATTTCCATAGATACACAATACTTACGATAATCTGGAGTACCACATAACGTCCAAGTAACATCAGGAACTAGTTTAGCGAAACCGAAATCTGTAATCTTAACGTGACCATCTGCACCCAACAACAAATTTTCTGGTTTCAAATCACGATAGATGATATCTAAAGAATGTAGATAATCGAGACCTAAAGCTACTTCCGCAGCGTAGAATTTAGCTACGGAGTTGGGGAAACGCTAAAAAAGGGAACAGCCGCATCAGTAAACACGAAATGTAAAAGATTGAACAGACATACCTGACTCTTTCTTAGTAAACTGAATAATTCACCACCAGCAACGAAATCCATGACCATATAAAGATTGTGTACGTCTTGGAAAGTACCCCAAAGATTGACTAGGAACGGATGACGAACTCTGACTAACATTTCACGTTCGGAATTCGTATGTTCGACTTGTTTCATTTTGATAACTTTTTCTTTGTTCAACACCTTGACAGCGTAGAATCTACCGTTATGTTTGGATCTGACTAGATGAACACGACCGAATGAACCTGTACCAAGACTATCAAGTTTGGGTTTTTGAGAATCAGTATTTTATCAATATTGAGGTATAGAGGTGTTAACATACGTTCTTTCGATTGCGAAATCTGCTAAAGCGTATCTGCCTGCTGTTTTTCGTAATGGTTGACCGGCTGTGCTGCCTGCCGTGGTGTTTGCGACTTTGGCATTAGCAGGTAATTGAGTGGACGAAGTAGTGAGTGCAGCCTGTGTAGCGGCGGCGTTGATAGCAGCGACACGAGCTTGTTGAGTCGCTTGATGTAAATTAGCTTGAGCTTGTGCGGCCTACGGTAGTCAGTATCAGAACTTCACTGCTTTCTACAACACATACCTGTTCTTGTGCTTCTCTAGCTTTCTCCCGCATCCTCTCTTCATCAACAGAACTGTTTCTACCCTCCATACCTTGAATGGTAAGACCAGAAACATCAGCCATATCAACACTCATATTTCTACCGTCGTTATGTTGTTGCTGTTGCTGTTGACCGTAGTAGGCTTGTGGAGTAGCTTGACCACCTTGAACGCCTAAAGCTGAAGATAAAGTTCTGGCGGATGGGGGAACAGCGGAAAGTGAAGATGAAGCTGAAGAACCTGCGTTTGAAGCGTCGGATAATTTCTGACCAGGAGCGTGACTAGAGATTAGAGGTTTTAGTTAGAATTTTAATTGATCATATCTAAAGAAACAAGATCTAGACTTACTGTTCGACACCCTCCATAGCTCCCGCTCCACTTGTGAAAGTACTAGAATTAAACGTAGGTTGGGGACTTGAATTATATTGATAAGCTTGACTAGGTGGTTGTGGACTTGGTACAGTCCCTTTTGAGAAATAAGCGTTAGCCGCAGCTTGTGATAAACCTATCGGTGAAGATGGAGTTGGGATCGTCGATTTAGTAGGAACATTTGAATTCTGTTTTCGATGAAGTTTGTCAGATACTTTTGCAAACATCTTGGGAATCGATTATGATTTCTTAGAGGTTTGGTAGGGGTAGAGGGATTCCTCCTTTATGGTGTGTTTGACGTTTTTGATTATAAAGGAAGGATAAATGATTGGATTTTGGTGTTAGACTGGAATGGGTTGAGACTAGCTCTTGTAGAGGGAGGGATGGGTGGTTCCGAGATGACTGAGATGGAGAGTAGTATATACAAGTGGAGGATGGATGGATGTTGGATGATGTTAGGTGTGAGCGATGGATTGTGGTTGGTGTAGATATGAAGCAAGAATGAAAGAAAGAGTAAGAATAAATTCTACCTAATGGTAATGGTAATTGTAATCCTAATCCGCACTTGGTGGTGTAACTGTAACTGTAACTGTAACTGTATGCTGTATTGAAGGCTGGCTATGGAAATATGGTTACTGCCGATCGACTATAATCGTCACCTTGAATAAATTACCCAATCCGGCCAAAAGTAAAATAAATCGTAATAGGAATAAGTACAAGATATCTATACCTATTCAGAAAGTGTTGTTGATGATTGATTTTCGACTATATCGAGTAAATAATTCAGAGTATGCTATGGATTAGAGTTCAAAAGATATCTATCTAATCAAGTAACCAACTTCACCAAAGGATTTATGTACAATCCATCAAATCTTGAAACGCGAACGCGAAAAAATCAACCGCGTTCTTTCTTGGTGGAGTTTTTCATTTATCATCTCCATTATTCTCTGCCATCTGCGTAACTCTACCTCTACGTCTAGTAAAACTTATGAACTATTTCTATCAAGCATTCCTATGTATGCATAAGATAATACAACCATGACCCCCCAAGCCAAAGAAAAGTGAACACAGGAAACGCCACAACCGGAGCTCCAAATAAAATTACTTCATTGTTTTTCCAAAATATCAACGCAGAATCAAAATATTTATTCGATTAAATGCTAAAACGTCTAGCATCTAACAATCAAATCATATCATCTCTACTAAAAATGTCGACTAATACCAATACCCCCAGAGCTAGAGGTAATCATTTCCGACCTCGTGGAAGAGGATTTTCTAGTCGAGGTGGAAGAGGAAGAGGCGGTGGTGGGGGTGGTGGCCAACCAATTCAAGAAAATTTTTCCACTCAAACTTCAACACCGATTTTCAGTGGAGTCAGTACCCCCGCAGAAAGCTTTCTCGAATCTGGACCCAGTGATATCAAGCAATACAGATTCACAGATTTCAAAGGATTAAGTCAAGAGTTACTCGATCGAATTCCATTCGAATTCTGTACAGAAGTAAGTCTCTTCATATCAAATGTATATATCACTAAAAGACCAGGTTCAAGGAATGACGCTACCAACCATTCTGGGTGAACATGATCTCCTAGCCCAAGCTAAAACGGGAACCGGTAAAACGTTGGCTTTCCTCATCCCCTCCATCCAACGATTGATTCAATCACCGCCTTCGCAAGGCTCTACCTCCATATTGATCCTCTCACCAACCCGGGAATTGGCTTTGCAGATCGGTGAATCTGCTGATATGTTACTTGGTGGTTCGGAGGGTAGATACGGTGTGAAATGTGTGGTTGGGGGTACGAATATTGATAAAGATATTAAACAATTGGGGAATAGGGGGTGGGTATATTCTCCTTGAGAACTCTGGAGAAGTACTGAAGGTTTAATAGATTTAAAGCGGATATCCTCGTTGCTACTCCAGGAAGACTTGTTGATCTACTCCAGAATGGCGGGCTTAAGCCAAGATTATCACGATTAAGTGGGTGACGATCATTACATCTATTTACTGATAAAAAGCCACACTTGTTCTGGACGAAGCGGATCGATTACTAGATGCAGGATTCAGAAAGGAACTAGTTCAAATACTAGAATCCCTTCCTGATAGAACTAAATCACCAAGACAGACTTTATTGTTCTCAGCAACGATCCCTAAAGAGGTTCATACTGTATGCCAAGCGTTCCCTCCGTTAGTGAATTTAACTAATAGTAACACTTGTTAGATCGCCTCGCTAGCACTTAGCAAGGATCACAAATTCATCACCACCCTCACAGAAGAAGATGTCAACGTTCACGAGCATGTTAGACAGGAATGTCTTGTTGTTCCAGGAGGTGATATTTTGGTAGCTGCTTTAGACATTTTGTTGGCCGAAGAAGCCAAAGGAAAAGATGGATCAGGTTTCAAAGGTATCTTCTTTCCACTTGTCAACGGGTCAATCCTAATTATCTTTAGTAATGGTTTTTCTCCCAACTGCTAGAGCTGCCGGGTTGTTTTACGAATTATTTTCAGCCATATCACTCGATTTCCCAGTTTGGGAAATCCATTCAAGGATGTCTCAATCGAAACGTGTCAAGACCACGGACGCTTTTAGGGAAGCTGAAACAGGTGTACTTTTCTCTTCTGATGTTACGGCAAGAGGTATAGATGTTAAAGGTGTGACTGCCGTCGTACAAATTGGTCTACCAAGTTCATCGGAACAATGTAAGTACTATCACTCTACTTAAAAAAAATCACAACAGAATTTAACCACCGAACAGATATCCATAGATTAGGAAGAACAGCCAGAGCCGGTGCATCAGGCCACGGAATCTTGATTTTGGGCGAATTCGAGAAATTCTTCCTCAACAACCAAGAAATGAAATCATTCAATCTAACCCCCCACCCACCCTTAAACCCCGATTCCAGCTCCCGATCAAAAATCCAGCAAGCATCACAACAAGTAACATCTGAAACTAAGACCCAAGCTTATCAAGCATGGTTAGGATACTATAACTCATCTTTGAAAGCGCTTCGATGGAATTCGGGGGATTTGGTTAGGAACGCTAATGAATATGCTAGGGATACTTTGGGATATGATGGGGGAGTCGGTGGGGGTGGGGGGGAATGGAAACCTCCTGGATTGTTTGCTAAGACTGTTGGGAAGATGGGGTTGAAAGGTGTAGGTGGGTTGAATGTTGTTAGGGAACCTCCTAGGGAGGGCGGTGGTGGTGGAGGTGGGAGGGGAGGGGGTCAACTTGGGAAACGACCTCGTGAGGAGATGGGTGGGAGAGGTGGTGGTGGCGGCGGTGGTGGTGGTGGCCGTGGTAGAGGGGGTGGTAGTAGAGGAAGAGGAGGTGGGGGAGGTGGTCGTGGTGGTCGTGGACAATAAATGAGAGTATGAGACTGAACAGTGTCCATAAAAGTATAGAATTTAGATGTTAGATAAACTCCTTGGTGTATCGGTTAAATCCCTATAACCGACGTTCGGCTGAAATGCATAATGGAATTACCGATGACCACATGCACAGACCTCAAAGCTGTTGAGAGCTACAGTGTACATGTTCTCACCTTGTCTTTATATTTCTACCAAGGTTGTTGCGATATAAGCTAGCTTAGCCAACCGAAAATAACATCGACGCAACGATAAGGAAGGGAAAGAATACATCAGAAACAAATTACGAAACCCACCCACCAAATAATGCTGCGTCGAAAAACCCCGTTCCGTTTGTCCACCTCCCAAATCCAAAAAAGACTATCAACAACCTTCCCAACATCACTAGACGAGCCCTCAGACCAACAAACTCCTACACCCCGAACGAGAACAGCTCCAGTCCCATTGAAAGAGGAGAAAGATGAACCTTCGTTAGGTCAATCTGAGTTATTATTGGATACAACCGAGAAGGTACAGTATTTACAACCCTTCAAAATTCAAAACTGAAACTGAAACTCCTTAGGCATTGTCGACACCCGGATTGAAGTTTACTGATGGACATGGAATTAGGGGTCCGACTGGTAAAGGTAGATCGACGAGACGGATGAATCTCTATCAGGCTATACGGGATGCGTTGGGGTGAGATCGGTTTCGGTGTGAAGATGATCAACTGATGATTGGGGGAGTAGGACTGCGTTATCTACCAATCCTAAAGCTGTAGTTTTCGGGGAAGACGTAGCGTTCGGTGGTGTTTTCAGGTAGCTCCCCTCCTCACCATACTTGATTGTTGTAGAATACTGATCTAGGTGAATAGATGTACTATGGGCTTAACGGAGGAATTCGGTATGTCCCACCACCTTCTTTTCAAGGAATAGTGTTTATAGTGATAACCATCATTCGTGGTTAGGCAAGAAAAGGGTTTTCAATACTCCGCTCACCGAACAGGGGATCGCTGGATTCGGGATAGGTTTGGCAAGTGTGGGTTCTGTCGCCATTGGTGAAATCCAATTTGGTGATTATGTATGTAATCCCCGAACCAACATACAGTATCTAACGAAAACCAGATATTCCCAGCATTCGATCAAGTGAATCATATCGTTCTTCTCAAAACGACAGTGACAAACTGACTCACTTACCAGATAGTCAACGAAGCTGCTAAACAACGCTACGCCTCGGGAGGGCATTATCCACTGCAAGGAGGTTCACTCACTCTTCGTTCACCGATCGGATCAGTCGGTCATGGGGGTTTATATCATTCGCAAAGTCCTGAAGGGTATTTCATGGGTGCTGCTGGACTGAAGATCGTTATTCCGCGTTCACCTATACAGGCTAAAGGGTTGTTGTTGGCTGCTATCAGGGATCCTAACCCCGTTATTGTTTTTGAACCCAAGATCTTGTGTGTAATCCCTTCGCTAGATTTAAGATTGGTTCGCTGATACATGAATGTTCTAGGTATCGTGCTGCTGGTAGGTACATTTGGTTGATTTCATTTTGTGTTTCTGCTTATAGATTGATTAGTGGAACAAGTTCCTGAAGACGATTATACCCTTCCACTGGAATCTATCGATATCGTTCAAGAAGGAACAGATCTAACATTAGTATCCTACGGTACACCCCTCTACACATGTCGTAGGTCAAATCACTATACTAAAGACATAACATACTAAAAACACCTCAGTACGAGCAATTAACCTCCTCAAATCCCCACCATCCTCCCTAATACCCTTCCTCCCACCCCATCTGAAACCACCGAACCCAACCCCCAAGATCCAATTGATAGATATAAGAACGATTAACCCCTTACCCTACACCCAGATATCTGAACAAGTCAAGAAAACAGGTAGGATGGTCGTTGTCCATGAAGCTGGGAAAAGTGGTGGGGTGGGGAATAACATTGCTAGTGAAGTTGGAAGGAGGAGTTTTGAATTTTTGGAAGCTCCGATTGGGATTGTTTCGGGTTGGGAGTGAGTTGAAAACCCCTTTTTTGGCTTGATTGTGTTGATTTTGGGTTTTTTTTAGTACACCTGTACCGTTGACTTTTGAAAAGTTCTATCAACCTGATGTTATTAGAGTTTTTGATAAATTGGTAGAAACTTTGAGTTATTGAGGTGTCGATATGTACAAATACTTGCATGAGATGTATCAAGAGAAGATTTACGAGTATGTTACAAAGATTTAAACAGATGTAACCGAATTCAATATACAGTGTAGTGCAAGACGATCAATTCCCCCACCCAAAAGCCCCAATACAATAAACCAATCTATCCCAAAGCACAGCAACGAATTTCTCCAAACCCTCACTCAATCGTACCTCCAACTTGAAAATCGTGTGTTGAAGTTGACGTTGACTAGCACCAACACCATGTACCACGACCCCATCATCCGTGTCCAACCCCAACGCCCCCCACTCTTCGAAATCAGATTTGATATCCTTGAAAGTCTCTTGATTAAGATCCTGGGTAATGAAATACATCTGAAGATACAGACTGAGAATTGATTTCCAACGTTGAGGGACGTTTTTCAGCTGAATGGGTTTCAGTCGGAAACCTCTTACACCTCGAACTTACGTTTATTCTGTACATCGTTTTGGATCTTTTCATTTTTGTTAGATCCCATAATCTTTTAGTTTTTGTGAAGAAAAGTAATTCGATCGTTTTCTACTCGGTTGATTTTATTGTATGTACTGTAAATTCACACTCCTCGGGTACATACCTGGATAACATCTTCGTTGTGGTTGTCATCGTGGATTATCAACATATGGCCTGCGTCGTATAATCCCCCTGGTGAATTTTGGGTGAACTTGATACAGCATTGTCGATCGTTACACAAAGTTGGTGCCTACAATGTTGTTAATAAAGGTGTCGTATTAAAAAATCATCCACTGAAATCGTACAGTACTTCGCTGAAAACGTACTCACCTTTCTCAAATAATCCCACTCGTTACTTCCCGAAAATGACGTCCAATCTACCAAACCCCCAAATAAAGCTTTCAAATCCTTCCTATCAGCATCAATCCAAAATACATTATTTAGATTCATGATCTTCTTCAACATCAGATAGGAAATATGACTATCTACCAAAGATTCAGCGGCTTGTTCGATCCCTCTGAGTCTATGTTCGTTTTGAAGTCTTTGGACTCGAAGTTGATTCTCTGTTCGAGGTTGAACTTGGTTCTTTGTTTCGACTTGGGCTTCGGTATCTGATTGGAGTTCGAGTTCCGGTGCTTTGAGGTCTTCGAGATAGCGGATAACTCCTACATGGATGAGATTGCCGTTCCAAGGGGAAAATTTATGACAAGGAGCTTTGTTCCAATCTGCGGTGCTGTCTATCCATTCGTATAAGGTGTCCTGGGAGGGCGAGTGGATTGATTAGTGCAGTGTTGTTTGTCGTCTTACGGCCTGTTTATCACTTACGACTCGATCATTCTATAAAGTCTGTCAGTTTTGAACAAAATTTTATTACTTACTTCCAATGGCATCCAGATCCCATAATCATGAACGATTCTGATTTTAAGTAGTTGTGGTTCAACGACTTGTGGTTGTGGTTCACCGACATTTTGAGCTGTGTCATCGTTGATTGATGATTGGCTACTTTCGTTATCGTTCATGTTAAGGGGGACGTCTTCTTGAGCTATGTTATCGTTGGTGGATGGACCGTTTTCTTCATCATTGATTTTAAGTGTGTCCTCTTGAGCTGTGTTGTGGTTGGTAGATGATTGTCCGCTTTCGTCGTCATCATCGTGAGTTGCTGAGGTCGCAGTAGGAGATTCAAGTTGATCGACGACAACATTGTTGGTATCAATAACACCTTCCTCACCAGTGATACTTTGGCTATCACCATCCGCCGAAGAAGTGGCAACCTTATTTTTGGCAATTGCAGTTGACCATTTCTCCTCTCGGTTGATGTTGACCTTCTCTTCCACTCTAGGTTTCTTGTTAGGCGTAAGTATCTGAATTCCATCATCATAAATTTCGTACGATCCATTGATAGCACCGGTAATCTCGAAATCAGGGGATTCAGATCGTACAACGTCTTTCCGTTTTGTTGAAGGAAGCGGAATTGATGTGTTTGTGTTATTGTTTTGAGAGTTACTCGTGTTTACGGTTGATTGATCAATTTTGTTGCTTCCTGGAGGCGACGGTAATCCCCATCCACATCCTCCTGAAGGTCGGTGTTGTAACCGTTGAAATTCAGGTATACGTCCAGGATGTGGAAGATGAACTGATGAAGTTGAGCTGGTAGAACGATTGACAGAAAGTGGAAGACTGAAAGTATGATTTATGACATGCCGCTTGAAAGAAGGGCAAGCGTTTTCGAAACTTGATTGATTGGCAGCGATATATTCACGTTGATCTTGACCACACTGATAGGTGTTGTGTCAGTGACGGTTGAGATTGATTCGATAGATATATCTTACCTTGATACGAAGATGAGTATAAAACTCATCCATTGATTGAGATGCGATCCAGTTGTAGCTTCTCATCAAATTCAGTATCTTTTGAAATCGATTGGGATCTGGTGGTTTTTGGATAGTCGATGGGTCGTATAGAAATGAACTCATGATGCTTTCGCGAGAATGTTAAGATGAATCGTGGTTGCTGAGGAATAAAGCTAGACCAAGAAGGTTAAGAAAGAAGAGAATAGAGGAGAAACAAACCTTGATCGTAACGTAAAGACGCTTGGGCGACGAACAAAACAAAAAGGTTTCAAGGGGTATAAAGTGCCACGTTCGGATCGGCTTCAACCGAAGGTGTACTGGTATTCGTCCTTGCACGTACAGATTAACGATGCGACCATGATAGACGTACCACCGTCATTGGCAACAGCATATATGGTAAAGGGGGGCGGTGACCACTCTGGGAGTCCACCGATTCTGAATGTAAGGAAAAATCCGTATTTTGCAAAAGTTCGACACTGCGCAATTACTTGTACCAGTACATCCCTTTTATTTGGAAGTAATCACCACAATCAACAATCATTCATAAAATAAACAAAAACTACAATCATCTCTGCGCTATAAAAAACTAATACTAGACTGTCGCCTCCCTAGACACACCACACATCCTAATGACTCAAGTGATCAGAAATCCTACCCAGAACTGATTTCCATGAGTAATGAGTGACCCTATACTCATCATCCTTGATCAATTCGAGCGAAATGAAGGAGTCGATTTCGTCGCTGAAACTTGAAACTTGATCTGTACTCAACCACCCCCAATTTTTACGTGCGCCATCCCCTTCCCTCTCAAGACACAATTGCTGACTTTCATTGTTGGGATCCTTCAAAGCAATTGTTTCTGATATATCGTACCCTTCGTTAACATACTTCAACTGTACATTTAAACCCCTTCCTTTGAACAAAGTACCTTTCTCTGGATGACCACTATCTTTACTGAATAGATAGCAGTAGGCACCTTTGCCTTTGCCACCTGTTATATTGAATATACTATCGGTTACCAAGGGTGCCTGGATGAAGAAGCTGTGGACAGGGAGCGTATGACCTGAGTTATCCTTGAAGGTTTTGCTTGAATTGGTGTATGTACCACCGTAGGCGAACTCTGGAGAACCGAGGAAACCATGGAATGTTTGACCTGATAAGAGTTTACCTAGTTTCTTGCCTGCATCTGAGTATAAATCATTTGGGCGGAATGAAAGTTCACGGAACTTGTAGTATTCATTGGTATCGCGGTCCAACTCTGCTTCGGAAGGTCTGATGAATTTGAGCTCACCAATGGCTGAGGTTTCCTTATAGTTGTAGGTTTTAGGCTTGTAGAGGATCTTGTTGATGTGTGGAATGGAGTTGGAACTCATCTTTGATAAACTGACGGAGAAGAACTGATTTGATTTGAAGAGAGGTGTTTGAAGTGGGGTGGCGAAAGATACAGTAGTTGGAAGTAAAAGTTAAGACGACGAGTTCCAATTGCTGGATAGATATACGTGCTCAAACAAAGGTTGTTAAAGACAAAGGTGATTCAGAAGTCCCGATTTCGTCGGAGGCGATACCCTTTGTGATACGGGAAAATGATATGATGAATAAAGGACGCAAAATGCTAGAAATTTCTATCGTTGCGTGTTCGGGATATTTCTCAATCCATCATGAAGACAGTGCCACGGTGGAGCAAACAGCTTTCTCTCACAAGTGTTGAGATTCACTGGAAGTCTTCTACATGAAGTCGTGTGTGAAACCTCTACACACAAGATCTTTATACCATAACCGCTATAGGGTACTTAGCGATGAATCCACCGCTCTCAGTTTCTTGGGTAACGTTATACATTGAGTTGTCGAACTGATCAAAGACAATCCAAAGCCTTACCTTCGCGTCTTCAACCACCTCGACACCATTGAGCGAACCGACGTTCAGTGAACTTGCTATCCAATGTAGCTCTAAAAGGTTTCAAGGGGTACAAATGCCACGCTCGGATCGGTTTCATCCGAAGGTAGGTGGAGGTCAAAGCGTTGTCCCAACCATCCTTTACAGGGAACATTACGATCATATTAAAACGTCTGTGCAACAAGGAGTGACGCCCTCTTACGTATTTAGTGTACCTTTGTTTCGGAGTTGAATAGATTTCGAAGGTATCACAAGAACATAATCATCTTCTAGAACATTATATCATTTATCCTCATACGAAATCTATTGTTCTTTAGGTGAAAGAGAGAGGGAGAAAGAGACATAGCGTTCAGCAAGGTCAACTTTCAACTTCGACCCAACGTCTTGGAGGGATACTCTGTCAAGGTATAAAGTCATCAAGGGGGAGGGAGAACTCTTCGTTCTTATCTCCCCGTTATTCTTCTTTCAATCTCTTTCTGTGAGTCTCATTCCTTTGTCAAACCAAAGGTCAACGTTAATCAGCTACCAGCGTCAGCCTTCATCATGGGTAACAATCAATCCTCATCCTCCCCGTTCCCACCTTCTCAAACCACCTTCCCTAACAACGAGAACGACATGCAAAATTATTTCCCAGAAGCCAACACTGGCGTTGGACCTGAAGTTGTGCTAAGAAACGAAGAGAGGGGTTTGGGCTTACACGTCCCCCTTCTCCGAAATGGACCAGTCACTCAGGTGAAATCATTCTGGAACGTTGATAACGCTACTGAAGGATCATCGGGTTTCGCTCATCATCTGAAAACCCTTGCTTTCAAATCTATCACTGAAGGTCCTAATTGTAAGTCCCATCCTTCTATCGCTAACAATACCATCCAACTAATGAATCATCAGCGAGACTATCTGTCTTTGGTATCGTTCAATCAAAAGAACAGCAGAATCCATGGGAGAACGTTTTCGAAACCCAAGAATCCATCAGCGCTTTGGCAGGTCCTGCAATCACGTCAGCCGCCAATTCTTTATCATCAGAACCCACAAAAGATTTCAGTACACGACTCTCTGAATTCAATTCGCAACTCACTTCCTCCGAAAAATTCGCCTTGGGCACTGTTGCTTGTACACTAGCTGCAGGGGCCACTGCTCTTGGATACAGAATGGGATCAAGAAGAATCCCCACGTCAGCCACTCAGATCAGACAACCGTTCTTCGTTTCGAATTCGGCCAAAGATCTTCAAATTGCAGCAGAGAAGGCTTTGGCACCTCTGAAAATCAATCTTGATAATATGGAGAGTAGGATCATAAAAGCTAACGAACCTAAATTATATCTCTCTAAAACTATGGATCAGAGATTGGATAGTATGGAAGCTCGTCTTGTGGATTTATTGAAGAGAGATGTGGGAACAGGTTCAGCTGGTGCTCCAAATCAATTGATTGGCTCGGAAGAAGAGAAGAAAAAGGTCGTGGAAGAAATCGCTGAATCTGTGACTCAAAAGATAGAGTTCTCTTTTGATTCCTTGTTTAATTACGTCAGTGATCCTGAAACATTAACACAATCCTATATATCTGACATGTTCATTCGCTTAGTCCGATATGATAAACGAAAGAATCGAAGATCTAGATGAAAAAGTTCTCGAAAATATCAAAACCCTTCTTGAAATCAAGGATTCGACCGAAACTATCAAAGAACTACTCTCACAATCCAAAGGTAAAAAAGTTGGAAAGAAATCTAAATCGTCACCTGAAGAATCGACGGGATTGGAATCACCCGTTATTCCGGTTGAATCAGAGAAAGATGCCGTTCATCCGCAAGACCCTGTGTGGTCCATGGACGATATCAGTAAACAGATAGATTCAATTGGTGCGAGATACGCTACGGAGGCAGAGGAGGATGTTGAAGAGAAAGAAATCAGGGGTGATCGTGAGTGATATCACGCTTGCGGGGACTATAGCTAACAAAAACAGAAACTGAATCAGTCAGTTCGCATACCTATTCAACCAAAGGTTCAGTTGACGATGTCTACAACCGTCAACCCAATTCCCCTGGCAAAAAGCAGATTAAATGGGAATCAACAACTGAGAATAAACAACAACAAACCGTTCTCGGTATAGACACCAGTGGTAGATTTGAGATTGCTTTAGATCGACCATTGAATCTGAACCTTACCAATAAGAAATTCCAACCATACAGAATCCTTCTTCGTTCTTTCGACCATCCGGTTGTTTCAGGTTATGCTGGTGCGTCCCCGGGATCGATCTTCAGTGGAAGTTCTTCGTATCAGCAAGCTCGAGGTTATAGTTGTGATACCGAGGTTTATGTTGATGGTGACAATTTGATTGTGAGACTTGATAATCGGTTATGGAAATGTGTTTTCACTCGCGAACATGACGGTAGTGATTGGTATGTCATCAAGGAGAGTATCCATTAAATGGAGGGTTGTATAGCGTAGTCATTCCAGTACTCCTGTCGTTGTTGTTGTTGTTGTTGTTGTTGTCTCTTCACCACTCATGCATGATAATCATTCCATACTAAATATATGGACATTAGAATATGTCCGAAATTATTGCGTCACCAATGATTGATCTTTAGAACCCATTGAGAAATCTACAACCAAATGATCTCCAAGCTCAAAAACATAATTCCTATAACACGTACAATGGCGACCTCCCCAACCCCAAAATACATCTACAAGATCCTACCCCACAGTAGTGTAGATACGAGGTAAGTCTTGTATCCGCTTTCCACTATCCCAAACCACCTAAACGACTATACAGATATACCTTCCCAATCCCCATTCCGGCCTCCCACGAATTCTTCCTATCAGAACTAGATCTGAAAGACGGTTTCATCCATCTCTCAACCCCTCAACAGATCCCTGGAACTCTTAACAGATTTTTCACTGATGTGAATCAAGTCACGTTGTTGAGAATTGATTATAAAAGGTTAAGTGGGTTTAAGAGGGTGGTTTGGGAGACGGCTGGGAATGGTGATTGTAGGTCTCATCTCAACCTCCTCCATATTTGGTTGGTTAACATGGTTATTAGCTTATCCGCATCTCTACGCTCATCTTGAAGGTGAGAATGTTGATTCTTTCAAGGAATTGGTAAAAGCAGAGGGGGAGAAGGGATGGGACGAAAGTTTAAATCAACCCGATATAAAACCATGGCTCGAGTAAACTTGGTTGTACTCGTTCTTATTATGCATACACACAGAGGTCCACTCCACCATAACCGCCATTCCACACTCTCAACTCTTATCTAAATCCGTGTGAATCGGTGACCAACTTCTATCTTTAGCTCCAATTGATACTTGCAGAGCGAGGGACTCCAGGGCTACGGTGCAGATAAGAACTACCATTGGTTCCTGAAAAACCATATGGCACATCCTACTTATCTAAGGTTCACTTTCTCGCTTACACCTATGATGCTCCACCAAATCCAAATTTTCAATGCAGTCGTGTGCTAGCTACTTAAAAGGAAAACTACCGATCTCATAATCTTATGCATTCCTTGTTTGTTTGTCGTTCACAATCAACTGATATAAATTACTATTAATTGATCACCACCATGGGCGTTGGAAGTACATTAAAGAAAAGATTCACCTCTGCTAAAGCTTGGGAATTGCCCAAGGAAGATAGTTGTATTGCACCAGATGATATCTGGTCTAACAAGGGTTAGTTGACTGCTGCGAGAAAATCTTTATCAATTTTTTTCTCATGTGATAATGTAGATATGGATCCATCTCCAATGGAATACCGAACATGGACAAGTTGGACGTTCTTCACCTGTAAGTGAACCCCCATTCCAATCAGACTACAAATCTTCATGACTGATAAATCCCAAAACAGATTGGATATCCGACCTAATCAATCCAGGTTCATGGGCAACGGTCTCTTCCTTTGTAGCCTTAGGTTTAACATGGTGGGAATCCTGTTTGGCAGTATTCGTTGGTGCCCTCCTAGTCGCAATAGTGATCACAGCGAACGGTATCGTGGGAGCGAAAGTTCATACTCCATTCGCTGTAACTTCAAGATCAGTTTTCGGATATTGGGGTTCTAAATTCGTCGTTTTCTCAAGAATGGTCATCGCTTGTTTCTGGTTATCGATCAATAGTTGGTCGTAAGTCATTGAGTTTAATTAGCTTGATTGGTTCCTCATTTGACTTTTTTCGTTTTCGTTAACAGAGGAGGAGTCTTCGTTACCAACATGATTGAAGCTATTTGGCCACAATATGCTAATTTGCCTAACGGGATTCCTTTGTCTCAAGGAACTGATACTTTATCTTTCCTTTCTTTCTTCCTTTTCTGGTGAGTTTCTAAATCAGTAATACTAGAAATTCAATGACTAATGGTAATTCTACCCGAAGGTTACTTCAATTACCATTTGTCTTCATCCATCCCTCCAAATTAGCATGGTTATTCAACATCAAAGCCGTAGTCGTCCCAATCTGCGCTTTGGGCACATTAATCTGGGTAAGCTTTAAAAACCGATATCTCATTAAACACAAGCACAAACTAAAACTCTAAACAGGCAGTCAAAGCAGCCGGTTCAGGGGCTTCAGCAGCCCTATCAGACCCATCAAACAGAGTCGCAGCGGGTGCACCTCGATTCATAGCGTTCTGTTATTCAGTCACAGCTTGTCAAGGTACTTGGGCAACCTTGAGTTTGAATGTTGGAGATTTCTCGAGATACTGTAAAAAACCTTCGGCTGCTTATGTTCAGTTATTGGCTGTTCCGCTTTTGTTCAGTTTGTTGAGTGTTTTCGGGGCTATTAGTGCGGCTTGCTGTAGAGCTATCTACGGTGTTGATCTGTATCAACCATATGACATTGTTGTAAGTCGATTTACCCTTTAGTCTCAATACTCAGCTAATGCTAATTTACTTTCATAGGCTAAATGGAACGTTAGTCCAGGAGGTAGAGCTGCTTGTTTCCTTGCTTCACTCGTTTGGGCTTTGGCAAACGTTACCACCAACATGTGAGTGATTGAATAGCAGCCATGTACTGACCAAAATAGTACCGCCAACTCCATCTCTGCCGCAAACGATTTAACATCCCTTGCTCCACGTTACATCAACATCCGTCGTGGTCAAATCATCGTCATCACAGTCGGAGTCTGGGGTTTCGCTCCATGGAAGGTATTAGATTCAGCTGAAAATTTCGTAAGTCCCAAGTGTCGTAACATGTAACAATGGTCTGTATCACTAACGCAACGATCTCTACAGCTCACATTCATGTCATCCTATTCAATCGTTCTAGCTCCAGTCGCAGCTCTCCTAGCAGTAGATTTCTTCATTATCAAGAAACAAAAACTCGATATCTACGAACTATATCGTCCAGATGGTATCTACCGTTTCAGCAAAGGTTGGAATTGGAGATCATACGTTGCACTTTTAGTTGCTATCGCACCAAATTTGCCAGGAATGGTCAACGCTATCAACAGTACTGTCAACATTGGGAACATCAAATACGTTTACATGCTTTCAAACGTGACTGGTGATTTCAGTGAGTTCCCTCTTTGCCTATACACATGTAGGAATATTAAACTGACATGTGTATCTAGTTGCAATCGTTTTATATCTCGTACTCAACAAATTCTTCCCAGCTTACGAAGCTCAAGTCGACGTTGCTGTTCACGATGTCGTAGCAAGCGAGTATGGTTATGATCAATCCAGAGAAGAAAGTAAAAAAGATGAACAAACTACTGTTCAAGCTGTTTCTAGATATGTAGAGGAGTAGAGCGAATTCTTGGATCGTGGCATCCAAATTCTTCACGATCAAATTTCAGTAGTAGAGTAAAGTAATCAAGTACAGATCTATATTTCTTGTGACAAGGTCATGCATAGGCCGATACAACCATTCATCTTGGATCTTGACTTCTGCTCGATTTGAGAATAGCATCCTTCAAGTCTGACTCGATGCACGGCTTGACCGATGAGTGACATGGATTAAAAGAAAGTTGATTGGTTCACTCAGTCCGGTATCACGGCTTCCAACGGATTTATTAATAAGTACTAGTTGATAGTTACTTTAGCGAGGTCTTCGAGTCGTGTAGATCAAACACATACTCAACGTCCGACATATATAAAGTTGCTACAATTCAATCAGACATTCATTCTCGAAGGTTTAAGATTACACTCTAGACAATCATTAGTCGCTTCACCCCGTTATCCAAATTTCGAGTTTCATCTTTTTCCAGAAACATCCAGTTCCCCATCCAACACAAACGCAAAATGCACATTCCAACGTATCACGCAGAAAACGATGTCCCAACACTTCAAACGTTCATCCGTAAAAACCCTTTAGGTTTGGTAACGACCGCTATCCCTCATCCCAAAAACCCAACGATCCAAACTTCACATGTCCCGTTCGTCCTCGATACTGAAGGTGAAGAAGCCGGTGAATTGGGTAGATTACGTGCACACATGGCCAGAGCGAACCCTCAAGTTCGGGCTATGATTGATTCTCTGGTCGATGGTTCTCAAACATTAACTGAAGAGGTTTTGGTACTGTTCAACAACCCCGTTCACTCATATGTCACACCTAAATTCTATAAAGAGACTAAACCGGATTCAGGCAAGGTGGTACCCACATGGAATTACTCTGCTGTTCAAGTTTACGGTAAATGCAAATTGTACCATGAATCAAAGAACCCCGAGACCAACGAATTCTTGACGAAACAATTAAACGATTTATCGGATACCAACGAAAAAATCATGGCTGAGAAATTGGCTTTTGGGAAGGGAATTCCAGTTGAAGAAGAGGGTTTATGGAAAGTTGACGACGCACCTGAGAGTTATGTTAGTTTGTTGAAAAAGGGGATTATTGGGATTGAGATTGTGATTGATAGAATTGAAGGAAGGGATAAACATAGTCAGGAGAAGAAGGCTGGGGATTGGGCGGGTGTCGTTAAAGGTTTCGCTTCTCTTGGCACGAAGGAAGGTGAGGACATGGCTAAATTGACTGAAGAGATTGGGGTGAAAGCTGGTCAATGTCCTGTGCTTCATTAGATCAGGAAGTGGGACGATTTAGATGCTTGTATAGATAGCAGAGTTGTTGTGTTGATCTAGAAAATAGGATGCATATAGATTTGTACGGCAGTGAATCACCAAATCGACAGTAGCACTCCAAACCCCTCCTTACGGTAAGTTTTGGCCGCCCCTAGTAGCTTTCGCAACTTCAGATTGAGCTTCATTATTGAAATAACTAAGAAATCGTTAATTGTCACGTTCAGAACAATCAACCAAAAGAATAAAAACCTACCGTTGAAGTAATTCATGATAATATTTATCCTCAGAACTGGTATTTTTCAATGACTCCCGATCTAGAGATACAGATCAGTACCAACATATCGTCCAGTGAAAACGGTTAACATACCCAACAAAGCGTCCTTATACTCCACCCACAGTCCACCAACCTCTTCATGGGAGAACGACCGATACTCCTCCAAAGCATAAAACCTTCTAACAAAAGGTGCAAGACTCATGTCAACCGCCGTCCATTTCTCTCCAAAGAAATAAGGTCCCCCAGATCTCTTCCTTTCCATAAACGTTTTCAGATGTTTATAGAGTTCCTTCAACGCTTCTGCTTGACCTTGTTGATCTTGGGTTTGTTGAAGTTTGAAATAACCTGGAATGATTTTCTGTGGGTTTGCCATTCGTTATTCAGTTGTGGGAGTGGATTTCGAGGTGGTGGACCTACCTTGGTTATATGTTGGATATTGAGCCGTGCCCAAGATTTATCGAATACGTCTGATGGGAAGACGGATCTAAACCAGTTAGACTACATTTTATGAAACTCAATCCAGAAGATATTGAGAACATACGGATGTTCTTCACTGTCAGGATAAAGATCTTCGAGATATTCGACAAGAACATCAGATTCGTAGAGACCTTTACCGAAATGACTGATAGTAGGGACCAAACCCAATGGATTCAACTCAAGGAATTCCTTTTCTTTCTTATATGGCTGAAATTTGTCAGAACCATCATGTCATACATCTTGATTGAGACGCTAGCTTACGTTCACTTCATGGTATTGATAAGGGATTTTACGTTCTTCTAATGCCATCCAAATTCTCTAGAGATACCAATGGGTTGATTCAATTCGTTGATCAAGAAGACGAGATGGGAATGGACACCTACCTGATTGAACGGACAGAACTAAGGAGGTTCGATGGTTAGCTATTGCCAATATTGTTATTTGAATTTGAATCTTGATGGCCACTCACCCATCCACTCCAAAATACCAAATCCTGTTTCTCCTTATGCAAGTCTACAGTCTTCTTAGCTAGTCCAGTAGCTGAATCATGAACATTTTCATCTGGCAAAGGCATCTTAACTATAATTTTTCTCACTGTATTTCAGATATAAATAATAAATGAAGATGTTTTTGTGTAAATGCAATGCAGATCGACATGGAAGAATACAAATTGTACGAGTTTCGGCGTATGAGATCATTGGTGACTAACCGCCTCAAAATCCACCCCCAATCCCAAAGCTTTACCAAGAGATCTCACATCCAACGGCTACATGATCACTAGCAGAAATACCTTTCCTAGGTAATCCCACTCCTAGCTGTTCTTTCTTTGGAGGTATCAGTATACTCGTGAAATGAGCTTTGGGATGTTGATTGGATATTGGGGGTAAGAGGAATAGATAGTCTACATCACGTCGCAAATCAGTTCAAACTCCATGATTGCAAAGCAAGAGACTTACCTAGGGTAAGTTTGAATAAAGGTGTGAAACATGTATAAGCAGGTTCAAATTTTCCAGTACATCCATCCAGCTCGTTCAATCCACCCCGAGTACCATAATCCTCTATTTCTTTATCGTTTCCGTCTTGCCAGTCAGATGATCCATAAGCACTTTCAACCCCACCATCAGGAAACAACTCTCTAGCCAACGAGATCAATCCTTCAGAAGACATGATCCCATCTTTTGGAGTTGGTTGACGAGTATTCGCAATACTTCGTTCATCTTTATCAGGTAATTCCTCTTCACCTTCATCGTCTTTTTCAATCTCGACCGGGACTGAATTTGGTTGAGTTGTAGTAGGTGTATTGGCACCTGTACCAATCTGAGAAGTCGGTTCAGAAAGTTCAGATTCGTTCTCCAAAGATGTGGCTGCAGGAGGTGAAGGGATGATACCAATTTTCTCAACACTCGTATGAACCAATCTTGATATCTCAATTTCATGAGTTAAAGGTTGTGGTAGTGGTTGATGTGGATTCGTTAGAAGCTGATAAGTCGCTTCTGAAGGTTGTGTGTTGAGATCTAAAACAAATTGGTTAGATCAAACACCAGAAACATTGGGGTTGATTGATCACTCACCTCCAGCAAGTATCGCTGGCCAATGTTCAACATTATTCTTGCTTTGGAATTTCCGAATAGCTTTGACTAGAAGTAAAGATTGTCTAACCCTCTCGTAAATAAATCTAAGAAGTGCTAGTTAGGATACAAACATCGAGAATGGGGTAACTAACTTAGGATGCCAGAACCTGGCAGATCAAATCAGATCAATGAGAAACAACAAATCCTGGTGAGACAAAGAAGTAACTCACAAATGAGTAGTAGCAACGACCAACCCTTTCCCAACCTCCCCAACCTCCTCCAAACCCAAAATCAACCCAACATTCTTCGTCTGCCTCGAACCGCCCCGACTCCCACCCTCACCCAAAATCTCCTCATCAAGATGAACAGCCAAACAATCCTTCAAAACGAATCGACTAGATTTATATAGAATCACTAAACCGTGTAACTTGTTTGGACCTTTTGCACGAACGAACGAATGGTCCGGTAAGACTTTTAACAGATCTTTCAATCTGTCACATTCCTGTTTAATCATTCAAATTTAATTTTTCAGTTCTTTTGGAGAGATGAGGAATAGAAATCACCTGTAGACAGATTATATCGATTTCTGAATGATGGTTAAGTTCAGAGGATAACATTGGTTTCCTATCGCTCCAACGTAAACAATCAGAACCAGGGAAAAGTTCACGACCTAATCAACCTTCAATCCCAGATCCTAGAAAAGATACATACGAACAAGAGTCTGAGCAAGCATCTAAAAATCACCATTCAATACTTCTTCAAGCCATATTAAACAAAAGTAAAACCTACGTTCCAACTAATTATCTTCACACCCTTCCCCCCACTTCCTAAACCCCTCCAACCTCTTCGAAGAAATCTCGACCGTTCATCTTCAACCACCAAAGGTGTCGTACCCTTTTTAGCTAATTTCGCAGCTTTCCTTTCAGCTTGCAGTAAAAGTTGAGCTGGTGTTAATGTATATCCTTGAGGTGGCATTGGTGGGATATGTATAACGAGTTATGGATGAAAGAGTTGAGATTGAATTCAGACTTTTCCTTTTGATTTTAGAGTTGCCCGATGAGAGTTTACCGATTGGGGCTCCTTAATGTATCCAAAAAATCTCAAAATCAGATATCTACCTGCTCAAAGATCACACGCAGAGCTCAGCAATGAAAAATGCATAAGAGTGGTGACTTGCTATAACTCAGTACGGAAAATGCTAGAAAGAAAAATTTAATGCTATTAAGATAGAAAGATGAAAATGAAAGTGAATGAAATTAAATCCTCAGCAGAGACAACTAAACTACCTCTTAGCTCCAGTCCTTCTCTTACCTCTCAAACTGTTTTTACCTCTAGTGGAAGGATTCTTGTTAGAAACAGGGATCCCACCTTGACCTTGAATGAATTTGACTAAATCATCAACGTCCAAATGACCTTTCTCCCCGATTTTCGAAGTCAACTCGTTTTCGCCTTCAACAGCACCGTTTTGTCCAACCTCACCGGTACCGTTACCGTTAAGCCCAACACCGTTCGAATTATCGTTAACACCCAAAGCGACTCTCTTCTTCAATCCACCCCCAACACGTTCTTTGACCAATCTCAATCGTTCCTTCTGATTCTCTTTCGCAGCTTCCGAAGCCAATTTCTGTCTTTCAACATTCTCAACAACCGCTTTCAACAGTTCAACATTCTTCAACGTCTCCTTGGTTTGAACATGATCTTCACCAAGATGTTTGTTGAAGATTACCAAAGCTTCTTCCGAAGTTTTCAGAGCTGAATTGATATCTTGTAACAAGAAATGGGCTTGGGTGAGTTGATGTAAGATTTGACCGGTTTGGAGATGCGTTTCACCGAATAATTTGACCGTATTCGCGTAAGCTTGATGAAGGACTTGCAAGGAAGATGCGTTCTCCGAGATAGCTTGTAGTACAACACCAGCGTTGCTCTGAGTACAAAGTCAGTTGAAAAAGACACAAGTGATCTCCCTAAACTCCACTCACAAGAACAGTGTTGATCTCAGGATGATCAGGTCCATAAACGACATCCCAGATACCCAGAACATGTCTGAAACAACGTAAAGCAGCTTTATAATTACCGTCCAAGTTCTCCAACATAGCCAATTGCAAGTAATACCCAGCGGTCTCAGCCGAATAAACACCAATGGTTCGTTCAGCAACGATAACAGCTTGTCTCTGAAGTCTCAATCCAGTCGAGATGTCTAAACCAAGTGGTTGATCAGGATCCGCATTTTCAGCTGTTAATTGTTGTAACTTGATTCTAGCTAATTGATGGAGAGTAGATGAATATTGGTTATAGGCCGTTGCGACTTCTGGATGAAGAACGGAATGGATGGATTCGTATAACGTTATCGCTTCTAACATGAATTCAAGTCCTAAATCCATGTTTCCGCGGTTGATAGTGTTTCTACCAGCTTCAAAGATTTCTTCAGCAACAGTAGCCTAAAGAAAAAAGTAAATAATCAGCTATGATCACTTCGAAATGCAGCTGTACTTACAGTTGGCGCAGTCGATTTAACGATTGGAATCAAGGTGACAACATCAGAAGGAATGAAGGTAGTAAGCCTCGAAACAACACTCTTGACTTTCTTAGATTTCTTGTCTTTCTTCAATTCATCGTCCGAAGTCGAGCTCGAGACCAAACTCGAAACCTCACTCTCAGAATAGAAAGAGTAATCACGTTGTAAAAGTTGGAACGCGAATCTCGTAGCCAATTCCCTCAGTAACTGAGGTTTTCTAATTCCAGAAACCAAGAATTCTTCGTCGAGCGTCCATCGATATCGATCTTGGACTTCTGAGATGATTTGGGATCGTAAGGAAGAAGGTGTGAGTGAGGTATAAGTTGGTTCAGAGGATTGAGCGAATTCAATAGCTTCGTATACTGGTGTTGGTGATCCGTTGTATCCAGTTCCTAAAAGACAATTGAGGAAATGGGAAATCGCACAAGGAACATGTTCAGGTTGAAGATCTTTCACCAAACTTCGCAAGATATGTTTCGAAGCTCTGAAAACCATTTCATGAAGAATGACGTTCTGAAAAGGAAGCAGATTAGCTGAATTGTTCACAAGAATCTAAATAGGATCACACACCTTCAAAGCGTCAAGATGACCATTTTGGATTCGTTCTTTACCTTCAGGATTCAAAGAGAATTGATGAACAGTAGCCAACAGATAACCAAGATAACGAATATTGATACCTCTAGAATGAAGATGTTTCGATAAAGAGATACCATCCATGATTCCAGAAGTGTTGCCGGTCAAAACGTCCAAAGCTACAGCAGGAACTGCGATCGTACGCAAAAAGATTGAAGCGTCACGAACGGCTTTGATAGCTGGATCACTTTCATCGGTGATAGTCGAAGGGATGTAAGGTTTATCGGCTTCAGATGCTGATTCCTTAGGTGGAGCAAGGTCAACGAACGCATCTGCATTCAAACGAAGTTCGAATTGTTTGATTTGGTCGGTGACAACTGAGGTATCAATTGGTTTATCGTCCTCTTCACGTTGAGCGGTGGCAACTTCAACTGGAGTTTTAGATCCCTCCTCCGTTTCTTGAACTTGACTTTCTGAAGTCTGTTCCGTTGAAGTTTTTTCAGCCGCTTTCTCACCGTTTTCAACCTGAGCCTTCTCAGCTTGAGTAGCAGCGACACCCCTAGCCCAACGTTTAAGTTCACTTTCCCAGAAAGTTTCAACCAATTCCGGACGAAGTAAAACGACTCTGTGGGGATAAAGATGCCCAGAAGCTTTATCCTCACTAACGGTCGAACCTTCCAAATCCTTTTCCAAGAATTCAACATCAACAGGTGAGATACGTGGAAGATCAAGTAGATATCTTCTTCCATCGGCACCTCTCAACCCTTTAACTTCTACACTAGCCCAGAACTCTTTCGAGATTCCTTTACCATCTTTAACAGAATGTTTAGCTAGTTTCTGTGACGAAGCGACTTTTTCCATGAGTTTGTGCATCCCTTTATCCCAATGAAGTGAGGTGAGATGTTCACTATCCATCCCGTAGATGATCAAAGGATTTTCAGTCGGTTCCTCTTCTTTAACAGATTTTTCAGATTTCGAAGGTGAAACTTGAACCCAATCTTCCTTCTCTTTCTCAGATTCAGTTTCAGTCTCGATCTTCTCGTCACCATCTTCGATCTCATCTTCTTTTCTACGTGAGAAGATCCCAGGTAACATACTCTGACAAACCCATCTTTCACCTTGCCAATCGACGACGGTATGGCCGAGAAGATGGATACCGTCGATATCGAGTTTATTGAGAAGTTTAACACCTTGAGCGTCCTTTGCATGTGAGACGTAAGCAGCCGCGTCACCTCCAAGATGAGCATAAGCGTCGATTGAATCGACAGCTTTGGTGAAGAAGATATTGGATGTTAACCACATATGACCTCGAGCGTCTTCGTTTGGATTGATTGGTACGATATCACCTCGCTAATTGAGCTCAAAATCAGTTCAAACTCAAATCAAAGCACCACGAAGATTGCACTAACCGAGATAGCCAGAACACCTCTTACACAACCTTGAGTGTACTCAGCCCAAGTCTTCTGAGCCATCTTCTCTCTCAAAACCCTCTCCTGCATACCATCCCGAGGTAACTCTCTGATACCCTGAATCTCTTCGTTCCAATCTCTAGCAGCGTCCAAACCTTCAGCACTAGTAGCCCCCGTATGAAGATATGCCAATTGAGTACGTAAGATATCAGAGGTGTTGGATGGTTTAGGTAGATTGACGAGATACGGATAAGCAGGTTCAGTTTGTGGGATGGGAACCGTCGAAATTGGTTCGAGTTGAGGTGGCTCAGTCGAAAGTGGTGATAAGCTAGATAAACGTTCTGAGAATTGTGGTGATAAAGAATGAAGTAAATCGATCAAAGAATGTGTAGGTTTTGAAACGGATCCATCGGGGTTGATTCTTGGGTTTGGATCGAAATTGTTGACATTCGATTTAGAGACGTACCAACCTCGAGACGAACAAACAAGAGTCAAAGTTTCACCTTCGAATAAACTGACCAACAAATAAATCTGATGACCTAATTGACGATTCTGCGGTGAAGGAGGATTGAAAGGTGACATTGAAATTGATTTCAAACAAGGTAAACTCTCCAGGGTAGGTTGTGAAATAGGTAATTTACTCAACGGCAGACTTTTGAGATCATGTTTCCAATCGGAGAAAGCGTGACCGTTGTCGTTGGTGACTTCACGTTTGATTTTGATAGTCTCCTTCTTCCCTGCTTTGCCTTTACGTCCGCTAGGTAAAGAAACCTCGACCTCTTCGTAAACGGGGTCACTGGATCCAGAGAGTGAAGATGCCGTACCGTTTCTGACAGATTCGAAAATCGTTGAACCGGGTTGTAAACCGATTGAAGTTGTGAGAGTATGAGAAGTAGTTCCAGGAGGGGCGATGAGTTCAAGTAATCGTAAAACAGTTTGACGAGCGGTGAAATCGGAGTATGGTTCTGGGCGAAATTCAACGTTAACCTCTTATAAGAAAACAAATATAAAAACGTACCTCTAACAACCTCCAAAACCCTCTGCTCATCTTTCTGGAGATGACCGAAAACATCACCAACCTCTAACCATTCACTCAACCTTTCCCCAGCCCTAATTTCAACTCCATCACGACTTTTACCCAGAACCCCTTGTTGCTGTTGCTGTCCCTGTCCATCTCCAGATGGGAAACGTAAAGAATAAGGACCTAACCAATACCCACCGATGAATTCGTTGATAGCTAATTTAAGATCTTGGATGGTCTCAGTTTGTTGAGGCAGTAAAGTGATTTTTGTATATGTTTCGATTGACGTTGGTAGTTTTGGGAGGGTACGAGAATGAGTCGGTGAGGGGAGATGGATGGTTACTTGTGGAACTGGTTTTTCGGTTAGGAATGAGGTATGTTGGGTTGGGACTTACGTTCAATTTGTTCTTCTACGACGTTTTCGTCAATTTGTTCAGGGTTCACTTCTACCTCAGGTTGAACTTCTTTCTCGACCTCTGACATTTTCGTTGTAGGTGACTTTTGGATCGATCGACGATTGTCAAGAATTTCAAGATGAAGATGGATCACTGTCAGAGGATATGATCCAACCAATTAAATCAAAAGTTACAAGAAAAGAGATTGACTAGTTGCTAGATATAAGGATTTGAATATGATATGTGAATGAATAGATGTATAGTTGTTTTGATCTAAGCACCCTACACTTTTCTTCTCTTGTTGAACTACGAGTACTTTTACTTTTACTTTTTTTCGAAACCGACCTTCCTACAATTAAGATTGCCGAAATAAATTTGGTTCCGCCGGAGATCCAAACGTTAAAAAAGCGAATCATTCCGAGACGTGGCACGTGGCGGTAAACCAAAATACATGCAATGCTATATATTAACCCAAACCCAAACCAAAACTAAAGTTCATATTCATCCAAACCAACACTCATCTCCCTACTAGGCGGTGCAGAATTCTCCAACAGACTCGCATGTTGTTCCTCAGAGATTCTAGTGTACTAAAAGTGATGTATTTCATCAGTAAGATGGTTTGCATTAACGACGATTTTGAGTTAACGTACCACCGCTAAAAAATCTGAAACGTAAGAATGACCTTCAGCCGTCGAAGGGTATTTCTCTAACAACGACGAAGCGACGTATAAAACTTTATGTCTCTATGGGATCATCAGGGAGTGCCGGTGAACACGAGATAGAAAGGGGGACATACCAAAGATTCCCCATTAGCAGCCAAACTCTCACTACTCATCCTCTCCAAAAAGCTCAAAACATCTCTAGCAGCCCAAGATTTATTTTGATCCTCAGCAACACCCCCAGATTCATCGTTAAGTACCACGTCCTCATCACCGACACTCCGTCCGTATTGTCTTATAGCGAATCTGATCATTGCCTGACTAACCAAAAGATTAGCTCTGCACGTAGCGAACACCGATGACAGAGATTGATGTTGGGTGTTGGCTACGGGTACGTTCAACAAATCCGTTGAATCGTTGTCAATCAATTTAAGTGGTTCCGGTAGACATGACAAGATTCTTTCTAATTCATCGAGGAATTCTTTGGCAGGTCGAACGTAATTGTTAGGTTGGGATAATTTCAATGAAGATCCGTTTGGGTCGTTTTCGCCAGTAGTCGTCGGATCTCTATTGAGATTTCGGTTGAACGGGATGGTGGAGAGTGATCGATGAGCAGTCAAGATTTGACCTAAAAGACGAAATAGGAGGGAGACATGATGGAATCCAGCTAGTAACGGTGTGGTATTCGCTGGTTGAGGGAAAGCTCCAGCTGACGTTAAAAGGTTATCGTCGATGGCTAATGGAAGTGGGACGTGCATGTCGCATTCCTGTATATGAAGAGGATTTGAGGTCAGAGCGGCGATCGTTCGATCTGAACCATCTGAATTGGGTTAGACACGCCGTTTGTCAGAAACCGTCATAACAACTCACATAACAACCAAAACACCCTTCTTCTAGTCTCACGTTCGATAGCATCAAACACAGGCTCACCAATCCGTTCATCATGAAGATTAAGTATCTGAGCTATCCTAACACTCTCAGCTAAAACAATGTTGGAAGCGTTGGTCAATCCCAAAGTTGAGAGATAAATATGTTCGCAACTAGATTCAAAAAGATCAGAATTACGTTCAATGCTATAACTCGGCATGAGGAAAACATACTATCGCGTTCTATAGATGAAGATAATAAGCTAAACTCCAATTCCGAAGATAGACAACTCACGAGATATCAATCAAACTGACTTCGTTGAATCTTCGATTTTGAAGTCGTCGACTTGCGACATGACATTTTTGATGAATTTTTCGCAAGTCTCTAACTGGTAAAAAGGATAACGAGGATCTAGGAAGTTGGATGATCGAATATGCCACTGTGTAGGATTATCAGTGGACTGGATACCAAGGAGGAGGGAGATATGTACCTAAAGCTAATAAGAACGCTCTCCAATGATCCGATTTTTCGTCTTCCCTCGCTATTAGTTGTTGTGAGAAAGTTGGCCAATGTACAATTGGCATAAGTGGACTATAAGTGTCGGTAAGAAATCAAATCGTTGACCCAAGAATGCAAGAGGATGACTCACTATAGATGTTGATGATAACTACCTAAAATCCTCATCAAAGTTCTCCATTCAACCACATCCTCCACTCTTTCAACCTTTGTCGAATTCCTTCTACGATTAATGAAAACTGGTTCAAACTCTGAACCCGGTTCGGACAAATCAAAAATGTTGTTGTTGGTGTTTAATAACGATTCGGTAGAGCTATGTGCGATATTCGATGTCCCACCACTCAAGATGGTTGGAGTTTCAGCAGCTGTCGAAGGTAAAGAATCGCTTAACGGTGGTAAATCGAAATGAACCGCTCGATCTGAAGAGATAGAGTTGACGTTGATGTTTGGATCGGAGTCAGTCACTGACAGGGATTGATTGAATCCATTAAACGATTCGTTGTAACTTTGATTTTGATTTATCGATTGAGTCTGGGACTGCGGTTGAGAATTTTGATTACTCTGTGTAGACCTTTCTTCCATGTTGAAATCGTTCTTCTGTAATTTCGTATCATGCGATGATCCAATCAATGGACCGATATCTACACCTAAACCCCGTACCGGATCTGCAGTAGACGTATTGGTTAAACCGGTATCGTTCCAATTCGGTTTCCTATAAGCAGAAGATAAAGAAGATGAACGATGATCGGTCGAAGAACTGGTATTAACGTTACTATTCATCGTCTGATTAAGATCGTTATGATTGATAGTATCGCTTCTCCCTCTACCGACCAAACCGTTTCTATCCATCAAATCCCAACCTCTCGGATCCCAAGTCCAAACGTTCATCGGTGAACCTTCAGAAGCAGAATCAGGATCTCCAGGTGCGGGATATAACAATGAATTAGGTGAAATCGGTAATGACCAAGAAGGTAATTCAGTGTTGCTATTGCCACTAGCTGTTTTTTCTACTAGATACGGTGAAACATGAAGATGATCCGTGGCTGTTGAATATCTGACATCACTGGTTGGTTGACGTGGTGATGTGAATGATAACGGTAGGTTATGGTTATGGGTTGAAGTTGATGGTGAGGTGTTGGAATTTGGGTTTGGGTTTGGGTTGGTGTTTGGATTCCATCGTTCAGAGGTTGGTGGTAACATTTCATGATAGTTGTTGGCGAACGAACGATGAGGTATGGAAGGTGACGGTAAAGGTAAAACAGGCGGATAGAGTATTGGATAGAATTGTGAAGAGTTTGTAGTTGGATTAGGTTGAGCAGGTGGTGAAGGTTTTCTTGCGTGTCTGAAAGCAAAAGCAAAAATTGTTCGTTAGCTACTAACCTTTCATCACAACAAACGGGTCACATACGAATTAACAGGACCAGGTTTTTTCCGTTCATGAGTATATTCACATTTCTGATCGAGACTTATACAACCTTCACATCTAACTGCCATAGGTGGTTTAACACATTTAACCTTCCTGGCTCTACACACATCGCAGGAAGGTAACCTTTTCTTCACCTCTTTTTCAGGTTGACTATCGAGTTTAGGTAATGATGATGAAGAAGCTTTGTTGTTGTTGTTATCGTAGTAATCATTCTCAGCTGAAGATTTACGTTTCTTCATTGGAAAGTGGGTGGTGATAAACGTAGATGATAAATGTTTGGTTTGAAAGAAGAGTTGTTTTGTGTTTAAAATTTAATTATTTTCTGGGATTACTTTATATTATGTATTATTTACGTTTTAGTGGTAGAAGATTTAGCGTAGGAACGTAGATCATCCATCCATCGTATGCTCCTATGTGTACTGTAAACTGTATCCCACGGAAGGGGAGGGGAGAGGGGAGAAGGTGAACGTGTGATCGTGAGTGAATACTGAAGGGAGTAGGGGGTGAAGGTGAATGAGTAGTCACTGTCACTGTACTGCTGTACTGCTGTACTCGAAATTACTACTACTACTACTACTATTAAATCCCATCCTCACACCTCACGGCTTACGTCACATTCCCATTAACCGATAAACATATTGAAAAAGGTTACACCGAAGTTGCACCGATCACCATTCCGTCCACTACCGGTTCAAACATGTGTTCAACTGCCGGTTATCAAGAAAAGGTTAATAACGCCACGTCATTTTGAAATGTGGAATAAAAATGCCACAATTTGTTGACCACTCGGAAATAATTATAATCCCGCTGTCTCGAAACTGCCCTGTGGTTGTTGAAATTGGTTACAGCGTAAATTGTGATTAGATTTCATTCTTCAAAATTAACATCTCTAGGTAGGATTTATAAAAGGTAAGTCAATAGCACTCAAGACCAAAGCCAGGAGAAACGAATACTGATCATCTGTTTTCCCCCTTCAACCTTCAATTCACACCTTTCGAACTCGTACTTTGGAATCAACGAAAATTTAACTTAAATTAACAAATTACTCTACTCTACAAATCAGATGTCTACCTTCTCTTCAGCACCCATCGTCATCGACGGTAAAGGACATTTACTCGGTCGTCTTGCTTCCATCATCTCAAAGCAGGTTAGTTTGGTTCGCTTGTGGTTTGTTGTGTGGAGTTAGCGATTTTGGTGCGGTCGTGTATAGGGATTTGGAATCGGAAATTTTCAATTTTAATCGGAAGTAGAGGAAAGATGACTTGAACGACGAGAATCTAGAGGTGAAGACATTGCATGACGGTGATTTAGTGGATACGGCTGGAAGTTTTATCTGCGGTAGACTGGAATTGGAATATATCAAATTTGAAGGAGAGGACAGATCGCACCATTTCCACCTTTTCGCTTGTTCTGGAAACCCAACCCACTTGATAACGATATACTAACACCACGCAGATCCTTATGGGACAAAAAGTCACCGTTGTCAGATGTGAGGAGATCAACGTTTCTGGTTCATTCTTCAGAAACAAGTTAAGATACCACGCATACTTGCACAGTAAGTCGCACATCCACTATTTTGCCTACGTTCTTAACTAAAAGCAACAAACAGAACGTCATATCGTCAACCCAAAGAAATCAGGTCCATTCCATCACCGGGCCCCATCTAGAATCCTCTACAAGGCTATCCGTGGAATGGTACGTATGCTTTCTTCAATCCAACCAAGACTCAACGAACTGATGAACTTCGATTCAGGTCCCACACAAAACTTCAAGAGGTGCAGCTGCTCTCCTCCGTTTATCATTGTTCGAAGGTGTCCCACCAGCTCAAGACAAAGTTAAGAAGATGGTCGTCCCAGCCGCTCTCCGTGTTCTCCGTCTTAAACCAGGAAGAAAATTCTGTACTCTCAAGAGAATCTCTCACGAGGTCGGATGGGGATACAAGGATGTTGTTGACAGACTTGAGGAGAAGAGAAAAGTTAAAGGTCAAGCTTATCACGAGAGAAAGGTGAGTCAAACCTAAATCTTATAACACCGTAGCTTTACTAAGACGTATTTAGACCGCCGCTCTTAAACTTAGAGCTAAAGCTGCCGCTTCAGTCTCTCACCCAGAAGACGCCAAACTCGCTACTTTCGGTTACTAATTTCGATTCTTTCTTTTCTAGTATACTGTAGTTAGTCGGTGTAGAGGACGGACGTAGGGGTTTTTGAGTGTGTATTCTTTTCATGCATGCTTTTGATTATCATTCTCAGTCAAGTCGTGTGAGATTGTTAGTGTTGAATGAAACCCATTTCCACTTGAGCTCCTCGAGTGAGGAGATGAAAATAAATCGTTTAGTTTATGTCGCTTGTGTTGTTTTTGGAGTGTGGCTAATCAAGCACGAGAGATCCTTTGTTCAGTTCAAACGAAGCCCTTTGTCTCCTGACTGCAAGATTTGACGTGACTATATGATGAGATTACCTATTGTAGAACTCGATGCTCATCGAGATTTCCACAGATTTACAGCTGAAACTAGGTATGTAATTTACGTATGTACACTGAAATTTCAATGACCAGTGGCAGAAAGACTGTAGCAGAAATCGTGTCATTCTTATAACATAACTCGAAGTCTAAGAACGGTCAGACTTCGAGTATTAAGCCTTTTAGTCAAGGACGTTACGCTTGTAGCCTGTTATACACGACAAACCGTCAGATCTTTGACTAAGTGGAATCCTTTCATCCGTTCTTCAGACTATTGAACAAAGGTTATCCCCGGCGTCTGGAGGTGTCATGCTGGAGCACAAAGGGCTTTCCACGTTCGAACCACCATTGATCTACAGTGTTACAACGAAGGCCACGTTCTTCTACATACAATACAGTACATCAGCTACGATTTGGTCAGAGATATCCCTTCCCCCACATACACGTTCAGATACTCATCTTGAATTTCAAATCAAAGCATGTCAGAATCAACTCCAAGTTTGAAAGAAGCCGGTTGGACTTATAGCCACACAATCGAGGGATGGGAGTAAGTAAAAGCTGCCTGACTTCTTCATGGGATCTTTCGAACAATCGTGCTGACCTCATCCTGTCCTTCCCAGATACCCAAATGTTATCTCCAAATACCACGACAAAAATCTCATTCTCAAAGTTGAACTCTCTACAAGACCCTACTCCGAACTCAAAGGGTTTTATACACAAATAACCATATCCATCAAAGACCGTATCGAGATTTTTGCGAATCAAAAAGACCAAAAAGAGAAGATCGATCCGACCTTGATCTCAGAGAGAATGTGTGCGGAGATCACTGAGTGGTCATTGGAGTCCATCTATAATGATGCAAGAGTGCTTGGACCCCTTAAGAACTTTGCGGGGGAGATGAGTCAAGTACATTCTGATTTTGCGGGGCTGGTTTCTGGGAACAGCGTTTTGGAGGGTTATAGCAAATCGATTGGATTTGAGGGGGGAGGGGAGTGAGGCTTGATTAGGCTTATGTACTGTAGTTGAAGTAATACATCTTTTCAAAAGACGTGAAAGGTTCAAAACCATTGAAATGACGCCTGAAACATCGGTGAGATCATTTGTTCTGTCCATATGGGGCCGTTTTTACAGTATCCCTACTGCAAAAAGGATCGTCAAAGCCTTAACAAATTTAGAGATGACGTTCTTTGCTCAGTGACCAGTGTCGGTTTTATCTGTTATCTTTCAAAAGTGGCATATTCAGATTTTTCAATGGACAAAGGTTCCATCTTTGAAGTGAACGTACCATTGATCTCGTTTTTTTACAAAGAAGGCCTAGTTCTTTTACGTATACTTGAAGTGCGAGTTACTATGAGATTTCCCTCTTTCCCCAACTTCTTCCAATTACTTACAAACAAATTTTTCTATACTCATTATTGAAGTCAAATCAAACCATGTCAGTATCAACTTTGAAAGGTGCAGGTTGGACTTATAGCCACACACTCAGAGAACTGGAGTAAGCTTCCAAGCCTCTACATGAGATCATTGAACAATTACGCTGACCCCATCCTGTCCTTCCCAGTTTCCCACAAATTATCTCCGAATACAACAACGAACTAGACAGTCTCAAAGTTCAAATCTGTTCAACACCCTACCTCACGAAGAAAGGCTTTGTGATGGAAATAAGTATACCCATCAATGGCTCTGCTGGTGTTTGTGGGAAGGTAAAAAACGAAGAAGATGAAATCGATTCAACTTTGATCTCAGAAAAGATGGATGCAGAGATCAGTGAGTGGTGCTTCACGGCCACCCGTAATGATTCAAGACTTTTGGGATCGGTTAAAGAGTTTACGGGGTTGATGAGTCATTTTCATGCTGAGTTTGGGGGGTTGGTTCTTGGGGGTGGCGTTCTGGATGATCGCAAGAAATCGATTCTTTCTGATTTGGAAAGGAGGGGAATAAGAAGTGATATGATCTCAGAGTGAGGATATCATTCTTCGTAAGAACGTACAGTGTGAAGCTTTTATCCGTATTGTGGAAGATGTACAAAGAGTCTGTAATTTCTGCCTCTCGAGTACTGTACTACTTCTCACTCAATTATCTCGAGCACGAACAATCAAATTTTCCAAGGAAACAAAGGTTGTCAAATATTTACAGTATGCGTTCATCGAGTCAAACCACAAAGGGGTTTTCATCTGAGAACTACAATGGATGAATCGCTCTTACAATGAAGGCCAAGTTTTCTACTTTGAGTACGAGTTACTTTTGAAGTTATCTTTTCCCCAACTTCTTCCAATTACATACATACAAACAAATTTTCCAATACTCATTCTTTGTCAAATCAGAAGATGTCAAAATCAACTTTGAGAGAAGCAGGTTGGAGTTGGAGCCACACAATCGAGGAATCGAGGTAAGATTGCAAGCCTCTACATGGGATCATTGAACATTTACACTAACCCCATCCATCCTGCCCTTTCCAGACACCCACGAATTGTCTCTGAATACAACCACGAAGGGGGCACTCTCAAAGTTCATATCCTATCAATGCCCGATTCCTGCAAAGGGTTCCATGGTAATATATCCATATTCAACGAGGGCAGTAGAGAGATTATGGCGTTTTACAAAACTGAAGAAGATAAAATCGATTCGACGGTGATCTCAAAGAAGATGGATCTGAGGGTCAGTGAGTGGTCAAAGTCGATCCGTAATGATTCAAGAGTTCTCCAACCGGTTACCAGTTTTGCAGGAGAGATGATTCAATTACATTCTGAGTTTGGGGATTTGAATTTTGGGACAAGCGCTGTGGAGGATTACAGAAAATTGATTGGATCCGGGGAGGGGAGTGAGAACTGATTAGGAATAGTTTTGATTAGATGATTTCGGAGGAGGATGTTCTTTTTGGTAACAAAGTATGAAGTTTTTATCCGTAGTAAGGAAGATGTACAGAGAGTTTCAATTTCTGCCTTTCTCAAGTAAATTAGCACACGATGTATCGAGCACGATCAATCTTACAACTGTGCTATGTCGAGTTTGGACATTGGTGAACAATGATTTGACGTCTAGTCTTTCTTCCGTAATGTAGGAAACCAATCTTTCAGTGCCACCTCCAGTCTACGTCCAGATAATAATGCGGACCTCCGCAATAAAGGTTAATTAACCTTACTATATACGAGTATATCCACAGTATCGTCAATTACATCGAAGAATTGCAGTAGCTTATTTGTACATAGTCTAACTTATAACGAACTCAGCAAAGGTCCAGTTCAGTCATTCAAATCTTAGCTTATCTCATTAGGATTTCAATCTTGGAAGAAATATTCACGGTCACGCGATAGATACCGATTAACGAACACCAACGAAAGACCATTATTGAATGTTAGAATATCTTTATATCTGCAGACATGGATTCAGGTCAGTAAACCAGTCCAATGCCAGACAACACATGAACACAATCTGATCCAAAATACAAAACCAGATCGAATTGGGTAGATCCAACGATAAAAACAGGTCCAACAGGGATGAGCAGAGATCCACCTGTACGTGCTCGTCCATGTAAACTCCTCAAAGTCGATCTTTGAATATCGCTAACACAAGTTTTTGTTGTATACTATAGCTAGCGGCCTATGGTACATCGCAAGCTAAAGTTTTATCAAATTTCTTATCAACTTCTACCGATCCTTATCCAAAACCTGAAATCGTATTTTCGAGTCCGTTCTATCGATGTATTGAAAGTTCTTTGCCTACCGCACAGGCTTTGGGGGTTCAGATTAATTTGGAACATGGAGTTCAGGAATGGTAGGTCGTTTAGTTTTTGATTTTTTGATTCTATGTGAAGGAAGAGAGGGAAGATACATAAGGATTTAAAGGTTGTGGTTAGGACTAGGCGTTCGTTTTGGATATCGTCTAATCAGAGATTTGTTGAATCACACTCTGACCTCCTATCATCTGATACATTGCCAAACCTCAGACCCAAAGCTAACAAACAACCAGGTACTCCCCAGTAATCCCCGATACAGGACTCCATCCTCGTCCCGGCAACCCCCAAGCTCTCAGTCCACTCTTCCCATTTGCAATAAACGAAGAATACATCTCGACGCTGTACCCTTCAAGAAGAGGCGAAACGATGAAAGATCTACACGACAGAGCTAAACTGTTCATTGAAGTTTGGACGAATCGTGTGGAATCTCAGTATCCGGAGGTTAGGAGTGTGGTGATATTCGCTCATGCTGCTAGTGTCATTGCTTTAGGTCGTGCTGTAGGTCAACTGTTCTTTCTGCTTGGAATTCATAACTGAATATTGAACTCGATGTCTTTTAGTTGACCGGCGATAAATCATTGAACGTGGTTGCGGGTTGCGCTTCGACTTCTTTGTATAAACGTAAACCGACTTCGAAGGAGTTTTGCGGAATCGGTGAATGGGACGTAGTGTGGAATGGGAAAGCTGATTATTTGGTTAACGGAGTGGAAAGGGATTGGAGTGTAAGCTTCAGTTATATACTTGATCAATGATATCTAACACATGGAATGTAGTTCCGCGATGTAGAATTGAAAGACGGTGAAGTCGTCGATGTAAGTCAACCCCTCCTAACCCTTCATCAGATATCAAATACTGATAAATACCAAATTGAAAGGATAATGGAGATCATAAACCCCATACTGATCTTGACGAATTACCCAACGGTTTATCGGAGGGTATGGAAAAATTCTTGAAAAGAGGTATACCGATCTCGAATGGTACGGTCGACGAGGACTTGATTGGGAGTTCGAAAATGTAATTCGTTGTCAATGGATTGAGGATTGATTATCTTGTTTGGGATTTTAGCATAATCATTTATAGTGAATATCATTGTACTTTATGCAATTCATCTTTATCTTATATGTTGAATATTGTTGTCACGGGCTATTGCTGTGATGTCTAGATGTCGGATCAGCTGTGACATAAGATTTGACTCTCTAGAGTCGTTTTCCTCCAAGGTCCCTCAGCAGTTCCATCTTATGATTCTACGATAGAGGCAATCGGAAAGTAACAAGCTCAAAGCAGACTTCACTGGACTATTCCAGATAATCAATCTGTCCACAACGAAACCAAATCAAACATAAAGCTAATCAATCATACATCTCAAACCAAATAATCAAATAATATATAAAAAACCAAATGAATATTTGTTTAAGCCTCCTCAGTACGAAGTTTAGCAGCTGGGTTGGTGATCCTAAAGAAAAAAAAGCGTTTGTCAATACAAGGACCACAATCGTGATAGAGGTCGATTGACTCACTTGACACCCAAAACCTTTGCTCTAGCCAAAATCTCGATTCTCTTCTTTGAAGAAACACCGTGGGCGATAGCGGCGGCGTATTTGTTGGAGTGCATGAGGAGTAATTCTAATTCTGGGAGGTTGTGAATCAAGAGTTCTTTGTGACCTGATGGGAGGAGATGACGGGTTTTAGCGTTGGATCCGTAACCGATTTTTGGCATTGGGGTTTGACCCTTGAATCTACGACGGACCTAGGGGGGATGTCAGTTATGTTTTCATTATTATGGATTGTTTTCGTCTGAAAAGGAGAAGAGAGGAGGGAGGGGGTTGGTTGAATTTGGATTTGGATGTCGATTGGGTTTAGTTCTTGTAGTTGGTATTTGAGGATTTGTGAATTGGCTGATCGATATGATGAGGATTGATTATTGGTGGATAACGATAATTACGTCTAGACTTCTCCAGAGCGAGTAATGTATGTTTCGACAATCCACCAAGAGATCTTTCCTTCATCACGCCAGAATTCCTAAATCCCCAAAGTTCCATTTGAACGATAAACGACCAATATCCATATATTCAATCCGATCCAATCCAATCCAATCCAATCCAACCTCGATCCCATTTCTCTCCTTCCTCATTCCAGAACGAAAAACTCTTGAGCCAAACTAAAAACCAACGCACTCTGTTATCAATACCCTTGGGCTTTCTCCATGCTTCCTTGACTGAGTGATATCTGTCAGATTGATGACGCTTGAAAACCTTAGTTCTCTTCTTGACGATTGGGATTGTTGAAGGCATTTTCTGAGAGAGAGTAGGTTAGATGTGATCCTATATCTATAGATGGTATGACCTAGTATACTCACTGTTGATGTTGATTTAAATGCTAATCTAACAATCTAAAAGGTGTTAAGTAAATTTGAGTAAACCTTTCGAGGCAAGAGGCGCTCGGCGTTATACGGTGTTATAAGTGCAAAGTCCAGAGATCAGAGGTTGTGGCTTTTCCGCTAAGTCGTGATTATCGGCGTTAAGATCATTGTGCATGAGCTTTCCTTTTACGCTCCACCCATTTAGGCTTCTTCAGCTTCCGGTGCTGTCCAGTCGTGGCAGGTGACTACCCACTCTCTCCTCTCCACACATCACTACAAGTACTCTTCCGCTGTCTCCTCCTTTTTCTTCTCAACAACCATTTCAATCGACCAAACTGTAAGTATAATGCAACAACACACCCATTTCAATCAACCGACCAAATCGCCATGGATGTCTCCTTCTCAAATGAATTCAAAGATCCCGAACACCCACCCCGCCACGACGATCAAAAGCTGACGAATCCCTTCCTCCCTCATTTCCCCATCTACCGCAGCTATCAACCATGCGTGATAAATGGCGTAAGAAACGACAAAGAAAACTCAGAAAGAAGAGAAAGAAGATGAAGAAGCGATCTAGGTGAGTGTTTTCTGCTTTGCGTTCGAGACTGAGTCTGTCAAATTGAGGGTTGGTGGCGAACTTGATAGTTTGGTTGGGTGAGCTTGGATGGAGCTGTTGATCGGGGATTATTGGTTGAAATGCGATGTCGACAACGATACTGATTCGATTTAGATAAACGAAGCTCCCTTCTTGTCATACCCCAATCTCTCCATCTCATTATTCAGTACCTTTGGTTAAAATACCACGTCGCCTGTATTGAAGGGTTGGAAGGAGTTAGAGTGTGGCATAGTTGGAATAATCGCTTACTTACCCATCACCTTCAGCGTCGAGATTTGTATTTGGAAGTTGATGTTGTATTCATACTGCTATTTGATGAAATAAGTGATCGAATGATGTTTTCTTCTGAGCGATGTCACATGCTTATGATATGCAAACGAGTTTAATATACATATGTTACTACTGGTATTTTCGGTAATGTCGTTTTCGTCGCAGCTTTTCGTACTTCTACTGTAGAAGTACAGACAAGGAATGTGGCAATTTTGGACTGAATGTTTCGTTCTTTCTTGAGCATCAAATAATCGTATGACTGGCATCGCATACACAAACTTTGAATTAGATTGATAGTATTACCCAGCAATTCTAGATTAACAAAATCACACTCCCTCCTATCGAATCTTCGCCAAATTCTATCATTTCTCTAACTCTTTAAGATAAGAAACAACTCCTTTCCAGCCCGGAACCCTAATCACATTTTCTGGTAGCCAAGCTTCTTTGATAAGCTGTTCTCTGACTAACTCAGACTCTTCTAATGTACCTTGTTCTTCTCTCTCGCAATAGGTAACCTGGTCTTCTCGTTCTCTTCGAACTGCTTGATTCCAAGAGTAATCACCAAATAAAAGTACTTTACAAGGTGGATCGGCTGTAGCAGCATCAACAGCGTTCTCTGATGAATCATCGACGAGACAGAGTGCTCCGTATTCGTGAACAATCTAAAAGTCCGTGTCATTGATCTGCATTGGATTTTGATAGAGTCAGGAAGAAAGGAAATTACATCGGCTTTGGTTCTTCTTTTGTTGGAAACCAGGGTTCTCTGGGAGGTGGCGCTTTGGTTTCCTTCGGTGGGGGCTTCTAAATGTTGGAAAGCACCAGTGAAGGCAATATAGTCGACGACTGGACCAAAGATTCAGATACCTTAGACCGCAGATAATGTGGGATGATGGAAGTGACCTACCTCCTGGGAGATACTTTTCGAACCATCGCTCCGTGACTTCTCTTTGAGTTTCGGATCTAGCTGTTATAATCAACAGCCTGGTGAAGGGTTAATCAGGGGCTATAGTCGTATCTTTTGCTTCTTTCGGTAACTGAAATTAACATACGCATAATCCATATCTTTTATGGAGTTCAAACCTTCTTCGGCTCCTTCAACAAGAGGAATATCGTCGTATAAACCTAGATTACACATATGTGTCTGAACTTTCGAATAAGTTTCATGACATTATCCTCCGGACTAGAATATGGAAACGACTGACCATCATGGAAACGGTCTCCTCAGCAGTCCCCCAACCTCTGTTGGTACAATAGGAATCTTCGTAACGAACAGAGTTAGCGTTCGTTAAAAACATACAATCAAACCATGATGCCACTTACAATTTTTGAAATCATCCAATTCCATTGGTGGATCGATTTTGTAAATCATATTATGAACTTGTACCAAATTTTAGTGTAATTGTTTCAAAGCCTCAAGTCTCGTAAATTTGCTTACATTTTACGACTTGGCTATTGGTTTGACTAAATTTAAAATGGTCAGTGGCAAATACGATAAGCTGACTTTTCGCCACTAAAGGAAACTTACCAAACAACATCATCCATGTCGATTGCAACCCAGCGTTTAGGAGGTTTCGTACGACGAGATAATGGACTACTATAGTCCTCACTGACGTTTGCTGTGGTTTCGCTCATTGTGAAGAAAAAGATATGTATTGCGGAAAGAGGGGGGATTGGTTAGAAAAGAGAGAAAAGGAAAAAGTCAGTCGCATTTATGCACGAATACTCTTTGAACTGTACAAGAGCTTCTTGGTAAACATAGGATCCCAACATGAAAGGATAAAATCAGTCACCTACTGAGCAATTGACATGTAATTTCGATGAAAGGGATGGATTGTTTTCGGTCCGAAATTATGACGACAAAACTTGCTCCATATAATGGAAGGATTATAAAATGTGGGCTAGTGTACTGTACATGTCTTTCGGTATAGACACCTAGAGTCTGGGCAATAACGTTCCTTTTACATAAACAGAAGACCATTGAATTTCATTGGAAGTAATACAGACTTCAAAATACAGTGAAGGATTTCATCGTCACAGAAATCTCACCCCATTGACTCTGATCAGAAAATGAACCAATCATGCTTTGAACGGTATGTGCATTTGAGAATAGATTCGGAGTACGATCTAAAAATTCAAGTCAGTGACTATGAGTGAAATTGCGCAGACTTACCGCATTCCTTCGGTAATAGATTCTTCTCCCATTCTAATCGCATGCATTCTAGTGGCGATATCAAGACATCTTCTACCGTCTTCTGAAGACATTATTTCTTGAAAAGCCTTGTGAGCTGACATGGTATCATCGATGTATCTAATAAAAAAGGAAATGTAAACAATAGATTACAGGGAAGATTGGAAAAGACTCACTTTTGGATAGAAAAGCATTTCTTTTCATTGTTTAGAGCACTGACAAGTGATTCGTGAGAGGCGATCAATGAATCTAATTCATGGTGACTCATGGAATGGATTGTTGTTGAAGCTCCAACGTGGTGGGCTCGGCTGGTTTGGATTTTCGATGAAGAGCCATTATCGTATCTGTCGGATTGGACGTTTGACGAAGAACCGCCATCGTATCTGTCGGATTGGACTTTTGATGAAGAAACCTCATCGCGTTTGTTGGATTGGACTTTTGATGAAGAACCCTCATCGTGTTTGTGCATGAAGTTATGAAGTTTATCTCTAAAATGATGAGGCATGTTTGGATTATTGGAATATCAAGTGAAGGGGGAATAGTGTCAAGAAAGAAAGAAAGAAAGACTTCCAGTGTCGAAAGTCGATAAATTCAATGAGGCTTCTTCATGTCATAGAAGACCCTTCCCTCCCTTCACAAAAGATTTTTATCTTTTTTTGGCGAAAAAAATGATGCAGATCAAAGGATCTTAATCAATGTCTTTCCAATAAATGTATTTTCCACCCTGGCTTCCACGAGGTTCCAACTCTGCATGCAGGCCCGAAGGTCAGAACGAAAATCTCACCACATCAATAGACTTTCGCCACGCTGCCACAGGTGGAGGTGTAAAATAAAAGATTGTTTTGATTCACTGATTGTTAAATAAATTTGCTACATACAACTTGACAACTATCAACACTGTTCACAGCAGCAGTACATTTTCCGGCGTGGAAGAAGAACAGTGCACTAAACACAAATTCCGGTAGCTGGAACCAACGTTTCATCTTCCAACTTTTCGTCTAAATGGTATGTTTAAATTATTTTGAAAGATTGATGTGTCGTTGATCCACCACTAGTCGTTTTCGGATGCACCGACTGCTAAACGTCAAAAACCGAATATCGGATCAGCGCTACGTAAACATGGACCATCTTTTGAGAAAGGTGTTGAATATTGGGAATCGATTGAGGCGAGTGTCGATGGAGTCTTGGGTGGATTTGGGAATGGTGTGAGTATGAGCATTTGCTATAATACCGAAAACAAACAACTTACCCCTTCAATCAACGACAGCCCGTTCCTCACATTGATCAACTCTGTTCTCGACTTTTACTTTTATCACTTCTTCCATCCCTCCAAACATTCGCTTCCCCCCTCACTCCAACTCCACCATCCAATCTCCCTTCCCACAGACGAACGGCACTAGACGTCGGCGCAGGAATAGGAAGAGTCACCAATAAAGTCCTCCTACCTCTATTCGACGATGTGATCCTAGTTGAACCCGTTGAGAAATTCGTGGTCGAAGCTAAAAGAGGTGCTAAAAATGATGAATGGATAGATTTCAGGAAAGACAGAGATACAGATGATGGACGGGGGAAACGAGTTTGGTTCTTACAAGCTGGTTTACAATTTTTAGATCCTGCTTATCCTGGTCGCGCTAGTGGTAGTCAGAACTTTGGTGTAGTTGCTGATTCAATTATTGGAGATGAATTTGGGGATATAGATGAAGAGATAGTGTATGATGTGTAGGTGGCTTAAACACCTGTCGAAAATTATCACTCAAGCTAAATTACTTGCTTAGAATTTGGTGTCAATGGTGTCTTGGACATTTATCTACACCCGATCTAATACTATTCCTGAAAAGATCTAAAAAGGCTTTACGAGAATCAACAGAAGAATCTCCTAGTCTCATCTTCGTGAAAGAGAACGTCTGCGAGGATGCACCGGATGGAACCGGTTCTGAGTTTTTAGACGAGGAGGATTCAAGTTTGACCAGGTGAGAAATCTGTTATTGTTGACAATACTGGGAAGTAATACTGATTTTGAGCCTCTCTCCAAAGATCTAATCTCAAATGGTTGGATATATTTAGTCAAGCTGGATTAGAAGTGGTAAAGGAAGAAACGCAAGAAGGACTACCTGACGAATTATTTGTTGTCAAGACGTGAGTTGCGATTCATCAGTTTTCATGTATGTAAACTGAAAAAATTCAATTGTTAGATGGGCGCTGAGGTGAAAGAGATGGTGAAACGACTTGAATATTATAGTCACTTTGAATATATTTTCATTAGATCGACATGAAAATTGTAAAAATTGATTCGTTAGAGTTGCATTGCATGAAATCAAAAGGTTTCCCATGTATCTCGACTTATAATAACAGAAAGTGAATTGTTATGAGAAATAAAAATCATCATCGAAAAGTGGTTGACGAGAAGAATAACAATAATCTACAGTGAAAAATTAAATAAAAAGATGATGGTATAAACATGCGATAGTATAAGGTTAGGTCAGGTATTAAATCTGAGATCAATGCGAGAGGGAATGGTCCAGCCAGAAATTCGTTTTTGAGGTATTATACAAGTTTGAAATCGGATGATTTTGGTTGATAGGTTGTTGCTCGGATTATGATTTATTTCTCGACAATTTTACCAAGACGTTTTCGAGCACTTTCTTGATATTCGACGTAAGCGTACCAGCCCTGATTCATTCATTAGTTTATTGACTCCATACAGGAAAGATGAGATGAAGAGGATCTGTACTCACCCCGCCGATTAGAGTCAAAACAATACCGATTCCGTTGAATAACGTGATGTTGAGATCGAAGAGGACAACAGCTAAGGCAATGGTCATGACTTGTTTACAACTAGGCAAAGAACATTAGTAGGTTAATCGGGACTGCGTAAATTTCACACTCACTTTGCAGAAACTGTCATAGTCAAAGCTCCAGCTTTTTTGTTGGCAGTGAAAGAAACTATATTCAATCCACAAGCGATGACACCGTTGATGATCAATGCCAATGCTTTCCCCTTGGTCATTTGAGTAGCGCCGTATTTCCTAACGAGTTCCAATTCCCCAGTATATAATCCGTATGCTACACATTGAATAAAAGCTAAGGGTGACATCCTCATCAACAAATCAAGTGGATGCTAAAAACAAGTCAACTCAGAAACTCATACGCCAGATCAAAAAACTCACGAGCTTTAGTCGACCGCCTCCACCGGTTTGGATAAGATTCGTAACGACAGTCTTCAGTGCCGCTAAGAATGTTCCAAGTAGAGTTAGAATTAACCCCCAAGCTGTGAAATAATAATCTCCGTACGTGCTGATAGACATATCAGAGACTGTTCCCCATATCATTGCTCCAGAGATACTCACGCGAAGCCAACACCAGCTACAACAGGTAACAAAGAGACTAATTTCATACCACTAAATCTGGCCCGCAGAAAAAGGGTCGAGATTAGGATTGTGAAAAGGGGTGTGGAAGCTCGAACAACTTGATGGAACTAGGTAGGAAAAGTCAGTGATTCGTAAAGTTTTAGATGAGCAAAGACTTACAGGAACGGTGACGAGCTGGAGGGAGATGTTTGACACTGCGATATTGATGGTATAAAGGACTGAGAAAGCTGCCAAAATGAGATTTTCTTTTTGTGTAAGTCGGGCTGGAGTCTGAAATAGTCATGACATTAGAAATCCGATGGACTCCTAGTAGTTCAGGACACTCACAAAGGCACCTCTTTCCAACGCAATATAACATCCCACACACCCAGATAACGCGTGTAATCCCGTCAAAGTCTACCGATTATCAGTACTCCCCAAACATGATCAGCAGAATGAACTATCGACTTACATATGGGAATGGAAAGCTGACCAAAACGACTTTATTGAAAAGGGTCAAACCAAGATTCAAAATGAAATACATGCTCAACCACCAGGCAGTACTATCTGTAAATTTCGTTGATGGTTTATGGACAGTTGGAGTTGATGGTGAAGCATGATCTGAACGATCATAGGCTTTTGATGAAAGTGTATTGATGGGAGCAGGATAATTTGAATCATTTTGGTGACCTCGAGACCTGGCGAAACCTTGATTTGAACGATATCCAGGATTCAACTGATCTTTGGCGGAAGGATATGAGTTGACATAGTATTCACGATCAACTTCTGGTGCGCCATCAATACCTAAACCCGTTATAGATGGTTGATCAGAGAATTGGTTGACGGAAGAAACTCTTTCATCCGGTGAGCGAGGTCCAATGGCGATCGACGATGATAAAGCGAAAGAATTTGTTTGATTGTGAGAACGGTTGTTGAGAAATGGGGCGTTTGTGTGAGATGACTCTAAGGGGGAAGGTTGTGGTGAGGTCTTTGCGAAGGGGCTGAGTTGTGATGTTTCAAAAGCTGAAAATGGTGGTGAAGTATCTTGACCGTCATCATCGTCATCTTCTATTATGATAGAATGATGGCCGCTACCAGTTGAGGTGACACTGTTTTGGCGTGTCGAAGGATCAAGTAACATTGGATAATTCAATTGTGAATCGAATGATGAAGCAGTTCGATAACTGTACGATGAAGATCCGGTCAGACTTGGACGTTGCGTTGAGAGATCATCAAATCTACGACTGTTCCCGTTCGTATCTGGTGAGTGTTCAGGAGTGATTTCATCGTGTAAACGCGCTGTAGGTGATATATCTCCTGATTCCATCTTGATATCAGTCACTAACTTCGATTTGTAAGGTAAAGAATGGGGTTCAATAACCTGACGATCGTAACCTTTCAAAGAGAGTTGATGATGATGGAATGATGGTGGGGATACAGGCGGTGAAAAAGGTTTTGGTGATTGAGGTTGATAAGGTGGTAAAGACCAATTGTTGGGACTTTGTTGACTATATTGATATGAATTTTGATCGTTGATGGGAGTTTGGATGTTTGGTGACGGACCTGCTGTCTCTGGATCGGGAGAATGAGATTCAAAGGAGTGTGATGAACTTTGGGACATGGAAATGTATTAATAAACGAAATAAATGTCTGATGAGAGTAAAATTTGATGAGATTGAGACGAGAATCGAGATCTCACTCCGCAGGTCTCTTTTGATGCAATGGAGCAATGGTTTAATTGATGAGTTAATTGACTAATTGATGGTGTTTGAAGTTCCAAGCGTTTCAAACCAAAATTCTCTCCTTCGGGGTCAGATTGTATCTGTGTGTTTCCTTCCTTCCGTTTGACGTGCCTATAGCCTAAACATAGTATTGAGAGTGATGATGGTGATGAAAGGATAGTCGATGATGTGGAGATATGATTGAATGTATTGTATAGCTATATTTATCTATCAATTCAACCATCGTACATACAAATATTGATATATACTATGGACAATCTAAATGCCACGTGCTGTCGCGTGGTTTTTGAGTACTTTTCGTTACAATACTTAACCTTAAGGTAACCTTGTTTCCCCCCTTAGACTTTCCTTTCCCTATCTCGACCCAACCCATACCCAAGTCAGTCTCCGGCTTTGAGTCCTCTTCGCGTTTTCTTGGCCCAGCTCAAGTTTTACTTTTCAATCTGAAGCGTTGCAGACTCACTTTCTATCTTTTTCTTGCATTACCTGTGCTACGGCCTATCCCAGTTGATGAAACGATTCATATCATCGTACATGACTGCGCTTGACACCGTCGCGTCTCATAATACTCACTCACTCAAAATCGTTCTATAGAAAACTTATCAGGGACATACAGCATCCACCAAAAGCCAAATCAAGGTGAGGCAGCGCCCAAACCCGAAATTCGAGCTATACCTCCCCCCGGCAAGGCTTTCTTTGACATTAACCTTTTTGTTGTCTGAGTGAGATATCGATTAACTTACTTCTATGATTTTGTGGCGTCATAGGAACAAACGTCGTTGCACAGTCAATATGATAAGACACGTACATTTTACGCGATGCACAGTCAAGCTCTATAAGTACTCGTTTTCTCAACTTGAAATGTTTTTGTCTGTTTGTTTATAAGCAATCGTACGACCATCATGTCACAGTGAGTTACTCAAGGTGATCCCGCATTTAGAGTCACTTAGATAACTTAAGCAATGGAAACTTATAGTATAAAAAGAGCCATCGTCCCAAATATTGATTTTGCTGCGCAATATGATACCATGAAACATGTAAAAATAGCCATGGATCTAAGGAACCGAACCATTTATGAAATGTGATTCTATGCCAAGTGACAAAAATGTGAACGAAGTGAAGAAATGTAGAATTACCCCGCGGATGGGGCAGCTGCAAAAGGAAAAGGCATTATTATCAGTCTACGATCTAGATGATTCAAATGAGAGAAAAGCGAAGCTTACATTTCTTAACAACTGTATGGTCGAAAACTCTCTTCGGTTTCTTGGGAGGAAGACCTCTAGCGAATCTTTCAGCGTTGGAAATGTCTTTCAAATGATCTAATCCTATGGCGACGTTAGATGTCAGAGATGATGTGATATCGATCCTAGTGAGACTCACCTCTATCAACTGGCAACGTCTTGGTTACCAGTGCTGATTCATTATCTCTTGACGATAGCCGAGCATCTTTTTGGATTTGAATAGGTGTGGCTACAGCTAACCCAAGGAATAGAAGAAAAAGTGAAGATTTCATGGTTGTTTTATGAATCGTACTTGTCAAATGAAAAGGAACAATTCGAGATAAATTCGTTAAATGTTTTCTTCTCTCTTCTTTCTTATAGGGAAAATGCATTAAAAGATCGACCACTCGACTTGTCCTTCCTTGTTTGAGAAAGGCTTCCAAAGACATCTCAGAGAAGTAAGTATCTCGCCATCTGATGTACCATCTCTTTTTCGGTGCCTTAGCTGACCCGAAATTCTGGAAGAGCTTTTTCCTTGTTCCAACAGCCATTTCGGCATGTCTGAATCAGAGAATAGCCAATTATCAAACCCATCTCACTTACCCTTTGAGTTTAAATCACTTATCCTCGGTCAGTCTGTTTGCGTCAATGCAGCAACTCAACGAGCGATGGTTAGGTGAAAACCGAAAGAAGGTAATATCTCATCTAAAGGAGTGATCTGAAATAGCGTACAAAAGGTTGTCATCACTGTATATGTACATCTCTATAGTAATTTTTGTGAAGAAGAAAGATGTGAAGAGAAATCAAAGGGGAAATCCAAAAAAAAAGCAAGAAAGATTGGGTACAAATCACAGCACTAAAAGAAGTGATCAACGAAGAACCCAAAGAAAAAGGTCGAAGAGATATGACGAGGTTATCACATCATCCGGAGATACGAGGAGCCAAAGCTGGATTTAAAGTCAACGAGGAATTCCTTCGATCGCAGTGAAAGGACATAGAGTTCCACCTACCTCTAGTTTTACCTTCGAACAAACGAGCAGGCTTTTTAAGTGGGAGACCACGCTTGATACGATCAGAGTTTGACAGTTGTTCGGCAGCTCTTTCGAATTGTTCAGTTCGTTCCTCTACGATTTTCTAGTGTTCAGCTTCGAATTTTTTCATCAAATCGTACGAAGATTACTCACCGACTAAACCTCTGGCGGTGATTAGGTCACGACGAACGGGACTTGCTCTGGGAGCAAGAGGCGCAGCTTCAGCTACGAGAAGTAGTGCTGATAAAACGAAGAGAATTGAGAATTTCATATTTGCGTTCTGAAAAGTTGATATTGGAATGGATGAGAAGAGATTTCAAGTCAGAGACTTCCTCTTGGATTCTTATACGATGACAAGACTGAAGACCGAGTAGGAAACACAACACTTGCAAGCCTTGACTAAACATCCTGAGTAGTGCCACGACCGAAAATAGTAAGAATACAAACGCCACACCAACCACAACTTTGGAACATGTCAAATCCAAAAAACTTTAAACCTTGTACCTTTTTCATCGTGAGTAGGGATGAACTTACTTGAAAAATAAGTTTTGGTACACAACATGTTAGCAGGGATTTGTTCCGAGTAGGCGGTTTCTGTATTCTAGTTCGTTTTTCGCTTCGTCTGAAGATGTTGTTTGTTGTTTTGTTTCAACTGTTTCAGGGTGAGTTTGTTGATTTGCAACTTGAGTAAGTATTTTTGTTTGCTCTGAACAGCAGAGTTTTTGGTTGATGACGATAATTTAATTATAACCTAACGTACTTGAAGCTGTCGATAAAAAATTCTTTGGGATTCCAAAGAAAGTGACGTATGATACAATCAACGTTACTTATCACGCTAGTTCATTGACAAGTCTATCTTGAATTGCACGATAGACACCAGCAAAGAAAATTCATCAAGACTCATAAAACAGACAGAGATAATAGGAACAAAAGAAGATTTCATTCTAATCCCTAGAGGTAGGATTAACCGTCGACAACGAAGAAAAGGAGAACAACAGCAAGAGGGAAGGACGAAGGGTACTCGTACATCTGGTAAGAGCACATGTGTAGACGAATCTATACACGTCAAAATAAGGAGAAGAACTGTCCATGATGACCAAAATAGAGAAAAGAATGAAAGCAATAATATATGGGAACGACCGTTATCGTCATCTATGAAGGAGCAGGTCTGGGAGCTATATTACCTCTAATCAGCTTCGAATCCGAATAGAATAAATGAAAAGAGGTGAACATACCACGAGCAGCAGCGTTATGCAATCGTTTAGGTTTAGCGAGTGGTAAACCCCTAGCGATACGAACAGCGTTGGAAAGATTTTCAATTCCTTCAACTGGAGTTGGTTGTCTAGCTTTGATCTCTAAAGATGAAATTTTCGTTTATCAGTATCTGGATATGCCACAATCTCAGGAGGGAAAACTGACCTCTTCGTTCTGGAAGACCTCTGGCTGCTAATTCACTGTTGGAAAGCTTCTGTCCATCTCCACGAGTTGGGAGGGAGATCGCGCCTTCTTGAAGTGGTGCTGCTTCGGTGAAAGCTACCAAGAGGGTGAAAGCGAGAAGAATAGAAAATTTCATTGTGGTTTGGTTTGTAGAGTGAAGATGGAGAATGAATGGAGGAAACGCGATGCATTTGAACTATCACCTTATTTATATGTCTTGCCCCCTCTTAGCTCAGCCATGTAGGTTCTTAGAGATCTAGAAGTTTTCCCCCGTGTTACCAAACAAAGAGCGGACAGCTAGCCATCCAATGTGATATGTTTTGATCGCTTGTTTGCTAAGAAACAGTCACCGACGTTCCTGAAAACCTTAACATGGGAGATCTTAGTTTCGTTATTCGCGTCATCCATTAAAGTCTCAGCCACTGTTGACATATTTCTCAAGATGTTTGGTCAGTTACCGGGGGCTTAAGATGTGCGATAATGTGGTTCTGCTCGAGTCATGGTTGCTTATCACACGCCATATTGAGATAACAACATTTTATGCAAGATGTATATTACTCTTGAGGTGTTCAAAGTTTTACGGCTTGTTCTTGAACCCACGCGATCGGGATCGCGCGAAGGATAAAGGTCTTGTGAGAGGTAAGATCCGAGATAACCAAAGACCAAACATAGTTCAAGTCGGAAGAGGATCAACAAGATTACATGAATGAAGACTTAAAGAGAGGTGGAAAGAGGATGAGGGACAGAAGGCAATGGATTGATTTGTCAAAGGCGATCGATCCAATAGCTCATATGGGTCCGGACAGAAGAAAGAGGATGCTATATAGAGCTTAAGGGAGACGTCGAGTTGTTTTTATGTTAGGCCTGATGGTCTCTCGTGTCTGAGTACAGAGACATGGTGAGTTGTGATGATGCAAGGATTTAACACGTCGACTCAGAGATATGGATACTGAGAATTGGGAGTTTCCATTCAAGCGCTTCTTCCTAAAGTGGGTCACAGTCGGAAATTGGCGATTACAAATAAATTAGTCAACCCGTTCAGGCTTGAACACGCCAAGTTCCAGTACCGTACATAGAGGAAGTGGCTGTGGATGCGTAAAAACGAAAGCTCCTTACACACTCATACATATACGACTCTTCCCACCTATTGACAAATAAACTGACTAACCAACTAACTGACTAGCCGACTGACTAACTAAGTGACTAAAAATATCAACACCAAGAACACTCGCCTATCGGTAGCGAGTCACCCAAAAGACCTGCCTGACCTAAGTTCTCTTCTGCCTGACGACTTTGACGACTTTGACGGCTTTGACGACTTCGACTTAGGTTGTGATCCATAGTCTCTGGGCCCTTGACTATACTGGCTTCTTAGATCGCTCGGACCGGCGACACTGGACCAACTATCGTTGCCGAAGGCTGGTTCTGGTGCTCTTCGAGGTGGTGGCGATTGATAGTTTCCAACCGTTGATCATCCTCGCCTCTTTGTTCGTTCCAACTGGAGATGTTCGGAGCGGCGACACTGGACCATTGATTGTCTGTTTCTGGTGCTCTTCGAGGTGGTGGTGATTGATAGTATGCAGACCTTGGATCATGCTGGTCACGTTGATCGTTCCACCTGAACCCGCTCGGATGGGCGACTCTGGACCAAGTATTGTCTGTTTCCGGTGCTCTTTGAGGTGGTGGTGATTGGTAGTCTCTGGCTTGTTCACTATACTGGTATCTTGGATCGTTCCAATTGCTTCTGTTCGGAGCGGCGTCACTGGGCCAATGATCGTTCCTGCTGCTAGAGCTGGAGCTGGTTGCGTAGGTATTGACAGGTCTTCTGTTGATGGGCTTTTTTGGATCAAAGTCCCAATCCCTATCATCGTTATACTTCATTCTTAGTATCGGTTGATGTGAGATAAGTAGTTGGAGTTGAGTTGAGGGGATTTAGTGAAAGCCAAAAATGGTGAGGAAAAGGATTTGAATTGCGAAAAAAACCAATCTATGTATATGTCAGTCTTATGACTTAACTTATCTTGCTTTTCAAGACCCGATCGCTTATTTTCGCAGATTTGATTCGGAGATTTGGTTTTCAAACACAGTAAATTGTCTTATCTCGCTAAATCCGTTTATCATTCAATCGGAGCTTTACGACTAGACAAAAAAAAACTGTTTTACCTCCCTAACTCCTTTGAAATTAGTACGGAGTCTGACTTTGAAACCGACTAAATATATTTTTAAACCGATAACGCTTTTGAAAATATGTTCGGAGTTTCAGTTTAAAGATAAGAAGTGGTTTATCTCGCTAAAATGACTCAAATTTGAATCGGAGTTCAACTGAGAAGGCGATAAATTCCATTTTTCATATCAAGTTTCTTGCCTAATCTGAATCGGAGTAAAACTCCTAAACGAACGTAAGAAATATTCCCTCGCTAATGTGAGTCTCAGCTCAGCGTAACAGGGAAAAAGATACAGTCTATGCAATTCTTTCATAAACTTTGAGTCAGAGTCTTAGCTTAAAAAAAGATAAATGTAGTGCCACACACAAAAATTCTACGACCCACTGCAGGCGATCACTTTTTTTCTTAATGCATCACCTCTCCAAAAACGCAGATAAGGGTCGGAGATAGCTCTAAAGTGTTTATCTGATAATGAAAATGCAATATACTTTCATTTTGTATTTCAGTCACATTTTAAATAAGCGAACTGAGAAACAAACCAATTTTCATTTATCTGAAGTTGAAATTGACTTTTCTTTTCGGCTTTACGTATCTCGCACGTTCATTCAAATTGAGCTGAGTTAAATTTCAATTGGAAAAAGATTTCTTTTGTTCTCGCCCGATCAAACGAGGGGAATCATTGATTCATCTATTTTCGGGACAAGAGTTGTTTTTCTGAATCATCTGTAAAGTTGGCTGCTCCTAAAAGTCATGTAGTTAGACAATTCTTTCTGTACTGTTGGACGGCATCGAAAAGGGAACTTTCTTTCTTGCTCTTTTTTTTTTTTTTTTCTAATGTAGAACGCTGGTATACCTTCCTTCCCGGGTCCTGCGAGGAAATACTGTTATGATGAGCGTGTGCATTATGATAGATAGCCACACGAAAGGTTGAATATCTCAAGTTCATCCAAAACCTGGTGATATTTATCTACTATACGAGTCCTTGTACCCAGGTTGTAACAGTTTGTTTTACATTTTGGAGGTAAAGATGACTTCTCGACTAAAGGGCCGTAGAATTTTAACCGAATGAGTACATACATCGATCGCGATAAAGCGAACAACAACATCACCCATAAACTTCCAACCAATGTTTCACATCATCCTTGATACTATCCTTCAAACTCGCTTCTTTAGCTTTCCAACCAAGTTCTTTAATCCTATCGCCCCGAGTCCAAGCATTCGCGGAAATAGTCGTACAAGCTTTCCAATTGTTCACATCGAATTCTATACTTTCCGCGGCCTTTTGATCAACCTTCTTCAGTGAATACAAAGAATCCCCTATTAATTTAGTGATATCTTTCCAGTTTATTAATTCGGGGGTGTCTAGGGTGTACAAAGTTTCCCATCCTGTCGTAGACGCGATAATCTCTTTTGTACTATCCGAATAATGATTTATTAAGAAGACCACGGCAGAGGCGACATCTTTAACGTGGATCTATGATGTGTCAGTGATTCATGCACACAAAAGTGCTAGATGTAATCCCGGCTCACAGGACTCCAAACTCCTAATCCTTGACCTAGATACGCCGCTCTTTTCCTCTCAACAGCGAGTTTGATGACTGCTGGAATCTGGGTACTGATAGTTTGAACAGGTCCAGTTCCTGTACCGAAAACAAGACCTGGAGCTATATGGATGACCTGGATGATATCTCTTTTAGTCGCTGCGACAGTTCTATGTACATTCGATCAACACTGGTACTATTCAAAGTAGAGATGGAAGTAGCGATGGAACTAACAAGAGATCTCCTTCACGATGGAAAGCGCCTCCACTCAAGTTCTCCCAATGTTCAAGGTTTTCCACATCCTTCAAAGAACATCTTCAATCAGTTACATGACTTCAATCACCCCAAGTGAATAAATCCTCGGACTTACACTATAAACCTTCTTCTGTGCAAATTCACCTCGACAATCATCAGCGATATTACCCGTGCCCCCACCATAAACGAAAATAGGTCTCTTTCCCTTCCCATTCTTAACCCTATCCTCTAACCCGTTAATCAACCCTTTAATCCAAGGTAAGGTATCAGCGCCAGCTTCATGGATAACAACATCGTAATCCTCAGCCATGAATCGAGTCTCCGCTTCGGAACTCTCATCATCCGTGCTCTGACTTATTACCAGATTCAAACCTTGTTCTACGAGTTTGTCGAATGGTTTGATAGATGATGTTGACCGGAGGAGGATGGTTATGGTTGATGGTGAAGTGGTTTCGAGGAGGGTTGCGAGGATAGTTCCTGAGTTGGTTGGGTTAGTTTGATCGATTTAATTTTGTTGGTAGTGAATCATTTACCTCCAATGAATCCTGTTGCACCTGTTAAAAGGATTTTAGAGTCTTTAAGGGCGATTGACATCGAGGATGGTAGTTAGCTATGGCTCGGTGGTATGTGATATTTAACAAGAATAGTTAGATTCAAAGGTGGTGGATGATCTTTCTGTACTGGACTTATTCCAACCGGTCAAAACCGATTAAAACGGCCGATTGAATTTGATAAGCACGTGAAATGACGAGCGAAGAGTAGGTCAACCAGATAATTTCGTGAAATTACTGTAATCTCAATATCCAGGTAATAAAGAGAAGACAAGGTGAGAGTGGAATGGTGTATTGGGTCTTTGGATACGGATCATTGATCTGGAAACCACCGTAAGTACAAACGGTCCCTCACTACAGTTCCTGACTCCAAAACAAAAGTCCACACGCAATCGAAAAACGCAAGTCTAATTTCCCAACTCCCTTTGAATCAAGCGAAAAACTGATAGAGAACAGGTAACGGATACGTTAAAAACGTTATCAGAAGATTCGCGCAATCTTCCATAGATCACAGGGGAACCCCAGAAAGACCTGGGAGGGTGGTGACTGTGATTTCAGTTGATGATTGGGAGAAAGTAGGTCCGGACGTGAGTGTCGTGTTTTACGAGCATAGGAGAAGGTTTGTGATTGACGTTTCGGTTTTTTAGGAACCACAAGATATTGGTGATGAATACGTTTGGGGGGTTTGTTATCGTATAGATCCAACTAGGGAGGTGGAGGTGAAAGCTTATTTAGGTTGGTATGGATTTTCGATTGTTTGAGGATTTTCAGACTGAATTTTTTTATCGATTACAGAACATAGAGAGAAGGTTTGTCTTTTACAAATTTTAAATTCTCTGATATGTGTAAACTGATAAATCATAGAATGGATATACAGACCACGTCGTACCAGTGTATTCAATCCACGAAGAGAAAGAAATAATAGTCGTTCCCAACGTAAGTCATCTCTCTACCTCCTCGTTACATGTTGAAACAGAAATCAAAAGGCAACGATATGGATAGGGAAATCCGATAATCCAGCTTTTAGTGAGTCCCCTCTTCCGTAATGAATACTGAGGAAACGATAGTTGGATACGAACCATTAGCTGAATCAGCTGCTCGAATAATATCTTGTCAAGGTCCATCTGGACCTAACAAAGTTAGTGTACTCTATCAATAAAAGAAAGTGATATTGTCTACTGACTGGTCCAGGATTATATATATAAACTAGCTGAATCAGTTAGAGAACTTTATCCACATGTCAAAGATGATTATCTGTTCCAACTCGAGGTGAATATTTCCTCGTTACCCATCGTATCACGATTTAACCTCTTTTTTAGGCTCAAGTCAAACTCCTAGATGTATGATAGGAAAATACTGTACAATATGGCATTTGAACAGCATGCAAACATTATAGTAAATGAAAGAGATGTTGTTCAAACTACCAAGAAATACTCTACGATTGCAATCATCCCTTGCCATACCCGAGTCCAGTTTCGAATCACATGAATTCAACTTGCATAAAACTGGTTCAACTATTATTACGTTCCTGATACCATCATAAAATCATTTCCATTTCCATTTTCTTCTTCAATCTTATTTCGGAAAACCCAAATGAAACATTGCAAGTTCCATTTCAGATATAATTCATCTCATTTCATTCCGTCCCAACTTTATTTATCCATTTCATCCAAACATCATTTACCCAGAACCAAAACGGTTCTTGCAGGAGTGTAAACCTACAGGCGAATCATTAGTACATGAAATGGTCCATCGAGAGATAACCCACTTGTAACCAATTCTTTCTTCCGTTCCAATCCATAGCAGTAGTAAAGTACTTCCCATTGAGATCGATTCTATCGTGACCACCGAATTTTGATTCGTCGGATGAAAGAATGACCTTGTATTCACCTGCATCTTCGACACCTACTCTATAGTCGGTGAATGACTGTGTTGGGTTGACTGAGAGCCATGGTCAGCTGAATCTCAAAACTAATCGAAATCATAACACTTACAATTGAAGATGAACAATAAACCAGCTCGTTCGAAAACGATGATCTTGTCACTTTCATTTTTCAATGAAACATAAGCCTAGTATGTGTCAGTTGGTGATCAAAGGATTACCTTTCCAACTCACCTGTGGAGCGCTCAACCAGTGATATTTCTCTTCAAGCCAGTTCATGGCGATATCAAATTCGTACAAGAATTTGTATCGTAATAATTGATCATCAACTAAATTGAATTGTCTTCGAGCATGAGCGAAAGAGTTTCCGTTACCTTCACGAGGGAAGTCCATCCACCTGGAGGATCAGAGTTAGCGATCGAAGGTGTATGAAACACAGAATACATACTCTGGATGACCAAATTCGTTACCCTCGAAATTGAGATATGCCTCTCCACCCAAGGTGTTAACAAGGAATCTGGGATTTATCAGCTGGATCCAACTCGCAGTACAAACAACTTACCTAATCATCTTATGTAAAGCCAAACCACGATCAATGATCGGTGTCATAGGTGAGAGTGTAGACATGAAATCATCTACATCATAACAACTTGGTCAGCGTGTCTCCGCTATCGTGTCGAAATGACATACACATTTCTTTGTCCATCAACCAGAACGCTAAAGTCTTATCACCGACCAAAGCTTGATCGTGACTTTCAGCGTAAGCGACACTTCGCTCTTTGTATCGTCTGTTGGTAAGCGTGTGTACCAAATTACCCATATCCCATGCGTCATCTGTAGATTCCTTCAACAGCTTAATGAACATATCGGGAATGGCCATTGAAAGTCTGTAATCAAATCCGACACCACCTTCAGCAACTGGTCGACATAACGTTGGCATTCCTGAGACATCTTCGGCGATGGTTATGACATTGGGGTAAGTTTCGTGAAGCATTTGATTGGCCTGAATCCATGGTCAGTTTCTAGCACAAGGTTGATTTGAGAAAAAACTGACAAGCATGAGATAGACCATAGCCTCCATATCAACATTATCACCAAAGTATTCGTGATAACCACCTGCAACGAGTTAGCTTCAGTGATTCATGACGTCAAAGATGACCCACCAGAGAAACCCGTTCCAATACCATGATGAGTGTACATCATACTAGTAACACCGTCAAACCTGAATCCATCGAACATATAAACATCCATGTAGTAGCGTAAATTTGACAGAAGGAATCGTAAGACCTCATGGGAACCGTAATTGAATAATCTGGAATCCCAAAGCTCATGTCTACCTTTAGCACCTTCGTGGAAATAAAGATGATCAGTTCCATCGAACATGTTGATACTAGCGGTGTCAGTTTTCCATGTCAGTTTGGTTCAACTCACCCATCCAGAATGTTCTTGCAAGCATGACTATGTACTACATCTAGTAAAACTGTGAGACCGAGTTCATGAGCTTTGTCGATGAGGGATTTGAGTTCTTCAGGAGTACCGTATCTTGAAGAAGCTGCGAAGAAGTTGGTGACCTGATAACCGAAAGCTGTCTTGAGTTAGCTTTGAAAGTCAAGACATTGGTTCGGACTTACAAGCATAGTAGGCGTGCTCCATGATGGCCATCCTGTCATTAGCTTTGATTTACATTTGACCCACATTTGAATACAATTGTATCCCAATTGTTTAATTCTAGGCAAGACCTCAGTTTCGAATTCCTTGTACGTGGTAACTCTCATGTTAGGACTAGAGATACCAACTAAGATTGGGCGTCAGTATCCTAACCACTAAAGAACACCCACCATGAGCTTCATAGATCTTGAGTCCTTCGATAGAATTAGTCGAATGACCATGTTTGAACTGATATCTTTGCTCCTTTGGTGGATTCCAGAATCTCGCATCGTAGATAGGAGAGATACTTAAATCTTGAGTAACTCTTTCGATCCAAACTGGGAGTCTATCAATCGAGTCACCAGATGGGGTCGTCATTGAAATCTTGATCATAGAATCATGGGGGATAGGACAAACTCCGAGAGTTTTGGGGGGAACATAGCATTCCCAAACACCGAAAGCGTTTTTGGTCATTACGTTAGCGGTATGATCCCAGTTGTCTATCACAATGAGCTGAATCCTATGTTATATGCGAATCACGAGACATACTGAATTCTCCGATCAATCTAGCTGCTACAGCACCAGGAGCCCATTCCTTATAGGTTACACCACCACTAGCGTCAACTTGTAATCCCATTGTCTTGTAAGCCTCGGAGAAATGAGCGAGACCACCCTCATGTTGATCAATCACATCGAGGGCTTTTTGGTAAGCTGCATATCGAGCTTTGATAGCTGGAGTGAAAGGTTCAAGCCTGTTTACGTGTTAGAGGGAGTATGTGAAGTACAAGGGAGTTGATGCTTACCAAGGATCAAGCTCTAAGACGCCTGTACCTATCAGGAGGAGTTAGTTCAGAGTGCTATCATCACTCTAGTTACTCACCATCAGTAGGTAGAGGTTTTTGAACGAGAGCCATGATTTAGAAGGAGAATGTGAAGGATGGGAAGTGGAGTGTGAATGGAAGCGTTGAAAGGTTGTCTATTGAGAGTGAAGTTTTGGGGATTGATTTGAAGACTGTTTTTGCTCTGAGTCGAGGATGATATTCAGATCTGATGTTAAATAAGAAAGGAATGAAGAGATAAAGAGAAAAGAAGAAAGAAGAAGAAACCAAGTCAATTAGCGGATACTGTAGATGAATGACCACAACATGACGCTGAAAAGCCCCACAGGTGTTGGTGCCCCACATGTAAATCTCCTATCACATGGCGAATCCGAAGTTCACCCGGGATTGACTCTGCTTTACGATAGCCAGTAGACGACTCGGACAGGCAATTCAACGACCTTTGATTTATTCTCATCTATGAATCAGAAGCGCACCATTCATCAGAGAGGGGAGGGTTTACTCCATTCAACGCTGAAAACACGTCGAACGTGTAAGATACTGTAAAACACTGTAAATCCAAAGGTGGGAAGGCATTGAATACATCCTTTCATGCAAATGTTATCTCCGTCTGCTTGACATATTTTTCACGTCTTCTAGTCTTGTTTTCAATTTCTCTCTCTTTACTTCATCAAACACAGAATTTATCATGGAGGAACCTTCAATCGATACTCTATCCATCAAAGATGATGTTGCCACTACCACCTCATTGCTACTTAGTCTCCCCAACGAGATAGGTGATCAGATCTGTAGCTACCTTGTTCAAACTCCACTACCTCCTAAACCCCCTCGTAAAAAATGGTCTGGTATTGATCAGAATACCCTTTTTGACCTGACAATCTCAAACTCAGTAAGTGCAACAAAAAAAGTTTGAATTAACTCCATTACCTCCAACAGAAAACAAATCTTTGGGCTAGTCGTCATCTGTATTCAATAGTGAACATCACCGATATCAAGCGTTTTGTTTTAGGCAACCAATCCTCAATCTCCTCTATATCACCAAGAAAACGATCTCTTCTGAATCGAGTGACTGAGATTCACTTGTTTGGCGACTCGGTGAGGAGAAATTCAACTAAACCCCTCCACAAACAGTCATTTGAAGATATGGATATGTTTCAGGATTGGTTTAAACATTTTTGCAATATTTATGGTAACGAAGTAGATGGCAAGGTACTGGAAAGGCTAACTAGTCTTTCTGTTCATGTGTCTTCATATCAGGGAATGGGATCTGTCAACCAAGCAAATGAAGGCGTCATTTTGTATGATATACAAGACAATGCAGGAATCAGAAATGAACAACATGAATTTCAATCTCACAGAAGATTCAAGACCATGTGTAGGGGTGGGGTCAAATTTGAAATAACCGGTTCATATCATGACAAACCATATTCACCAATTGAAGTCACTCCAACATTTATTCACCACTGGGAAACCCCGTCAAAAGATGATTGGACCAGCAACAACATCCAAGCAGGTCTTCAAAACAGATACATACTCAGCTCTACCCACGACCAGTTTTGTTATTTTCAAAGTACACAGCTGGATCAAGTCAAACAAAGTCTCCTAGCGTTATCTCAAACGATGACAGAGTGTGCTTCCAGATGGAAAGAAGAAAATTCAGATGATCTCACTGAGGTTGAGATTATCGAACAGCTCAGGTCAACAACTGAAGTGACATATGTTGTCGGCTTCAAGCAAAAAGAAACCAACGAAAAAGAAATGGAGCAGTTGAAGTGTACTGTACAGAAGGCTATTGGAGAGATTGAGGAGAGATTCCGACCTGAAAACATCAACTATGAATATTGGTCGGAAGAGTTCAAGTGTCCTGTGTGTGGTTAATTAGTTCAGAAAGTTGATATCAGATAGTATTTGTAAAGTAGTATCCAGATTATGTAATAGTGATATGTAGTACAAAGGGGAAGAGACCAGTACAGACATCCTTTCATCGAGGTTTGAATTTCATTGTCTTCTTCACAATCACAGACAGTATACAGTACACTATCCTTTCTGAATCTTCGTCTCTCTTTCTGTCTTTTCTCTCTTCCAAAAATCAATCTATCAATATGGAAGAAACTTCATCAAGAATTTCAGAATGTGGTAAGGGTAACAACACCACTGATTCTGCACTACTAAATCTCCCAAATGAAATTGGTCAAATCATATGTAGTCATCTCGTTCCCAATCCAGATTTGACTTCTGACAATCTAAAATGGGAAGACGTTACGCAAGGGGGTCTTTTTGGCATGACAATGTCACATTCGGTAAGTGAAGAACACTTGAGGAAGATACATTCATATACATCGAGAAAGAAACCCTTTTGAGCTAACACCTGTCACAGAAAACCTATGATTGGGCTATTCAATATCTGTACTCAAAAGTCAACATCACCGATATCAAAGGTTTCGTTTTGGATTCTGGAACCTCCTCTATATCACCAAGAAAAAGATATCTCCTAAATCAAGTTACTCAAATCAACTTGTTCAACCCTTCAATTAGAGGTTACTCGGGTCTTCAGGAAATGGCCGAATCTTATGTTAAAGACAAGAAACTGTTCCGGAGTTGGTACACGGATCTCATGGTAATACTTGGTAATACAGAAAATAGTGACCTATTACAAAACCTAACTAGTATCTCTGTTCGCACCACACCTCCTTGGGGAACCACTATAGCTGATAATATTTGGTCAGCAGGATTTCCTAGTGAACTACTTTTGGAGAAAGAACCATGTCCTCGGCTCACTGATAGACCGTTGTCTCATATAAAAGCCAAAAACATCTGTACACGATACTCAAACTTCGACATGCTAGACCCGTTTTATGGTGATCCATGGTCCAAAGATATACCAACGGTTTTTCAACACTGGGAACCACTTGATTCAGAAGAAACACCCACGCTTCATCTCATACCAGGTTGCCTAAATAAAATCATCATTCCACCAACTCATTTGGTTTCAACTCCCCATCAGAACCCACTGGCAAAAACAGACATGGTGTACAATATTGAAAATTACGCGGATTTACTATTCAGGTCAACCGAGAAAGAATTAATGAGATCTCAGCATGTTCTTAGTCAGAAGGATATGGTCGAGAAAAATCAGATCAAGAACTTCAATTATCTTCTGCACCGACCCATCTCACGAAGGGGATCCCAACTGGCTGAAAAGCTTCGTAGACAATTCTCTCTCACACCTTCACTTGGATTATCGCCCCGGATCTATTGATTACGAAGATTGGTCAGAGGAAGTTAAATGTCCTGTTTGTGGTTGATGTTGCGGTCTCAAGAAGCTGAGGATGATTCAATGGTTTATTATCATGGTTCTCAATTATGTAGAAGCTATGCAATAGTGCAAAACTACAAAGGTGTGAAAAGTCAACGTAGCCGTCCTTTCATTGAGCTCGAAAATTCAAGTCTTCTATGCGAGTGCAAGTCATCTGCATTATCTCCATATTTTATTTCTTGTCTTCTCTTATCACTAAATCCAACGAATATTCATCAACATGGATGAGATCTCATCTGATGATCTCAACGCCGCAAATAATGGTGGCGCAATCACTACAGCCTGTTATTTGTTGAAGTTGCCCACTGAATTAGGTCAAATGGTTTGTAGTCATCTTGTTCCCACTTTCAACATAAACTCCAATCTCTCTTGGTCTCAGATTGCGCAAGGAGATTTGTTCAATATGGCAGCCACTCATCCAGTAAGTTGCAGGACAGGTCTCCTGATAAAGGGAGATGCGTTCACACGGGATGCTTTGGGCAGACACATTTGTAGCTGACCAATCATTAGATCACTAATCAATGGGCTAATCATTATCTGTATTCAGAAGTCAACATCACCGATTTCAACGGTTTTGTTTTTGGTAAATCATCGACGATATCCTCCATTCTCCAAGAAAAAGAAACTTGTTGAATAAAGTCACTCGAATCAATCTTTTCAATCCATCATTAAGAAGTTCACTTCACTGGAAGTACGGCAAAAAGAAGCTCACTGAAATACTTCTAGAAGATCACACCATGCTTCATAATTGGGGTAACGTTTTAACAGTAAAGAAGATATCAGTTCAATACTACTAAATCTCAGTGGTATTTCAGCTCGCCACACACGTAAATCGATTAAGAGGTTTTCTGATTTGTACCATATCCAAACCCATTCAAGAATTCAACTACCTACACAACTGGTGACACTTCTCTCAAACTCCTTTCTCACATGAAGACCAAGAAAATGTGTTTAGGTGGTATAGCTTTTCATTTATCAGATTCTATATATGGAGACCCATACTCAAAGATTGAAGATATTCCTACCATAATTCATCATTGGCATGAACCAGATAAAGGCACTTTTCCATATACTTGGCTGAAGATAGTACCAGGTTGCCACAACAAGTTTTTACTTCCACCAATACCCTCCAACGCTAAAAATTATCGGCTCTCACAGGGAACCGAGATAGTTTACTACATAAAAAAAAGTTTCAAAACCTTACCCGAATCAATAGAAATTCTAGCTGATAAAGAAGTAAAAAGATCTTCGAATAACATCACCACTGAGGAAGTTGTCAAACAGATCAAATCAAGAACTTCGTGAGCTATTATGGTGGATTTAAGGGAGAGGAAACTATTCGCAAATTTAGTTTAGAATGGCTAAAACAAATTGTACCAGAGGCTTTGCTAGGTATTCCAGAGATATATCGACCGGAGTCGATTGAATATGAGAATTGGTCAAAGGAAGTTAAATGTGATGTTTGCAGTTATAACTGATAACAAGTATTTTGTAGTGTATAAGTCGATCAGAGGATGTGGATTGGTACTTTATTTATGCTCTGTGCAAGCTGAGAATCATTATAGCGTTCGAAGCTTGTACAATTGTAACATACTTGTATTTGTACTTGTACTTGTCAATCGCCAACATCCACCTGCCACTCGTTAAAATCTATTTCGTCCTCACATTTAACATTTTTGCCACCCATAATAGTAAGGTGTATCGTAACTAATTTTTCAACTTTTTCCAACCAACAACAAAAAATTCCGACTAATCCTCAAAATATGGTCTCGTACTACGACGAAGTAGAGATTGAAGATTTCGTTTGGGATCCAATAAACAGAGTGTTCCACTATCCATGTCCATGTGGTGATCGATTCGAAATCTCCAAATCTCAATTAAGGGATGGTGAGGAAATCGCTATTTGTCCTAGTTGCAGTTTAATCGTTAGGGTCATCTATGATTATGTAGGTTAAAACTTTTTGTCTTGGTGTGTATTAATACTGATGATTGATTTTTTCTAGCTCGATTGGGAAGATTACGCTACGTCTGAAGAGGAGGATGATGATAATCGATCTTTCGTTTCTGCTCAGGAGATTGGGGAGGGGATTCAAGCTGGTGAAGAATTAGAGAAGGAGGCGGTTAAGGTCAACCAAGAACACGAATCTGTTGTTGACGGAGAGAAGAAAGAGGACGAGGAGAAGAAAGATTACCAACAGGAACCTGGTGTTAATGCAGAGAAGAAGGGTCAGATTGGTGATGATGGAATTGGTGATACTGGTATCAAATTGAACGGATTGACTATTCAAGACAAAACTGGTTCCAAGGATGATTCGTGAAGTGGTATTTAGGATTCTCGGGTTCGAGATGTAACGATTACGACGGTATATATCATGCATGGTATTGTCCACCAAAGATAAAAATCATTTGATAGCTAACATCTCCCTCTCAAACCTCTCCCATTCCATCTCACTCCCACTTTCCCCATCCTCCTCCTCCCCTCCCTCTGGACTCTTCCGTCTCCCACCTCTACTTTTAGCCTTCACACCCGCTCCTCTCTTCACTGTCGGTTTCTTCCTCGGACTCTCATCCTTGACCTGACGACCTTTCCTAGCGCGTTTCGGTGGAGTTGTCAAAATCAACGAACTCAGTTGTCGAACTACTCCCCCCTTAACTACCTCCTCATCAGATTCATCAGTCGTAGATACCAACACCTCCTTCCCCTTCTTCCTCGATTGTGATGATTTAAGACTCTTCTTCAATGCCTTCTCACGATCGAGGTGTTCTTGAGCAACACCATCTTTTCTGGCGTAACATGCTCGTATGATTTGTCCCCACTCAAGCGTTTCCTTACATGACGGACAATCCCCAGCTCGAGGTAAGAGATCGCTAGAAGACCCGGTTGGATCGGACTTTTTAAGGAAACGTTCTGCTAGACATGGTAAATGCGAAACGAAGAGGCATTCTTGATTTCGATTTGAGTTTGGGTCGAATCGATCTACTGCTGCACAAAGTGCGAATCGTAGATGATCCTAACACTTTGTCAACATGAAATTTGAAAGAATCATCTATCAACTTACCGAAACATCCAAATCCTTCTGACAAAGTCCACAAAACACCTTTTGACCATCTTGTACTCTCATTTCCAACTCTTTCCACTTCCCCCAAACACTATCACCCCTCCTAAACGTCTCATCCGTAACATCAATAGGACCTTCACGACCTCTGACCCCCAAAGTCGATTCCCTTCTCAAACCAGTCGAACCAGAAACTCCACCGAGATCAACCATCATCGTAACACTTTTCGAAAGTGGTAAATGAACATATGGTTGAGTTGGTTTTGCGCCCTTTTTGGGTTTCTTGATTTCGACAGGTGGATCAAGGATTGAATTGAAGATTTCGTGAGTTGATTGATTGAAGAATCTTAGATGTAGTGGTAGATGACAGAATGGTGGTCGAGTTAGGAGAGTATACGCGACACTGTTGTGGATCAATTGACGTTTCGAAGTCGACTCACGTTACCTTCCTCTCTACCCAATTGCGTTTAGCGTCCTTCTTGAATATCGGTCCGCACTCTACACCAGCTTCATCTTGAAGTCGTAGATGACGCGATAATTCAGGTTTCTGCCATGCCCATTCGAACTAATCTTTGATCAGTCTATGGATCTGAATAGTCTGAGGATTTGATTTACCTGCAAAGCAGCGAGTTTACTTGGAAACCTAACATTGATAAGTGGGTTGCATCGTTGTAGAAGAAGTGCTCTCACCCGTAGACTATCATTTGCATTTCCTGTAAAGTGTCAAATAAAGATCCAAACTGGACGATAGAGAGACTCTTACCCATGGTCTAAATCTTGAAGTCTTCCAAGCACCCTGCTTAAGTTCACCGTTATGTTGACGAATTCGTCGAGGTGGGTTAGGAGTTGATCCTACCTAAATTATATCAGAGGGGATATCTCAGTCGTCAACAGATCTGAAGGGTCCTTTACTTACATAGGTCCTATTTGAATTTGCAGTAGCCTTTGATCGAAGTAGGTAACAGGCATAGAATGATGGAAAGACGTGATTCCCGTTTAAAAGGGTTGAAGTTGATTTCTTCTTGGTTTGTGACTCCTGTTCTGAGTCTGATTCTATACGTTCTATGAGATCATCTAGGTCTGAGTCTGTATCTTGATCTGTATCTGATAGCATTGAAGGAGTATAGGCTAGGATGAAAACAAGTTGACTGGATCATTTTCAAATTAGATGTTTATGATTGAGGCACCATTCTCGTACGTAATTGAGGCGGATACAGATAAGTTGTTGGGGGGGGGGGGGGGGAAGGACTTTCTTGGAATTGCTGGGAATTTCTTGACCTCTTGAGAAGCTGGAAAGTCAGAGTCGGTAGAGAACAGAGGTGATGGAGATGAGAGATGACCTGTGTAAAATTGAATCTATCGCAGCTTGTATGAGATAGTCGCTGAAAATGCCTTCAGATGATTGTTTCCTCTTGTTGCCAAGACATATTGTGTATGATAATAGAAAGCAATTCAATTCCGCTGGCCGCCTGTGAGATCTATTGATCTAATCTTAAAAGAAGTGATCACTTGACTTTGAGTGTGTTATGTGTTATCTGTAAAGTAAACGATTCATAAGCGTTTACCAGTATATATAGACTTCCTTTCAGCTTTTACTTGTTCTCACTCTGCTCAGTCATTTCTCAATAACATCGCTTTAAACTATATACACAGTATACAAAACATGTCACCACAAAACATCTTAGTCTTCGGTGCTACAGGTAATCAAGGTGGCTCATTGATCAACGTAGGTCTTTCCGACTGGTTACATCTATCACTGACATGGATCACATCTAGGCCTTGATCGAAGCTAACAAACAAGAAAACAAATTCAACATTTTCGCTGTCACACGTAACATTTCAAGTTCGTCAGCCAAAGCTTTATCAGCTTTACCAAACGTCAAACTCGTTCAAGGTGATATCAGCGACCCCAAAGCCATTTTTGAAAGTGTTGGAAACATTCATGGAGTTTTCCTCTATCCTGTTGTCGTTGGTCCTGATACATCAAAGGAATGTGAGTCAAGACTTGAGTGGTCATTCAGGTTTACCCCATGTCTAACCTTTTTGGACAGGTATCAGTGTCATCGATGAAGCTGTCAACCATGGTGTCAAGCATTTGATCTTCAGCGGTGTCGATACTGCAGGAACTGAAGCTCCTGGACCGTGAGTAATACCCTCTCCCGCACTACAGAAACCAACAAAATCCCCAGCTTCGATTTCGTCCGACCAATCAACAAACACGTCCAAACCCTCTCAATAAACTGGACCATCCTCTCCCCAGTCAATTTCATGGAAAACTTCACAACCAACGGCTCAGCAGCCGTCCCTTCCTCCTGGAACCCCCAAACCCTACAAAAATTCGTCGCAGTCTCCGATATAGGTAAAATCGCTACTCTGTGTTTTGCCCATCCTGACAAATACTGTGGGAAAGAATTCAGTTTGGCAGGTGATGCTTTGACTGTTGAGGAGGTTAAGAATGTTTGGTTGGGGAGTGGGTATGGGAAACTTTGGATTAGCGAGGTTGATGATAAGAAGGAAAATCTTAATCCGTTCCTGGTCATGATGAATGGTGTAAGTCAATTCTCTCAATTCCTTTGGGGTTAAAGTTTCAAACTGAAGGAAATGATCTTTTTCAGTGGATTTGGGAACATCCTCTTATTGCTGATCCCGAGGAATGTCGAAAGAATTTCGGAAGTATGAAATCTGTCAAGGAATGGATTGAAACTGAATTCAAGGGCAAGACCTATTCAGAGCAATAGGTCGACATGTATTCCGAGAGACGGTTTTCAGTAGACTACTGAATCTGGATAATACATAAGGGTTGAGACAAGATACGCGGAATCAGGTGGTTGATGGCTTTCTGAATGTTTTGTAATATAGGATATGAAGTCTCACGATCAGCCTCTATGGTGTGCCACTTTGACTGAGAGAATCTTCGGTGACAAATCTAAATCAAGACAAAGAAATGTCAAGTCCATGAACGCAGGAGGAGGGGAACCACGTTACGCTTCCCAGTCATACAAGTCAGCTACAGAATAAAAACCATTCAAGCAAAAATCTACCGTGATCGAAGTCCAATCGGCCGACTCAGAATTCTCGTCGTCATTAGCTTGTTCCTCTAGGAACACGACCATTTAAATTGCTATCTTATCACCGAATGCACGTTCATATCTTTATTCTATTCATAGAACCCATCTCTGGCACCTAACCCTCAAAATCTAATGCTAAGCCAGGAATAATATACACGTTCTACAATGTTGAATGACGTCTTTCGGTCACATCGCAGTTTTAAGAACGTTTCGTTTTCGGGATTGGCCTATGGCTCTTAATTCGATACAGTCTCAGATTGATGGTTGATATATAGATCGGATGTAAACGTTTTTTCTTGGATACTTAGGTCATATTGTTACCCACCAATCCTCATTGGAAGTAGTTCAGTAGTACTCACCAGTCATGAAGCTCTTCATCTTACTTGGTACTTTGTCAATCGTTAATGCTCAATTAACACTTGGTCCTTCGGCATTCACTGCTCCCGGTAAGTCACAGCCCTGTGCCCAAAGAGTGACCGAACTGATTTCGTTGAAAGGTGTATTCGTAACAAGTCTTTTCTCAGCTTATTACAATAACCCAACACAGACCGCTTCACAAGTGCAACCTATCATCACTGATTCGATCCTTGTAAGTGTAAAATCTCAGGATTAAGGATACTGCACGCTAACTGACATCCGGCAGAACAAGACTTTCGGTTTAAATCTCACCGCACCAAACACTATCTCCAATAACGATACCGCCGATCCAATCTCTTACCCCCCAATTCTACTTAACGGTACAGCAGCAACTACGTTATACAACAATGTCACTGCCAACATCCAAGCCATCGTACTGAGCAACGGTACAGCCAACTGTACCAAATGTATCAACGCTTTAGTTGAAGCTTCAAAACTTGCCAAACAAGCTCCTCAAGTAAGTTAATTGTGCCTTTCCAGTTTCCGTTGACTAAAAGCCGTGGATTAGCTCGTCCCAAATCTCCTCGTCAGTTTATGCAATTATTACAAATTCAGTAACACTGCTGGATGTAATGTTTACACCGCCAACGCCCAAGGTCCACATTACGCTCAAGTCCTTGCTTACGCTAATGTTTCCGGTGCTGATGGTCAATATCTATGTCAAAATTTCATCACCGTTAGTCAATGTACTAGACCACCTATGTGAGTTTTATTTCGGCGTCTTTCAGCAAGAATCGTTGACACCCACCACTATTTAGGCCAAAATTCAATGCTAGTTACTTTTGGAGCAAACCCAAACCCTCAAACGCTGTTGCACCAGTACCAAAGGGAACCAACAGAGTCAAAGTACTCGTAAGTCCATTCTAGATGTCCTCAATAACACCTCAAAGCACATGTCAGATTTCCACGTTGATCCAAGATATTCAACTGGATCAGAAGCCAACTGTACTTCAGGTTTATGTTGCAGAGCTGGAAACCCTGCTGCATCTGTATATTCCAATTACACCGTTCAAATACCTGCACCTAGATTCGGTTCTTTCTTGTGTGACACACCTTGGGCTCTTGGAACTGCTGCCGTTGAGGCTATCCCTGTGTTGACTGGTACCAATGTCACTGGATTTAACATGACTTTGTTCACCGGTGATCTAGTTTCCCATGATCCATACTATCAAGTAAGTCTTTGACGGAAAGCTCAACGTTAACCACAATCCCAGTTATCTGAATCATACATCGAATACGCCGAAACAGCGCTTTACGATCTATGGAAAAGAACCTTGAACAAAGGATCCCCACTCTACGCCGCGATCGGAAACCACGATTCATACCAACAAGCGTTTGAAGCCCCCCACAATCTCCCAGGTATGCTCAGTACCCAATTCAGTTGGAATTACAACCATCTCGCCGGTCTATGGGAGAAGAACAATTTCATCAATGACCAAACCGCTGTAGTCGCTAAAGCACATTACGGAGGTTATTCAGCCGTTCACGCAAAGAATCTTAGGGTTATCACTATAAACACTGATCTATGGTATCGAGCTAATATCTTCGCTTTCATTAATTCGACTGCTCCGGATAATTTTGGGTTCTTGAGATTCTTGGCTAGTGAACTTCAGGAATGTGAGGATCAAGGTAGTAGAGCGTATATCGTTGGTCATGTACTTTCAGGTTGGGATGGTACCAATCCTTTACCTGCTCCAACGGATATTTTCTATCAGATCGTGGATAGATACTCGCATGTTATCGCTGGTTTGTTCTTTGGTCACACGCATGAAGACCAGAATATGATTTATTATTCAAACAATGGTACCAATGCTTCGGCGGCTACTGCTCAGAATGTCGGTTGGGTGAGTGACGATGGTATAGAAATACTGTGTTTGTCATGACTGAACCTCATTTAGATCGGTCCTTCAATCACACCATTGACCGACTGTATGTTTTCTATATCATCCAAAAATCCACCTTACTAACATACCCACAGTAAACTCCGGATTCAGAATGTACGAAGTCGACGGCGAAACCTGGGACATCCTCGATGCACACACGTGAGTCACCCCACCCCCCAGCCCAATCGACAAACCTAACAAAAATAACCAGCTGGTATTCAAACGTCTCAACCTACCACGCATTAGACAGTCAAATCCAATTCGGTCCCACCTATCAATACGAATATTCAACTCGAGCAGCCTACGGTAAAAACATCTCTTGGCCAACTAACGCACCGTTAAACGCTACTTGGTGGCATAAAGTTACTGAACAGATGCAAATCGATAACGGTGCTCTTGTCAACGCTTACAACGCTCATCAAGGTAAGATGAGTGTTTTGGCTCCAAACTGTACCTCCGCTACTTGTATTCAAGCGAAGATTTGTTATATGAGAGTGAGTGACGTTTTTGTTCTTCCTGATTTTGGGGTTTCGTGTTGATAAGGGTTTTTCTTAGAGTGGAAGTGGACCTTTGGGTTTGGCTTGTCCACAAGGTTACGGTAGTGTTCAATAAAGGATTTAGAAGAACGGGATTGAAATCGAAACTTGTGTTGAAAAGTATAATATAAGGAGGAATTCATATAATTTTGTTAGATATTGGTTTTAGACGAAGAAAGAAAGTATGAAATATGAAGTTGAAATGAATACGATTCTGTCTTCTGTCCGAAAAACTCGGGACCTCCACCTCCACTTCCCTTATCCACAGTTCATGACCTCATTTTCAACGTAAACTTATCAAGCACGCGAAGATGAGACGTGTTGAATATGTATATAATCAAAGTGATTCTATACATACAGTGACCAAACCATCGAAAAAAAGTCATACAATCCGAAAAACGAGAACAAAATAATAAAAAAATGACAAATCCTGTAAGAAAGAGATTATGAAATTCAGCTAATCCTAGTCAACATATTCACGCTACGTCCTCACCAAACTCCAAGAATTCGATGGGTTAACTCTCGAAAGTGGACTTGAAATCCCTAAACCAGGAGATGGAGAGGTTTTGATAGCTGTGAAAGCTGTTTCACTTAATTATCGAGATTTGATACTAGCCAAAGGTGTTTATCCAGGTGCTAAAACTGGTGTAAGTGGATTTTCGATGGATTTACAAGGTCTTCCAATTGATTTTTTGTTTTGGGGCAGGTCATTCCTTGTTCTGATGGTTCGGGTGAGATTGTTGAGGTTGGAAAGAACGTTGGGAAATGGAAAAAAGGTGATAGAGTCATGGTATGTTTTATCAATTTCTCAAAAGCTGAATGAAGCGTCTGAACAAGAAATTATATACTTAGGGCCAATTCACACAAACCTATATTAGTGGTCATTACGATGAAAAAATTCATACGGCTTCTGCGTTAGGTGGTGCGATCGACGGTATGTTGACTGAATACAAGGTTTTACCGGAATGGGGTATTGTGAGTTAATCTCGATGATTTCCCTCACTCGACCTTCATACTGATATAGTGTTATTAGGTACGGATCCCGGAACATCTTTCTTTTGAAGAGGCTTCGACTTTACCTTGCGCAGCTGTTACAGCTTGGAATGCCCTTTTTGGTGATTTCGGTAACATCGATTTCAAACCTGGTCACACTGGTAGATCTCATTCTGTCTTGCTCATAAAAAACATAGAGCTGATGTGTCAATATAGCCGTTCTTCAAGGAACAGGTGGTGTCTCAGTATTCGGAGCTCAGGTATGAAAATTCCCAAAAAAAACTGTGGAAAAAAACAAACTCACCCGACCTCAAGTTCGCCATAGCTTCAGGAGGCCGTGCAATCATCACCTCCTCCTCCGATGAGAAACTAAACAAAGTCATCGAGCATATCGAGAATTCAAAGAATTCAGGTGGATCCGGTGAACTCGTCGTTCATAACTACAAAACTTCACCTGAATGGAGTAAGAAAGTTTGGGAGGTTACTTCGGAAGGTGCTGAACATATTTTGGAGGTGTGTCGATTCTTTTTGGTGGTTAGTGGATTAATGGACTGATGGTGATTAGGTCGGAGGTGCGGGGACTGTTGAACAATGTGAGTTAGACTTTCATGACTTTTTGGGATGCTTTTGCTAATGGCGAGTTACATAGCCTTTAAGGCTATTCGTAGAGGAGGTGTTATCACTTCGTAAGCTCTTTCTGGTTTTTTTTTATGTCACATTTAATTGATGTCTAATGTGCTTTTCAGAATCGGATTTGTCGGTACCAAAGAAGGCGACATCCCACCAAACGTACCTATGCTAGCATTATCTAAAGGGTGAGATCCCTTGTAAACTCACCGGAAAACAACTCATTCTGGGAATAGCGTGACATTCCGAGGTGTCTATGTTGGAAGTCGTCGGCAATTCGAACAAATGTGTGATGCTATCAGTATCAACAAAATCAAACCTTTGATTTCTCTTGTTGTCGATTTTAAAGATGCTAAAAATGTATGTCTGTTTCCTCGATGCTGGTGATTCGTGACTGAAACCAAACGATAGGCTTATGAGGCTCAAGATCAACAGACTATTGTTGGAAAGGTAAGTGGTGTTTTGGATTACTGATATTCATGTTGACGTTTTTCTATAGGTCGTCATTCGAGTTGGTAAATAGAAACTAGACCATCATAGAATAGATATAGAGCATGAGTTGGCCTTGCCATATACATGAAATGAATGAATATATCTATGCATGCAAGTATGAAAGTAGAGCTGCTCTGGAATCGAAATAAGCTTTACTACCCTTGTGCCACAATCGCGTCCGTGCACTGACTTGGACTTGCAGCGTCGACGTGGAAGCTTAAATATGGATGAGTAAGCTGTAACCTGACTGGCGGGTATACTATAAGAAGATTGTTAATTCCATACTACTACCTTCTCTTAGACAACAACATAACACCAACACCATCATGAAGTTCTCTTCTTCTCTATCAATCGCCCTGGTGGCCCTCTTACCAAATCTTGCATCTGTACTAGCCAGTGATGTTCTTGATTTAACCGCTTCAAGTTTCACCAAGGAAGTCATGAATGAAGACTTGGCGTTGGTAGAGTGAGTATCTTCTTGGTCGTAGAATAAGTATTCTATACTAACATGATCGTATAGATTCTTCGCTCCTTGTAAGTTACTCAATCCAATATTGGACACACAACTAACCTAATTGAATCAGGGTGTGGTCATTGTAAAAAGTAAGTTTACCTTCACATTTTACCAATATGCAATGATTACTAACCCAAATCCTACAGTCTCGCTCCTCATTACGAAGAAGCAGCGACAGAATTGAAATCATCTAAAGGTATCAAACTCGCTAAAGTTGATTGTACAGAGGAACAAGCTTTGTGTGCAGATTACGGCGTTCAAGGTTATCCAACTTTAAAAGTTTTCCGTAACGGTGTACCATCGGATTATTCTGGTCCAAGAAAGGCGGATGGCATTATTAGTTATATGATCAAGTGGGTTGATGTTGGATCTATCAAGAGTCCATTGTACTGATTACCGCATAGACAAAGTCTTCCTTCTGTCACTGACGTTACACCTGATTCTCACGATGAATTCTCAAAGGCTGATAAAGTGTATGTTACTTTTGGGTATAGATGAAGAACGGTATTGACAATCGACTAGTGTTATCATCGCTTACGGCGACGCTTCACACCCAATCCCAGCTGCTTTCAGTGACTACGCTGAATCAGCTCGTGATTCATTCCTTTTCGGTCGTTACGGTGGTAAACCCAAATCCCTCCCAGACAACATCGCCATCAACTCCCTTCCCGCCATCGTTCTCTACAAATCGTTCGATGAAGGAGCAGCCCTCTATCCCTCAGCAGTTTCAGCAGCCTCATTCGACGATATCTCAAGCTTTGTCAAAATCAATTCAGTTCCTTTGATGGACGAGATCTCACCTGAAAATTTCGGTTCATACGCCGAACAAGGTTTACCGATCGCTTACCTCTTCGTTGATCCAGCTGCTACCAGTACCCGTGAAAAATTAGTTAAAGAACTTACACCATTGGCCAAAGAGTTCAAGGGATTAGTCAACTTTGTTTGGATCGATGGAATCAAATTCCTCGATCACGGTAAATCACTTAATTTACCTGGTGATTCATGGCCAGCCTTTGTCGTTCAGGATCTCGCTCAACAAACCAAATACCCACTTTTGAACGGTCCAACCACCGCTGAGGCTATTGGTACTTTTATGAAAGCCTTTGTTAAAGGTGACATCCCACCTTCTATCAAATCGGCTCCTATCCCAGCTACTCAAGGTCCAGTTTATCAACTTGTTGCCGATGATTGGGACAACTTGTTTGATGACACTTCAAAAGACGTTTTCGCTGAATTCTTCGCTCCTTGGTGTGGTCATTGTCGTGAGTCACTACTGGTGTTTGAGATTTTGATTTCTTGGCTGACGTAAACGTCTAGAACGTCTTGCTCCAATCTGGGAGACTTTGGGTGAAAAATACGCTGACGCTGATAACATCGTCATGTAAGTCATATCCAGTTATTCATGAATCTCCCACTGACTCTTGTTGATTAGTGCCCAAATGGACGCTACTGAAAACGATATCCCACCCCAAGCTCCATTCAAAGTCCAAGGATTCCCAACTCTCAAATTCCGACCAGCAGGATCAAGTGAATTCATCGATTACCCCGGTGACAGATCTTTAGAATCTTTAATCGAGTTCATCGAAGATAACAAGGCTAGTGCTGGGGGATCAGGTAACATCACCGAGAGAGCTGTTGAGGAGGAAGATGATGAAGAGGAAGTTGAAGAACATGTTGTTGAACATGATGAGCTTTAGTAAAATTACCAAGATTGATTAACATGCACTGGATCTGGCTAAATCTTCTGTCTACAACTACAAGTTATTTAGATGTTCCTTGACCTCATCAACTTTATGTTCTAAATCAAGTCCAACTAACACATCAAGCAACCTGACAAAAAGTTTTGGATCGTTATCAACAATCTCAGCTAACTGCTCAGCATCACCTTCCCCATCGATCAATCCCAATTCCCTTGCAACCCCTAAACTCTTGTCATCGACAAAAGGAAAAACCTCTTTCCAATCACTTTGCACTCTTCGTAAGAAAATCGAAACCACACCAGGTCCAATCCCTTTAATCTTAGTTAACGAATCACGAACCCGATCTTGGGCTTGAACGGCTGATGAATGACCGATTGAATCCCGTAATTCAGACAATTGATCGTAATCCCCATCATCACCGAACATCCCTTTCAAACCCTCACAAACGTCTTTCAAGAGCGTCGAACTCTTCTCCCGATGTTGGGTTTTCGAGATTTCCATAATCTCATGAATCTTTTCCCAGGATGTTGAATCCAATTCAGAAAATTTGGTCAAGGAGTAGGGCGGATTGAAAAGGGTGTTGATAGTTCTTAAACCTAATTTGTGGGAGAGCGGTTTGGAGAGTATACATGAGGAGATTAGGTTTTGGAATGGTGTTAGAGGGGTTTGAGGGTAGGTTGTTTGATAGTCTTCTTTGGAGGTTTGGGTGGATGGTGAAGGAGGATCTGGGGTTGGGTTGGAGAGTTTGTAGATCTCTTCGGAGAGGAGGTAATCTATTTTGGATGAGGGTTTTGATTTGGCGTGAGTCGCTTTACTACCCTCTTTGGAATTTGTTTTCGGTTCTTCACGGTCAGTCGTTTGATCGTCTGCTTCGATGTTAGCTTTGGAGGGTCTCCAATGTCACTATTGAACCCACTTCCATCGATCTTTCGTGCTTTCGATGCTTTCTCTTCCTCAATCTTGCTTTCTGATTTTCGCTTGGTTCCCTTTTTTCTCGCTGGCATACCGATCTTATCTATTCAGAGAAATTTATGTTATACGAGGCTGCAGGACTCATGATAGGATATCGATTGGAAATTCAACGTTTAATACTTCGTTCAATCGGCTGACGTCACTCGACACCTCGAATTGATCTTTTCTGAATCTATGAAAACTGCTTCATCTTATTACTTATGACTGTTTCGAGGGGGGTGAAGAGGATTCAAGGTGTAAGGTATAATCTGAGGTTCGTACTTGCTATCAGTCGGAAGAATGGCGATCATTTATTCCTCGATCCGACTGATATTTCGTGGCTTTCGATCTAAATCTGATCAGTGTTCCTCATTCTACTCCATTCAGTGTTTAGACACTTGAACTCTATTGATTTTTGATGTTATCAAGTCATGTCAAGTCCGTATCCGCCGCAGAACACTTCAAATTCAGTGTCAAAGACCGGTCTCATTGAAACACTAATGTTGTGTAAATTATCAAGCAAATGCATTTACTCTGTTTAATCCATTTCTCGTCTAATTATTCAAGTTGGAGATGTTGGTCTACTCTCCTGGATCGAAATATCGCCATTGGTTTGGTGGTGCGGCTTGTTCTAATGATTCCCATCTGAAGTGGTGTCAGTAGAGGTAATGATTGTGATGTAAAAAGTCATGTCAATCTGGGTTGTCTTTCTGAAGGGGTAAACAGGTTTTCGATAGCGCTTATCATCTACCTTTTCTTCTCTCCTTTATGCAGCATGTTCAATCATCCTTTTGGTAGATAGAACAAATCGACACGGATGCTCCAGCCAAGGACCAAACACATGAAAAAAATATTCACTTACGATTTCCATTCTCCAATCTTTCCAACCAATCCAGCTTCAGCTTTACCTTCCTCCAACAAAGTTTCCACAATGATACCTAACTCCTTTTCGACTTTTTCGACATCGTCACCAGCAGATTCAACGACGCTTAGACGATGTTTGGTGATTGATTCAACTGCTTGACGATAAACTGAATGTTCGGGTAGAGTTGCTAGTAAAGATAAAGTTGAGGTGTAAGTTTGTTTAAGAGCTGGGAGGGGGGCTGGATGGACTGCTAGACCTGTTATTCCTGTTGAGGCTTTTAGGGGTCTATGGATTTGAGGTTTGTTAGTTTTATCATCCGTCATTTGGTTTGCAGAGACCAGAGAGAAAAAAAACGGAAGGAGGAATTTGCTCGATAGCGTTTGTTTGTCGGGAAGGAAAGTAGAAAAAAAAATGTCGATGACTTACCTAGCAGCTTGAAGAAGAATTCTTGTCGCTCGTAGCATATTTGAGGTGTTTTGGAATGAGAGAAGAAAGATTGAGATGAGAGTTGTTTTTAGTGTAGCTTTAACCAACCAACCAAAAGAAAGGAGATTGAACAATGAGCCTAACAATAATTGGCGACGTATGCACAGAAGTAATGTCAGGCTGACCTCTCCTCTCGTTCGCGCTTCCGTTGGAATCGCGTCGAGGATGTTCTACTGGGTCCAGTCACTTTTTCCAGATAGTTGAGGTCTCTAAGAATATCATTCTGGCACCAGAAATGAATTCATCACCTCCAGCACCAAGTTACAATCTACCTCCACTCCCTTCGAAACGTATACCTTTAACTCCCTCACCAACACCTTCGCCTAGTCATGAACAGAAATTCGAATTCCACACTCCAAGTCGGAAGGGGAAAGAGAAGGAGCAGGGGAGTCAAGAGACTCCCAAGTCGGCTAGACAGGGGACTCATAATATCGATGAGGATGGTGGGAGGGTGAGTTCTCTTTCTGGCCAGTCTGGATATTGTTGAACTTGACTCTCGATAGATATCGATGTATGTGACCTTATTCGATGGTGCGTTCTTTTGTTGTTTTTGTGTGATGAAATTCCGATACTAACGGTGAATAGAGATGATCAAGACCGTTTTGGAATCCGAGCACTATCTTTTCACAGCTCGGGAATTATGGGTTTTAAATTATATCTTGAAGTTACCATGTGAGCACCACCATTCAGCTAGCTCAATGGAAAAGACGTAAAGCTGATATCCTACAGACGAACCTAGATATCTGTTAACTAGACTCTTGCTCCGACGACAATCCAAGATTCATCCTTATTCTTCATTGACAAACGCTTATTCTTCCGAACTAGGTGATAAAGGTGTTAAGAAAGCTATGAAAATTATGTCTGGTCCGTTATCTGTACCCAAAAATATCGAGGAGGAAGAGAGTTTGCGTCATGGGGCTGAAACTGTGGAATCTGGATCTTCATCGCTAGGTCTGACAATTCAAGGAACGACATCGCCGTTGAATCTTGTAGCCGCAAGTAAAGTCTCGACAGATTCAACCGAAGACATTTCAAGTAAAGATAGAAAGGGATCAGCATCCAAACGTAATCCAAAACCTTGGTCCCACTTACCTACCGGTCTCAGTAAAGCAGAGGAGAAAGCGGATCCAGCTCTAGCCGATGCTATTCGTGAGAGTCTTTGGGCAGCTCAAGTTGGTCGAATGGAAATTCTAGACGAAGAAGAAGGGGGAGCTATCAATACACCACCTCCAGAGCGACTCCCCGTATCCCGGTCGGTTTCTTCTTCGTCATCCACCGCAGCCTTTTCATCAGATACCAAACCGCTTAACTCGAAATGTAACACGGATATTGAAATGTTGGAAGAGTTTTCTCTGAATCCGCAACCGCCTGCCCCGATTTTAGCCCTTGCAAGGGATGAAACGGATTTAACATTGGAGGAAATCATGTCTTGCATCTCTGCCGAGGATTTACGAAAGATTGGAAGGGCTCGTAAAGTCCCTTTATCAATGATGGGCAATAGGGAAAGTGTGGTCCAAGCCTTGGCTGGTTTAGCCAAGAAGCAAACGGTATTAGGATTCGCACCTGTTCATTCCAAGGGGAAAGGAAAAGAAAAAGCTACAGAGAATCAACCACAGTTGTCATTTTTTTCATCAACTGTCAACAAAAAAGTCGTCACTTCGGAATCCCTTTTGGTAGCTCAACTACTTCCCTATATCTCGTCTTCAGCTATCCAACTAACACCTGGAATACATTCTTTGATCTCAAGAGTTAATTTGATTTATTCCAGAATACCACCTGCGACATCCACATCGACATCGTTAATGCTTCCATCGATATTGGTACAATCGCATAAAAGACGTTATCCATCATACGGTGCACCCACAAGATCAACAATCTGGAAAGATAGGACACAATTGTTGACTTGGGAAAGAGCTTGTCGGTGGGAATCGATCGTGGCTGATGCGTTGGGTGATACTTGGGCTGAACAGATGAAGAACCCTACACCTGGCGCATGGGCTAAGAAGGAATTGTTGGGAAGGGTTGATGGTGCCAAGGTAGTCAAGAAGATTTGGCAAGGAGTTTGGAAAGTTTGGTTGGAGTTGGTTGATGGGGATGGAGGTATGGCGGTGGATAGCCGCTTCGAACAAGGTGGTCTGGTTGGTGATAGGTTCAAAACTGGTATGTTCTTGCTCTCTTGCAGTGGATCAATTTAAGAGAGATACTGATGTCAAACCTCAGGTCATGTTCTGACGAGAATTGTTTACAAGGTGAGCAAGGAAGTTGCAAAGGCAGCGTTCCATTACAGAACTGACGCATCATTTGTAGGGGGCTACAGCTCTTGGCATTCTTCACGATTACGACGAGGAATGTATGGTGCTACGAGCGTTGTTGAAGCAACGTCGATGGCGTAGAGGGAAACGAGGGTATGTCTCTTGGTGTTTACACATGCTGAAATCATCTGTAGAGCTTGGTACGAAAGACTGGCTTTGGTTTTGATGAATCATTACAACGCAAGTCCGGAAGAGAAGGAAGAGAAGCGAAGAGATGCTGTTCAAGTTTGCATTGACGGTCTGTTGGACGAGGATACACATTTGAGTAAGTGTCGTATTTCTAAACCTAAGGATAAGCTGAATTCTCCCTGTAGTTTATCGCCCAGCTCTATCAAGACGCCTGACACGACTTGAGAATGCGCTAAATCTACCATCCGACGAAAGACACATCTCCAACGCCTCCCTCCTCAAATCCTCAATCCGTGAATTGGCGGCACCAAGGGTAGCTCAAAACATGGGTCAACCTAAAGTTCGCGGTAGATCTGAGAGTCGAAGGGGAGAGGACAGAGAGGCTAGTTTGGGTTTGGGTGAGGAAGGGGATAATTCTAGAGGAGGTGTACAACAAGTTGGGAAAAGTGTTTGGGAAGGGAGAGATGGTGAAGTGACTGTTGAAGGATGGGTTCTGGAATGGTGGGAAGCGAGGGGATACAAGGGGTGAGTTTGGATTCTTGACTATTTGAGTGATTACTGATGTCCTCAGGTTCCACTCGGAATCGTCTATCTTAACGACGTTATTCGCTTTGATCATGTGGCCAATTTTATTCACCCCCCTCCCAGGAGCTTTTGAAACGCCCTACCAGACCGCTCCGTTAGATCTGGGTGAAGATACGTTCGCTCCAAGTCGACGAGAAATGATCGAAAAGAGATTAGAAGAGATGTCTTCAACTAAAACAGCTTTACGGATGCTTGATGAAGTTGATAGCAGAGAACGTGAGAGAGGTACATGGGCTGTTGGAGTCAATTGGGAGTATTCAAGGGAAGATTTGAAAGAGATCTTGGAATGTATGGGGGGTAGAGCTTTGAGTGGGATTTGCAGGATGTTGGTTGAAGAGTATCGACATCGAGCTGGTGGGGTTCCGGATTTGATGTAGGTTCACTGAGCTTCGTCTTTCAATACGTAATATCGTTAACTTGCATGATTAGTGTTTGGAATTATGAAGAGAAGATTGTCAGATTCGTCGAAGTTAAAGGTCCTGGTGATAATCTATCCGAAACTCAAAAAGTAAGTGTATGGTTTACGGGTTCCATATGCGATACTGATACGGGACAGGTATGGATAGATGTGTTACTCTCATCTGGTGTTGAAGTTGAAGTCTGCAGAGTTAAGGAGAAGGATCTATCCGGAAATGACAACAAAAAAGCGATGAAGAATAAGAGGAAATCATCTAATCTATCTGTTGATCATGATCCGTCGGTGGCTCCCGACATCAAAAAGGTCAAGGCAATCAAGAAAGGGAAGGGGAAACAGGGGAATGGGTGGGATAATGTTCGCTTTAAGGATGGGTCGGACGATGAGGATGAGGGGGAGGGCGACGAGTGGAAATACGAGAGTGGGGAAGAGGGGAAGGCAGAGGGAAGTTGGGTCAAGGCGTGAACTTTCACTGTGTGGAGCGACTAAACCGGATCAAAATAGATACATGCAGTACAGCGCAGTATCAACAACTATGCGAACAATCCGCAGGTCTTTTCTTGATTTTTAGTGAAACATGTCATTTGGAAGACGATTGCATTAGGCTACTGATCAAAGTATGATGATGCCAAGTGAGCGGAATTCACCATGCTGAGGGGTCCGGTATGTGTGAAAAGGACAAGCTGTCAATCTGCACACACAACAAAGGAACACAAATCAAGTCATCTATAATCGGTACATCAACGGACCTTGAGAATTTTCACGTTTGATGTGATCATTTCCTTTGGACGAGTACACATATGTATAAAATCGAAGATAATGTTTACAATCCTTTCAACTTCCTCTTTTCTCGCTAGAGAATCAAACATGAACGACAATGTGGCAGAACCCAGCAAAGAATCGTCTACGATTGATCCAACAGACCAACAGCTAACAAACACACTACCTGTACCAATTGGACAACCTCAAAGGAAAGAGATATCCAACACTGGACAGATTCTACTTGGTCTTATGCTACCTGCGACGACGATCCTTGCAGTAAGTGGCAGTGATTGTTGGCTAGACAGTGCTTGGCTTACAATATTGAACCATGTCCTTTTCCAGGTTTCCACTGCTGATTGTACCATTATCTTGATTCCTAGTGCAGCTCGAGATTTTGGTGTATCAGATTTAGATGTTCAATGGGTATTGTATTCTCATTTTGAATTGTATGTAAAGGAGAATGTTGATGGCTTCTTAGATGACTTCCGGATATACGCTTGCCGTTGTAAGATTCTCTCTGAATTCTTTTATCAATTAGCTGATCAATTATTCGTATATTAGGGTTGGTGAGTATTACAATACAGTATTTTAATGGGATCATATTCACTCTTCTCTCTCTGACAGTGGACTTTTCTTTTCTGGTCGACTGGCGGATATCTACGGGAGGAAAAGATTATACATTTTAGGTTTAGTCATTTATTCGATAACTTTGTTGATCTGTGGTTTCATCAGGGTAAATATCAAATCAGGTCAACGTTTGGCGTATAAGGAGACTTTGACTAACTTGAATCCACTGGATTCAAAAACAGATTCGAATACTCCTGTTCGTGATTCGCGCAATTGCTGGGTTAGCAGGTTCGATAGTTTTTCCCGCGGGTTTTGGAATCTTGAGTAATAGTTTTAAAGAGGAACCTAGACGGACTTTGGCTTTTGCAGCTTGGACAATGGGTTACCCAACTGGTGGAATTATTGGCTCAACTGTAGCAGGTGCTCTATCCGGTATTTCAATGTGAGTCGTTCCTATGATTATACGACCATATTGAAGCTGGAAATCAACAGTCATTCATGGCAATACTATTTCGTCTTTTTAGCGGGAGGCTGTGCTTCGTTGACTGTAGCTGCCTATTTCATCGTTCCTCCAGATGAAATTCGGGTAATTCACGGAGGTCTCAGTCAGGTTCGTCGAATAGACTGGATAGGTGCTTTTATCGTCACAGTCGCGATGATCTTGTTTGGATTCTCATTGAGTCAAAGTGGACTCACTCCCAAAGGATGGGCTGAACCTTGTAAGTTGGAACTACTGGAAGAACTAACAGCGTCAAAGATGTACCCACACTTCTTGGTGTCTCTGTGAATATGCTCATAGGGTTCGCAATTTGGCAACATCATTTGGAACATCATACATCTTTCCCTCCTTTGATCAAAACTTCTGTACTGAAATCCTATAATTATCTAACTACTTGGATCATAGTTTATACTTTCTGTATCTATAATTCAATTCCAGTGAGTCGGAATCTTCATCTGGTGTTGTAAATGAAGATTGCAAACTGAAGTCATTCTCCTTCACAGGGATGGTATTATTTGTGCAACGTTTGGTACCAATCTTTGGAGGGGATGACGCCACTTTTGGGCACTGTACATCTTATCAACATGCAGGTAGCCGGTATAATGGCAGGAGTGGGTTTGAATTTCAGCTTCCCTCTTTGAGACTTACGAAAAACCTAGGCGATCATACCCTTTCTTGTACCTCGAGTCCGAGTTCCCATCATTTTCATCGCAGGCTGTCTTGTCACAAGGTGTGTGTGTTGCGCTGGTTGTCAAGTTGATAGACACAAGCTGATCCTGTGATTGGAGTATCTCTTCCATTCTTTACGCCGTGCAACCTGAAAACGAGAATTACTGGTTCATGTCGTTCTGGGCAAACCTCGCTTTCCCTTATGGAGCCGATTGGTAAGTCATAAAACACTGTTTTGTTACCATTCGATCTTACCTCTCAATCCAGGTCGATCGGTGTAGGCGCAATAATTGTCTCTAGTCTCTTTGATGAGTAAGTGTGACGTTATCTGTACCAGTCTAATTGCCCTTCAGTGAGGACCAATCAGTGGCCGGTGCACTTCTTCAAACAGCAATACAATTATCGTCGACCACAAGTGTCTGTATACTAAGTCTAGTACAAACTGAAGTAGAAGCGTCCTCTGGTAGTTTATTTACCGGACTTAAAGCAGGTTACTGGGCATCCTTTGCTTGGGCTATACTAGGTACGAATGTTTATCGTTCTATCAGACAGAGTTCTGACCGCGACTTTAGCTGCTGTCATCGCCGCTATCTCCCTCAGGAAGATCAAGTTAGCACGCGATGTCAAAAAAGATTGGTTAGAGGCCACACAGATTGCTACTGATGGGACACAGAGATAGCTACTCTGATACTCATGCATTTTATGTGTTCATTCTGCCGTCAAGCATCTCAGATGTTGCAAATGATATGTGGCGGCCTGCTGAGATGTGGATACTTTGGCAACGACAATCTACTGCAATAGAGAATCCAATGAAACAAAAAATGGAGGCGACGGCTATGGTCTACACCTTCCAGTGGGGCGCTCACGCATACAATGCTCTACATTACTTCCTACGTCGGATATGGTTGCAAGATGCAATTCGTAATTACCGAAATTAATTGCCACCAACGAAACACGTGGCCGTTCGTCTCAGATTTAAATATTTGTCGAATCTACGAAATATTGTAAATAACTACATCAATATCAACATCATTCAAATATCAAAACTGAGAGAAGCCAGCGATGTCAACGGAGACTTTTTCAACACCAGCATCTCATGCATTTGAGCACGACGAAATCATTCAGGTTGAAGCTGGTCCTTCGTCAATGGGTGACGCTGTTGCTTCAACAACTGTAGAAGAAGCCTTCGAGGTCGATGATACAGTTCGCAGAATTTTGGAAGGGGGTTACAAGACGGTGAGTTGGGAAGGGCTTTTGATTATTTCATCTGAGAAACTGGAAGGGTCATGGTACAAGTAGGGAAAACCAATCACTGACCATCACTTTTATTAGATTGGGTTACAATTTCCTGATGAACTACTTCCTTCATCAGTGTTCGTATTTCGCGCAATACAGAAAGCCGTAGCTTCATCAGGAGCACAGTGTTATGTGTTAGCGGATAGTACTTATGGATCGTAAGTATCACTTCAGCTTTCCCAGAAGTAGCTTACCAAGTACTCAGCTGTTGCCCCGATATTTTGAGCTGTTCGCATCTTCCAGCCGATTTCTTGATTCACTATGGACACGCCTGTTTGACTCCGTAAGATGATGCAAGCAAAGTGATAGTAAATCTCCTGACTTAATTCAGAACCGACGCTATACCTGTTCACTATGTCTTTCCTCGAAGGTCTCTGGACACTGCTGCAGCGATACAAAGTTTAAAGGAAGCCAGTTTGACTGAGATGACTGAAGATGGGAAGAAAGGGGTCATTGTCGTTTGGGACGTCGCTTTTGACTGGCTTGCCGGTAAGTTTTATACCTAGAAGGACAGAGTAGTTGACTGATCGGTGCAGACGAAATTATCAATGTTTTTTCGTCAAAGGCTGATTTCCCAATATCGTTCGCTTCAATTCGTCAGTCTTCCCCGGTCAACGATCATCCAGTTCCTTCCGAGTCAGAAAGAGTTAGAGAGAAATCGCCTGCTCTACGTGTCATCTCCCCGCCTTCTGGATTAGAGACGTCAGAATGTGTATTGTGGTATATAGGTGAAGAAGGTAGAGCGTTGCTAAATCTGCAAATGCAGCATGCTGGGAACCCTGTAGGTATCACTGTTCTGATGACAAACACAGCTTGACAATTTTAGCTTTTCTCTTATTCACCATCGTCTGGTGTTACAACTCCTCAACATCCAACGTCATCTCGACTACTACAACGACGACTCTTCGCCCTTCACTCCGCTCTCGATGCTGATGTTTTCGGTCTTGTCGTCGGGAATGTTGGTCTTAAATCTTCGAAATCTCTTCTTGATCAATTGAGGAAGGATCTCAAAAGAGCTCAGAAGAAGTCATATACCTTGAGCGTTGGTCGACTAAATCCAGCTAAATTGGCTAATTTTGGAGAGATAGAGTGTTTTGTTTTGGTTGGTTGTAACGAGGGCGGCGTGGTGGATTCCAAGGTGGGTATTAAAGTTGAAAGATGGAATGCAGCATTGATTCGCTGCTGCAGGATTTCCTCAGACCAATTATCACACCTTGGGAACTTACACTGGCTTTACAAGGATCTGATCATGTTTGGGACTCGACAAAATGGACGTTGGACATTGCAGCAGTACTCAAAGGTAAGTCGGTAAACCCATACCAAGATCACCGCTGACCATGATCAGCCGCACAAGAGAATGAGGAGATAGAAGAAGCGAAAAGTAAAATTGTCAAACCGAATGACGAGGAGGAAGATTTAGATTTCTCTCTGGTCACTGGGAAATATAGGACGCGAAAGCTGTATGGAGATGGGAAAGACACTTCGAATGGGATCGAAGGTATTCAAGATCTCACACTCAGAAACCAAGATTTCACTTTGGCCAAATTGGAATCTGCTGGAAGTGAGTTTGGAGAATGAAGGTTGAATATAGCTAATCATATGTTACAAGGCAATTACCTCACCAGTCGACATTTCCAAGGTCTCGAACCGAGATATGGAATGGATGAACCCGCACCCCTGGAAGAAGGGAGAACGGGGATAGCTCGAGGGTACACTGAGGAGAAGTAAAGGAGGGTCCTATATTGACGACAATGTGAACTTTCCTTTCATAATGACCACCAAAGGTGCGACTATATACTTCACTGTATCGGTTTAAATCTCTTTTCATTCATGCATCCTTGTAACAAGACATGTAGCACTTCATCTAACCTCAAGGCTCCGCTCAAATACTTTCACTAATAAATTTGAGCTTTCCACCCCAGAACCAAGTTCAAACCCAAATCAAAATCGTACTTTGATTTCCAATCCAGACCAAAACCCAACCTCGTGTTTTTGATCGACATGAACCAACAGCTCTACCTCATCCACCGACCAACTAGCCAACCCACCCTAGCAATACCTTCACTCCCTACTACCAAACCCCCAAATCTCCCAGCTTATGAAAGTCTACCAACCTCTCCACCAAAATACGCTCCTCTCCCCCGATCAACCGAAACAGCCCTCCTCCTAGCCCCACCACCATCATTCCGTCAATCAACCCAATGTCAAAATTGCGATTTGGAAGATGGGAGCAGATGTCTTTGTGAAAGAGCAGATTATAGATATGAGAGAGGTGTCGATTGGGCGGTCAAGTTGTTGGCGGGGTTGAATGGGGTCATTTGGTTGATGGTCGTTTGGATTTATTGGTTGGAGTTTTGCCAGGATTCTGATGTTGGGCCGAATGGGTGGATTTTGATACATGGTGGGTGAGAAGTCTGCCCGGATTTTCTGTCGTGCCAAGTGTGTTTTTCGGTGGGAAAGGTATCGGTGAGAAAATATAGTTTGTAAAATGAAACCTGGGCCTTGCCAATCTATACGTAGAGGTGTTGAATGGTCAAGATGGATTCCAATACAAAAACTTGATGCAAACAGAAATGCATCATGGATATATCGATAATCAAAGTGATATTTCAGGAGACAAAGGGTATCATTCAAAACCTTAGAGACCTGGGTGGTAAACTAAACCATGGTAAATTGTCTCCCGTCGTCCAAAACCAAATCATTATTTCTCGACATCAAATTTCCACCAGTTGGCCGACTAATGTTGAACAGCATTCCTCGTCTTTTGCCCCTTTCCTTTACATCGGGAGCATACATCCAGGTGTTTCTAAGGGTCTTGGACCAGATATTTTTATTATCGTTATCGTCGTCATCATTGTCCATATCTTGGTCTTCATAATGATATCCTGTGACCGTCAGATTTATACGGTTTAGAAGTTAGGACTGGACTCACCTTTGCAAAAGGTACGAAGAACTTTGTTGCGCCACTTGTCACCTTCTTCTCTGGCTGTTTCAACTCTTTGATCCCAAACTTGTTTCTTAATCTCTACAACCTCCTTCTCCAAGTCTTGCTTCGCCTTGAATTCGGCCGGAAGAGATCTTCTACCATTTGCTAAAGGAACTATAACTTCTTCTTCAACCCCGACCTTCTTGCCAATCCCCAATGGGAAATCAACAACCTCTTTCCAACCAACGACAGCAAGACCTAGATCCAACCATTCAAGCTTCTTCATTCCTTTCAGAGGTGTAACGTAGATCGAGACGTATTGATCCAAAGATAAAACCTTTTCAACAATGTCGTTCTTGTGAGAACCACGTCTGAGGACTTGAAGACCTTTGAGATCCGGGAAATGTTGACCAACAAGTTCGAGAACTCTTCGAAACCTATCGTCAGATTTACGACCAATGATATCGTTGTTGTGTCTGTAACGACCAGGAACAAAACGACGTGATCGATTTTCTTCGCCAGCTGTCTCAGGTACGCCTACTGGACCCGCCTCATCATTCGAAGGGGAGTCATCAGAATCATCTGGATTGGGCTGAACCATTGCACTATTTTCACCTGCATCATCACCGAGAGAAGACGTGGTGGATGATCTTCTAGACTTTCTCATCTGGGATAATTCAGTTGCTGATTCAATTTCCTTCTTGACCATTGAGTCATCTTGCGGAGGATTTTCTGCCAAATTGTTGGTGGTCGACTCCTTGAGTTTGTTGGTTGTTTGAGTAGGAGGGATTTTGGAAATGGATTGGACCAGAGCAAGTGCTTGAGCCATAGCTTCGGATCTTCCCAAAGGAGTAACGGAAGAGGGGTTGAGAGTGCCTGTGTTCTTGACAGGTGTAGCCGCCTCCTCAGTACCTTTAGGGTCATTAGAAGTGGTATCACGAAGAACCGTTTTAGCCGTATTTTGGAATTTCGCCAATAACCTCTTCTCCCTGTCTTCCTTACTTTCTCTAGGTTTTGGTCTTGTGCCAGCTTCCTCTCTCTTCTGAATCTCAAGAGCCACTCCATCATCTAATTCTTTACGAACCTCTTCCAACTTTTTTGTCGGGGCTCGATTACTGTATCCAGCTACACCAAATCCTCGCCACTCTAGGTCATAACCTTCCAACCAGATTTTCAGAATTTCAAGTTTATCAAGTTTGTTCTTGTCGATACGTCGAAAGATTTGTTCTAAGAGTATATCCGCGTTTGCGCGAGGGCCCCTCGACCGGGTGGGACTGGTGAAGATCGTCAACGAAACAAGGTTCTTGGCTGATGGGTTGAAAAAATCAATCGGCGGAGTACCCCAATTTATGTTTGGGACGGCTGACAAATCGATAGAACCTTCCCGTTTGACAAATTTGGATGTGAGAAACAATAGAGTAAAGCCGTGTAGACAGTTTTCACATAAATGAGGACCTAGTTGAAGGGAATGTAATTTGGGGAAGACTCGAAGTCGTTCTTTATACGACTGTAGGATGGCCTCTTTCTTGTCGTTGTCGTTGTTGTCGTCGTTATCGATGACATTATCTTTGTCGTCAGTCGAACCTTGAGAACCAGCTTCATAGTTAATATCTTCATCCTCAGTAGGTTTAATATCCTCGTTCGTATCAGGGGTGCCATTTTCAGATTTTTTGTCTTGTTCTTGCTTGGCTTGGAATCTCTTCTCCATGATTTCCTGGAAAGGGGTAAAAGCGCCGATGCTTTGTTTCCACTGAAACGAATTGGGCTGATTGGAATGATCGCACTGCGTTGACATGTTGAGCGAAGCCTTATCGAGTGCACATGACATACCTTGTGGATGATCAATGATTCTAGATTCGTTCTGCACGAAAGTAGAATTGATGGTAGACGATTGATGAGTTTAGATTCGCTACAGACTTCCAAATATAGTGTCCTAAGATGAAGTCAGACACAGGAGCTAATATATTCAACTCACTTCTTCAATGCCAACGATTTCAATTGGTCAGAGCCTGGACCCAACTCCTCCAACTGTTTCATCCCTCCAACAGTTGCTAGGACTTTATCACAAGCGATCTGACCTACAACACAAGTCTTTGCCAAAGCCAAAACATCTTTAACACCCGATGGGATACCTCCATAACGAATGACCTTACCATCAGGACAACTGAGCGTTCTAGTTGAAGTATAAGCGTTCTCGTATGGGGATAGTAGTGGATTTTCCGGATGACTGGATGAAGGGTACGAAGGGTTTAAGAGATATTTAGCTATGAGCTGCATGACCTCTAGAGGCAATTGCGAGAACGATATACCAGGTTTACGATTTTTGGATCCTTTAGGTCTACCCATTTTCTTATTGATGCTTTTTGACAAATTTTGGGCTGAAGTACTTTTGCTGGTTTGATTGGTGGAGACGGTTTTGGTAGGATGTTGGATTCTTGGTCGTTTCCTTCTTGGTGTTGAGGTCGCATCCTCCAAAAGGGGATTTGTGAGAGAACCACCGTTTGGCTGAGGTGAGGGTGTTGAGAGCAGTTTTGACCCTGGAAAGGGGGCATTGTCGGAATGATGCGAAAGAACTGAGGGGTAAGAGGATTTTTGTGAGATCACCAAGGTATCTGGACGTTTGGTAAAAGTCGATGAGTTTGATACTTGGTGAACAGGGACGTTGAGAGAGCGATCAGTTAGACCATTTGAGTCTGAGCTTGGTAAGGGATTGGAAGGACCCGCCGACATGGTATAAAGAGGTCACCGATAAGAGTTATAATCGAGAATGAGCGCTATATCATGTACAGAATGTCTAGTATTCTCACTGATTGTACATATGAACAGTGAATTTATGTTAGTACAATGGCAAAACACAAATGGCAAAAGGTAAATAAGAACAAAGAAATGCTAATCCCGCAATTCTCCGTGTGTGAAAAATAGCAATGTGACGGTGGCAAATGACTGCGTATATGTGGCATCTTTATATTTATACAAACTACAAGTACAAGTATCGAGATATTATATCAATCCCAGTAACATATATCGAGACGTATCCCAGCCCAAGAAAATTCCGAAACAAGATACAAATAAAAGTCGTCGTAAAGAAACCTAAATTGTCCGCAACAAAGAGATCGTTAAAGCTGCCATGATACCTCCCATAAGACTCCAATTGACTTTAGGTATCGATCGATGAGCAGCACTTCTGCTCCCTGAACTTGTACTTCCATCTTTACCAGCGGGTATATTTTGACCGTTACTAGTTTCTAAAACGAAGGGGTTGACGGTAGCGGAACCTGAACCAATGACTGTTGTCGCGTAAGTTTGTGTGGCGCCTGCTTGGATTGATGAATCTGTCAGAGCTTCTGGGGTGAGGAAGACTAATGCTATGGAGGGTGCTGGTACTGGAATGATACATTGTCCGTTTGGACATTGTATCGTGACTGTTTGGAGATTCCCGTAAAGTCTCCCATCTGACGTGAAGGAGCTACCCATAGTTTGTCCTGCCCATGTGATGTTGTTTTGTTCCACTATTGTGGGTGCCGAGAAATATCGGACTGAAACTGAAGATGCGACCGAGGATCCATTGAGAGATAACGTAGCTTGATAGGTTGATCCACCTGTACTATCAGAGATGTAATTGAATAATACAGCTCGTGTGGGGATTCCGTTTTCGTAAATTGCATAAGATGGATGATAAATGTTACTCGAGTCGACGTTGAGATCTACGATTTGTGATTTGTTGGATTTACCGAACGCTTCTGCAACGACCAACGTGGAGTAATAGACAGATCCCGTGGTCCATTGGTGTGTGGACGAGAGATTAGAGGGTGGTGGGGTGAATGGCTAGAGTGAGGGTTCGTCAGTGGGAATCCCAAAAAGCCTTCAACAACTCACATTGTAGTAAACATTCTGCCCACCAACATGCATCAACGCAGTAGAGAAATTACCATAAGCCAATTGAAGGGCATAATCGACCATCCTAATCATGATTAATTCAACTATCAATATTCGTGCAAGAGACCTACCACATGGCGGCGCCAAAACTATCGCTTAATCCTGCAAAACCTCCACAACTCGCGGTGTTCATTTCAAGCATTACAAGTTCTTTACCAGCGGCCATAGCTTGAACGCTAGTATTGGCGTACAATCCAACAAGATATTGAGCTGAGGTATGATTCAAAAAATCTGGGAAGATGGTCTGAGCGTCCAAAACTCTACCATTGACTTGACAATTGTTGGTAGGATAATGTTGCACGGTGATGGCGGCCAAGGAATTCGAATTATCAGATAACCATCCGGCATTGAAGATGTCTGAGACATCGAACCCTGCAACTTGACAACATACACTTGGACCTATTAACAATGCTTGGTTGGTCAGATGAGCCGAGGATTGGATCGATTGACGAATTTCGTTGAATTCAGATACGTAGTTTGTAACCCCCCAACCGACTGGTCGCGCAGAATGATCGACATAGCTAAATAATCATCAGCAACAGAAATATTTTGGCCACTCGTCAACTCACAGATCAGGTTCGTTTCCTAACGCTAAACCTAACAGATTCTTTCCAAGAATTTGTTGAGCGTAATGAGCAGCTAAAGGGATGTTTCCGGTTTGATTCGTTACAGCTGATTCGTTGAATGCCAACCCGAAATACCATTGCGCACCAACATGAGCTGTAATGTTTGACATGGTATACAAGAGTAAAGGGGAATAATTGATAACAGGAGTTGTGATCTACACAAGAATGTCAATTTTCGTCATGATCAGGTAACTATAACACTCACAGCACCCAGTCCGACCTTGACTTCCCCAGTGTCAATCTTCATCTTGACCAGTTCAACACCACCAGGTAAACCTTCTGTGACGATCGTACTATATTCTTGAGTGTTTCCACCGATTCTGATGATGGGTCCTGCTCCAGCTCTGTTTTGAATGTTGGCCATGTAATTCAGGAAAACTGGTTTGAGTTGTTCGGGGGTTTTACCCATCGTAACATCAGCTATCGAAAGTTCTATCGAGAAACCCAAAAAGTTTCCTTTTTGAGGAATGGAAAGATTGAAACCTGCTTGAACGAGTTGTTCGGAGGTGGAGGGGATGGATATCGTTACAGCTGTTATTGCTGGACTTGGGGCTGGAGGTGGAGTAAGTACCGTCGGGTCGTATGCTGCCAAACCTGTGTATTTGACTGATGGGACTGGTGGAGCGATAGATAATGATGAGGAGGCGGTATAAACTGTCAATTCTGCTTGACATGTGGGGATGAAGATCGTGAAGGCGATAGCCAAAAGCGTTATCGGTAAAAACATGAATGAAACATTACTCGTTCTCCGCCTTTTCCGGGACGTCGTTTTAGGAGGTATCGACGAATCGCTGAGTGCTCTAGACTTTTCAATGCTACTGGAAGAAGACGACATTCTACCTGCGAGAGAAGATGTCGAGGGTGATGTATTTCGCATTTGTTGACACTATCGTGAGACAGGCACGTTGAAGATGGTGACAAACTGGGTAGTTATGGGTCTAAGATTTGGGGTCCTTCGAGATTCCGATCGTTATCGAGTGCCTAAGGGTTGATGGTTGATCTTTGATGTTGTGAAGAAAGAAAGTTTCAATCTCAAAATAGATATCAGATGCGAGGAATGAGCAGACTGCAACGTTTAGTTACACTTCTGATGTGGTTGGTGGACTATTTACCAAGTGATGAAACCAATTAAGCCTCAGTCGAACAACAAGAGAAAATATGCCAAAAGATAAGCAGCCTATCGATCGATACTTCTGTGACGAGATTGACGACTTCGAGCTTCAAAATTGAAAGGTCAAAGTTGGTGCCAGAATAATGATTTGGGTATCAAGCACGCGTTGGTCGTTTGATCAGCCGTCACGAAGAGGTGGGCTGTTTGGAGAAGAACGGAATGGATACGACCAAGCCAAGAAATTAACAGACTGAAGCTGTGTAGAATGGGGTTGTCGATAAAAGTCGTGGAAAGAAAATGATTGAAGTCGAAACCACTCAGATAACGACTGAGCCCGTTGCTGTATGATAGGCCTGGTGGAGTCGGCCTTGTGGTACGCCCAGACAGATGTTTCTAAAAGATATAATTAAAAACAAAGAACGGATGCGAAGTAACAAAGAGATAAGTAATAAAACCCAACTTACAGCTTTACTGGAATAACAACTGTATGAAAACTGATAGCCCAAAGCCAAGCAGTCTGGGCAAGGCAAGCAACGATGACAACAAAGAACAAGAGCCAAATAACGAGTGCGTAAGAGGCAAGTGCCTCTCACCCCGCAAGGGTAAAAATGTATGTAAATAAGGAAAACTTTATAGGGACGCGAACCAAATAGAATAAAATAACAAACCGCCCAAGCGGGAACCCAAGGTCGTCGTCGTTTTTCTTTGTTTTGTTGACAATCTTTTTTTAGGGTCTTTACGATCGTTATGTCGGCATGAAAAGCTATCAGACGACTTGTTGTGAATATTCCTGTAATTATGATGGAGCTTTTATCGTACGAACATTACAAACATTACTGTACAAACATTAGATTTCAGACGCGACTTGCAGAGCTGACTTCAGGTAAGTCATACTTATTACATTGTGCTCTGAATTTGATTTAGGTTTAGCATCCATTGTATTGATCAATAATCCCCGATTGCATAAACTTGGCTCAAGCTCTGGATCTTGTACTGTCCATTGGGTCACTTTCTTGTCTCTTTGTGAACAACTACATTCCCACATAAGCTCTTACATAATGTACTTATAGCATACATACATACTCTGGGTGATGGAGTTCGCAATTACTCAAGTTATAGCTCTGCACGATCCCGGGGCACTAGCTTGAAGGTAGACATATAAATACTTTATATCAGCTTGCCTTCAAAGTCACGTGCCACCAACTTGCTGGAATCTAGCTTAAGCTTCGTCAACGTTAATGTTAACGTTAAATTATGACCACCAACAATGTCAAATTTACCAAGGTAAGCAACATTCCTCAACCTCAAATGGAGGTAACAGACCACAAGATGGAGCACTCTGTTCAAGTAATCTTGCGCTGATCAATTCCCTCAACAAAGACACGACTTTTATCAAACAGCGAGTCATTTGATTTTATCGCTATATGTCAAAGGTTATAATGCAAACGGGATTGTCGATAACGTCAAAGTGACTTTTGAAGAGAACAAGGTCGGTTCATTTATTATTTGTTACAATGGCAGGTCAAGACTGATTAGATGATGACTCCAGGTTGATGTCTCTCTACCTCTTCTAAAGGAAGGCGAAGAACCTTCCTCATTCTCATTGCAACCACTAGCTGGTGAGATCACCCCTAGCGAGAGTTCTTATCGGGTTCTTGGTACCAAGGTAATTAACTCTCTTACTCCTCATATTAATCTGCTAAATTGATTACCAGATCGAACTCAAACTTGCGAAGAAAGATCATATCAACTGGTCAACGATTCTTTCAACTGGAGAAGCGCCCATAAAATCTCACGCGGCAGCAACAAATGCTCAAGCGGGACCCTCATCTGCACCTAACTTCACGTCTACGATACCCCCACCTCCTCCCTCGACCAAACCCAAAGCCAAGAAGAATTGGGATAAAATGATCGATGACGAATTAGACGAGGAGGGTGGTGAAGGCGGTAAATCAGATGACCCAGTACGTTTAGTCTTTACAGATTTGATTCAACTGACAATCATCTCAGAACGCCGGTGGAGATGCTGCCTTGCAAAAATTATTCTCTTCAATTTATGCTGGTGCAGATGATAACACAAAACGAGCTATGATCAAGAGTTTCACTGAGAGTGGAGGAACGACTTTGAGTACGGATTGGTCAAGTATTTCGAAAGGTGAGTAAATTATGTTGTGAATATTGCTCGATTTCTTAAAACCGTCCAGAAACTACTCCGGTAAGACCTCCAGATGGAATGTATCCTTTTAAACCGTGAGACCTGAGTCAGAATTGTAAATGTGAAATATGCATCAGCTTGATCTCTTCGACCTTGTCCTCATCTTTACATGAAGCATTGACAAATTGGTGAACTGAAGATGTCGTAATGTAAGGAACAAAAATCCGCCAATTGGCCAATCCAAAAGATTGGAAAACAACTATACTACTTGACATTAATTTCCAACATCCTCTCTTTCATATTGGCCATGATTCTGCATGCATACGAAGGTACTAAATGAAAAGGTGTTTCTTCCTTATTGGATCTTCTGATCACTCTTGAGCTGGAAAGGATCATCTCTTTCCTTGACTACGGCTCCACGACTCGATAACCAGATAACGATAAGGACATTTTGAAACACCCACTGTGATATCAATTTCTTTGTGGATACTTCATACTTTCACAATTGATCATGTTGTCCAGAGCTCTCCCCCAACGACAGGTAGGTACATTGCTACAGTGTGCTCCACGGTCTAGGTAATCTCATCTTACCCAATCTGCCAGCTTCGAAATCTAACGCTCAAGCTTGTTCAACCAAAATTACTACACCCTATCTCCATTCGGTACATCTCCACGACTCTTCCCCCACGATCAACGATCCCACCTCCTCTAATATCGGTCGATGTCGCACTTCCGCCATCAGCAAGAGAGAAACAAGCTGGTTCAAAACCACCCAGAGCTGAGCATGCTGTTATCAGTACTTTTGATCTGTTTTCCATAGGTGTTGGACCAAGTTCGAGTCATACAGTTGGGCCAATGCGGTGAGTCAAATTTTCGTTCATAGATATACATCTGACATAGAACAGAGCTGCAAAGATCTTTCTCCATTCTTTACCAAAAGGATTAATCAATCATATCCATTCTTTAAAGATCTCTCTACATGGGTCATTGGCAGCCACGGGTCAAGGACATATGACCCCCCATTCAGTATTACTTGGTATGATGGGTGAAGATCCTGAATCAGTCCAAGTTGGAAGATTAGAAAAAGTTCTCGAAGAAGTTCGTAGCGTTGGAGAAATTGATTTAGGATTTGATGGTGATATCAGAAGACGAGTCAAATTCGTCGTTGATAGAGATTTGGTATGTCCATTTTTAGGGTACAGGGACTAATAAGTCTCAGACCTGGCATCTTACTCCTTTACCTGCTCATCCTAATGGACTTCGCTTCACTGTGTTCTCAGAAGACGGCGATATGCTAGCTACAAATCAATACTTCTCTGTTGGAGGTGGTTTTGTCGTCAACGATGAAACTCAGACTTCTGAGAATCTCTATTACAGAGAAATTGTCAAAGAAGGTGCTGACGACAGTAGAAAAAATCAGTCGCACGGGTTGGATACAACTGGGGAAGGTGTTCAACCAAAACTTGGGAATTTCGTCATTGGCGATGGTGGTCAAGAAGATTCGTCCCAGCTCACCCAATCGCAAGATAAAAACGTCGGTTCGGTGAAATCTGGGACTAGTGGTCAACCACCTTACCTTTTTGGAACTGCGGCGGAACTTCATGAAATATGCGTAACAAGAAATTTGACTATTGCTCAGGTGAGTGGATTGAATTAGAACCGAGGAATTAACGTGCAGGTGGTATGGGAGAATGAATTGGCTTTTCGGAACGAGAATGAGATAAAAGAGGGTTTGATGAAATGTAGGTCCTGATCAATACGACTAAACTGATTGTATCTAGTATGGAACACCATGGATAGCTGTATCAGGAATGGAGTCACATCGACCGAAACGCACCTACCAGGTGGATTGAATGTCCGAAGAAGAGCTCCAGGACTCTATCGAAGACTTCAAAAAGGTTTCTATCCGACGGTCGAAATTGATAACACCTCTTCGACATCGACAAGTGAGGACGTTGACCAAGGGAACAAAGTTCCTGGCAACGGGACAAACTTGACGAAACGTCGTTCGGGCAGGATTGGGAGGTTAGATCATACGTTAAGAGTTGCTCCTTTGAGAACTACCCCTGTTTTTCCTGGTATCGAGTATTTGAGTTGCATGGCTATTGCAGTGAGTCTGTTCCAGTTTGTTTTAGGATTTGAACTGATGAACGAAAAGGTCAACGAAGTCAATGCTTCGGGTAAGCAATATTGAGTTTCTTATGAAGTACTGATGATCTCAGGTGGTCGAGTCGTAACAGCGCCGTAAGCAATCTTGACAACTTGATTACATGTCTAATACGATAACAGAACAAACGGCGCGGCAGGTGTCATACCAGCAACTTTGAAATATGTCACCGAATTCATCTCACAGGATACAGAGCGAGAGTGAGTTCAAATCGCCATCAAGTTGAGTAACTCTAACTGTTGAACAGTATCATGACATTCCTTCTCACCGCTTCTGGTAAGAACTACAAATTGATTGGTCGGTATTGACATCATGCAGCCATAGGAATGCTTTTCAAGAGGGGTGCCACGATCTCAGCGGCTGAGGGTGGATGTATGGCAGAAGTTGGAGTAGCTTGTTCAATGGCCGTACGTTCATTATCGATTTTGAGGATCATATCTCACTTGTCTTTAGGCGGCTGGGATCTCAGCTTGTCTCGGAGCAGAACCAGCTGTCATTTTACAAGCTGCAGAGATTGGGATTGAGTGAGTTGTTCCTCTTTATGTGATCATGTCTGATGATATACCTTTTTAGGCACAAGTTAGTCACCGTTAGGGATTGACACCAATTCAGGACTAACACATGTTACCTAGCTTGGGATTGACTTGCGATCCGTTAGGTGGATTGGTACAGATTCCATGTATAGAAAGAAACAGTTTAGGAGGTATGTCCTTCATTCCCAAAAAAGTTGTCACTGACCTTTCTTAATCGTTTAGCCGTAAAAGCGGTCACTGGTAAGTCTTCGTTTCGAAGCGCTGGATTCGTCTAATACCATTTATAGCCGCTCAATTGGCAATGGCTGGAGGTGGAGAGCATACAGTCTCGTAAGTCTTCTATTCTAGACTCTGACTGACTGAATAGACTTGATGATGCGATAGAAGCTTGTCGAACAACAGCTCTCGATATGCATAGTCATTGTGAGTTCAGACTAAACGATACTGAGATCGAGCTAATGGATGTGTATAGATAAGGAAACGAGTCTAGCTGGATTAGCTGTAAGTGTTACCTTGATAGACAGTGGGTTTTGGTTTTGATTAACGTCACTGTTAGACTACTGTTCAGATACCGCTTTGTAAGTCCTAACTGGGTCAAATGATCAAACTGACATCTTGATTTCACAAGCTTCTCCGGCTTGCTGATAGAACAACAAAAAGTGAATCGATGTAAATCATACATCAAAGGCAAAATGAGGATATGTTACTTGCATTAGCCTACAGTTGTACATACGAGTATACACAATGACATGAAGATATATCACAACGTAAAGACATAATATACATAACCAAACACCAACCCTATGATCTCCGATTGTTAGCCACGTAATCCAAAAAGTGTCTCACTCCCATATTCGGACTTGGAACCGAAGTCAAAGATGTTTGAGTCGTCTGTACAGGAAATCCAATCGATTTCGTCGTTGACGTGTTTGGATTTTGATATCTATAAGTTTGAGAAGGCGAATTCAAAGTCGAAGAGGAATTAGAACCTCCCGCACCGACAGGTAGAGAATTCGAATTTTCGAAAATTTCCATTTCAACTATGAGAGGTGAATTGAACTCTCGTGGTGATGTTGTTACATTTAAATCCTTTGGCGACGTTATGAGATTCCCAGTTGATTTCGTCAAACCTTCATCGTCGATTCCTTTTGGGTCACCACCAACTTCAGCCCAATATTCAGCAGTTTGTTTCCTCGCTCTTTCGTTGACAATGTTCGTATCTCGAATTGTGTTTTGTAGAGTTTCAAGTGTCTTCGAAGTCGTCGGTGAGAGGATATCGAGATCGATTGTTGCAGTAGTCCTCGAAGCGACTTCCAGATCTGACACTGACTTCATGTTCTTCGTGTGAACGATTAAAGAATCTTGGTTCGGAAGGCTCGGAGCTGTACCTGCAATATGAAACAAAACACCCATCAGCCTAATCCTGATGGGTTACAATGCATAAGCATCTCCCCATAGGAGGATGAAACATGGATATTAAAGATGAACAAGAAATGAACAACAGAGAGGTTTCTATCTTCACACACCACCGCCTCCGTGTTATACCCAAAATGGAAGGAAAAATTAACGTAAAAATTCTACGTACCCGACTCATCCTCAAACCAGTCTTCACTTAAACTACGAGGTTGATATGGTCTGGGAGGATACCTGGAAGGTGTTGGGGGTGGTAACCATCTTTCAGTTGCATAGCCACCAATTCCTAGTTGATCACTACCAGACGCTTGATTATAAAGTCGGTCATATTCTCTTGATTCAAAAGTTGAACTTGACGAATCGTTATAACCTCCATAATTACCACCTCTTTCATTACCGGGGTCATAGTAATTTTCGCTTCGAGGGTCACTGCCCAAATAAGGAGATCTCGTTGAAGTAGTAGTGAGGCCAGGAATTGATGTATTACCGTCATTCCTCCAGACATCATTCACAACCGGTCGTGAATATCCATTTCTATTGTAGTCATCTTGATTTTGCCGGACTGCCGCCTCCGTCCCGTTACCTACACCTCTTTCATTTGTCCAGCTATTCGCGATAGTCGCTGTCGTCGCTATCGGACGAGGAGGGGGTTGGGGTTGATACAAATCGTTGACGTCTCGATTTGTGGAGTCGACGCCCGGCAGGCGAAAAAACGAATCCTCTTCTTCTTCATCTGTTTCGTCACCATTGGAGATGACAGGTGCCGTGGTTCGACTGTTGGAAGTTCTAGGTGCAGTAGGAGGAGTTGTAGTGGGTGTTTCTGTCGGAGTCGGGGCTGCAGGTCGTGGTATCCGAAGCGTGATAGGAGGTGCAACCGGAGCAGCAGGTTTTGCAGCAGGTAACGGAGGAGCCGGGGAGAGGTCTTCGTCTTCGTCATCAGAATCTAATCCAGTCAGATCGATCACTTCTTCCGCTTGAACAGAGGATCGACTGGGGCCCGCCGCACTGTTAGACATGGAAGCAGATGCAACCGAAGTTTGTCTATTCGTGATCGTCGGCCTCGATACGGGTGGAGGAACCAAACCAGAATTACCGTTCGTGTGTCCGTTCTGATGATGATTGGTTACCTTTGGACGAGACAATGGTGGTTCATCCTCGTCGTCAGATGAAAGTATCATGATCGCCTTTCGTTTACCTTTCGTATCAGGTGAAGGTGTCTCGTTGTCGGAATCTGGTAACTCGGGTTTAATGTTGTCAGGTTTGATAGGTGATCTAATGGCTGAAGCTTCTCGAGGCGGGTTGCTGGAACCGTGTTCTACCATCCATTGTTTAGACCCATATTTACCGTCCTCGGTATGCCATTGTCCATCTCCTTCAACTGCGACTTCTTCCACACTATCGGGGCATGCCTTTAGGATACTAAGAAAGTATCTACGATAATTAGTTGGAGAATTTACCGCAATACTCACCCATCGATGATCAAATCATCAAACTTCAACTCCTTGTTGCAAAGAGGACACAGCCATTGGGGATGTTGAGCGTTGCTCTCGAACCACCAGAATGCATCGAAACATTGAAGATGAGAACATTTCTTTGAGCGAATGGGAGTTTGTATCCGCATGTATGATAGCTAGCTTGGTGAGAATGGATTATCATGTTTAAGACGTACAATGTCCTTGAGCGACAGATTTGAGGTACCAACTTGGATATCATCGTCTTCATCGGCCTTTCTTTTCACTAACGTGGTCAACGTCGTCCATGGCCTTTTACTCACTCTCTTCCAGTGCACCTTCAACCGAGGTCGGCTCGAGTTGTTTCACTTGTGCTAAAAGTTCATCTTTCGTTGTCATTTCCGCAAAGACAACTTGATAAAAGAATTTCTAAAACCGAGTCAACCTGCAGCCACCACCAGTTATCCAAACTCACCTTGCCCTCTTTCTTCTTTCCTGTTGTGGGTCCAGTATGACCAAAAGTCAGATTGGTGTTTCTCCCTGGTCGCTTGTCAAGGCCTTTGGCACTTTTATCTAAATCCAAAGGAGGTGCACTGCCTGGTTTCCCTCGTAATCCTCTTTCTTTAAAGGAAATGGGATATTCGTCAACCAAAGCGTCTGGATTTGTTGGATATTCGATAGGAATTGACCGATTGTTGATATGTGCGGTTGTTGCTTGATAAGCCATTCCTGGGGGGCGATAGTGTTCTGAGGAGGTAGCAAACAAACGAACGGAATAATGAGGTCGAGCTCTGGGATTAAGCCTTGGGGTCAGCGTTGGCTAAGGCGTTGCGACATACTTGGATTGATTTAGTTTTTCGATCACGTCAGCTGGAAGGGCAAACTGGGTTCGTTTTTCTTTCCTCGTGTGACTGTTCTCATTTGGTTGAATGTCTGGGGAGGTCAGATCGCGACCCTAAGTTTTGCATGTAGTCGCAACTTACCAGGAAGAGTTTCCATGTGAGACAAAGCTTTGATGGGTTTCCACATTGGACTTTCTTTCCAATCCAGGAGAGTAAAAGATACGGTTCCTGGTTGTATCAATCAGTTGTTGGATCATTGGGTTGATTTGCGAAATGTAGATTTGACTCACTGTTGGAGGAGCTGGAGCCAGGTTCTTGTCTCGTCCATTGATTGGGAACCGTCGGTTTATAGGCACTGGTAGACGTTGATGGGTACCGATCTCGAAGTTTGTCAGTCTACAGCGTCTTCAAACCACGGACTCAAATCACGACACTTACTCCCATTTGGATATCCAGTGCTCGAGCTAGCGGCTGGTTGACCTCCAAACGTAGGTTGAGATACATGATACGGTGGATTACGTGGCCCTACTGCCAATCCAACTCTTTCACATTCTGTACGAACACGTTGATAGGTGGTGAACGCTCCAGTTGCTTTCATCCCTCGGAAACCGTTTTGTAATCTTTGGGAAAAGGTTGTCAGCTTAATATGACGAGATCGAAATGATCGGACAAGGACGCTTCACGACAAACGGATTGGTGATTCAGAAAGATGATTGAACCTACTTGTGAACCATGATAGGTTTGTTCTCCGTTTTTCTAAGATAGACATCAAGCTTGGCATGGCTTTGGAAAATTTCGGCGAATCTTAGCAAAGTGTCCTTTGTCTGTCGCTGAATATACGAGTTGATGAACCACTATAGAAGGGTAAGGTCAGTACACGATCCTCTTCTACCAACCAAGATCGAGAGATTGTAGTGAACACTACAATAAATATAACTACTCACATCGAAATCGCTCCAATCAACTGGAGGAGCCATGTTGTCAACCAGTCATCGATGCGGACGAGAGTGTCTTTACTCGCGTCCTAGATTATGATATACGTGGTGGGTTATGTATGAATGAGGTCAACCTTGTCGTGGGGTATAGGTCTGGAGTTTATAGAAACAAGTGAGATAGTATTATCCAACTGAAGTGAGAAGGTATTGAGAATAAGAGATAGAGATAGGAGATGAGTGGAGAAGTACGTTACGAAAAAGTATCGATTGATACATTCATCAACATCTAATTTGATTCCGTTCCATATTTTGTGCTCATATTTTGCTAATTCCAAGTAAATTCAATACACTCATACAACATGTCCAACCTACCAGATAACTACGATAGTATGACCAAGGAAGAGAGGGATGCTTATGATGCCAACGAAAGAGCTAGAGAAAAAGCTGAACAAGCTAGTGAGCTATTGTAACTGCTTTGAGAATGTGTTGATTGATCTCCATCAGCTCTTCCTTACTCGTGGACCCAGGATTTAGGGACCGTTTCCGTAGTTGTTCCATTACCAAAAGGAACCAGAGGTAAAGATTTGATAGTAGACATGGGAAAGAAGAAGTTGAAGGTTGATCTTGTTTCCTCATTGTCTGTGATGGTAGCTGAACATCGCTACAGGTTCAACTAAAGTCGTCAAGCACTGCCATACTGGAAGGAGAATTGTTCAATGACATAGCCAAAGACGATTCCTCATGGACGATACGTGGGTAGAATTCTGGGTCAGATACAAGAGCTTATTCATTCCGTGTTTCTCAGAGGATGATACATTAACAATTGAGCTTGAAAAAGTTTCGTAAGTGTCTACAAAACCTACCTGGTAGCTCAAATAATTGACTTGAAACCACAGAGCTCACATCCAATCACACCAATGGTGGCCTCATGTTTTAACCCATCATCCCAAAATTGACACTACCAAAATCCAACCGGAGAACTCGAAATTATCAGATTTGGATGGAGAAACAAGATCGATGGTCGAAAAGATGATGGTGAGTATCATTTCTCATTGGTTGTTGGTTTATACTCTAACCCTGTCAACCTAGTTTGATAACGCTCAAAAGGTAGCTCTCATTACAAACTGTGTTGAAAGAGAATAACAATGTTCATTTCATAGGCAATGGGTAAACCTACATCTGACGAGTTGAAGAAACAAGAAATGATTGAGAAATTCAAGAAACAACACCCTGAAATGGATTTCAGTAACGTGAGTGGAAAAGGTCTTTTTGTCTAACTTGTCATTTCTACTAACGAGACACAGGCTAAAATGTCGTAAAGGACGGCAACCGAAATGAGAATTGTGCTACAGATTTCCCTACAACGGGCAATTTTTTACCATCAAAGCTTATACAGTGTACCAATAGATAAATCATCGTTGAATGCATGTACTATCCAATGGAAGACTCTTTGATCAAAACAGTCTGGGATTTGCTACCGAAAACTCGAATTGCAGTAAGAATCCAATTCACTGAATAGGACAAATGAATTCGCCTTCTTGCCTTCTTCCAAAAAACATCATCAAAAATGACCACAGTCTTCCTCCTTCTGAAAGAAGACATTTGGGCCTTCACGAATCACTGTTGCCTTCCCCTTGGCTCCACTGAAGTGCATACAGAAGACATGATATTCAACTGAAGACGGGGACATTTCTGAGAAAGTCTTTTTCCTTCTTTACCACCAATCGTAAAACGAAAATGGAACTCTTAGAAATGGGAATCGATTACGCCTCAATAGCTGGATCAATGACAGGTCCCGAGGTGCTTTCCACTATCAATCGAGCCCTCGAAAACATCAAAAACAGTGATGACAAAATTTATCGCGATTCAGAAGTCAAAAAAATCATCGACGTCTTCTCCAATGTGAACTACAAAAGTGCGAAAGTCAAGAAGATTTTGAAGACACATTACGACTGTATCACCAAACATGAAGACCTGTTGCTACTTTCACATTGGTATGCTTCAGGGTTCCGAGATAAAAAGACTCCTGTCTGGCTTGGTGAATCAACATCGGTCATATCACTTGTGAAATCCCAATTACGGATCATCACAGATGGGTTCCGATACGACTTTGATGGTGTCGAAGCGGAACTGAGATCAGTTGAGAAAGACACTATTGCTGGAGTTCTTACGACCTATGAGGCTGAGATAAAGTCTCACTGGGAACAGTGTCGGGTTGGCGGAGAACATGTTGGTACCTGATTCAGTTGAAATATATTTAAACTGATGTTTGGCCATAGCACGGTGAACTACAAGACGTCAAACAAGTAATTCCCGAGAACGCTTCTGATTGTTATCATGCAAGGAAGCTACTTCAAGATTGTTTCAATAGCGGTCAAACTCCTTCAATCTTGTCAAGTACACATGCAGAGCTGAGAGACACTATTCTTGAGATTGCTCGTACTGGAACCATTCCTGAAAAATACGCCCCCAAATACGAGCAAGGTTCGGTAGACAAAACCATTCAAATGGTAAGGTGGCTGTTGTTCTCTCGATCTGCAGCTCATATACCAGCCTCTGTTTCCGATTTACCACTCACAGGTTGGATAGGAGATGCAATTCGCGATAAGACTATTGGGGGGTATTGGAATGAGATCTCTGATCTTAGTATGCCGACTACAGGACGCAGAGTCTGAACAGATTAGAGACAAGATCGGGGAGAAATGTATGCAATGCGGATATTATGAATACTCGTGAATGTTGAAATACTTTCGCTGCCGAGTTCCTGTTGTCATTTGCAAGATAGTCTTTTTCCTTGACGTACCTTTTGCCTGATTTACCCCCGGGCATTTTTTCAAGCAGAAACGTTCTTCGTTCTCTAACCTGTCTTCGAAGTAAACACCGAAGCAATTCGGTAAAATGTTGAGCCTTCCTTCGGCTTTCAACTTGCCTTCCAATCCTTCCCTGCTCAGCTCCAAGAGAAAAGCTCAGAAGGCTGCTGTTGCACATTCTTATTATTGTACGAGTAAAATAGATTTCTTCCAACTTCCATCAACCCCTATTATCTATCAACTACACGAGCGATTCAAATGGCTCTCCACGACGATAATTCACCATTCGCAAACATGTCCTTACGCGAGTTGGACACTTTCGTCATCGACACAGTCGAAAATATCAAAGGTAGTGACGATGTAAAATATCGTATATCACAACTCGAATCCCTGGTCAAATGCATGGAATGCGCAGTTGGAAAGACAGGGAAAATCCTTTTACAGAGTTGTCTCAAAGCTATCGATCATCTCGACGATTTAATCGCAACCTGTCATTGGATGTCTGTGGGTTGGGACAAAGAAGAAGAACCGTAATGGGTTCAAAAAGGTCCATCCGGTTTTGATGATGTTACCAAAAAAACGCTTTCAATGATTTTTACTAGGTATCGGTCAGGTGACTTTTCTGGTGTTGAGGAAGAATTGGAATTGGCCGAGAGAGATTCGATGGCGTCCTTTCATCTAATCGAAACCTTGAACACCGATGTGTTTGAACTCGACGGTAGTAGGCAGACTTATCGGGAAATACAGAAAACTATACTTTCAATCGTTCGAGATGGCACGATTCCAGACGATTACGCTGATCACTACGACCCACGATTCACAGACAACGTTGTTCGAGTGGTTAAAAAGCTGTTGTCAGAGGAAGACGCCGATGTCGACAAGGATGAAGATATCGAATCGATGCTTCAGGGGGGTTGGAGAGCTGATTATGTATCTTCAGATCGAGGTTCTACCTTGTGGAATGAAGTTCGAATTCTTCTCTCAGTCATGAGTAGAGACGTATCTGAATTCGATACGAGTAGTAAAAGGAGTAGGAGTAGTAGCAGTAGTAATTAGAATGCCACAGTAGTCGAGATGCCACGTAGATAACCGTTTAACACCGAAACGCCGTGACCCAGAAACGACGTGCCACACAGCGGTATATTCCGAACTTCCGCATGTTCCGTTTTCCACTTGAATTTACCCTGAGCACACCAACCAATCCGCACCGCGCACCCACACCACTACGGTAAGAAACTTTTTATCTATCTCTTCTCTTTCTCTCTTTTCTCTCTTCTTTATCTCAATTCACCACTCTTTCCTTCTCCTCTTTCTCTAAAAGTAGAAGGTAAGTCACGTCTCTCAGAGTTCATTCTCATTCTCGTATCCTCCCCCCTCCTTCTCATTTTTCTTTCGTCCAAAACGGACCACGTAAACGTTTTTTCTTCCAAAGAAAAAGGAATATCAACGTTGAAACTGATTTTCTTCTTTTCTCCTCCTTTCCTCCTTTTTCTTCCTTTTCAATCATCTACTCCAACTATTCCTATCGGCGCGATCTATCCCCATCTTTGCCTTGATTCCCTTGTTATCGCAAAGCAACTCTCCCCGCAAATTTTCTTCTGGCTCCACATCTCCCCATCGATCCTTCACCTCTTATCCATACTTTCACTCAACCACGTAACTAACCCACCTCAGTTTATCACGATGTCTGAAATTAAAAAGCCAAAGGATTTCAAAGCCTTCGCTACCGATTTCCTCATGGGAGGTGTCTCCGCTGCCGTCGCTAAGACTGCCGCTGCCCCCATCGAGCGTGTCAAGCTTCTCGTCCAAAACCAAGACGAAATGTAAGTCAAGAGTGGATTTGAGATTTTTGGGGCCCTCCCAATGGAACCCCCGAATCTCAAACCTCCTCCCAATATCTGTAGACCCAACTAACCCACACTCAGGATCAAACAAGGTCGTCTCGCTACCCCATACAAGGGTATCATGGACTGTTTCTCCCGTGTCTACGCCGACGAAGGTTTGGTTTCCCTCTGGAGAGGTAACACCGCCAACGTTATCCGTTACTTCCCAACCCAAGCCTTGAACTTTGCCTTCAAAGATTACTTCAAGTCTCTCTTCGGTTTCAAGAAATCCGAGGGTTACTGGAAATGGTTCGCTGGTAACATCGCCTCCGGTGGTGCTGCTGGTGCCTCATCCCTCCTCTTCGTCTACTCCCTCGATTACGCCCGTACCCGTCTTGCTAACGACAACAAATCCGCTACCAAGGGTGGTTCTCGTCAATTCAACGGTTTAGTCGATGTTTACAGAAAGACCCTCGCTACCGATGGTATTGCCGGTCTTTACCGTGGTTTCGTTCCCTCAGTTGTCGGTATCATTGTCTACCGTGGTCTCTACTTCGGTCTTTACGATTCTATTAAACCAGTTATTCTTGTCGGTCCTCTTGAAGGTAACTTCCTTGCCTCATTCGCTCTCGGTTGGGGTGTTACCACTGGTGCTGGTCTTGCTTCATACCCATTGGACACTATCCGTCGTCGTATGATGATGACCTCAGGTGCCAAGGTCCACTACAAGTCCATGTTCGACGCTGGTTCTCAAATTATCGCCGCTGAGGGTGTTAGATCTCTCTTCAAGGGTGCAGGTGCCAACATTCTCCGTGGTGTTGCCGGTGCCGGTGTCTTGTCCCTCTACGACAAACTCCAAGAACTCATGTTCGGTAAAGTTTACTCTGTAAGTTGATGCTCTTTTGTTATAGGAACAACTGCTGATCTGTATTCTAGGGTGGTTCCGGATAAACGCCTAGCTCTAGTGATCCCACTTTTGCTCACAACCCTCCTTCCTCTTCCCTCTTTCATAAAAAACAGCCGAAACGTTTATAGTTCTTTATGCAAATTCTTTCACGCCCTACAATCCTTTCAAATTTACTCATTCTTCTTTTTATTCACGAGAGCGCTATTTTCTGCTTTTCTATTTAATTTCATTAGATCCAATTCTGACACGTCTCTTTGTTTCGAAGTTAGGTTTATAGTATTGAATGAATTTAAAGTCGTTGATGCGAAGTTGACTGTATCGCACCTAGCCGCCACGAGTCAGCGCGAATGATTTCAGACATCTCCATTGTAGCATTCTTACATTCTACATCTCTGATCATGACGATAAGAGTGATCAAAGTCTTATCAACTGGATAGATTATTGACTCGGTGGATCTGGTACCATCAACAAGACACTTCTAGCCCTCGAAATGGATCTAGACGATGAGTACGGCGACTTGGAACTTGACGAGGAGTTGGAACAAGTCCTTCGAGCAGCTGAAAGTCAAGTCAAACTTGGTCATCATGCTGTAAATGAGACCGTGATTGATATCGAAGATCTATCATCTGTGACCACACCTCTATCACTTTTTGACGAATTCAGAAAGAAGGGGTTTTTGAGTGTTTCCGATTTGGTTGGACCTATTTGGTGTGAAGTTCAGGTAGGTCTGGAGGCTGATCCGTTACTAATTTCGAGTGCAGTATGACTAGTAAGTGGAGTGTTTACGACTATTTATTCACTTCCTCCAGTCGATTGAGAACTTTACCGTTCTTACCACCGTCGAAACGACCTACTTCTATAACATCCACTAACGGAAAGGAGATCGTCGTGGATAAAATTAAAGTTGAAGATAAAGAGAGGATTCTTCGGAGAGGGAATGTAGGTTCATTTGCTAGATTTAACGGTTCTAAACATGTATTCAGACTATCCATAAAAGATTGGAGAGAGAGATTCATCCTCTCGAGATCAAGGTTACTGCAACGACGAGAGAAGATGTTTGGGGTTTAAGGTGGGTGCAAATTTCAATTCTTGACAAGACTCTGATGCTTCTCTCAGATTTCTTAACATGCTCTCTGCTTTAGAAGCTTTGATAACGATTGGGACATGTAGAGAACTTCCAGTGGTCGGTTTCGTCAATGGGATCATGGTCATGGGAATCATCGTAAGCATCGACACGAGCAACTGCTGATCTATCAGGATGAGATCGTCCGAAAGCCGATCGATCTAAAAGCTTTGATTAACCCACCAACGCCAGAGAGGTCATCACTTCGACAGACCAATCTCTCATCTTTCTTCTCACCCTCCAAACCTAAACCCAAACCCGTTATCACCAAACGGACTCATCGACTATACATCTCCGATTCTAAAACCCGAGCCAATGGCGCTCTTCCGAGGGAGAGTGATACTTTGGCAGGAAGGTTACAGTTGATGATGTACAAGGAGATGCTGGATTGTATTCTCCTAGCGTCAGTTGGAAAGGCTGTTCAAGATGACGTGGAAAGTCCTCATATACCTGAAGATCAGAATGATATCCCCGATCAGTCCCTCGTTCCCACTGAATCACCGTTCTCATTCGATAAAGTGTTTTCTCATTTATCAATCGATTCGAAATCCGAGTTCTCTGAAGAGTTCATTGATCAAAGTCGATCAATCATTGAAGGGAATGAATTGAAACATGGTGCGAAGGAGGCGACATGTTTGGAAGAAATGATCCAAGTTTGGGAACGTTACGTCATGCAACTGGGGCTAGGTGTACCCAGCGATACTGCAGAATCGAGTGGTGTTGGACATGGCGTTATTAACACCGCTCGAACTGAGGATGAATTAGCTTTGGTGTATCGAAGAGCTGGTGCGGTGAAGCGAAATCGGCGAGGTGACGGTAAAGGTCCTGTGGAAAAGAAAAGGGGTAAGAAAAGGGGTAGACGGAAAGTGGAACGGAATGATCAGGTTGTTCTGGATGTTATCGATCTTTCTGGAGAGGGTGAAGGGGGAGACGGGAATCAGGAATCAGGTACAACTCAGGACATCATCGACATTAGGGAATCTACTTCCCAAAGTCAAGATGTTGACACCAGTGGTGATGATGTAGAGCAATCGACTCAGAAGGGAGCAACGAACAACAACGACGTCAATGAGGAAGATGGAACCACTTCCATGAATGGGTCCACAATGTCAATGCTGACTGAATCAATCACCGCCGAGTCAACCTTTCCTATGACAATCACTTCCCAAACCAACATCGAAATCACCAACAGTAATCCCATTCGTCCCACAGACGACACCGATGAATACTGGCAAAATCAAAAACGGACCACGAGTGAAGAACGGGAAGAAGAGGAACTAGCTTGGGCGGTGGAAATGAGTCTTGGAGGCGTGAACGAAACCATGACGTTGGGTGATGAAGGTGAAGAATTGGTGTTGAAGGGATCACAGCCTTCAGCCAAAGCAGGAGAGAACAAAGAACCCCCAAGCTCACCCGTTAAAACTGGAAAATCGTCCGGATCAATCATAGGCAAACATAAATTCAAACACGACCCTAAACTACTTTCTGATCATTTGAAATCGGTGTGGGGTTTCTGGATGAGTGAAAGAGAACCTGTTGGTGTGAGTATGGAGGAGGCTGGGAGATGTGCTTGGTGTGAATTTGAGAATGACTGTGAATGGAGGTAGGTTGATATTGTGGAGTTGTGATCACCGCTGACTTGGGACTAGATCAAAGAAAGCTCAAGAAGCTTGGGACACTTTGGAAGCTAAACGGTTAAATCGTAATAATACGTGAATTGGCAGTATTGCATGTCGCGATGTAGGATGTCTTGTATGACCCTAATCTTGTCTATATTTTAACACTGTGATGCATTTCACCTGCATCCATCTACAGAGGAGAGTTTCGTTGACCGATTTTGCCACGCCACAAGCTTTCCTTCGAGATTCGTAAAGGAATTATTGACAAAAGATCTTTGAATACCAAGATATCTCTCAATCACCTCAACATACATCCATCGACATGTCTGACAATCAAGCAGAATCATCTTCACAAGCTCTTGAAGCTTTCATATCAGCTCAACTAGCTTCGTTATCGATTACGATACCATCAGATGATATCGAGTTCATCTCACGTTTCGTCGAAGAGGAAGGAATGGAACGAGAGGATAAAGTCGAAGGCGTCAAGGGAATGTTGGAAGGTGTAGTTGAAGGGGTGGGTAAGATTCTCGTCAAATAAAGGTGCTCTAGATTCTAATCTTATTGGTCATAGGGTGTTTTACCTGAAGAAGGTGTTGATGAATTTTTAAATCAAGTGGTTGACGAATGGGATAGATTGCTTGCTGAGGAAAACGAAAGGATAGAAAAGGAGAGAGCAGAGAGTAAGTGGGTCATCATCATGAGCTGAAAGCAAGCTCATCCATGGACCTCTTAGAATCACCCACTCCACCACCAGAAAAGAACAAAACAGACATCCTGAACACCTTGACACCGGAAGAATTGGAAGCGGCCAAAAGAAGAGCGTTACTGAAACAATACGCTTATGTAGATGGTGAAGAGAACGATGGAAATGGGGATAGGGATCCTAATGCCCCACCAAGAAATTTAACGGCAGCTGAGCAAGAGGAGAGAAGGAAAAGTGAAGAGAGGAGGAAGGCTATTGAAGAAGCTTTAAGGCTGGATGGGAGGAAGAAGAAATACAAGAAGCAACAGGAGGGTCAGTCATCCCTTTCAAACCGATTTTGCTAGTCTCTGACCTCAACAACATAGTTGATCTCCTTGCACCTAATCTTAACGCTGAGAAGGTTGCTTATAAACAAAAAATGGAACGGGAGAATGCGAAAAAGGCGGCTACGGAAAAGAAAGATCGAGATAAAGCGGCGTTGGACAAGCAGAGGTGAGTGCTAGACTTTGATTCGTTTCCCGGGTCGCTTGTACTGATACACCTCTTTTCAGAGCTGATATAGCTAAAGCGAAGGCTGATAAGCAGAAGAAAGCGGCGAAACAGGAAAGGAGAGCATGACCTCCCTCCTTATCTGGAAACAACTACGTTTGGGTGCATTGAACAAAAAATATGCTACATACTAAGTGTGATTTGGGATCAGAAGGGAGATGAAGGGCATAAAAAGTCGTTAGATCTAGATGGTATGAATATAACGGTATACACAATGCAAGAATATAAGAAGTAGCCCGTCTGTCAATAGTAAAATCAAAGTTACCCGCTCGAACTGGTGTTACCAGCAAATGAGTCAGTCTGCTGCTATAGCATTCAGATCATCTCGAGGGGTTTCACGCATCATTCGACGAAGACGTGAAAGTTCAGCAGCTAAATCACTATTCAAAATCAGCCTAGAGTTTGTGTATCAAAACTTACGAAGCCGTAGCTCTAGCTTGCTTCGAATCTTCAGTCGATCTATCTAGCTCTTCACGAAGTTGTTTGATTTGGATTTCGAAAGCTTCGGTGGCAGCTTTAGAATGTTGGGCAGAAGTTTCGACTAGTTTTTGAATGGCAGCTCGATCCGCGCTGTCGAGCGATGAGTTTTGGATACTGGAAAGGAGATGACTCGGACTTACGATTGCGATTGGACAAGTTTAACCAGTGCAAGATGTTTGAGTCTCTGTAGAGGTTTGAGTATGTTTCTCAACTGACAAAAAGTCAACTTACAGCAGCCTCCCTCTCCTTTTCACCCTTTTCTCTCCCAGCAACCCACTCATCCCTCACACTCTTGACTTCTCTCGCCCAAACATCCCTCAAGCTTTTCACGGATTCCCTCAAACTTGTCGCTTCCCTTTCAGCCTTGTTTTGAGCAGCTTGGGCTTCAGTTAGTTGTGTTGACATTGTGGTTAGAGATTTTTTCGTAGATTGCTCCAGGGCTTTTCGAGTTGATAACTGTGCTGCAAGCGACGCTTCGGCTGTTCTAGCTCTATCAAGAACCTCTGGAGGGGTGTCAGCTCATATCGCTTATCGTTGTCGAGAAGCTGACCTTGTAAGAGTCTTTCCTTCCTAGCGATTACGTTGTTCAATCCCTCACACTCTACTCTCATTCTTTCCCTTGTTTCTTTGAGGTCCTCAGTTTGACGAGTGAACTGTACAAGGGTCAGCAAAAGACTGTCACAAAGAATATTTACATACCGACTCTATAACCCTTTGACTGGATCTGACTTCCCCTTTTACCCTCTCCAAATGACCTTTCACATTGAGTAAATCCGTTTGTAAAGAATCGATAACTCTGGTGGAAGCCGCCGAACCTGACGGTCCAGTCGAACGTCGAAGTCCACCGCCGTTTGGTGACAGACGACCATCAGGATGTCCAAGACCTATCCCATTGGTAAATTGGTATGCGGACGGTGAAGGTAGATGTGATGTTGAGGGAGTGGGTGAAGATCCCAGAAAAGGAGATCGAAGGTGATTATCAGATGATTTTGGAGGTGATTCGTTCAGATGTCGTAGGTCAGGACGATCAGAGAATTGTGGAGCTGGTGGGGTTGCATGAAGAGAAAGAGCATGTTGAACTTTGGAAACGGGTATTTCTGTGGATTATTAGATTGATAAGGCAGAGTTAACATCTGACTTACGGCTCAAACCCAATCTACCTTCCCCCGGGCGATATTGTGTAGCAGCCCCTTCATTGGGTGTCCCTGCTCGTTTACGCAGATCATAGCTCGGACTTGAATGGGGTATTAGTTTTCCTCTGGCCTTTGATCGATTGATACTGGACTGAGTTGGTTGTCTCACTGTAAGTGAATATCAGTAATGGTAATTAAGTTTTGTAACACTTACATGGATCAGTGATTGATGGATCATCTAAGTCGTCGAGATCAACATCATCAGCAGTAACGACGCTTCCAGGAGTGAAACCATCGAATTCAGGTAGACCGTTGACACCGTTGAGAGGTGTCCATGGTCTACCGTCTTCAAGTATCGAGACAGTTCCGGGAGAGGTTGATAACGATAAATTAGCTTTCATGTTTGAAGTTAATTCTAAAATTCGTTGATGAGCTTGTGCCAGTGACAACTCTAAGTTTTTGACCTGAGCAGATTGATCATCTAAAAGCGGTGAGCATGTAGCTTGATCATCATGGAGACAAACTCACTTGATTTGTCGTCCTCATTGATCCCCTCGTTCCCTAAAGAGCTTCTACCTATTCCCAATAAACTTCTTCGTTTAGGTATAGCACTAGGACCAGGACCTGCGGAAACTGATCTTATTGATGGTGGTTTTGAGGATAACGAACTTGATGGTCTACCTGATACAGATACAGATGTAGCAGGGGGCGAACTCGTTGCTTGACCATTGACTGATGGATGAGAATTCGGTGAAGTTGTTTTTACGGATTGGATTGAATTTCGTCTTTGAACGGAGATGGGGATTTGCGAGGGTGAAGTTGTGTTGGCTGACATGGTTAGAGATGCATCGGGGGATGGGGATCTGTGGGATTGGATTGGAGGATGTTCTTGATCCTTTTTGTTTGATATGATATGGATGTTATGGGTTATTTTGATGTAAAGTAGAGGCTGATTGACGCTTTTGGACGCGCATATCAAGTCACGTGACTTTATTGCCACTCAAAAGTTAAAATGTTCAACTCCTCCTTTAATTTGTAAATATTACTCACTTATATCAAATCTAAAATGCCCCCTCAAAGAAATGGCTTTGGAGGTGGAGCAAGAGGTGCAAGGGGTGGGAGAGGATCAGGCAGAGGTGGAAGAAATGGACCTCTAAGACCGAAATTACCATCAGCTTTGCAAGAACAAGTTGACGCTGCTCGAGGTTGGTTATTTTTTCAAGGAAATGTCTAGGAAGCTGACTCTCGCTTTAAGGTAAAAATGGACCACGAGGGAATGGATCGATGAATCGCAAAGATATGAGAAAGGCTTCGAGGGATAATAAAAAAGGACCAGCGACTCGACCCAAACATCTACATCAGAGTCATGACGATGAAGAAGATTCAAGTGAGACGGACGAAGAGATCGAAGTACCTATGACTACATCCAGTCGAACTGTTCAAACCAACAAACGACCGATAACTTCAGATACATCTCCGGTGAAGAAGAAAAAGAAATTACCCGAATTGACGCTACCTGGTTCATCCACTGGGCCTGATAAAGAGGACGGAGAGATTGCTTGGTTGGAATGGATGCTGAAACATAAAGGGAGCAAAGGGAAGGGGAAGGAGAAAGCCGAAGAAGACGATTTGGATGATGGATTAGATGGTCAGCTTTGTTCTTCCTGATCGAACCTAAGCTGACTCTTTGGGTCGATACAGATTTACTAGAGTTTGCAGATATCATTGGACCAGGTGGGAAAGGTCTTCAAGGATCCACATTGGAGGATCGTTCTGAGGATGGGGATGAGAGTGAGGACTCAGAAATGGATGAAGACGAGGATGAGGATGAGGAAGAGGGATCTTCTGGGGAAGATCTTGAAAACGAGGGAGACGAAGAAGTTGCAGAAGAACAGGACGGCCTATCCCAAGACGATGACACCGATACGTCAGAAGATGACGACAGTCAAATACCTGATGTACCTGCAGAGAGATCAGAGACGGAGACGAAATACGTCCCGCCCCACCTGCGTGCAGCTCAACTTGAAGAAAAAGCCAAAGGGAGTAAAGAGAAGGTGATGGAGATGTTCAAGTTGGAGCGGAAAGCTCAAGGGTTGTTGAACAAGTGGGTAAAGAACTTGTATGAAGACCGTTATTGACCAAGCATAAGGTTGAGTGAAGCTAACCTTGACTCGATCTTGAACGAGATCGAAGAACTTTATCGTGGACATAGTCGAAATGGTAAACAATAGAGTCGAGTCATAACTGACATCCAGACGTCACAACAACAATCACAACACTTGTTATTCAAATGATTTCCAACAAAGCAAATCTGTTAGATTCGTTTGTGGTTCTTTACGCAACACTCGTTGGTGCACTTCATAGGGTGATAGGAATGGAGTTCGGTATGTAACGTGAGACGATCGTGACTCACCACCAGGCGCACATTTTTTACACACTCTCGTCCTCAGGTTTCATAGACTACGTCAAGGAGTTCCAAGCGATCAATCGCCTCTAGAAGCAACGATCTACGAAACTCCAGATGCGTCAAAGGAATCACTCAATCTTTTGGTGTTAATTGCGGAGTTGTACAACGCTGGGGTCGTGTCTTCGAAGATCATTTACGACCTGGTGCGACAGTTCTTAGATAGTCGTGAAGACGATCAGGGAATGGATGAAAGTGCTGTCGAGGGTTTACTCAAGATCCTGAGATGTAAGATGGGTTGAAGTATTTGACTGACAATTAGGCTCTGGTGCTCAGTTGCGTACGGACGATCCAGCCAGTTTGAAAGATATCGTGAACCTCGTACAGGAACGTACAAAAGGAAAGGAAAAGGTCATGACGTGAGTGCATCTGGGTTGGAGTTGCTAATCCCTCCAGGTCACGAGCAAGATTCATGGTTGAAACTTTGACAAATATTAAAAATGGAAAGATCAAATCCACGAACGGGACGGAACAAGGTGTCGCCGCTACCAATCGAATGAAGCAGTTTTTGAACGGTTTAGGCAAGAAGAGAAGGCGTAGGTTGTAATCACATACTCGACTAACACCACATAGTTCTTGCTTATGAACCACTTCGAGTCTCGCTTCAAGATTTGTTGACCGCAGAGACCAAAGGGAAATGGTGGTTAGTAGGTGCAGGATGGAGTGGCAATCCTTTAGTGGACCAGCCAGTCAAAGACAAAGTTGTCAAGAAGGAGAAAATCGTCAAGGAAGACGAAGAGGTCTTGTTTGAACTTGCCAGAAAACAGGGGATGAACACGGACGTTCGAAGATCCGTCTTTGTGGTTCTCATGACTTCAGAGGTGAGTATGGGGGTTGTCTCCATCTGACAGGTAGGACTACATCCACGCTTGTGATCGATTAACTCAATTCAAGTTAACCGAAATTCAACAAAGAGAATTCGTCAGAGTTGCGCTACATTGCTGTGGACTGGTATGTATGTGTCTAAAACCGAAGCTGACGTCTAGGAAAAAACCTACAACCCGTACTACACTTTGATTCTGTCGCACTTGCTGAAAGATTCGTATTCACATCGATTCACTCTTCAATACGCGCTTTGGGATTTCTTGAGAGAACTGGGTGAAACTGGTGTTGGGGGAGCTGGAACGAATGCTGGAGAGAGGTTCGGATCTAACGATGATCACAAAATTTCGAGGGAACGGATTGGGAACGTTGCCAAAGCTTTAGCTTTCATCGTTGCCAGAGGTGGTTTGGATTTATCCGTGTTCAAGGTGGGTTGGGTGTTACTACGATACTGACCGTTATACAGGCTGTTGACTTTACAACTCTTCGATCAAACACGATAGCTTTTTTAGTGACATTCTTGATTTATCTCATACTATCAACACAAACTTCATCTCCCCTCTTAACCTTACCCAAAGGATATAAGTCGACTTCCTTTGACGACGAATCGATTCAAGAAATTTTCGACAAAACTCTGAGTAATCTTGAACTCGCTCAGGGTTGGTTATGGATTATTGAGACTGAGATGATTGATGGGAAAGCTAAGAAATTGGGGAAAGGTGGGAAAGCTGCTGAGAGGGTGTTCATGGGTTTGGGGGATAGGGAGAAGGAGTGTGTGAAGATGGGTTTGGAAGTTGCGAGGGAGGTGTTGGGAAGGGCTATCTAGTACGATGCATAAAGAGTAAATCCAATTGAAGAACCAATCTACAACTGAAACCAAATGTCAAACGAGTCTTGAGCTCCTCATCACTGATCCCATTCCTTACTAAGGGAACGAGATCGATGAACACCTCACCCAAGAAACGAATGAATCAATCACTCTCCTCCAAGATAATGACGGCCGGTGAATCATACGAGATAGGAGATCAACTTTAGAATGTAAAGGATCTACGCTGGAAAGTGAAACCGGTGCTTTTGAATGGAGTTGTCGAATTAAATCGACTGCGTTAAGAAGAAGAGAAGAGAGGGGGATGTTGAATTGAATTTTATAGAGGAGGTGCGAAGGATTTGATTCCGTCGTTATTCACCGCCACACGAAGCCAATGACTCCCAACCCCGCGTAACACCGTGATGATCTATATATTTCAGTTGTTGCTTCATTTTGACTTCATCATCCACAACGACAGGTAGGTTATTATTCTATTTTATTCCCTCCCAGCTGTCCTTACCCCCGCTTCATCACTAACCCACTCACAGCTCCAAGGTCACATTATGTTTTACAAACAGAGGGATATCTTCGTAAGTTCAACCCAACCCGTCACTCAACCCGACTCAAAACTGACCCTCCACAGAAATCTCCCTCCCACACAAACATGGGAAGGTCCTGGAATTTTAACCCCTGGTATCATACTACTGGTCCTCACCGGATCCTCGACTAAAATTCGAGCAGCACCCGACCAGAAATGCGTTTTCATCCCATTCACCTTTTTTGGTAACTCTGAGAAACTGGGTAAAAACAGTGGAGAGCATGGTGGGATCGTAAACTTGGTAAGGGTGCGGGGGGTTGCCTTGTTTCCCGTTCTCGTTCTTGAGTTTATCATAGCTCGAGACGAGAGTTCCTCTCATAGCTCTTGTAGCTCGGAAAGCGTCAACGCCAAGTGCTTGACCCGGAGACAGAAGGCTTTAGTGCAATTTGGTGACGTCGCTATTCCAAACTTTTCATCGTCGTTGATGGAAAGAGTGACAACTCGATCAGGACTCTTCTGGGGCTGTCAGAGTGTATGGCTTTCGAGCCTAGATTTTTTGTATTCTTATGCTTTTTGAATGTATTTTTTTCAATAACATGCAGTGCGATTAATCAAAAAGAAGCCCTAAGATATACATCTTTAGACAACAGCAATTAATATTCAGCTATTTACAAAACCTTTCCTCTCGTGGTATCATCTCAAATCGTTATCAACAAGCTTTTCCTTCATGACTGTCTATTCGATTAAAGAGTTGGCATGGCAGCAACAACTGGAACGGTGACTGGGACGGCAATAACTTCTGGAGCTGGGGTTCCGGTTGCTGGTGGGATGACTGGAGTAGAAGCAGCGGAAGCAGCTTTCTTCTCGGCCTGAGAAGTGTCAGAAAAGTTGCAATTGAAACAAGTGTCCACTTACAGCAATACGTTTAGCCTCGTCGTGAACATCTAAAACTTGTTTTTGAGTAGTGGTGTAGAATTGAACGACTCTGTTAGAAGTTCTGACCCATCAGCAATGTTCAAACGTTAAAACATCATGTCCCACCGGATCTAAACTCACTTTTGACCAAGAGGTGTACCAAAGACTTTAGAGTAGTAATCTTGGAATTTGGTAGAGACACCACGGTTTTGATCGACCTCTTTAGTCTTGGCAATAACGGTTTGAGCACCTTCGTTGAGTTTACCGGAGACGGTTTGGTTTTCACCGATAACTTTGCTACCGACGGTTTTGTCGAGGGAGTCGAAGAAACTGAGGAATTTGTGGGAGATACCTTGTTTGTCTAGGGGGGATTAGAGGTGGTTTTAGCAGAAAGATAAACTACCTACGGTCAAGATCAATGGCACGTTGAACGATGTGGTCACCCATGACGTATCCGTGAGCAAGGTATTCAGCAACGATGGCGGCCTACGAGGTTAGACAGGCTCTCTTGATATAATTACTCACCTTTGGCTTGTCCTCTTGAGAGATTTCTGTAGCACCGATTGGTGTAGCGCCAGTGGTTCCAGTGGGGAGAATGGATGATGTAGGTGTTGCTGGTTCAGCTGATGAAGTAACTTCAAGATGAGCACCGTCAAGCTAATAAGAATTAGTGATTGATCTTTCTGCACAGTTGATTGGAACTCACAGTACCACCGTTCAACATCAAACTCGTTCTCATAGCTGAAAGCTTTTCAAAAGTGATATCTGCTTCAGTTCCGTTTTTCTTGACACTGGTGAGTTTACCACAGAAAGAGAAGAAGTCTGAGAGTTTGGTCTCGTCTGTTGAAGCGGCGAGACCGGAGACGTGGATAGTGTAACCTGTAGTAGACATTGTGGATATTGTGTTTGTGTTTGTATTAGAATTGGAAAGAAATGAGAAGATTTGAATAAGTAAAAGATAGAAAGAAAAGTGAAGATTTTCAACTGCGCCCCATTATGTACGGCTCTGGTCTCTCTGCTCCTGCACCTACGTCATTTCGTGGTTACTCACTAGAGGCAGGTTTTATCGCCACAATACGGAACGGAATTACTGCGTACACGAAGATCTCAAGCTTCTAGAACTTGCTATAAGTACAGCATTGTCTAGGCAACGAGGTGAAAGTAGACTGCAGCAGCAGCAGCATGTTCTACTTCCAACCTTCTACCGTCACCTTCCATAATCGGGGCTACGCTAGCTAAAACCGGAGAAAATGACGACCAAAACTCTTAAGTACAAGTATATTTATGTAATCATTCTTTCATAGAAAATATTGCCTATCACTTCTTGACCGTTATATACTAGCACACTACCCTTCTGAAGCTAGAGCTTTCAGGGCCTGTATTGATTGAGACAACGATTGGCATTTACTGACGAGAAAGCAAGTCAGTTATCTTGAAATGAAGCTCTAAGACCTACTCTCTCAGCAACTGAGTTTGTTTACGTCTATCCGTCAATTGTTTTTCCATCAAAAGAACCAAGGTAGACTCAGCCTGAAACGATATCAGAAAAAAGTATTAGACCAAGAAGATTGGAAACTGAAATCGCTTCCTTTCAACGTACCTGAACACTTCTTAGCTGGTTAGTGGTAACCATCATGGTAGCCGATAAATTAGTCAGATGTTGAACATACTAAGCGCTAGAAAATCAGAAACGACGCTCTTGAATAAAAGCTGACCCAAACCCACTTGATCGCCTTCATGAGCCCAACCTTTCTCCATCAATTCCCCAGGATCTCTAGCAGTGTTGGTGAGAGTATCGATAAGAAGTAATAGGGTATGTAGGAAAGAATGAAGTAGAGTGGGTAAGGTAGTATGTGGTTGCTCCTCCGGTGGGAAGAACGCTGGAAGACCAATGGAAGCGGGAGTTGGTATGAAGGGTTCAGACTAAAAGTCGATCAGCAGGTTACTCGCTGATTTCATAGTCAACCGACCTACAGTATACATCTGTCCAAAACACATCCAGCGTGCCTCCTCCCTCACCCAATCAGCCCTAGGTTTTTCCAATTGATTTTTCAGTTCGATCAACTCTTCTTCGGATGGTATTTGAGTAGTTGCTGTTTCTCCATCCTCAACACCTTTGTTTTTATTCGTACCGCTAGATTCCCCTAAGCGGGCGAGATTCTCGTCGGTGAAGTGCTTGTAGAATGGTGGGGGAGGGGGGAAGAGTGTATTGGTGATCTGAGCTGCAGAGTTTTCGTCTGACATATTGTTTTTCAGATGGATGTGAAGTCAAAATGTCAATAAAGTATAGAGAATTCGAGACTTCAGTTTGCGGTTGAGCTGCCACGTGGCATATAGTGTGACTTATTTTATTCCTCCTTCTCCTTCTTGCCTCTTCTCTTACCGCGTACTACCTTCCCATGCTTCCAATTCATGTCAAGTCACTACTTAGACTAAAGGATCGTAGTGATCATGATGAATATATATAGACCATCGTACAGCAACATAACATTGCGTCGTAATAATAATGGCAGACAGAAGGGACGATGGGTGTGGCACCTCTCATCTTCTCAATCTTTTCAACATCTTCTCTATGTATGAAGAATGAATCTCACGAAAAAAAAGGTGATGGATGCAGGAAACAATGTGATATGATGCAAAGGGTGCTGCATAATTAAACGTGATGAGAAGCGGAAACAATGCATACCACTAGACGAAGCTATTAAAAGAAATGTAGAAAGGAATTGAAAAAATTTCGCTGGCGGAACTTCGTACAACTTCTTAATCCATTTACTTCTTCTTGGTAGCCTTCTCGGCGGCCTTGGTAACCTTTCCAGATTTCCCTAAAAATGCTGCTTTAGTAAAAGCACTTTGATATAATGTAAAGAAGAAACTTACCGTCAGTCTTCTCGACGGTCTTGATGACACCGACAGCGACCTAAGGGGGTATTAGTTTAAACTCAAATCACACGCAGAAGGAAAGACTTTCAGTTTGTCTCATGCTACACATCTTTGTCAGCTAAAAGAACAACAACAAGATCAATTGAACTTACTCTCTAACGGCGAAACGACCAAGTGGTGGGTAGTCAGTGTAAGCCTCGACACAAAGTGGTTTTTGGGAAACGAGTTTGACAATGGCGGCATCACCGGACTTGACGAATTTAGGAGAAGCTTCCATAACTTTACCGGAACGACGGTCTGAAAGGTAAGTTAGTATAAGGAAAAGCACACTCCAAAAAAAAAAAATTGAACTGACCGATTTTCTCAACCAACTCGGCGAATTTACACTAAGACAAAAAGTTAGTCAAAATGAGCAGTGTGATCACGAAACAGATGTCATACCGCGATATGAGCTGTGTGGCAATCGAGAACAGGAGTGTAACCAGCACCGATTTGACCAGGGTGGTTAAGAACGATGACTTGAGCGGTGAAACTAAAAGAATAATAAGTTAGAAAAAAATTGAAAAAATCTGAAAAAGTGCCACATTGGCGAAAGTGGCACTCACGAAGCGGCTTCCTTTGGTGGGTCGTTCTTGGAGTCACCACAGACGTTACCTCTACGGATATCCTTGATTGAGACGTTCTTGACGTTGAAACCGACGTTGTCTCCTGGAAGACCTTCTGGGATTTGTTCGTGGTGCATCTCGACGGATTTGACTTCAGTGGTGACGTTGGTTGGGGCGAAGGTGACAACCATACCACCCTTGATGATACCGGTTTCAACACTGTGTAGGTTGTTAGTGTGGTCAAGTACAAAGGTATCAAACTACTCACCGACCGACTGGGACCGTACCGATACCACCGATCTTGTAAACATCTTGGAGAGGGAGACGGAGTGGTTTGTCGGTTGGACGGGATGGTGGTTCAATGGCATCGATGGCCTCGAGGAGGGTCTTACCCTTTGATGAACCGGCTTTGGTTTCCTTGGTCCATCCCTTGTACCATGGCATGCTGAATCGGGGTTAGCAAGATTCAAGTGGTAAAGTGACTGAACCTACTTGGTGGATTCCTCCAACATGTTGTCTCCGTGCCAACCTGAGATTGGGACGAATGGAACGGATTTAGGGTTGTAACCAACCTTCTTGATGAAACCGGAAGCTTCCTTGACGATTTCGTTGAAACGGTCTTCACCCCATTTACAGGTGTCCATCTTGTTGCAGGCAACGATAAGTTGTCTGACACCGAGGGTGAAGGCGAGAAGAGCGTGTTCTCTGGTTTGACCGTCCTTGGAGATACCAGCTTCGAATTCACCGACACCAGTGGCGATGATAAGAATGGCACAATCGGCTTGGGAGGTACCGGTAATCATGTTCTTGATGAAATCACGGTGACCTGGAGCATCGATAACAGTAACTTGGTAACGAGGAGTCTCGAATTTCCAGAGAGCGATATCGATGGTGATACCACGTTCACGTTCGGCCTTAAGTTTGTCAAGAACCCAGGCGTACTTGAAGGATGCTGATGAGAGGGTTAGTTGGGTTCAGATGGAACACGATGAATAACTTACATTTACCGAGTTCGGCAGCTTCCTTTTCGAACTTCTCGATGGTACGCTTGTCGATACCACCACACTTGTAGATCAAATGACCAGTGGTGGTGGATTTACCGGAATCGACGTGTCCGATGACGACGACGTTACTGGAAGATAGTCAGCATTGAGGATAGCAAGTGAGAAAAGAACATACACGTGAAGCTTGTCCTGAAGACAGAAGGTTAGTATTGAGTTGAGCGCCACTTGAAAATTTTCACCCGTAAAGGGGTGATATTTTTTTACTCACTTTACCCATTTTAGAGTGTTTTAAGCTAAGAAAGGAGAGTCAGCGGTGTTCAGAAGATAGTGAATTGAAACAGAGGACAGTACAAAACAATGAAAAGAGCTTGAACGGAGAGTGGAGATCCTATTCAGTAGCTCCACAGATAAGCTCGCCGAGGAGGCTGAAGTCATCCAGTGGAGCAGTGAACGTTGTCATCAACCAGCTCCCACTCTACCTCATCGTTACCTGGGAGTACAGCTTGCTTCACAGATGCGTAGACGCCCAAATTGACGCTCGCTACCGTTAACAAAAAGTAAAAAGATGACACGCCACTTGACGAGGATCTCTTCTTCCCACGCTGATAACGACGAGAACAAAGGGATTCAAAGTTCCACAGCAAGGATACAGACAGACACCAGATGATAGAACTCACTGTTTTGATTAGTTTTAAGGTAGATAAAAGACTTTTTACGAGTGAAGAATCTCGGAATTGAGAAAAAGAAGAAAAGAGAGAAAGAGATAAAAAATTGAAATGGGGCGAGGGGGCATACGCTTGCGGTGGTAATTCTGAATCCATCAAGGGTCGGCGTTTCGCGGCGTTATAGGGTGTTATTACCGACGGAGTTATATTATGTGGCTACCAGTGTGAACTGGTTTTTTCTAGATTTTTCTGGTTGAAGAGGTGTAGATCGGGCTGAGGAGATGGTCTTTCTCGCTGAAGAAATGAGTAGAAATAGGTGCCACTTTGAAAATTTTCATTGTTAAGATTGAAAGTAGAAAGTCATTCAACGTTGGGTGAAAAGTGCCACTTTCAGTTTTATATAGTGAAGGAGGCTCGTGCGGTAAGAAACAGATGTCAAGTTAGAAAGTTCAGAGGTCTTGAGTACAATCGCTTAGCGATAGACCAGAAGATCAGGTATTCCCAGATTGGCTTGGTGTCGATTTGAGCAACGTAAATAGCGTTTATCCAATCCTCTCCTTGGCCACTGACACACTGCCACACTTCTCAAAATCATAACGTTCATGGTATCTACAATGTAAGTCTATAAATGAAAAGCCCCTTAATGACCAAAGATTCTGACGATCCAAACAGATCCAGTGAATCAATTTTAAACGATCTAAGTAATCTAAATTTTCTTGGTTCCGATGCTAATTTGAATCAGTCTTGGAACATGGTCTAATTCAATAAAACAACTCACGCAGCCTTGACGTAATCTGCAAGACTGACCATACAGATAGTTTGCCAAGCACCTAATGCGATACGAGGTCCTAGACCACGGTATAGACCTTTGATACCGTTTGTTTTGTAAATGTACGAGAGGGTGTTTAAAACGGTTTTCTTAGCTGGAGCGTTTGGATCTGCGGATTTGATAGCTGATTGCATCTAACGAGAGGTCAGTGACAGATCATTTCGAAATCCAAAAAACCTACCTCGACTCTAACAACTTCAATAGGTTGATTCCAAGTTGCCAAAGCACCACCAAGACTTGAAGCCATGATTTTATCTGAAGCAGTCAATTTGTCGCCCTCCTTGAGACCTCTGAACGATCTGAAACCTGCTTCGGCCAATCTAGCGAAACCGAAACGACTTCCCCAGTTGGTAGCTTGTCGAACAGCAACTGCGTTGACACCCTTGTTGATACCAGCGATACCTTCTCTTCTGTAAATGTCCATGAAGACTTTGAAAGTTGATTCAGGTTTAGCTCCAGATGAGACTTGCTTGTGACGTGTGACTTCAACCGTTTTCATACATGTACAGAAACCTTTTGGTAGTCAGTAAAGTCGAAATTAAGCATTAACTAGACACCTACCCATAGTAGCGTAAGCTTGTGCTATACCACCACCGACACCACCAAGCATACCAGCACCGGCGGTTGACATGTTGAAAGAACCGATGGCGTATTTTTCAATTTCAGCAGAAGTGAAAATGAGAACGGCTCCCTTTGTTGAAGCTTCAATCCAGGCCTAAATGAAACGGTCAGTCAAGCTCCTCACTCTTGAATCAACTACATACCCAAGGAATTAAACCTTGATAGAAACCAGCGATTCTTCCTCTTGACCAAACGGTTCTGAACGCTTCACCCATCGTTTGTTTTCTGTTAGCGGCCATTTGAGTTTTGAGAACTTCAAGAGGTTGACCGAGGGTGGTTACTTCAAACTGGGGGTGGGCGGTCAGTGAGGCTTACGGTTTATGACTAATCACATACCATGTTCATGGTCGCACCGACAGCGATGTTGGACCAGGAGAAACCTTTTTCCATTGGAGCCATTTTGGGTAGTGGGGATGTAGGTTAGAGGTGGAGTGTAGATGTAGAAGAGATTATATAGGATGGGATGGGTATAAAGTGAACTGGGTTTCTGAGAGAAAAGAAAGAAAGAAAGTAATAATTGACTTGACTTGGTGGTCGCGTTGGACCGTACGATGGGGAACTAACTTTTCCCCAACTAACAACTGTCCGATGGTGCCCCACAGGTACGGTTCTTGTACGTCCGAGCAAATCGGTGTTAATCAGGCCACGTTATGTGGCAGAGCTGCATCACAATAGATAAAGACAAGAACTATGAATATACTACTACTTGCTCTCCTCCTCCTATCACCTTGACTCATCCTCGTCCAACAAATGGCATCTGGGTAGACATTATCATCTATAGTAGTTGTTTCCATCAGTCGGTAATTTAGTATACAACCTCTTTCACACTTACATGACTGAGGTTATTAATCGAAAGCGGTAAACTAGCCATGTAAACAATAGCATGACCCGTGTAATCTATATGCATCGATCTATGATGTCAGAACCGTGTTGCTCAACCGAACTTACGGCTCTTGTACAACATCTCCATTTGGTTGAGGCATTGCCTGGAATTTACCAGAAAACGCTTCAGCGTTTCCTACGAGGTGTTTCAACATCCCGCGTCATTGAAGTTACTCGTACACTTACCTATGTCCAACTCAGAGACTACAATGTTGAAAGCTCGACCATCTAACGCAGCGGCTTTTGTCAATCCCAAAACAGCATGTTTTGACATTGTATAAGGTGCAGAAGTCGGTCTCGGAGTGTGTGCAGAGATCGAGCCGTTGTTGATGATTCTAAGAAGATAGATCAGTCTTCAGGGGTAAAATTCAATCAATAATAACCTACCTTCCTCCTTGTGGAGTTTGACTCTTCATCAGTTTGAAAGCTTCCTGAATGATGTAGAATGGAGCAAAGGCGTTAAGAATCATCACACTCTCAAATTGTTCAGGGGTTAGATCTTCGATCGGGATTCTGGGTGCACCCATACCAGCGTTCTAAAGTATATCAGCGATGAACATAAGCTATTCTAGACATAAGGATCACGTTGAAAACCAAGTCGAGACGCCCTTTAAACAACGTTAGTTCGCACTCTAGAAGCTCCATGCACTTACCGAACTTCTTTTTGATGTGGTCAAACACCTTGACCACCTCTGACCGTTTAGACAAATCTGCAACAACGATCAAATCTTTCTCCTCGTCTGATCCCTGCTTCTGAGATAGCTTCAATGTCTCTAACAACTGATCTTCCCTTCTTGCAACCAAGATACACTTCCAACCAGCACTCGATAAAGCGATCGCTGCGGCTCGACCAACACCTGATGAAGCTCCAGTGACCAGTGCTACACCTGGTTTGGTAAATGTCAAATTTGGAGATGGGGTGTAGCTTGCTTGGGACATGGTTGCTATATAAGATGAACTAGTAAGAGACGACTGAACTTCATCCGCAAACTATTTATAGTCAAGAATCCACCGCATAATAAACGCAATATCCACCGGCTCGTCAAGGTTCTTACCGGACCGCGCATGTTGTAAAACACCATCATTCACATTCATAAAAGTAGATCAATCAAGTCAATAGAGATATTAAACAATTGGACGCAAGACCGAATGATGCACAGATGATAGAATAACAGTTGTAAAGGAAGCAGATCGTAATCGTAAAAGAAAAGGAAAATAATTAATCTCAATCTTCTACCTATTCACCCTTGGCACCGGGAGCATACTCCTCTTGTCCTTCAGGATGAGGGATGTCAAACTTTGTTCGAACGTTATGGAACGTCTACCTCTGTTAGCAAACGAAACATCCCCTTGACTTACCTTTAACATTTTGTTTCGAGCTCCCAGAGCAGCAACTCCTTTATCTTGGAGATCCTCATCAGTCATCAAGACCATGTCTCTCCATTTAGCCTTCTCGAAATTAGACGTATATTTCTAAATGTCAGCATTGATGTAACCCAAACCTACATGTAGTCGTAAAACTCTCAACCATTGAGCAACATCTTCCAACACTTTGATATTGACATCATCAGGTCCAGCGACACCGGCACCACCGCCAGCACCACCGCCGCCGCCGCTTGCGTTACCAGGATTGGGACTATGAGATTTTCCACCCAACATTGGGCTCTTCCTTCCAGGTTGACCTTGTTGATGTTGACCACGAGGAAGATTCAAATTACCTCCTCCACCATAACCCTGGGTATAAGAGTTTGCAGACATCTGTTGAGCTTGAGCCAGCGCCAACAATTGAGCAGCATTCGCGTTCATCAAAGGGTTCCCTAAACCCATTCCCATACTCATTCCAAGCCCAGCCAAAGTAGCTTGATCATTGGGTAGACCCATTCCCAAACCAAACTCAGAACCAGGAATAGGAGAACGCGCCCACGTTTGACCACCAAAGCCACCGTTACCAAGAGGAGTGATACTTTTTCCTGGTTGAGTAGTGGCTGTATTGACCAGTTCTCCATCGTCATTGTACTGACCGGAAACATTTCTTGATGCTCCAGCACCAGGACGACGGAACTTACGAGCGTCCTCCAAGGCCACTCGATTCATACCACCATTAGACGCAGCAGCAGCTAATTGCCAGTTGGCCATACTGAGAGCGTTTCCGAATTCTTTGGAGGGATCTGTAAACATTGGAACAAGCGGGGTATTGGTCATACTTGCCCAATTACCGTTCATAAGAGGACTGGCAATAGGTGAGGCGGCAGAAATATCCGATTGACGAGGTGAACGAGCGTATTGAGATTCAGGTTGATTGGCGATTCCGGTGAAATCGGTACTTTTGGGACGGTGTTCAGGAGCAGGACTTTTGCTACGACTGGAAGCAGTAGATTCAACACCAGGGGAAGTACCTCGTTCGATGACCTGATCAAGTCCTTGTTGCCAACGTAAATCAGACGGTTGTAGAGTACCTGGTGCCGAAGTTCGATTTTGACGCAGGCGAGACTTGTTTGTAGCAGCCGTCGAGTCAAAGGCAGATTCTGGAGCAAGGTACTGGTTAACCGTTGGCGACCCTGGGAAACCGCTGCCTCCGCCTGCAGAGGGTGATTTAAGATTCATTGAAGCGAGTTTGGTTTCCATTTGAGCTTGCATACCAGGCTGCATGCCCAAATTTGGTGAAAGTAGAGCCGTCATAGGATCAGATTGGGCCATGTGGTGAAGAACACTGAGGAAGAAACGAATCTGAACAGGAGTGGAGTGTTGTAATAAAGAATAAAGAGCAGCTGTACGTTCAGCTTCTGACAAGACCCGGAACCCTATACATCAGTAAGGGATTGCATCTGAAACCTACATTGCTCAATAGCACCAAGCTCCTCGGTAAAATTCTGATCAGTCGAGGCAGCTGCCATCTCCTCCAAAGTGTTCTCCCAACTAGCTAGATGTTGAAACCATTGATCGATTTGTTCAGCTGTTCGTTAGCGAGCTGAAAAACCTATATCAAACCTACTTTCAGGAGTTTTCAACTCTCTACCTCCCCCACCTGGGAGAAGTTCAGAGCTTGGTCTTCCGGTCGTACCACTTGCGTTTCGCATTCCGTTGTTGATCCCACTGGGACGAGGACTCAAGCTCTCCCTTCCGCTCATTCCCAGAGCAACGTTTGAACTAGCATGACGAGGTTGAGAAGTTGGAGTTCCTAAAGGTCCAATCGATGGATGAGAGATCCCAAGACCAGCAAAACCTCGGGCAGCGGTACTACTAGGAGGAGGTCCGAGCGATTGACGAGTCAACTTGGCTGGATTGGCTGGATTGACTGGGGTAGATGGAGATGGGGAGGGTGAAGGGGAACGGTGGGGTCTGAGAGTTTGTGAAGCCATCGTTGAAAGGGGTATTTCAAGACCTTGGTGTGATATGACTCTGAAGTTGAAAGCTGTGGTAAAGATCGATCAATCAAATAAGCTAAGCTCAGACAGAGATTATGATGGTGAGCACTAACGTACGATATAAGTTGATTTAGGAAGAGCAGAAAATGGGAGCTATATGAGAGACGTTGCAGGTATCCGAGTGAATGTGAATCGAGCCCTGCTCTTTGATAAATTGGATGAGCAAGATGTAGGAAGATATAGGAAAGTGAAGATGAGTTGATAGGATGATGTTTGAGATTGTTGTGTTGCGTTGCGTTGCTGTCTGAGATTAGATTTGGCGCGTCTCCTGAAACATTAACGCGCCTTTCTCAATTCCTACACAGCTTCATGCACGCCTAACTCGACACAGGTACACTGGATGAGTTTGAGGCAACGAGGCTCTCTGCCTTTCCTGCTCTTGCTTCAGAATGCCCAACGATATCAAGAGTCATCCAATCAAATACATCAGAGCTGATCTATCTAATACGGCTTCAAATCTTTTTCTCTCAAAAAGTCCAATTCGTCATCATCCAATTCTTCGTCGTCAGGTAGCAACAACCCTGACTCTTCTTCCTCCTCGTCAGACCAAAATCGATCAAAGGGAATCCTTATACGAATGCCCCTTTCAACCATCAACTGTGACCATTCTTTCAATTCTCGATTTGAAAAATGAGGCCTTAATTTCAAAGTGAATGGTAAAAGATACAATGCTGATAGATTAGCCATACCCTTTCGCTTAGACTCACATTTACAACCTCCTATCGACGAGACCGCTCGATAACAAAGTTTCTTTGCCACAGTATGACGCCCCATCAAACATTCAAATTCAATATACAATCTCCACAATGCTACTGATTGTTTACCTCTAATGAAAGTCAGCCATCAACTTTGACTGTACACTCACGACAACGAGTTTACACCTCGATCTAAAGATGTTCTAACCCTTTCAGCACCTGATCCTGATTTATCCCAAAAAGTACGATGACACAGCACTCCTTCGGCCCAAACAGACCAAAGATGAGCTACAACGCCATTTTCGTTCGTTGATGCTGCTACTTTAGCAATAAGTCTCTGTACTCGACCATAAACTCTACCACCTAGTTCTCCAAATAAGTATAGAGACAAAAACTGGGTATTGTTTGGAAACTTTGAGATTGCAGTCTCCAGTACATCTCTCAAGAGCGATGCAGGCGAAGGGTGACGAGCGCAATGAAGGTAGATCACTTTGAGGAGCAGTTGATAGGCTTCCTCTGCGTCACCAGATCCAGAAGGAAGTGTGGAGATGTACTGTAAAGTCATGTCGCGAGCAGCTTCGATTCCGTCAACAAGGTATGTGAACATGATCCGTAATCGTAAAAGACTTGGATCGGTTGTTGAAACTCCCTCGCTGTAGTACTGACTATCAGCTTGATCGATCATACAAACTCACCCTTCTTGCTCGCAATACTTGGATTGACGAAGGTCGAGATAACGAAGCCTCAGATAATCTTTCTTCAGCAAATGTTAGCTTACACGCTCAACGATAATCACCGAGCGACACATACCTATCTGATCTGTATCAACACCTGCGGCAAAAATGATCACAGCTAAAGCCCTATTGTCCTCTCCCATCTCCCACTCCATTTCAGCCCACGACGCACAGAGATTCGTCTGATCCTCGTCCAAATTATCACCCGTTTTGCCATTGAATGAGGCTTGCAGAGCTGTTGCGTAAACTGCGCGTGCTGCATGAAATCTGCCTCTTTGGCTTTCTATTCTAGCGTATCCATCCCACAAAATGTAGTTGTTCCGATCAGTGGACAGAATGGATTTGGCGGATTTGACAGCACTAAGTCAAGTCAGCTTCTAATGTTCACAATGGACTAACAGTTTTGGGTTCACAACCAAGTCAAGAGCCAAAGACGTCAATGTGAAGAATGGATTTCCTACCAGTGTTGCGAGTAGCGCAAGCGAGTTTCTAAGATGACTGTGAATATTTATCAAGCTTGACACTCACTTTGCTGTTTGCACATCCACCCCTTCTATACTAGTCGTTGTAAAATCCTGGAACCATTTACTTCTTCCCGCGAACATGGTGTCTCTTTCTGAGATAAAACACTTGACAGGACTTTCGTATGGTGAATCCATAGGACGAGGCTGCTCTAATTCCATGGGTTCACCTCCGACTGTCTGCCAGAGAATTCTCAAATCTGTACTCGTCTTTGCCTTCGGCCAGAATTGTGATAGGGCGGTGTCGCTGTGTCCAAGAGACCACCACAAATGAGGATCGAGAGCGCTAGGTGAAGATGTTGTAACGGCTTGAGGCTTCAATGGTATTCCCAAGAAGTTGAAGTAAGCGTATGCTAGCTGCAGGCGGACTTCGGGAGTGTGGATGGGAAAGAGAAAAGCTTCAATATCACCAAATATGACTACCCGATAAGGATCCTCATCATTCTCAACATCTAGATCTGTGACTCGAGCAGGTTTGGCAAAAGCGATTTCGAAAGCTGATTCGAGTTGCAGCCATTCACTGAATGGGTCTGCAGATTTCTCCACTTTCGGGAGTGATTGTTGGGTGATAGAAGCTGTGGATTGTTCCTGTTGATTACACCAACCCATGGAACCATCCTCACCAAACCGAGGAAGATCTGAATCCCAGAACGTTTCGTATTCTTGTAAAACTGAAGCGAACCACGATGTTGAAGCTTGATCTGGGCGAACTCGAAGATGATGAGGTTTATAAAACGTTCTACAGTCAGTCTCCTCACCCAAGTGATAGAGCTTACATGTCCATCAACCCTTGGAACGCAGCAGTTGCTCTCTCGGTGAAGCCTATGTGATCAGTTGACATCGAACCGCTCACTTACCTGCTTGCTTCAGGAAAAGACAGGCTCGTAGAAATATATACACAAGGTTTTCTTCACGGATTTGTCGATTATTGGCTAAGTGTCAAACAACAGGTTTTTGATTTAAACTTACAATCGATACCGACTTTATTTTTTGAGAGACAGTTGATGTAAACCTCAATTACCTCGTCCACGCCACTGACCTCAGCCTTCTCATCTTCAGACTTTCCAAATCCTTGACCTTCTCGCCAATCAATGTATCCCAACCACATGCTCATCATATCTTCTTGAATCATATTTCTATCCACCTCCAGCTGTCGCAACACGTTTTTCCATCTGGCTGTGATTTTTGATGGTGCCCAAAAGGTTTCTGCGGCACGAATATAGGCGAGATGCAGCTGAGGTGAGTTGGCATTAAAGTCATTAGCTTCAAGAGCTCGAGCCAAAATCGAAAGTGAGATTTCAGCGTTTGCTCGAGTGATCGGAAGCCGTGAAGGATCTATAGCCCCGTTCGATTTCTGGTTGGCAACTTCTGGCGATAGTTTGAGATGCAATCTTGAGTACTCGATCCATGCCTCGATATCTGAGGGGCTTTGTTGTAGATGACGTTCCATTTCCACCGTCTTTTTCTGGATGTCCTCTTGTAAAGTCTCCATTTGACCAAGTAATTCGATCAACTCTTCGTCGCTTTCAGCAGGTTCGTCTGCGGTTATCGCTCTGTACGACGGAAGTGAGGGTGCGTCGACCCTCGCCAGTTTTGAAGAAAATGGAGTAAAATCATCAGCTAGCGATTCTGATGTGTCTGCAGGTCTTAGCAATATTCGTCGAGCGTGATGGTCAGAGGAAACGTCAAGCTGTCTGGAGGAATATCGAGGGATCTTTTTATTAGAATTGACAAAACTCTGCAACTCACATATGCACGACCGAGTGGAGCTAGCTCTAATCCCTTCTGCGTACGCTCTCGTCCAAACACCACTCGAATACCATCAGATACACCAAGTATACGACCTTCTGTTAAGAGTCAGCAAAAGAGCACGACAATTCGAGACAAAAAATATGTCCGATATATTCTTGCTGAACTCACTTCCTGTGCGATGATATCTTGGAGCATTCAAAGATGTTAGTTGTCCATATTGCCTGATGTCCTTGTCACCAGCGAAATCTTGAAAATATACATTTTTAGAATCCTGTCTTGTCAGCACGAACTGTTGTGAAGCGCTTACGATTTCAGTTGGAGGATTTTCAGCAAATTGCCGAGTCTCATACCAAAGACGACCTTCGTCTTCTTCACGACGTTTTGTTTTCTCCTTGATGGGTTCAGTGGATCCACCCTCAATCAAATCCAAGGCTTGCTGCCTATCCCTTTCTCTTCTCCTTTCTTTTCTCTTCCTGTCCTCTGAATCATCACGCCGCCTACGATCTTTGTGACGACGTTTGGATTCTACGTCTTCTTCTCGAGCTCCTCTTTGTTCCAAGTCTCTCTTTGAGCTCTTGTGTTTCGATTCACGATATTCTGATCGTTCCTTTGGTGACCGGGGCCGAGTTTGGTGAGGATTATTAGCTATGCTAACATCTGGAAAAGACGAGAAAGTAGGTGGAGGGATGGAACTGCTGAGTTTTGATGAGCTAGCTTCAGGCTGCTGATTCAGTGATGAAATCTCCGGGAAAGAGGAGAAAGATGGTGCTGGAGTCATCTTATCATTACGAGATGTAATGAATGAACTTGGAGATGGGAACGATTAACAGCGAGAAATAAGTTTAATGTTCTAGGTAAGAAGTTGAAAACAACAACTGAGTTGCCGGTAAGTTTATAAATTGCAGAAATGTCACTAATTATCTCTGGCTAATATCTACAGTCTGATGCATCATACAAGGGTATAAAGTGTTGTACAGATATCATAAAAGAACCTCCATCGTGAATATTCTAGGTTTATACCAATAACATTGAATTGATGCATCCGTCCAACTCTGGGTTATTGGTGATTTGAGCGTATTCTATTGAACGTCAATGATGATCAAAGCGCTTGCTGTATGGTACTCACTCGACCACACCACTTTTCCACCCGTGGTAACCATACCCAACTCACTGACGTTGACTTCAATGATAGTACCTTTTGTCAAGACACCTAGTGATCTGTTAGCTTAATGTGCCTTTTGGTCAGAGAAGGTACGCACCAAGGGAAGTGTAAAGAGGGGATTGTGGATTCTTCTTGACACCAAGGATAGGAAGTTGGAAGGTAGCTTTCAATTCGGCTGCATGGAATGTCAATCACTACACTGTCGATTGAGATATGAATGCTTACGATGAGATACGTTGGCTTTTGTCATTCGCTGAAGAAAGTTAATAAACGAAAGAAGAGCAACCTCAAAGTGTACTCACTAAACCCATAGGTCGGATGAATCGCTAAAAAAACAATGAGTAACTTTCTGAATCGCTTCTGTTCTTAGACTCACCTCCATCTTTACAGGCTTTCTCGTGAAATTCTCTCCGACAAATGTAGCTTTGTTGACCATTCTCTTCCAACTCTTTCCCTTGTGTTTACCAGTCTTGAGCACCTTGAACATCTCTTCTTCTGCAATTCCTCGGACTTTGGGTAAAGGAACAGAGTATTTTGCGGCACGATCCTTTCTGCGGTCTTTGATAGCTGAAGATAATGCTTTGGCATCCTGAGTCCATGTAAGCAGAGTTTCGATTTTCTACGATGGATGGCAACTCACCTTTTGCCCCTCTCTGTCCAACAAATAAGTGGGTAAAGCTCCTTCCTTGACTGCTCCATCGTCCTTTTGTTTGACGTTTCTCTCGTCATGAGCTTTCAAAGTCTTTTTCAATTGAACCTTCTCTGCGTGTCTCTTAGCATGATGCAGTTTAGCCTTGTGACCAAACATCTTCTGAGTATCAGCGGAAGCCTTGTGAACTTCACGGGCTGCTCTCTTGCGTCTGTCATACGATCAGTAAACACCACCTCATCCAAACGATAGAAACAATTTACTTTCTCTCCTCATGATCTAGTCTACGACCATGACGTTTACGATGCTCTTCCATATACTCATTCTGTTTAAAAGGTTAGTGGACAAGGTGAAAGACGGAGACGAAATCAACGAACTTGAGGCTAAAAGGGTTGAGGAAAGAAGGTCAGCCACCAAACAATTCGGAGCAGATGTTAGAGACATACCATTTTACAGACAGTATACTTTGTAGTATATAGGTACTTATATCAGTGTGGATTGAGTCGAAGGATTTATATAATTTACTATATAAATGGAGATTGTAGAAATGAATCGATAAATGGCAGGAGAGTCTTAACCATATCTTATCAAAATTTCAGCCAAAAATTTGATTCCGTCAAAGCGTAAATTTTAACTAGACACCACCTACCATACTTCGTACTTACATTCTCTTATTCTTGCTCCTACACTTATAATTCAAGACACTAACTAAAATCAACAGCACACATAATGGGCCTTTCAGAGCGTAAAGTGAAACGTAAGCTGTTTAAATTGTCTTCCTCGCTTCCTTACTGACGCTGTTACCGTTCAGAACGAATTGGTCATGATCCCAGAAATCTCACTTGGTCCAATGACTCTACTCGATTTTCTTACAAGCACATGACCTCACTTGGTTGGACAGACAAATCTGGTATAGGAGGTTCAGATCTATCTGGTAATCCTAATCATATCGCTGTGGCCAGAAAGTTGGACAACTCAGGGATCGGTGTTGGACGAGCTAAGAAAGAAGGTGAAGAGCTCAGTTCAGGAGCTGGTCAGGCTGGGAGAGGTTTGGAGGATGTTCTCAAAAGGTTGGCTGCCGCTAGTGCTTCCCCGTCACCTGCTCCAGAGGTCGTCGCGGATCCTATTGCATCTGGTTCAGCAAGTCCCGTACCAAATCGAATAGCGTGAGTTATCATCTCAACTTGATTTCATGAGTTTGGCTGATGTCTGTCTTCTCCAGTTCAAGGCGTAAACATCTCAATTCCAAGAGATTGGCGTCAGCATCGCCTGCCGCATTGGCAGAGATTCTAGGGGTCCCAGTTGCATCTCTACCGTCTTCACCTTCGCCTGCTCTCCAGTCTCCATCATCGTCTGAACCTCCGACACCAAACGAAATCATTTCCGATAGTAGTGTTCCTCAAAGAGAAGCTGAGGAGGTTGTTTCTACGTCAACCGTCTCTGTAGGGGATTATTTCCGTCAAAAATTAAGGGAGAAAATGCTCGCCAGACAAGCTGCTAGTGGTGTCTCAACAAATGGGGAAACTTCGAGTCCGGAATTGACCGCTCGAACACAAGCTTTGTTGGAGGATATACCCAAGAAATTGATTGGAGGAGTAGCTTTCGAAGGTGTCAAAGTTGATTTTAAGGATGAAGACGTTGAAATTGTTGATTTGGGAGGTGACGATGGGGACGTGGTCCAAGATGGAATTGGGGAAGTTACGAAGAAATCCAAGCGAAAGAGAACAGAAGAAGATTCTGTCGTCGACGAGGAAGTCGTCTCGTCGCCTTCATCAGACGAAGGACCGAGGAAGAAAAGTAAGGAGAAGGAGAGTAAGGAAGAGAGAAAAGCTAGAAAAGCGGAAGCGAAAGCTGTGAAGCAGCGAGAAAAAGAGGAAAAGAAAGCGAGAAAGGAGATGAAGAGGAGTAAAAAATCATCGAAAGATTGAGAGTCATGACATACTAGATTTGGATCCATATTATAGCATTGTATATACCCCCTGTAGAGTTGTAAATAGTAATCACGGTATGCGATATCTACATTCCTCGACATGCGTCAGAAGCAGTATGTGCCACGCCACGCGTAAAGGTAAAGTCACTAATCATAGATGGTTGAACAACTAATTCCTTCTCTATCTTCCTATCGTTTCTTCATCTTTGCTCAATCAAAATAATAGCCCTACCATCATGGCTTCCTCAGCACCACTTCTCTCTGGTACCATAGAAGCTGACGACGAATCATCTTTCCCAAGAGGTAACATCGGGCAAGGCTCTAATAACTCTTCCAACTCCAATCGACAACCAGTCGTTCTGGTCCCTGGAACTGCTGGCAGTGGTCATGGATCTGGTGAAGATAGTAGTATTGTATGTTGTCCCTGGCATTAACTTATCTCGAATACTCATGACTAACACATCTTACAGGCAGGTATCCTCAAAGCTTCATCTCATCCTGTAGCACTCGCTGTCTTCTACTTGTTCCGTTCAGCAGCTATTGCTGTTTATGTCCTCTGCGGACTGTGTATGTTATTTACTTTATTCTATCACGATGGAGAACTGATGTATACTTCACAGTTACTGACAACTACGTTCTCAGTGTACGTCTTAAACAAAAACAAAGATGATGATTTCTGATCCAAAATCTACTCAGATCGTAGTTGTTGTCGTACTTTTGTCGCTGGACTTCTGGAACACCAGGGTACGTCTCAAAACCCTGTCAATCATAGTCGATCTGACTTCTCCAGAACATTGCGGGACGTGTTCTCGTTGGCTTACGCTACTGGAACGAAGTAGACGAGGAAGGAGAGAGCTCTTGGGTGTTTGAATCTCGTGATGTGAGTCGACTATTTGCATTCCATGTTGATGTTATCAGCCTTCTCGACCAGCTAACGCCGTCGATGCAAAGTGAGTTCTCTCAAAGTCTTCCATGTCTCCATGTCATCGTACTGACCTACGTTTTAGAATGTTTTGGGTCAGTTCAAGGTTGTTTGGATGATACAAGTGCTGACATGAAATAGCTCGGTTTGTACGCTTATACCCTTGGATGGTTAGCTCTTTTCTTCGTCTCGCTCTTTAAATGGGGTGTATCGTGAGTTTAAAAGTCGAGATTTTACCGTGTACTGATTTTCGAAAGGTTCTTACCTATCGTGGTACTCGCTTTAGTTTTCAATCTCTCCAATGTGGTTGGATTCTAGTGAGTAGACCACGCCCTTGTCGAACTTTGATTGACAAGCATAGCTATGCTGATCGGGATGCTCAAACTCGTTGGGCTTCATCCGTCGCTTCGAACGGCAACCTACTTGGCTTTGGCTTTGGCGGTATCGGTGGGCAGGTCGTTGGTGGACTCGTACGTAATAGCATTGGAAGAGTTTTAGGTTAGATGATAGAAACATGCGATAATTTACATCAAGTCGAAATATTTCTACAGTATCATGTTATCGTTTCAACCCAGATGGCCCACCAAATTGTTTCTTCGTTATTATTACATTCGACCTTTTTGTTGCGTCTGATGGCTGTGTTGTCGGAACGGTCGATGTCGCCCTAGCAACACCCATCCAGTATCCTGCCCAATATTGTGCGTTCATAGCATACGAGAGAGCGTCATCTGAAGTTACCGATTGAGCACCATGCCATTTACTTCCAGGAGAAGGAAAAACTCCTATTTCGTTTTGATGTGAGGGATCTTGACTGTCCACGACCTCAGAAGGTTTGTCGGTACCGGTCGGGAATGCTGCATCTTGCTGTTGTGTGGAGGTAGTTTGGCCATTCCACTGATGAAGATCGTAATCTGTAGACACTGGAGGTGTATCATTTGGTGGAGACGGTGGAGTATATACTGGTGAACTAGCTTTTTTTCGAGAAGATGAGGCGTATCTAGATACCACTACTGATTTTGAAGCGTATGGATTAACTGATTTAATCTTTTTTACTTGATCTCGTCGTGTCTTTGTGATGGTTGGTGTAGACGATGAGGAAAGCGGCAGATTCGAAGATGATTCTTCGGGAGGTGTAGGTAGAGAAGCTGTATACCATCTAAACGAAAGTGATCAGCATTTACGTTTTGCATTATTCCTTCTCAACTTACGTAGAATTTTTAGCAGTAGCACCAGGAAACGCCCTCCCAATTGCCATAGCAGCCGTTGCTTTGTCCAGCCAAGATCCCGGACCTGGATTCAATAACTGATGGGAGCCATAAAATCAGTATTTTGTAAGATGTTAAAAAGGTCCACATACGTGAAACTCCTCCATTGCTGCATCATACGCATTGATGAGCTCCTTGTCATCCCAAGCACCACCTTTGTCGTTACCAAAAGCGATGTGTATCTCTGGCAATGGTAATTTGATGAAACCCTCAACTTCTGAATCAATACTCATATCTTGGTAGTCGTTTGAATTTGAGTTTGAGAATTGTTCCTCTTGTTCAAGTTGAGCATTATTATCAGCAGGAATAGATGGTGAGGACATTAACGAGAATGGAAGAAGATGAAGGAAGTGTATATATGTATTTATGTCTATGGGAGTATGCGAGAAGAGCAAGATGAAGACGAGCAATCAAAGTGAAAGTAAAAGCAAGAAATTAGAAAAGTGATTGGAAGTGAGTTACCACGTGGCGATCATTTAGTTGCCACTCAAGCTACGTCACAGACAACAACAAACACAGACACTGGACACCGAGAAAGAGATAAACTACTACTACTACTACCACTACCACTACCACTACCACTACTACTTATAACAACTACCATCACCTTTATCACTATCACTATCACTATCACTACTCTATCAAATGGCTAGCTTACCTCAAGTGAGTTAACAACCCGGTTTGCTTCATCCAACCTCTTCCACTGCTGACAATCTCTTCCCTTGTATCAGTACTACTCTCTGCTCGTGAGTTGTAACGTCCCTTTCTCCATAGATATAATCTGATTTGTGACTTTTCCTACTTCTGTCTCTTAGAACGTTCCTGTCACAGCTACCGCGTAAGTTACCCAATACTCTTATAGACACTTACTTACTTCCTTTGATCAGTGATGACATTCGTGCTGCTTACAAAAGAGAATCCTTGAAAACTCATCCAGACAGACTTCCTCAAAAAGCTACACCTCAAGAACGTCGTAAGGCCACAGAGAGATTCGTACGTTTCTATCTTCCTCATCAGCATGATGTCACTCATTAATCTTTTGGTCGATAGCAAGCGGTAGCAGACGCATACTATGTCCTTTCTGATCCGTCCCGAAGAGCTGAATACGACTCATTGTTTCGTTCAAGACCACCTTCTGCCTTCACAGACGATGGAGCTTCCGAATTCGAGCAAGATCAAGCCAGTAGTTCATTCTTTGAAAACTTTTCAAGTTTTTTCCAAAATGCCACTGGATCTGGAACGGCTGCAGGAGGTGCAGGAGGTGCTCATCCGCGACCGGACCCCAACAATGTTTTTGGAGATGTATTTGAAGAGATGTGAGTTGACACCTAGTTCCAGTACTAACAAGAAAGGTTGGCTCCAGAAGTTGCTCATGTTCGGCCATGGTGGTCTTGGGTGGGAGGTGCTTCGGGAGCAGCTCTAGGTTATGTTATTGCCAACGTCCCAGGTGCCGTTGCTGGAGGTATGTTCTAACACATTTTCGATTCGCCAATCTAATAATCCTCCAGGTTTCGCAGGCAATCGTTTGGGGGCAATCAGAGATGCCAAAGGCAAAAGTGTAGCTCAAGTTTTTTCGGGTTTGGGATCCAGTCAAAAAGCAGAGGTAAGTTAAGCCCAGCATTTGCTTTAGCTAATCATGTTAGATCTTACGTGCACTCGCTTTCAAAGTGCTTGGAAGTATGGGATAATTGCCGTCGCCATGTAAGATGTGACGATTCGTATCTCACCTGAAGGATTGTCTGGGCTAGATTAAGATTATTCTTATGATATTGTAAAATGTAACGAAGTATGGGTCACTATGTCTAACTTTCGTCTATCGTGAGATGGATCACACCCTCCTTCACTTCAGCCTTGACTCTGTAACAGATGGGTCAGCAAGATCATCACGAATGTGCTAGATGTGAATGACGAACCTGGACAGATCCTTGACGACCCAAGTTGCTCCTAGCCCTGAAATCTCATCTCGTGGATGACTGGTACAGACCGCCAACACTCTGGCGCCAGACGCTATCCCAGATTTAATTCCAGACGGAGCATCCTCAACGACAATGCCTGCAAAAGATTTAGTCAACTCCTTAGTACTGTCTGACAACCCACATTTAGTAATATCGATATCCAATTGAGCTGCACCTGTTAGATATGGTTCTGGGTTAGGTTTTCCTTTCGTCACATCATCTGCGGTGATGAGTCTCGGAGGGGTCAAGATTCCGGCAGTGGGCAAAGCAGCTTTGGCGTAAATAGAAGTCGCTAACATAATGCATGTAAGCCTTTTTTCGCCAGCTAAGAGAGGGTGAAAATCTTACCAGAAGTCACTACAGCCCATACTGGCGTCGTTGACGTATTAAGCTAATCAAATGTAAGTCCAACGTTTTTATGATCGATTTACCTCGTTTAAAAGATCTCGAACACCCGGAAGAATTTCCAATCCTGATTTCCCCTCATTCTGCAAACGTTGTGCTTCCGTAACGATCATTGATTCGAATAAATTGACGGCGGCCTTAAAATTAGCTCCAATTGAACAGCATAGAGTATACTCACGATCAACTCAGGCCCATCCGTGAATCCACACCAGCGTCGCATGTTATCTATCGTTCTAACTCCATGGGAAGCTTTGGGAGGAAAGTACAATCAGTGTAATTTGTTTCAAGGATGATCGTTTGTCTCACTTCTCAAAACCTCTTTCAAATCAAGATGATATTCCCGAGCAAAGTATTCCCAAGTAGCCAAAACAGCTGGAGTTGAATCTTATAATCATTAGCTCATAACCTATGATTTATAATTTTTGAATCTCACCCAGTAATGTCCCATCCATATCGAAAAGGAAGGCAGATGCTGTGATGTCTTCAGTGGTCATGGTGATATTAGTAATTAATCAAATATGATAACAGTTACAAGATACTCGAAATCAATTTACATATCAACAACTATTCATGGAAAAACGTTCGTTTCCGGATTTAACCGTTTTGCAGGTATTGAAGAAAAAGGTGGCACGCCACGATTGGTGCTTGTTCTTTGACATTGAGTTTTAGAAACTGCAAGCCAGCGTAAGGAGAGCTTCTCGTCCTTCGTGACAAAGCTTTGGAGTATGCTGGCTAATTCACAGTACGATCCTTTTTCTTGGCTTATGGTGAGGACATAGACGAAGTAAAGTATTTGAATTCTTTTAGGTCGTATAGTTCTTTTTACTGATTGCAGGTCTTCTGCTGGTGATGATAAATGTAAGTTATTGGGGATTTCTTTGCTATAAAAACGGTTTCGGAAACTATATTCAATCGAGCCTCAAGTTACAAGAGATGGTAGAACCGGTTTACGAGCTAAAATCTAAGCGCCTTGGGTTCTGTTGAACTTGGTCAATCTTCCTTTCATTTGCTCTACAGTATTCACTCTTCGGGGTCAAAAGTCTGTCTGTCTCTGGTGTATTCATGTCACAAGGCAAGTCAGGGAACAAAGGACAAAGCACACTCCTTTTTGTTTTCTTCAAAGATCGACTTTTTGAGCGAGAAGGCAAGTTTTTCTTTACAAAAGACAAGGTCTTAGGAGGAAACCTTTTTTCTTTTTTCTTATTTGCTTCTCCTTCAACTTTTATACACCGCCCACTCATAACTGAACAACTTCAATAAGACCATGGGTAAGGAAGATGACAACAGCACCTATGGAACACCCGACTTCATAGATTCCAAGAACCTCGCAGATACTTCCTGTAAGTCTTCCTTGACGCCGATGTCTTTACTGATATATGACATAGCCACAAGATCGGTTAGCCTCATCAGAGTTTCTGATATCAATCAAACGCTTCTGGATACAGGAGCATCCGTAATTTCATCCACAAAGAAATTCCTCTTGCCCGTCGGTAAACTTTCAGATGCCGAAAGTCTCGTTTTCCCAGACGGCCACGAAAAAGCTGGTCAACCTATTTTGGATTGGGAAGGCTAATTTATTGGGGATCGTGGTATCGTTTTCTTCAACGCAACCGATAGCTGCTACCAGGCTTGTCCAAACGATGGTGAGAGCGTCATCATCCTCAACGAAGTTTCTCTCGAACAAGCCGAAGTCCTTGTCGCTAAAGTACACTCTTTCTCGCCAGATCCCACCGCTCTCAAGTTGTCAGAGGTCAAAGAAGTTCTTCGATTTGCAATGGAGCAGCTCAATCTCAAAGATCAATACTGTTCCAGTCGCTCCTACATTGAAGGTATCATGAAACCAGCTCCCGGGTCGTCAACTGGTTCCAAGTCCTTTGGTGCCGTCATGAGAGACGCACAAATCATCTGCAAGGCTTTATATGTTCCCCAACCTTTTTGCTTCGAAGGCCCGGCTGTTACGGAACAACAATTCCCTTTGGGAGGCGTTGTTGTACAACAAGACGACCACACTTGGGCAGTGCAGTCCGACATCTTCGCTCGTACCTACAGCGACATTGAAGGAGAATCAATTATTCCTGAACAACTCCCTTGTTATACCTCAAAGACTTATGGTGAATCTGTTTGAATGGTGTTAGGCGGAGTGGATGTTTTCATTGTTGAGTGGTTAGAAAGAAACGAAAAATGCGAGGATTGCGGTTTGTCATAGAGTTCTGAAGGAGCGAGAGGCAGATTTTGTAGCCAGTGAAGCATATGCAGACATGATTGTATAGTTTGTTGTTCGGTAACATGGATCGCTACTTCAATGTAAAGACGGAGTGGTACCAACGAAGATCAGCTGTATAAACTGCAGCACGAATATAACACTCAGCGTGAACCATAAGTAAATAATCTTTAAAACGAATTTAGTTTACAAATAAAAATCATGTGTCATTCATCTCTCAGGACTTTTCCTTAGTGTACGACTGACAGCTAGGTTGCGACTGAGTAGGTGTAATCGATCTGCGGACTTGTGGAGTTGGTTATCTGTGGGCACAGATGTCTAGAGGAATCTGGTAGGCAAGATGATAAACAACATATACACAAGTGACAAGATATCTGATATGTATCTCTACAATAATTATGTAATTGGATATCAAAGCAAAAGAGGGGTATGATAAAAAGAAGTAAAAAAGAGGTAAATGCGCCGTTTATATGTAGGATCACAGGAGTTTTGAACCACAGCAGCTTTCAATTGCAGGTGGTTCCAAATACAGCTGCTTTGAATCACCGGTGTGATCTGCCACTCCTGAGCTCTATGATGAGATTTCCTCGTCCATGGGGGACTTGTACGACCATGGAGGTCTACTTAAGCTTGAGTCACAACTGATAAAAGGTGATCCGTGGACTTGTGAACTGATCGGACAGCAATAAATATATATCATAATGTATAATAATAAGTATAACTAAAAAGAAGGACAATTTGGGTGTGACATTAAAGAAGACTGCATGGATGTGGAGGGAACTGATATTAAAAATCTCTGGGGAAAAACAAGAGCTGGTCAAATACCCCTTCCTTATAATACATTTGTACCATCCTTCTAGAAGAGTGCTAAATAATGTCTTCTCAAATAGATTTCTCTTCTAGAACATGTCTCTGGAAAATCTTCTCAGAATACACTTCTTCCAGAAGGTTGTTTCTATTCTAAAAAGGAAATCTATCCTCTAAATAGATTTTTTTTTTCAAAGCAGCTTGAACTGATGTGTGATGCTATGGCATGACGGTGTCACGCTTGGACGTAGGGGGAGGGAGGACTAGGACTAATAAGGGATTGGTCACTAACTTGCTGGGTTGGACAAAGACTTGAGGTTGATAGATGATAATTTCAGTAATTAAATAAAGTAAGATAGAATAGTATAACAGTATAATAATAGATGTGACTACGGAAGATTATACTGAGTGGCAAATGATATTAACTAAATATAAATGGCTACGATGTAGACGAGATATATGTTTGTATAGTATAAGTCAAAGAGTAAAAGACATGAACTAAAAAGGGATAAGGGATTAGGGGTGAAAAGCGAAAGGTTCAGACCTTCTGTTGTGAGATCCAAAGTTAAGGAAACAGAAATAGAAGTGGTAAAATGAGTGTCCTATACATATGTCTGAACGAGTGATTTGTATGAAACTTTTTCATGAATAGCGGGATTGTCACTATCTGAGCGGAAGTTTCATCAAAATGTGGAAGTATTAATTCGAGGAGAGAAATAAGCAGGTTACGCCAATCTGGCGACAGTGTTCTGATTCCGTGTTATCATTACAATATTTGGCATAATATGTTATGACTTGGTCATAACCGGACAAATAGAAGAAGGATTATTTAAGAAATATAGAAAGTGACCCCAACAGAACGAGCTAGATCAATAGACAGAAGGATAATGGGACAGATCATTAAGCAAGAGCCTAATGAGCTAGCACAATAGGTAGAAGTACAATAGGTCAGATCGTTAGGCAAAAGCATAATAGGCAATGGCTCGTATGCTAAGGTATAAAAAGCGGATTTTAAATATCTTTATGTCTTCTTTCTTCTTTTTTTTAAGGATCAATTAATCAGTTCACATCCTCAGTTCACACTTCCACTTCTCCCACTTACTTTAACAAACCCACCCATCCACCCTTCTAGTTAGTAATACCTTACATAGTATTTTCTTAGTGTTATACGTCTACTACCCCTTCTTACTTATACAGCATCACCTTCATCATCAACCTCAGCCTCCCGTGTACTTCCAGTAGTGGGGAGGAAGAAGTGAAGGGTTCAGACCTTCTGTTTGTGAGATCCAAAGTTAAAGAAGAAGAAAGAAAAAGAGAAAAAGACCTAGAAATTCCGCTTTATATACCTTAGCTAACGTCTATTGGACATTGTCTGGTTGGACAATGTCTGATTGGACAATGTCTGATTGGATAACATCCCTTTGGACAATGTCTTATTGCACACTGAAATTATTTGCCACTGAAGCGGTTCATGACATCTAGGTTATTCATCTAACATTTACATATTGGTTAGCCATGAAATGTGAAGCGCCATGATCGATAACACAAGTGATTTCTGGATCAGAACCTCTTTTCTTTCCATAATTCAATGTCAGGACTCTTTCCTAGTGGTAAGCAGAGACGTTTAAAACTGATAAACATACTAAGCTTGAGGTACAACTGACTAAGGGTACCTTGTAAGTTGTGAAGTTTTCTGACTGATATAAGATCCGGTAGGTCGAGGTCGATGACAAAGGTGATGATGATATGTATAAATACGATAGATAGATAGCAGATGTATAAGACTAAGAATTATAATCAGAAACAATAAAAAGTTGGATTAGTGCGGGTAATATTGGAAGATGAGATTGGTTTGCCTGTTCTTAATAATGTAATTAAGAATCTCGTTGATCAATTGATCAATGACTTCATTTTGGTTGGACCTACTCTTTAAAAATGGGAGTTTGCAACAAATACCGTTTCTCTGTCACGCACGTAGGGTAGACTGGACTGACATGAGATGAACAGGGATGATATCGGGTAGGACTTGGAGAGTCACTGAATTACTAAAAGATGTATTGAGTTAAAGTAAGATAAGATAGGCAGTAAAAAGTTGATAGTTGTAGAAGACAAACAATAATGAACTTAGTATAAATGTCTACAATATATGAATACATGCCACCAAAGCAGTTCATGACAATTGGATTGAAACTTGGTGAAAGTGACAGGATGTAACGCTGGGAACTATGGGGGCTGTGACTAAGACGGGATTACTCACTGACTTCCTGGACTAAGACGACTAAGACTTGAGGTGGATGGATGCTAATAAAACAATCGAACAATATAATATAATAAGAGTGTAGAACAGATGCGGCTATAAATGTATATACTGAGTGAATAATCTTATTATCTGTAGACAAGATATAAATATTATGAGTCAAAGTAAAAGACTTTCAAGTAACAAGGGATATTGATTAGGTGTTGTCCTATTTATCTGTCTGAACAAGGGTTCCGCTTGAAAGTTTCAAATGGATAGCAAGCCTACCACTATCTATTTGAGCAGAGGTTTCTTCAGACTGTGGAAGTGGAAGTATTATTTCAAGAAGAAAAATAATCATGTTACGCCAATGTGGCGATAGCCAATTTTGATTCTGTCTTACATTTTCATTGCATTGATAATATTATTCTTGGATTACTAAATGAATTGAGGCTTCTTTCCTGTTTGTTTGTATCTCGCAAGAATGTCGGAACCCTTCGTTTCTCATCTACTTCCAAATCACAGTAAAACTTCTGATTGTTAAATGCTTGAGAGTCCTAACTTTCTTACCACCACCAAATTCTCATTTGCCATTCAACATTGTTCAAGCCAGTGATCACCATCCTAGTTGTAGTCATTATCAGTTTCCCTTTTCTTATGACTTGGTCATAACCAGACAGATAGAATCTCATATCAGTCGACCAACTTCACCAGTCTATGAGTACCCTTTCTCAGTAGTGTCTCAAGCTTAGTAAAACTTATCAGTCGTACACGTCTCTGCTTATCTCTAGGGACGAGTCCTGACACGTATTGTCATCACTCATATTTGATATCATAACTTTATTTAAGCAGAATATGATGATATTGAATTTGCAACATAGGGTTGAGGAAAGTGTTATTCCTATGATATCATGCTATAAACTGTAGCATAAAACCAAGCAAGACGGCCATCCATTCGAGAACCTCCCAGTCTATTCATGATGATCTCCATACTACATTTTTGAACATCCTCGCTTCTCACTCCCTGCTCCTTTGCTAGACTATGTATGTTTTTGGCACAAAGACCAGTGAGTTTATAAATCTTAATATTCCTCCGCGGCTCAGCATGCTAAATTCTGCCTCTGTCCAACCTATGTCAATCTATTCTTTGAGCTGCTCATGTGCCCTGGACGCAAAATACTGTTCCTCTACCTCCTTTACTGAGTTAGTCATGCCCGTCATATCTGCATTGGACGACACTGGACATAGCAACTCTCTCAAGGAAGCCAAATTTGGTGGAACGAAGACGAGGAAAAGGATACTGTATGTTCAAATACCGAAATCAAATATTGAATCGAGAGATCAAAGAAACCTGAAGCTCATGTTAACTTTGTGCTGTGGCAACTAATACCATGCACGTGAAAAAGTGCTGTCTAGGTGGACTGAAGGAGAGACCTAGCTGTCTTTGCAAGGCAAGGAGAAGCTAGTTCGTGATTTATTTAACATAAATGTCTTCGGTCCTACATCGGGTCAGCTTGTTTTCTTGCTCGGTATAGAGTGGTAGACCTTGCCACTTGGCATTACGATGTGTCTCCTGCGTACAAAGAACTATAATATCAGCTGGCAGCAAAGCAGTCCTGTCTGCGCAAGAAACTGAAATAGTATGCAATGCGTATCTTTTCCTCATTTCAAGACGATCCCTGATCGTTTCGTACAGTGCACTTTCGTCAAACCTAGACTCTTTCTGGTCGCAAACTTCCTCGAGCGATTCGTGTGACTCGCTCAAGCTTTCAGGTATTGATGTATTTTACCTTTAACGACCGCCAACGAAAGGAAGTTGTTTGAAGAAGGCATCGCCACAAAATTTTACTTTCCTCGCTTGTAGTGTACTTGTGCTGGAAGTAAGTCGTCAGACGTTATCAAAGTTTTGCTTCTCCAGTCTTTTATTTTATGGGACCCTCACATCCATCGGGAAAAGCAGTTTTTCAAGAAAGGTTTGTGAAGGTGAATTTGAAAAGACATGCCATAAGCAGGAGGATATGATGATTTGAGCACATAAAATTTCTCAACAAAGGTGACTAAGAAAAGGTGGATAAGATCAGTTTTATTCATTGAACAGTCTGAATTACGATAACTCAGATTGTTTGAAATCTCGCCAGCATTGAGTCATTCCTCACATCTTAAATTAATGGAAAGTGCCCACTCAAATCAAGCATTCAATTTCGATCTCGGTCCAGTCAATTTCCGATAACTGGACAGTCCCCACTGAATAGATGACTTGCGTCTATACGGTAGGCTTCGCAGACCCGAGGAAAGCTTCAATTCCAACACTTGAAAATTTTTCATGAGTAAGATGCACGAACGGCTGATTACTTAGCTCTAGGTGTTATAAGCAAAAGGATATTCTCCTGAGCCCTTGAATATATCAGGTCGATAAAGTCTGATTACATACAGCCCAAGTCTAAATGTCTATCACCCAAATAGTATCCCTTTACGAGGCAGGAACAGTCGCTCATAACTTTTCCGCCCCGATCCAGTCTTTCCAAACAGGTTTTCTATTTTGATACCAGTACGAAGTCACGGTTCCAGGCCAATTTGCCTCCACTTAGGTCAGTAAATGATTATCGACTCAAAAACCGCAAACAAACGCCAACATACAAAACATCGCCCATATCCACCGTCTCCTCTGTACCAACTCTTGGTTTTGGACCAGACAGATTCATCAAGTCTCTTGTCGAGCCACCTGAAAGTCGTCAGTTGGTCATCGACTGAAGTAAAACGGGCAAAATTTACGCCATGTACTCATCCGTGGATTCCTTCTTTACCTCTAATGCTGAAATCCCACATTTTTTCATGGTTAGGACACATTGCGTGATGTAATTGGCTTGAACTTCTATTGGATATAGCACACTTGCGTGTACTGCAGCTGAATTGAAGCCGAGGATATAGAATAGGTTGGGAAAGCCTGGGATCGCCAACTACATTGTGTGAGAGACATTACTCAACAGGCTAAGAAGCAAACGTACGCTATGGTATGTGTTAGCCCCATCCTTAGCTACCTTATTTGTCGTGTTTCCTGCACGACCTTTCACAACTAAGTGGGAGCTGATCTGCAGTTGGAGATTTAGCCAATGCAAAAGCGCATCTGAAAAGAAAACACCCATAACTTACCAAATCAAAACCAGTCGCTAGAACCAGATAATCCAGTTTGTATGAGCTACCAGACGACATTGTTACCTCCTTTCCTTGCGTTGACTGTATGGTATCCCATACAGCCGTGACATTAGGTTTGGATAAAGACCTGAGATATCCTCTGAACACACAGGTTTAGCAATCACAATCAAGAGCTCAACACTTACCCATCTCGTATGATTCTCTTTCCGCCCAAAGCTACCATCATCAACATCCTTCAAATTTTCTCATAGCAACACGACTCACGAAAGGTTGGAACAATCTTGTCTTTCAAATGTGGAGGAGCCAATCTTCTCATATTTTTACTGACCACCTTCGACGGGCGTAAGAGAAGGTCCGAGAATAGCTTGAATGGTGCCACTTACCGCTTCCAACCGCCCGCGTATCCATTGACCAGCTAAAGGGAAAGCTACCCAGGCGATATCCATACGTAAGTAGGTGAAAAACCTCATAATGGTCAATATAAATGGGAAAAAAGCGAACAATGACTGTTGTCTCTTCGAATAAGCCAATGTCGAGTTTGGACCGGATTTTGCTGACGGTAAAATCCATTGTGGAGACCTTGCTATTGCAACGACGTTGATATTTGGATCCTCTGCGAGAGCTGCTACTATTTGTGTACTGATGAAGGGCTTTAACATGAAACTGAATGGTTTGCTGTTAGTGTTACTCACCCACTGCAACCATTGCCGACCACACCAATGGTCTTTCCGTGCAAATTTTCGGTAGTTAGATCGGTAGGCCAACGTGCAGAATGAAACATATCTCCAGTGAAAGAATCAAGGGCTTTTGTATCCGGAAAAGATGGTGTAGAGAATCCCCCAATTGAAGAAACCAAAATGGAATGTTTCACCACAATTTGCTCCCCATCCAATTGCTTTAAACGTATATCATACTGATTGGTTGAAGTTTGCCATTCGGCACCAACATATGTTTGCCTGAATTTGACATGCTTGAGCAAATCCTGCTCTTTGGCAATCTGTTGCCAGTCTTGTTGTTAGTCCCTGGAATTTACGGTAGACTTACAAGCTAAGATTTCCGCTCGAGGGGGAAATTGTTCCGACCAGTCGGGTTTCAGAAAGCGAGAATGGGAATACCATACGGCTTTAACACTTCGAGGAGTGGTGAGTCGGAGGTTTTGGAAGGAATCAGAATCACAACCCACTCGCAACGACAACCACTGATGAATGATGAGTTCATCTTTCTTCTGATATCACCCATAAAGACTCACGGATATCTATTTTGATTCCACGTCCCTGCAAAGGACGCTTAAGCCGCTTTTCCTCGTCACATCAGTAGCTTCACCAGCTCACCTCCTACTTCCTCGTCTCTCTCGTATATCTGACAAGTAAATTAAGAAATGGAAAGTGAGCATTCCATTACTTGATCAGTCAATACTTACGACAAAATCATTGAAGCCTTGCTTCTTCAGTGCTAAAGCTAGAGTTAGACCGCCGATACTAAGAGCGAAATCTGTAAGCCTATGGAGTAAAGGTGAAGTTACAGCGAACGATAAACTTACCCAGCTCCTATAATACCCACAGTAATTGTTGAACTTGAAGTAGGATCTGACATTCTTAATTGGGAAGTCATTAACTTAATGGTTGATGAATGATGAAAACAATTGACTTCGAGCGAAATACATCAATCTCCCCTCCGTAATCTGCGGCATGCCGCGTGCCTGCAGTCGGTGCCTGACAAGCAAGAGCCTCCTACCACGTGAGAGGAAATAGGGATAAAATAGAAAGAATAATGATAAATAAATAAATGACTCTGTGACCGCTATTGACGCGAGTGACTTTTGACCAAACAAAGTCTTGACTCTTGACTATCCATCACTCAACACAGAATCAATCAACTGCAACTGATTTACATATATTCACATACATTCACATATATTCAACCACCTCTACACCTAACCTATACTCTCATTATCACCCCTCCCACACCCGCGACCCACTATCAGCCCCTCACATGCTCCTACAATGAATTTGGACGCTAATTCAATTCGAGTAGCAGGTAAGTAAACTCAGCCACACCAACAAATGTGTTTGTTTACGTCCTAACCTCCAACTCTGCAGTACGAGTTCGACCATGGAATAAGGAAAAAGAGCTTCCGTTCCTCCCACAAAAATCACTTGAGCCAGTCTTTCTTGGCGATGGCAACTTCGCTTATTCACCTCGAAAGCCAACCTCTTCATCTTCAGGATCATTAAGAGAGGTAGTCGGTGAGCGAAAGAAGGTGTGGACCATAAACTTTACTGATCACAGTTTTAGAGGTTATCGACAACCGTCAGCTCGAATTCGATAAACCAGAACCGAAATCAGAACAAAAAAGGGGTCAACCTGGTGCCAAACGATATAAAGATAGAAGGTGGGTGTGCTGAGATATCTTTCGCTAACGACAGATATGTGTTTGATCATGTTTTTGATATGGATGCTACTCAAGAACAAGTTTACGATGCTACAGCAAAACCAATGCTCGAAGGTGTGCTTCAGGGTTACAATGCTACTATATTTGCCTACGGTGTGAGTCAAATTCTTGTATATTGGCGAACACAGTACTGACGCAAGCTGTTAGGCGACGGGCTGTGGTAAAACACATACCATTAGTGGTACACCCGACGACAACGGTATCATCGTTCGAACGATGCGAGATTTGTTCGAAATGATTGCGGAGACGGAGGATCAGTATGAAACTTATATTGAAGTGTCTTTTGTCGAAATATACAACGAACTCATCAGGGATTTACTCAATCCAGATTTTCCAAATGGTCCCACAGGTGGTTTAAAACTGCTGGAAAATGAAAAACAAAGGGTTCGAATTGCCAACGTCACTCTCAGCCGACCTCAAACTGTACTCGATGTCATGCAACTTGTCGAAAAAGGCAACGAAAAACGATCAACCTCTTTCACAGAAAGCAACAAAGTTTCATCTCGTTCACATGCCGTTCTTCAGATTAGCGTAGGAAGAAATTCCAAAGGTCACGAGGTGGATCACGCGAACGAAACTGTCCAAACAAACACGACTTCCGCTGTCCTCTCAATCATCGATCTTGCTGGATCCGAACGTGCTTCCGCTACTCGAAATATGGGTGACCGCATGAAGGAAGGGGCAAACATCAACAAGTCACTCTTGGCTCTCAGTAACTGTATAAGTGCACTGTGTGCAACGACATCATCCAGACTACATGTTCCGTACCGTGACTCGAAACTCACTCGTATGCTCAAGTTCTCCCTTGGTGGCAATTGCCGAACAGTCATGATTGTCTGTGTATCACCAAGCTCAAAAGATATCGAAGACACTCATAACACTCTGGTTTGGGCTGATCGAGCCAAGAAGGTTACGACTAAGGTTTCGAAAAACACTGCTGGCAATCGTATCAGTACTGCTGGTTATCTCAAAGCAATAGCCGACAAAGAAGACCGTATACAAGAGCTACAAGCCAAGATTGACGCTTTTACACTGCAATCTACCGGCCATCTCAGCAAAAAGAATGAACAAGCTATGGAGATTGTTTCGCGAACTTTGATTGATGTCAAGGATGAAAAGAGGATGGGGTCAATCGAAGTAGAGGAAGGTGCTAAAATCAGAGCTCTTTGGGATGCGGCGACTTTGAAAATCAACTGTTTCCATCAAAGACTTGAAGAAATCGAATCGGGGAATGTCGCTGGAACACCTATCGAACTAGAATACGAAAAGCTATACCTTCAGACTCTCATCAAATCACTGGAGCGATCTTTCCGTGATAACCCTATGGTTGAAGCGGCTGCAAGAAAGGAGTCTGCTCGCGTAAAAACGATCCAGACAATGATCAACGACATCGACGAGCGGAAAATTAAAGATAAACTGGAAGGTCCTGTTGGTGACTATGTGACAGCCGCAGCTTCTCTAGAAAGGCAAATAATGAACAACGTCGTTGCTGAATCAAGAATTAGGGGTTACAGGCAAGCTCTACAGAGTGAAGCTGAAATTCGAACTCAACAAGCCTCCCTATTATCTCGTTTCGCTACCTCTATACAAACAGAAATCAGTTCAATGAGAAATCTGGTGGAGGGTGGGGAAGTCGATGCACAAGCTGTTTCAACTTTGTTGAGGAGAATGCAAGCTATGAGTGGGTTAGTCAATGCAGCGCTCCATCCAGCTACATCGACCTTGACATCTCTTCCTCTTCCTTCACCACCTCGATTTTCCACACCAAATACACGTTCATCGACAAAATCTCTTTCCGATGACCGTTTCAACATGGCTTTCGATGATTCAACAACTCAACCGAAATTACCAAACTCTGCAGCTCGTCGGATCCTTACCTCTGTTCGCTCGACGGGTTCACCTTCCAAATCAGGTTTGATTTATTCTCCTCGAAAACAGCGACCTCTCCGACCTAATTTCTCCGTCACCAAGAAACTTGGGATTCAATGGAGGGATGAAGCAGGTGAGGGTGATTTAGCTGAGTACAAGGAGGCTTCGCAACGAGAATCGACTGGATCCAGTAACCCCGACTTGAACATCAGCCCGTCAACGACCGAAGCTTCTGGATCAGGTAGTGACCATGAATGGGAAGAAGTTTCATCAGAAGAGGAAGAAGTCATACCGATATCATCCACTGTTCCATATCCTGTTGCTTCAGCAACTACCTCGTATGGTCGTCCCACTACTACCAATACCACCACAACTACAGCTTCTAATGGGCTAACCCCTCCTCTACCGGCATGGAAATTGAATCGTGCAATCTTAGGAAAACAATCGGTACTGTCTTCACTTAGCTGTGTGGAGGAATCAGCAGAATCTTCATCACCCGAACCAGGTTCAAAGACTCTGATGGGGCCACCATTAAGAACAGGTGCTTCGTTGTCCAACGCTCCACCAGCCACCACCACATCTACTCTGCTTCGACCAACAGCAGCATCAAAGAATCGGGTATCTTCAGGAGCTTTCTCCCTCCCTTCTGGACCTGGCTTGAATGTCAAGGCGTTTACGGAAGGTACAACCAATCGAGGTCCACGACAATCATCAATGGGTTTAGGTAGACCACCTCTGTCGGCGACTTCAACCACAGCCAGACGTGTATCGAATATAGGACCACAACGTACAACTCCACGAGCGAGTAAAACGGGACGGCCCAGTTTAGCTTTCCAAGCTTCCTCAAGAACTAGCCTGGTAGCAGCAGCTATTGGTGACAGCTCTTTTTCAACAGGAAACGTGTCTGCGTTATCGGGGGGAGCTAAAAGGGCCCCAAGAGAATCAATGAATCTAACAAGAAATAGAAGACTCTCAAATTCTAATACCGCTCACACTCTACCTTACTCTCGTCCTCGTGTTGGACGCATGTCTGCTATTACAACAGCTGGCGATACTAGTATCTCGAGAGGTATTCCACGAGCATCTATTGGTCCCATAGTGGCAGGAAGTGGTTTGAATAGAGGTAGATCTAGTATTGCAGGTGGTGCAGCACCCTGGCGATAACCAAATGTGATAGATGGTGGAGAGATGGACTTTTTTTTGTATATATCATTACGAGCACATTGGGAGAGTGCAGTGAAGAGTAGATCTGATGCACTGTACGAGTATATATGTATAACATAATGGGCAGTGTACAAACAAGCATTGTATCATTTTGTGCCGTGAATTACCACGTTTCCAGTTCTCGAGACTCGAGCCATACAGACAAAAAGACAATCAACATTCTCACCCTACAGTATCTTATCTTCTACTTACTGACAATCCGTTTCGTTTTCTGGTTCAGCAACGGATGAGTATGTCTGTCCCAAATCCTAATCGTATTTCAATAGCATCGACATCAACTTATTCACCAGTGATCATAAATCCCATACCGCCAGTGAGACCAGTTCGAGACAGTCAAAATAATTCGACCTCATCCCTTCCCCTTCCTCCACCTCAAGCTCGTAACAGATTGAAGCTGAAATACCCTTACCCTCTACCTGTTCTCGCAATACTGGACTTGGCTTACAACTTCCATCATTTTCGTCAGAACGAATTCGACCTTCTACTACCGATTGCCCTCGTCAGAATCATTTTCTTAGGTGGAATCGTGGGCTGTTCAAAACGATGGAGGAACAGAGGTGGTTGGATAGCAGGTACTGGAGGGATCAGCGTGGGTGCGGTCGTTTGGAGCTTCTGTGCTACATTGCTTGGTAATACGAACGTGAATGATGGACAGACGTTACAGACAGCATTTTGGATAACTGTAAGTTCGTCTATCGAGTACAGACTGTCTTGATTTGACAAAATACGATAGACCACACTTATCTCGACCTTCGAACTTGTAAGTGATTTTGAATCTCATGGAAGTGGACTAAATCAAGAAACTCTTAGATAACGTTTCTTCTTTTACTTCGTCTGTCACCACCATTGAATTACAGATCCAATCCCTTCTCTTTACGGCTTCCGCAATCAGCTGTCCAAACGCCAACAGCATTTGCTTTCCGGTCAGAAAACGCTAGCGATCTTCGTACTCCAGCTTCGATCTCAGGTGGAAGGAGGTGGTCTCGTACAACGTCTGGGGAAGATTCATTCGATGAAAGGCAACAAAGTCCAGTCCGCTATGACACTAGGTCTTCTAATGACTCAGATGGTGAATTTGAGAGGGAGGTCGAATCTGACGGCATCGACGGAGACATCAATCAAGATCAAGACGACGCTGATTTTTCTGAGACATCGTCAATTTCGGAGTCATCTATTATAGATCTCCCACCACCACTCCTCCCAGCCCGAATAGTTCCTCCTCAATCCTTAAGTATTTCCCGAGGTCTGGATCGAATAGTCTCTTCTACGTCAGGTTACGGATTAGGCGACTTGGAAAACTCGCCAGTTATTGGAAATCTTGTTCGCAGGACAAGAAGCTCTAGGTTTCTCGGTAGAAGTTGGGGCTCGAACGTAGGAGATGAAGAGATTAACGAAGGTCAGGAAGGTTCATCCAGAGACGAAGGCTATGGAACCTTTGGGAGGCGGCAAGTTTGATTCTGTTTGTTTGTCAATATCTGTATTTATCCGCAGCAGTGAATCATGAGGGAGCGTCTATCATGATCATACATTGTATATAGAAAGTTGTATTGTCCACTCTGCTACTCATGAGAACGAAATGATAATTATATGCGCAAAAGAAAAAGAAATGCGTCTCTCTCAATACCACCTTCAGTCCCAGAAACAAACCCACTACACATTTTTTTCCATCAATTCACGATCCTGATGATCTCAACCTCTCCACGGGTCAAACCCCTTCCTCGGAAACTTTCCATTCCCTCCTCAAACCTTCTGACTTTATTGACCACAGGTTTCAAAAAAGAAAAGCAATCTTCCTCTAAAATATCTCTGTTATCAAGTCCGGAGCTATCAACTTCTACTTCACCGGAAGATCCAGCTGGCGGCAAATATTGAAAGGAGATATGTTTCGTGTCTTTCCTCTTGGAACCAAATGCTGCTCTCAAGTTTTTCAGACCAGTTGATTTCGATGTCACTGTTGGGTGAAGGGATGTCGTGGCGTTGTCAGGAGGAACAATAGAAATGAGCCTAGAGTAGGTGTCAATTGATTATCATTCGGAAGCGTATGATTGAACTCACTTCCCGCCGTCTTTCAATATTTTTCTAGCAGCTTCATAAACTCTGACACCACCAGTTGTATCGAAAATGTAATCCCAGCCACCCTCATCGAGACTTAACATGACAGCTGCGGCACTGCCAGTCAAAACACCTCTAGCTCCGTGTGCCATACACGCAACCTGAGCACTTTGAGCTTGTTCACCCCCAGGGATAACAGCTGTAACATTCACTCCCTGCCGCGACAGTAATTGGCAAACCAATGCTGCAATTCCACGATGAGCGTCGATAACGAGTGCACGAGACTGCCGAGAGAGGACAGCCCGAAACGAACGAGTTGCGGAGATGCCATGAAGGGGTAGAAGAGCCATTTGCTCCAGAGTGAGCGAAGTACCAACAGGAGCTCGAGCTAATCGCCGGCGATCGGACAGAATGAACTCAGACAAAGCACCACTCTGAGAACAATCAAGTAAGTCAAAATAACTTCATGTCTGCTTGATGGGAGAATTGCCTACCTTGTTGATGTTAAATAATCCAATAACTAAATCCCCTCTAACAATATCCTTTTCATCACCCCCGGTCATCATGCATCTTCCCACAAAACTGCGACCTGGCACCCATCTTCCAACATCGCCTTTCCCTTTCTCATCCAATACTCTAACATCTAGCTCGTCTACAGCAACAGCGTATACCTGTATCAAGATTTGAGAGTTCGTCACCTTGTTTGGTGGTTTGAGATAAGATGTGAAGTCGACGGGAGGGGGCAACTGATCACGCAAATGAAGTGGGGTCGAAAGATTTCGGTGAACCGAAGTTGAAAGCGTTATTGAAGCCATAGTCGAATGAGGCAATCCTAAAATACGGGAGTTGACCTCCGTTGCTGACTTGACAGGATCAAGAGCTTTATACGCTCCTGCTGGAAGGACCATGTTCCTATAGATGTCATAAGTCAACAAAGGTGACGAGCTCTTAAAAGCTATACTCACGTATAACCTCCTTGCCCCTCCGGCGCTTTTCCATTAGACTCCATGAGCACACCTTCGCCATAGCTACTACCTTCCCATCTAGTTTCATTCCCGTTGCCTGTAGCTCGATGACCCATGACTGATTTTGATCGCCTACTTGGAGTTATTCGCTCGCTCTCTGCATCAACCCCCGAGACTTCCGACTTGGTGTATTTTCGGAGACCGAGGACACTCTTCGAGCGGTGGGATTGCGGATCTCTGTAGAGAGATTTGCGACTCGTTCCACTCTCTGATTTAGCTGCTCTATACAGGGCTGAAGAATCCTGTTCAGTCATTTCGGGTAAAAGAGTGAGGGTATCTGGATTTAAGAAACTTGGGGGATGAAGACCAGTTCTTCCAGATTGTGACTCTGCATCAACGAAAGACATGGAAGGGGATATTGGACGTGACTGAAAGGACATTCTAGATTGAGATCTGGGAGGAGGCGAGACAGGTCGAGTTTCGTACATGGATAAGGAAGATTGAGGTCGAGAATAGGTTTGTTGACGGAAGGGTGTAGAATTAAGCAACGCTCCGTAATCGTTCATATTAGTCGAGCTCGATTGGCGTATTCTGGGTGTAAAATCGTCATCAGTTGCGATAGAGTAAGCTTGAGACTGTGTCTGCTCATCCTCACTCGCATAGTCTTGACGAAGATACGAGCGGGAGGGCCTGAGGCCGTCATTCCCGTCAGATATTTGTGAATATTCAGACGGTGAGGATTCACCACCGTTACTGGGCGGTTGCAGACCTCCCTGCTTGTAAAGAGATGATCCATTTCTGGTACCGTTAACGACTCGGTCAAAGGTTGGAGGTTGAGATGCAAGTGGTAGAGGTGTGAACCGACTTTGACGTGGAGGAAGTGGAACGTGGAATTCAGCCCATCCATCTTGACCATTCGTGGGCATCATCATGGTGGGTGAAGTCGACCTCACGGAAGCCGCTGCTGCCGCAGCCCAACCTCCTTTCCCGTGTCCACTATTGCTGTTCCGTAAACTGCCTTCACGTACCACAGATCTGGCACCATAAGAAGTCTCAGATCCAGCCATGCTTTGACGTCGAACGGCAAAATTGTCATAAGGGGATCCGCTACCAGTTGCACTTCGAAAGTCTGACAATCGCGAAGCAGGGCGGGAGAGGTTTGTACGACCGTCGACGGATGATCGTGGTGATCTTGATAATGATGCTTGACGTGCCCTCTCTGGACTTTTGAGAGGTACCGGAGGGGGTATGCTGAGACTGGAATGTCGACTATGCCCAGCATATCTTCGCCCACTGGCCTCGAATTCCTCATCGTTTGACCCTACCTCGCTAGACGCAGATTGTGCATCTGTTTCAATCCTGCCAGTAGAATCGTTGATAACCAACGAAGACAGGTCAGGTTGTAAGTTGGGATGTAACGACGATGAAGAGCTTCTTGACGTTGGTTCCGAATGAAATGGTGTAGATTCAGGATCCGGCACGGGCGCTGGCGTTGGAGGTTGGATGGTGAAGGAAGGTGGTAGAAGGTTGTCTGTTTGAGGGACATCGAGGGATGTCGATTTGGGGATTAAGGATGCTGGAGCATCTGGCACTATCAGATCGTCATTCTCAGGCCGTGACGAGTCCCTCAGGAGCTGAGATGGTGCTATTGTCGTTGATGCTGAGACTAGGGACTCCATTGAGGATGAAGGCGTGAAGAAGGCTGTCTCTGCTTCCGTGTCGGATCCACTTGGCGATTTTGGAGTGGAGGGGGAAGCTATATCCTCATGAACTGTAGCTATGATTACAGGTGGAGATGCAGTCGAGGGATTGGGTGTCACCAGAAGATTGTCCGAATAGAGAGAGGAAGCCATGGTAACCGTTGACATATCTGAGCTAGGTGGTGTGATGATAGCCGTAGAAACGTTAGGAACAGCTCCTTGAATAACAGATACTTCCGGTCGAAGCTTTTGCCTTTCAGTTGGAGGAGAAACAATCGGTGATCGAGAGACCATGGATGACCTCGAAGAAGATGAGGCTGTAGAATTTATTGTGTGGTGTTGAGTGCGAGAAGGTGGTCTGAAAACGGTCGAAGAGTTTGGTGACGAAGACGTATAATGATCGTCTGCATAATCAACCACCGATTTCTTCTTTTTCCGTCGTCCAGAGGTAGAATTGTTGGCTTTCGTATGAACGTGAACGATCCTGTTTTCGTTCAAAACCACATCACTGACAACTTTTCGGACAGCTTTTGGAAACTGGGTACCAAGGGAAGAAGGAGAGGCTTGAATATCGTTGCTAACAGCTGAAACAGTTGATTTTACTCTCCTAGGCTTTCTACTTGGTCCAGCTTGAGGCTGATCTGCCCAATGATTTGAGACGTCTGCATCTTCGTAACGATGTTGACCCCCATTTGACCAGTGACTTGAAGCATAGTATGAATCTGGAGTTGCATCTGCCCAAGGAGAAGGAGCGTGTGGATCTGCGTATTTCCTGGTAGGTTTATGAAGGACAGTCTGAAGGAAAGTTGGTTTTGGCATGGCCAAAAACTGGATTGTTGAATTTGTTTACAAGCGAAAAAAGAAAGTGTTGAGATCTGGTTTAGACGATGGAATGGCTGTGGATTGTTTGAGTATGTTGCATGTCGAGGAGTATGAAGTCTTCTGAAGGGTTAAGAGAATGGTTGAGAAGAGTGAACGAGCGCTCACAGATGGAGAGGTAGAAGATGAAATAAATATGGAAGAAAGAAGGAACGAAAGAATAACAAAGACCAAGTAACCAAACCTTTGACGATCTTTTCTTTTCTTGAACCTAACTTAACCTAACCTAACTAAATCCGATCGACGCCAACGACGTAATAAAGTTACTTAGAGTATTACTAATAAATTTATTCTTCATTAGTAAATTTACTAATCAGAATTTGATTCCGCTAATGTATTGCGTCTACAGTATGTTTCATTGTTACCGTATTCATCCATTCACCTTCAATAATCCATATCAATGTTCAGCTCATTCAATTCAATATTACCTTCATGCATATATATTTCTATCAATATAGTACTCTGATTAGGTATCAATCTTAGGTACATAACATTCATTCATTCAATTTCATTATCATTTGTAACGCCCATGCAGTAATTCAAATAGAATGGTACCCTTGACACCTCCTTACCATTTTTCAATCGTCGCCAGTCCGCCTCCATGTTCTTCCTCACCTTCGACTTCAAGTTCAGTCTCATCTCCTTCGTTCTCTTCCACTTCGATTCAATCAACTACTCAACCTCCAACCCACGGCCGTCAAGTCCTTTACAGAGGATCTGTACCAGTACTGAGAAATCTCTCGTTCATACATCGATTACGTTTAAGGACAGTGGTTCTACTATCAAAAAAGCCGTTGAAAGAAGATGACGATCTAGTTGAATTTACGACCAAGACTGGCATTCAGATCAAATGGGTGAAAGCAGATTCGATGAACGAGGAAAGTTTGGGATTAGGGAAAACTGAAATTGGTGATATCTTGAAGGTCAGTCACAGCGTTGAAGCTCCGTGTAGGTTAAAAATATCTGACCAAAGTAGATCATCCTTTCCCCGTCAAATTATCCTCTTTATATAGCTGATAGCGACGGGATCTCTCATACGACGTTGGTGGTTGCTTGCCTAAGGAAATTACAGGGTTGGCATCCAGATTCAATATTAAATGAGATTTGTCGGTAGGTTTTTAGATCAACAGAAAGCATCAAAAGAAAGAAGTCTAATGATTATACTAAACAGGTTTGAACCTGATCAGGATGAACTGCCCTTCATCCCATTTATCACAGCGTATCTAGCGACGCAAGCACCGTCTTCACCAGATGGAACTCTAGTTTTACCTCCACCTCCATATCCAACATGGCTCTGGCCAACAACCAGTGTTACTCTTCCATCCACATCAAATCCACCCCAACCGAGCAAGGAGAAGGACAAGGAAAGAGAAAAGGACAAAGACAAAGAAAAAGAGAAGGATAAGGACAAGGACAAAGAGACGAGAGAAAGAGAAAGATCTTCATCGACGACCTCACTCCCCTTCCCGCATCCATTGACTGCTCGTCGACATCCTACGATGCGTCTTTCGTTCCCCGCTCTACCTCCAATAACAGCAACGACCAGTCAGTCGACCACAGATCCAACGACAGGTAAAGCAACATCTTCTAAGGCAAACACTCGCGAAAGCACCACTGTATCTGTATCGTATACATCTCCGGTCGCAGCAACCTTAACGACGAAAGAAAGCACGCCGGTCATTCCAAAGTCAACTAAATCAAACATCGAGACACCCGCTTCCACTCAATCGATTGCAGACACGGATAACAACACTTCCAAATCTATCCGACCACCTAAACTTCTGTCAAAAGTTAGTTTCGATGACTCTATCATACCAAATGCTTCAAACGTATCTCCATCCTCAGTCTCAACGATCAAGAACGATCTTTCAAAACCAGTAATTGAGAGTGGTTCTGAGATCAAGAAACCTTTGTCTACGATTGATATAGTGAAATATCAAAATTCTGACAATTTTGGAAATGAATCTGAATTTGTCGGTTCCCCTATCCAAGAAGATTTTGATCCAGGCGCAGAGGTTTCTGGTTCCACAGCGAAATCAAGGACAACAAGTGAACCTGTGACATTGGCTCATCCAATCACTGGTAGAAACCAAGAAGTATCTAAACTTGAAAATGAAGATGTTACTACTACGACTACTGTCAAACAGTCGTTAGATCCGAAGGATGCTAAAGTCCATGCAAGTGTGGAGAGCACTCAGAAACTGGGGGAAGGTTATGACGAGGGCGAAAAGGATAGGGGTATGGTCAAAATGGAAAAAGATGATGAGGAAGGTAATGATGACAACGGAGCCGAGGCGGCGGAGCATGAGGATGAAGACCAGGACCAGGACGAGGATGAGGATGAGGATGAGGACGAGGATGATGATGATGATGATGACGAAGATGAAGATTACGATGAGGATGAGGAAGAAGATGAAGACGAAGAAGATGAGGACATCCAAAGTCTTGCGACTTCTCAATATATCTCCGCCTTAGATTTGGCAGGTTTCACGTAGACAATGATGACTAGAAGGTGTTACATTTTTATTCTGTAAAGTATCGTCATTAATAGACTGTATAAAAACTACAATGCATGGCATCTCATTCCTATCTAATTTACTATCTGCTTACTACTCCCAACCATCAATCTTTAAATCATCAAGCTAGAGGACATTGCACTTAATCTGACGTAGCTGCTAATTCGTACATGTAAGTTCCAAGGAGTTTAGTTCCCTACGAAACCAAGTCAATGAGTATTTCTGGTGGATGAAACTCTCCTCGTAACATACCCTGATGTAATTGTCAGTGTCCAATTTTTCGTTAGTGGAATGAGCACCTGGACAATGTCAGCACTTCTAAAATCGTCAAAGGTTGCAAGGACTTACCATCGTCACCACGTCCGACAGGTAAAAGTAATACGTTGAGGTTCAAAATGTTGGCGAAATCCAAAGTGACAGGGATAGATCCTATACATTGTCACTTTCATGGTCTTACTTGAATGTGACACTTTCACTCACCTCCTTCACGGGTGTAATCAGGTGCTTGGCCGTAGACGGCTTCGGTGGCTTTGTGAGCAGCTCGGTAAGAGTAATGCTATATATTGAATAAGTAAAAATGACACCTCAATCAAGAGATGATGTACGCACGTTAGGATCAGCCTAGGAAGTGAAATCAGTAGAGCGCTTGTGTGTTTCATGCAGGATGCTTACAATCCATGGTTCACCACCATGAGTTAATTCAACTTCCATCTTGTTCTTCGATCCAATCTTAGCAAATTCATCGGAGATGTATTTTACAACTTTTTCAGTGACCGATTTGATGGTGAGGTTTGGAACTAAACGAATAGAGAATTTGCCTGACAATCATGGATGAAATCAGTAAAAAGAAACTAGATCGAAAATTTCAACAACGCGAGCTCACCGATGACTTTGGCAGGAATAACGGTTTTAGAACCGGGTGCAGCTAAACGGATTGTCAGGGGAATAAACTACAGCACCTTGTTCAGAGACTCACAGAATGCCCCTTCGATACCGTGGAGAGATAAACTTGGGTTTCTCATTCTTCCCATGAGCTGAACAACATCAGTAACTTGATCAATAAGATAACTTACAGTTTTAACTCTGTCCTCATAGATTGAGACATCGGCTCCCACAGCACCGTGGATATCCTGAGGAGAATGTCAATTTCGTTTATCTTAGAAGACAAAAATTGATAGTCACCTCCATTTGGAAATGAATTGCTTCAAATTTCTTTTGTTCGTCTTCAGTCACGGGGGCGATCATCTCTTTGATCCCAGGGATAAGGATTTCACCTGTTGGGGAGACGAGTTTTGACACTAATGTCGATTAGTTGAGAAGTATTTGTACAAGGGAAGTAAAGCTTACTGATAATGAAGAGATCAGTCATAGGTTCGTGGACAGTTCCACCGAAGACTCCGGAATGAAGGTCTCTAGCAGGACCTGAAATCACAATCTCATAGTAGTTGATACCTCGAAGACCGTAGGTCAAACAAGGAGTCTTTGTATCAAGCCAGTAATTATCTGAAGTCGTGCCCATTAGATGGAGATTTTAGACATTCGTTTAAGAAAAGCTGCTTACCAGAGATACACATGCAGTCAACTCCAGTGAAGAATTTATCTTTCTCAGATTCGATAAACTTGTCCAGGTTGGTAGAACCGTTTTCCTCCATTCCCTCGAAACACATTTTTAGATTGACCTGTAGTTTGTCAACATAGGACATTGTGGTTGGGTCACGGGAACAACATACGGGTAATTCTTTTCCCAGATTTTTGTGCGCTTCAAGAACATTCAACCACCCCATGACAGGACCTTTATCGTCCGTTGAACCACGACCATATAGCTTACCAGTTCCTTCGGGGTCAACAGTAAGTTTGAAAGGGTCATGGATCCATCCGTCTTCTTTCAAAGCAGGTTGAACATCGTAATGACCATAAATGAGCAGTGTTTTCTGAGATGAGGTGTTAGGATTCAGCGAAATAGGAGAGAAGATGATGATCATTCTTGAAAAACTCACCTTTTTGGGGTCATTGCCAATCTGACCAATGACGACAGGTGGAAGATCAACTTCTTTACCTTCTAGATTATGTTTACCGATGGATCTTTTCTCGACTGTGACATCAAGGGCAGTGAGCTGCTTGATGAGAAACTCCGCCATTGCCTCGACATCTTTGACGTAGCTGGAAGGAGAGAAAGATCAGAGTGGCGTACGATTGACGGTGACGTAGATGGATAGTTGATGGAACTTACCTAAGGTTCCCAGAGACACTAATTTACGAGATGATTATTAGTTTACATGGGGAGAAACAGAATTAGATCATCAAGCTGGACTCACGAAGGGATCTCTACAGCTTGACGTAAACGATCTATGTAATCTTGTTGATGATCATCTACGTATTTAAGGAATTGAGGATCGGCCATTGTGAGTATGTGTATGTGCGTTTGTATATGGATATATAAGTAGATATAAGTATAGGAGTGGTGTGAGTAGTCTGATGTCGTCTATGAATGAACCCATGCGGTTATGATACTGATACTTACGTAGGCGATTAAGTGAGGGGATCACTTACATTCTAAAGATAGGTGACTAACCACTTAACTTGTCCTTGATTAATCCTCTCATCCTCTCTTTATCCCATTTAATCATTCACTCCCATAATTACAGAGGACATACAACCCATGTCATACAACCCTAATCCTAGTATCTCTCACACCTCCCCAAACCTCCTCTCTCCTATCAAAACTCCTAAGAAATCCCTCGTGGAGAGCTTGGTCCTCCGACCCCGAACTCCCTTTCAGAAAGCTGTTCGAAACAACGATGGTAACATAAGACCCATGAAAATTGTACGATTCAGCTATATTCTCAGAAAACGTAGCTGACTTGAACTACTTTCATGACAGCTGAAACGATCTCCGTTCCGTATTGATGGTCCAAACATTCCTCAAAGTATGGAGTTGTCTTCATCGAGTGAAAGTTCTGGTCCAGGTAGTTTGGAAAAATTGATCTCTAGAAATCATCGAGTCAAATCTATAAGAACTCCACCTTCTCCTTCTCCAATTTCAATGCTCCCAAAACATTGCTCATCACTTTCATCCCCGGAGCAACTGTCCTGGGAGGAGTATTCTAGACCAATTGTCGAGCTCGAAGAAGCGATGATTTTGGATGATGATAATAGTTGGGATGAAAACGACAGCTCCATTTCCGAAGGTCGAGAAACACCAGAAGAGGTTATCTTCAACACCGAAACGTTTATGTTAAACAAACAAGAGACGAATTTTCCGAATGTTGTAGGTTCTCTATTCTAAACCAGTAGACCTCTGAAACTAATGTTTTCTCAGTCCTCTCTACTCAATCGACTTTTCCAGCCGGAACCGACAATCCCAAAAACACCTATAAGAGCTTCAGGACGTCGTGCCAGTCGGTCTCCAGATCTCCCAACTATTTCTTCAGAAGATCAAACACCTCCTTCCTCCCCACTTGCTGAAACACCTGGAGTCCCCATGCGAGCGGCAGAGTTTAGGGAGGCTATGCTTCAGGTAGATTTTGATGATGATCATGTCATGCTGCCAGGTGTTTTGTCTCAGATCGCGAAGGTACCTAAAATGGAAAGAGAGGGTCAAGAAATCGCCTGTGATGGCTGTGGAAGAGGAGGTGGGATCGATTTTAAACAATTGATTCCTTGTTTGGTAAGTCGACGTGAAAGAATCGTCTGACCTCTTGCCTATCTAGCATTTGGCCTGTCAGATTTGTTTTTCAGCGTCTATAGCTGCTGTATCAGTCTCAAATGGGAAATCAAGATGCGCATCGTGTTTGAACGAGATAGTTACGTTCTCATCGTGGAAAGCACCAAAACATATCACCTACAAGAGCGATATCCAAACTCGTACCGAGAAACATTGGCTCACTCTTTCTTCGAGAGGATCACCGAGTCAAATCAGATTATTCTCTACAGAAGTCCTCAGAATAGATAATGTTGCTTGGGTTCGCTTGTCATCATTCTGATAAGAAAGGGAAAAGCTAATGTGTACTCTCAGGATATCACGCCAGCAGTCGTTGAGGATTTCTTACCGGCGGGTGTTCTACCTAAGGAGCATATACAACCGATTCATATTCTTTTGGACCGGCTTGACGGAAGAACGAAAGATTTCCTAGTCAGTATCCACCTCCTACTTTCGTCGAAGAATGTAGCTAATGTTCGATATTCTATAGTTCGTAGAAGTTGTGTCCGTTCAAGCTGCTCAGCAAGTTCTATACCATCGGCAAAACTGTTTAATGCCAGGGGGTAAATCTACCATAAATCGATTGCGGCCTATTACTATCTCCAGAGCTACTCATCAGCAACTAGTAGACGAGGTACGTTTCTGAGTGCATTTGCCAGCCCAGATCTTCTAACAAGGTCGTGTAGCTGCGTCCGAAATCCAAAACTGAACTTCAAGGTCTGTTAAAACTCTGCCAAGCCGCAGTGGAGTGCCCCCCTCTGGTCAATCCATCGCTACATCACACAACCTCGTTTGTTGCAACTAATGGCATTGCTCATTTCGTCAAAAATCGGCATGGACCGTTTTATGCTTTAATGTCAATTCTGAGCAAGCTTAGCGGGAAGCAGAGTCCAACGTATTGGGATTTGTTCTGTGAGATTCATTGTTACTGAAACTAAAATATATCAGCTGACGATGTCCTTCTGAAATAGACGTCACTTCAGGTATGTTCACGTTACAAATTCGACGTAGAGGACCTAGAACTGAAACATTCCCAACTCCTTAGGTGCCATAGCAGCCTTAGCTCAAGCAATGCAACCACCAAATACTAATCAACACGACCACCTAAACGTTTCGAGACAAGATTCAAGAAGAAGACCAATAGTGGACCCAGAAGATTCAAAAGTTTTACAAAAACTTCAAAACCTACATGCAAGATTATTTGGGAACTCGTTGAACGAAATGATAGATTCCCCTAAGCTTTCGAACGATAGAGGGATGCTGAAGAAGAACGACAAACAACTCCACTACGGTGATATCAATCTGCCAGCGAAACAAGCAAATGTTACCTGATGTAAAATTTCCAAGATCAAGTAGTACAACTAGTATCATCGATCGATTCTCCTATTTTAATCTCCTATAATTCAGAATTCGTACCCTCAAGCAAACATTATGATCAGTTTTTTTCACTGACATTTCATTCATTGATTTCTTCCGTGTAGTTCGTTCTTTCGTCTTCAACATTTATTTCATCACACACATATGTCTATCCATTTTACGTTCACTAATAATCAACAACAATAGTAGCTAGACTTATCAATTTTTCATTAAATATCCAATTTGTTTGTAGCATTGTAAAATCGTTAGATCGACCATGTATCACATTCTTTTACTCTTGGCGAGTACTCCAATCTAAGCTGGAATCGGTTTTGGAGGTAATTGGGAGAAAGACTCTTTCGACAACCATCCGATTTCCCATCAATTCTTCACATGCATGGTTCTGTAATCTCTTCTGTATGGTGAGTAACAGATTGCTGTCGATAAAAATCTATCCCTAAATCAGTTACGAAAGCAACACTGGAACGGGAGTCTGCGTTTGATTGTCAAAAAGGTATGCATGTGTACCGTCTAGCTACAGATTTATATTATACAGTATACAACTAAACACACAAGATAGTTGGCTTGTTGATTACAATCAGATGATTGGTAGATGATAAAACTTGTCAAATTATCAAGACCATCATACTTTTCAGTCGTTTCTCATGTCCATTGTTCAACAACGGTCCGTTATTAACATCGTAAACTATCCCTTCGAGTCCCCATCTCCATATCTATAAATTCAGTGTGAGCCTTGGACACTGAAAAAAGGGTATATGAAGTGTAATTTGAGATGACGAGTGCTTTCATTCAACTTACTAAGTATCTTCGTAGTTCCTTGTCTACATTTTTTTCAGTTACAGTGATTTTGTTTAAGAATGTAAAGCAGAACTCACCTTTAGGTCTGACTTTTCTCCATTCCTCATTAGAAACATCACCTTCTTCGTCACTAAGATATTGGTCCACCTCAGGATCAAGTGCGCAATCACCATTAATATTCGACACCTCCGTGGATGTGTTTGGATTGTCTAGCAACATCCTCTGTTGAGCTCTATTCCGTTTCTGAATCCACAAACTCTCATCACGAGGTCCACCACCACCAGATAACCAATCACTGAAAATTCTAAAAGAATCTGAAGCGTATATCCCCGCTCCATGAAAGATCTTGACGTCAGGCGATGAAGTTGGGAGAGATGTTGTTGAGGTGATTGATGGCCATTCTTGATCGATATATTGTTGAGAGAATTTGATCAACGAAAGAGCTCTTTTATTAGATAATCCTAATGGATATAACAGAATTGTGAGTTCGTTCACATCAGCTAAGTAAGGTCAGTAGTGTGGATTGAAGTCATACGTTACCTGTTGATAATGTCGAGGGATCAGGCCATCTACTCAACAACTCCCAAAATATTGGTATAGCCGCTTTCCCAGAGGTCACATTCAGTAACGAGGTCGCGATTAAAAGCTTCCAAGGATTATCTCGAACTTTCTCTAGAGATAAAGTTATAGTAAGTTATACTACACAAGGTGGAAGGAGGTGTCGGAGTGACGATCTCCGAGTGTCCGCAAGGCACTTTTGAGAAGAAAGAGAAGGAAGGAAGGGATGGATGGATGGAAAGAACAACGAACCTTGTATGAGATGGATTTTCGTGACAGGAATAGGTTTAACTGTGGTCAATGGGACTGGAGTGACTTTTTGAATTTCATGCTCTTCCTTGGCAAGTAGGACGATTTCAACTTCAACTTCTCCTTTTTGACTCCTCGTCCTTTTCTTTTTCTTCTGGTCATTTACAACCAATTGCTTTCCAATCTTCGTTTCACTTTCAATTTCAACATTCTTCGTCCTCTTCCTTGTGAGACGTGTTGAATTGGTTGGTGTCGGAAGTAAATCACTGTTTATGTTGTTACCAGATTTCCGATCACCTACTACACAATCAATCGATCAATTAATCAGTAAATTAATCAAATCAATCAACAACACCATCAATCAATCAATCAATCGATGACTCATTCCTCCCTATCCCCTCCTTGATAGTCACCACTCCATCCCTCGGCGTCATTCGGCAAGCTATGGTGACTCACTTTTTTTGATTTGGTTTGATAAACCGCGTGGAAGATCTCCGACTCCAACTGTATTTACCATCAAACGATCCTTTGGAACAGAGTTTATGTTGGCTCCACCTGTTTTCGATTCGTTTGAGTTAAACATGGTTTGGTGTATTTCGCCAAGAAGATTTAAAGCTTTTAGCATCGTTCCATTTCTTCTTGTATCTTCTGTTTATTCAATTTTATCAATTTTCGATTCCATTTTGTTAAAAAGAGTAAGTTGATTTGAACGACTAAACTGATATCCGTCGTCGGACTTGAAACCGTAAAGTTTATTACGTTACCCCTCCACCTCATTTCTCCTCTTTGGTTGGAAACTACTGTGCTTCATATCGTTGACAACCCAAGTTGATTCAATTCTATTCTTCAACTTGGGACTCTATCCAATACAATCCATCTAACTCACTGCTCATAATAAAGTTGAATACATTCGTTAGTCGTTGTCTTCAATGCTACCTTCGGATCCAGGTTATGACCCAAATCAACCTCTGTCCAGTTTATTAGGTGTCAACATTTGTGTCCTTTTGCTAGGGACGAAATTGATGGAAAACCCACCTTCACCTTATAAAGAAAGAATTGACAGCATAGTGGATCATGTTCAAGTAAGTATTTCTGGTCGCTTCAAAAATCAACAAATCATCGCTAACTTGATTTCCCCTACAGCGTGAAGGTGGCACATTTCATTCAGAATGTCTCGTCATCCCAACCAAACTACCAGGAGTTCAACACATCGCTATCATCATGTATAACTATTCAGCACCTGTACCAACAGCTTTAACCATAGAGCAAGCAAATTCATACGGATGGGAAACGATGACCGAACACAGTTGGGAATTACGTTCAAAACTTTGTTTACAGCAAGCAAAAGTGCTTAACGAATTAGGTAGACCAAGACCTGAGACTGGATTACCGGTTCCACCGATGATTTGGTTTGAACTTTTAAGAGCTCAAGCGGACTATCATAGTCTTCTTCAAGCTCCTTCTTCGACTTTTCATCCATCGACATCATCATCATCCAGTCAACCAGGTAGAGTTTCAACTAGACCAGGACGAGGACGAGGTAGATCGTCCACTGCTTCTGCTTTACCTACTCGAAGAGGTTTATCTATAACTCCAGGTACAACGAGAAGAGAACCATCGACACCAACTGGGACGTCGATAGTCACTACTTTCCCTCCAATTATCGGTTGGTCAGGCGATTCAAACACTGAGTCTCGTAATCCCGTTTTCGGACAACCCCCTCCAGTTTGGAATCCCCAGGGATGGGGATCAAGTATTCCACCAGATCCTCAACTGGTTACCTATCTACCACCTCCAGCAGCAGGGGATCTTCAGTTTGGAACGAGTTCAACTGTCGATACAAGGTTTCTGGACCCGACGTCATCAAGCGGTATAAATCCCGTAACAACATTCGATCCCATCGCATATTCCTACCAACCACCACTTGGTTTTATCAGCCCTCATTACAGACATTACTCTTTACCGAATCCACAGATCGAACCAACATGGATCGTACACAACGTCCCTCGACATTGGTCAGAAGCTGATGCAGCATTAAATCTAAATCAACCTATGTTTGAAGGTGTAGGTTTGACATTGCAGGATCCACAAAACCCACTACCTGTACAACCTTGGAGAGGATCTTTCAGCTTCACACCAACATTACAGAATCCGACTACTCCATCTCAGCCGTTTTATGCAAATCAGACTCAATTCAACTTCACGGGTACTTACGATCCCATGACTCAACATGTACCTCTATCACCTACAGCTACTCATAGTGCTCTCCCTGGTCATTCACAATCTCAATTCCAATTTCAATCTCAACCACAACTTCAACAGGATACGTCTGGTCCATCAAACACCGCCCGTCGATACATACCGCCATCCACACCATCTACTTCGCGTACACGTTATCAATCACTACCAATGGTTTCGAAGATTGTAACGACGAACGCTGAAGAATCGGGAGATCCTAGAAGCAGAAGAGATTCTCAATCGGCAATAATGGGAAGAGGTAAACTTCGAACACCAAATAGAGGCAGAGGAAGAAGCACATCGGTTTCATCCCAGCTAAGTCAATCATCGAGTAGTGCACCTTTTCCAGCTCAAACCAATCAAGTACATCAATCACAAACACAAGCCCCAGTATTTGATCAATATCGAACAAATCTACCACCAATGTTTCCAACACAAATTCAAACCCAACCTCAGCAACTCATAACTCCCCCCCAATTACCCCAAATACCAACACCTGATCGACCAAAACAACCACCACAAATACCTACTCAATTCAACGCGAATCTCCCCACACCACCTAAAAGGGAATCACCAGACGAACTAGGTCTCCTAGGTATAGATCAGATTTCAGGAACGACTTTAATGGATCTATCAAGTTTTAGAAGTTTCGATCGAGAACGAAGAGAATCAGAGGAAGATTTAATGATACCACCACCACCACCTCCTCCTCATCATCAAGACAGACGTCGTGGATCTCTAAAAGATGGGACTAGTATACCGAAACAACTATTTTCAACTGGACCACTCAATCCTGATCCCAGTCTGAATCCAGAGAACTCTAGTTCAATCACAGGGACTCTGGGGAATCTTCTTTCATTACCACACAACCCACTTGACAGTTCCAATAAAAAAACAATTATCACAGATGAAATTCAAGAAATCGTTAACGAACAAGCTGAAGCTTTGTCTACCAATCTATCTGTCCCCGCAAACCTAAACACTACCTTACAAGAATTGGACTCAACAAATACAGCTTCTAGGCCTACTTCGAAATCTGGTTCAGAAGAAGATTCTTGTCCCACAACTTAGTTTTTTAGAATGTTGATCTTAATTTTATGTTTGAAAGACACAAGATACATCATACAACTGAAATGGGTAGAACGCTTCCTTTCCCCAACCAACACCATTGACACCTTATTGGATCTGTTTATATATCATCTATAGAGTTTACATGTTTAACCATACAATATCTACAAACTTTTGGGTTTCACCACGATTCACGATCTGTTTCAAATCTTCTACATAAATACATGCATGATATGAACATTTTTGTTAAACATCGTCATCAATCCAATGAAATAATATATCAAATCAAACATAAAAACGCATTCTAATCAATTAAACATAAATCTATAATCTGGGAAAGGGAAAACACATCACTACTTCAATCACCGACTATAAAAGACACTCCACGGTTAAGCATTGGCTTTAGCTTCCTTCGCAGCTTCTGCCTGTCCAATAAGAGTAGCATGAGATTGTCTAGCGAATTCAGCTGATTCTTCACGTGTGAACCTAGATTCATCCAAATCAGCATAAATCAAAATTAAAATCAACAAAAACGACATACCCATATTTAGTACCTCTGAGTTCAGCACTTGCTTCACCCAACGCGAAAGGATTGAAATCTCTTTTATGATCTAAATCTGCCAACGAGTTGTTCACGAATCGATGGGTTGCTTCATCGGCTCGGACTGCTTTGATGACGTCCAATAACATGGCTGATTCTGGTAAACGCCAATAATCCTATACCAGATATTTCAGTGTGCATCCTTGTTTCTCAATAGGTTTAGACTTACGATGGCGATTCTTGGTGCGGGATGATTCTCCCATTCTGGGACTAAACCATTCTGAATATCTTTGATACAGAGTGTACTAAAATAGGTCATCAGGTTAGCAATATGTTTTATTTAATTAGGTCAAAATAAGATGAACGTACTAGGTATTCACTGCCTCTTCTTCTAATGCTCCAACGAATTTGTGAGCGATTTTAGGTGAGAAGAGGTATGTCAAGAAGAAAGCGTTGTAGAAGACACCTTGACCAAGTAGGATCAAAGTTCTGGTTAACCATGATGGTTGAGCTATCGTCATGAATGTGCTATTTAGAAGAAAATTAGTCTCGAGCGGCTGAATTATGGAACTTCACTTACAGAAGATGCATTCTTTCGTTTTCAGCTTCTTCGAGTAGAGTGTGGATCCAACCTCCATCACGACGCTATAAGCGTCGAGTCAGCTTTTGTAAATAGATGATCACCAAAGAATATAACAAGAAACTCACCAACAGCCTTAAACTCTTCAAATGTCGTAAAGTCCCACCAACCATACCAGGAACACCAGCGATACTCTCCAAGAAGATGATCCTAACCAACCAATCCTTGTGACTCAACAATTGACCTTTAGAACGTAATTCCTCGATAGGAATTGGTTTCTGTGCAAGTACACTATCTGGGATATGGTAGTTGGTGTATCCTGTAAATTTATCGAAGGTCCATTTAACGAGTTTGACTATTCGATGCACTGCTTTATCTGAGATTGTTAAATCTGGTCGATGGACGACTTGAACTGTGTTCAGTTCCTATGGGTTTGTAGTGTCAGTGTTGGATTGAAGATCTTGTGATGAATTCAGGACTTACGGCGTCAGTGTAGATCGGATTCATCATTGTCCATGGACCCGTCCTTGATAAATCAGTCAAAGGATTAGCAACAGCAGCAGCTAGAGAAACTTGATCTAAACAGATGTTGATCATCAATAAATATGAATAAAAAGACATACACCAGTTACAACCCGAGAACTCACCCTGATAATGTGGACCTTCAACACCCTTGCCAATCTCACCAACCACCGGAGCTTTAGATGAAGCCTCACGTTCTCTAACTTCGTCTTTCAATGCTAGACCATTTCTTGGACTGGCTGATTGGATCAAATGGTTGGGAGTGAACGAGAATGATCTTGTTTGGAGATTGTGGGAATAGAGGATTGATGATGAAGCTAAAGGTTGGAGTAGGGATGGACGGATGAGAGTTGGACGTAAGATGAGAGACATTGTTATTGTAGTTGTGGTTGTTGTTGTTGTTATTGTTATTGATGATTATCCAACACTCTCTCCGTTGCTACTCGTATATATATACCTTGTGATAAAGAGCGAACTGACCCGACTGAACGTGTTTCAAGAATGTAAGAGTATCCGCACCGTTTCAAGCGGAGGCGGCCAGGCAGGCAGGAAGGATATACCATGGAGGTGACTAACTACTAACTACACTGGAATCAATTTGTAACGTAACAACGAATCAAATTCGACACATTACTTTTGAGTAAGTTATGAAGAACACTCTCATGCATTCGCTGCCATCACCATGACTGTGAGTAGTAGGTATCAGAAACTCTCACTACATGGCCATCTATACCAACGTCGATTCACCACCTCACCCAATGCATTCATTCTACCATCGACAACTAATTCACTCGGAGACCATCGCTCCTCTTCTTATCGGAATGGACCGGTACATCCGAATATCCATTCTCAAATACAAATAATTCATCTCACTCTGCCAAATCATTTCGTCTCATTTACAGATCCTGCTTCTTTAGGTTACATGGTGAGACGAGAAGACGCATTTGGCGCAACATAAAGCTCATTTCTCTTCGTCCAATGAAGAAAGCGTCAATTGCTTTCATAATCCCTCATATGCCTCAAATGAAAGGCAACCTCAATAAAAGCTTCGGCTGGATCTCGACCGTCAACGATGTGACAATCTGGAAATAATCACCAATGACATGTTTTCGTATTACTTGATTTCAACACAAAATACAAGAATTATGAACTTTCGATTTCCATCTTTAATACTTTTTCCAGATCAGCTCGACACTTTATGCCTTCTTGCCCTTCCTCTTTCTGATTTTGCCTTCTACACCACTGGTCTCACCACCACTGGTAACTTCACCACCACTAGTGAAACCCTCAGTACCAGAAGCGTTACCAGATTTCTTAATTTTACTTTGACGACTTTTCAATTGTTGTTCAGGGATCCATTCTTCCTCATAAGGTTTGACATCAGGATAGATCTTTCCATGTTCGGCTGGGACGACGGCTTTCTTCTTGATTGAATCTTTACCACCGCGTCTCTTGGAAGAGGAAGATCGCTTGACGAATGTTTGATATGCCCAATATGATGCTCCTGCAAGTGCTGAACCAATAAGTAAATAGAGGAAGAGGAGTTGAAGATCGAAGAATCCACCGACGGGTTCAGAGATCGAGATGGTTTGGTTGAGAGCGGTGATAGGGTGAATTTCCTTGCTTCCTGATTCAGCGACGTTGACCCAAACTGTCAAACCTAATTCTTGAGGACGGAATCTGACAGAAGTGTTAGTGTGAAATTTTAACAGCCAGTTGGATGTTTCAAAAAGATATCACTCCACTTACTCGCTGTTGACAGTGAAGGGTGCAGAGAAATTAGCTCCTGAAACCAATGGAACATTGTATTTAAGAGTGGTAGCGTTTTTGACCTACAGACAAGAAAAGCCAAAAAATCAGTCAGGGTACAACATTGTTTTAGAATTTATAGAAGAGCTATCAAACAGCCTTTCCGTAGATCATCAACTCACCGTGGCCCAGTAGTTTTGAGGATTATGGAAACTAGCAGAAGCTGATACCAAAGTGTAATTCTTTGAACCAACGTTGTTTAAATGGATGTTGATACCGTTTTGTTCGCCGTTGACTATCACTGTAGAGGGATTGATTTCATGAGTTATGACTTTGTTATCGACCTTCGACAACTCACGTCCGAATGGATTTGAATCTGGGAAAGAAGCAGAAACTACAACGTCGTCTGTGATGTCGTGTGAGAAGATACCTGTAGGGCAGGGAGAGGGCTGTCAGTAGTCTTCGTGACATTATAGTGACTTTACTACACACCCATTTTATATTATTTGAGAGGAGTTAGATTATATGGATATACTCGTAATTTGAATAGTATTATTGTTGCAGCATAGAGAATGACGAGCCATTCAGTAACGCCGATCCACGTGGTGAGATAATCAATGTGGCACTCTTGTATGTGGAGGGTGTCCTTTGCTTATTGTTTCAGTCAAAGCTCAATTCATGGTATTTAGTGTTTACTCAATTCTATAAGCATATCCAACTTTACATTCTTACCATCTACAATGGACACCAATGTAGAGCATGACAATCAACTGCAGTCTCCAACATCGGCTACCAGTCATGGAATGGTTCTACCCCAAAGATCGCCTTCCATCACCTTACATCGAAAAACCAGCTTCGAGGACAGTGCGCTTGGTGAATCAAGTGGTACTCATGGTCCTGTTGGTGGTAGTGCAAGTGGAATGGTTAGACGTGATAGTTTAGAGGGAACAAGAAACTATGTAGGTTGAACCAATTTTCTCCATTCATGGCTTGGCATGCAAGAGCTCACTAAACTTGCTTAGTACAATGTTACCTCACAACCATTAAGCTCAGGTCTCAATAGAACCCCATCATCAACTTCACGTCGATCATCTAAACCCACAAGAAATCGTTCAAATTCCAGATCATCAATCAAAAACCCCGATCAAGCTTTATCGCCAACCTCACCAGTAAGAAGTTCAGTACCGCTTCCAGTACCTCGTGGATTTCTATCACCTAAAAAACCAGTTGCAGCGGTTAGATTGGAACAACGGGAGAAAGTTGCACAATCGCTATCTTTATCGTCATCATCAAACAGATTATCAGGCTACGAGAACGTTAGTGAATCTGGAGACGATCATGGGCCTAGTATAGATTTTTCACGACGATCAGAATCAATGATGATGAGTTCACCCAGTCCACCACCAACCATGGAAGCAGTTTTAGCGAGTGGTCCGCCCCCTTCCAGACATTCTTCAACAGCAACTCGTCAAAGATCACGATCGGCATGGGACGAAACTTCTAATCCTCATCTTCATTCTGGTACTGAAGCTTCAACTCCACCGAGAAACAATCTACCTGAACTAAGTTCAGATTTCTTGGTCGCGAAATCGGTAGAAAAAGGGAACAACGGTCGACAAGAGAAAGCGATAAATAGTCCTTTTAAGGATCCCAACAGATCGACCGACGCTCACGAAAAGAAGTATCAGAAAATTGAACTTTCGGGAACGACTTTCTTTTGTGGGGGTAGACTGATGACCGGTGGTGATAGTCCTTTGTCGATGATCTTGTCGTTAGTCGTAATGTTCGGATTATCGGGTGTCTGGGTTGGTACTACTGGTGTATGGTTTTGGTTGAATGGCTCGAATTACGGTTTGGTAACAGGAGGTGGAATAGCGATAGTTGTCGTTTTCGTGTAAGCATTACGGTTCAGTAGGACTCTCCATCTAACCAAACGTATAGTTATCTCTTTGGATTGACTGTAGGATCAATGATCGCGGCATCCTTTCGAGAACCAGGCAAGTCTATTTTTCAGTCTTGGTACGGAATCCTAACAGACTACAGGCATTTTACCTAAAAATCTCGATCTGAATCCACCATATTCACAGACGAGTACAGATTGGTGGGACGCTTTACCCAGAGAATTACGTGTTGGGAAAGGATCGTACGTCTTGTGCAGACGTTATCCGTGACCTTCAAAAGCTAATTATGATGGAACTTCAGGGTCACTGTAAAATACTGTGAAACATGTAAAATATATCGACCTCCTAGAAGCAGTCATTGTCGACTGGTGAGTTGTAAAAGTTGTTCATAACGGTGACTGATAGAACTCTTGCTACTGTAGTGTGGTAACTGTATTGACGGAATTGGTATGTCTAGCAACCTGCAGTCGTACTTCAAAATTTGACCAAATCAATAGATCATCATTGTGCTTATCTCCACAATTGCGTTGGTAAAAGATCCTACCTCTCATTCTTGACCTTCGTCATCTCAGCCGTAAGATTTTTCTCAATCGTCGATAACAAAAATCTTACCCGCACAGGCAATATCGACAATCTACATTGTCGTTTTCTCAGCTCTACATTTCTCATTACTATGCTCCCATGATTCTATTTATTTCAAGGATGCACTGGCACAAAGTCCAGGTGCAGCCGTTAGTTTCGCCTTAGGGATTTGTGTTTTACCTCCAATGCTTTATTTACTGGCTTACCATTTACGGGTAAGTCATTTATTGATTTCTCTGATCAAAACCCGGGAGACTGACGGTCAATTCTAAAGCTGCTGTTCTATAATCTAACAACGATCGAACAAGTGAGTCTCTCTCGCATTTGGCTAAATGTCGATTGTCCTCGGTAGCTGATAAAACATAGATTCGAGCATCCACATCCAAATCTTTACTTAACATCTCAACACGACCTGATAATCCGTTCGCTGATCCATCAACGATCAAGAACATCCTCCTAGCTTCACTGGGTAGACCGCAATTCCCAAGTTGGATAGACGCTTCAGGGGTATATCAGAAGGATTTCAGACGTCCTAATCCTGGTTTGAAAAGAGGTACTGGGATTTGATGGTGACAACTATTGTAGGATTGTCCGGGCTGTACATGACATTTTGGCTTAAAGTGATCAACATTTTGTTCAATTGCAAATAGTTGAGATTCACTGTCCATTCATTCCGATATCAATTTCCTTTTCAATCTATTAATTATACTTGAACACTACCTAACTTCTTTACAGATCTAAAAAATTCGGGAGACCACACAAAGACTAAAGTCAAGCTACTATTCAAGCATTCAATCCATCAGCCATAGCTTGAATCATTTGCGCCAACTCGTCAGCTTCCTTCTGAGCCAATTCAGCAGAATTATCAATCGTCATCGCTAAAATCGTTATGTCAGCTTTCGAATCAAAGATTTAATTTGTGAAAACTGACCTTCAGTCAGAGCTGGGAACTAAATTACGGTATACGGATTCAGTAACAATCCCTCTGGGATCAAATCAGGTTACTCACGGTGGTAGCTCCGTAACCTAACCAAAGACCTGGTGCAGTACCCTTATGTTTATACCATTCACGTTCCTAAGCATACCATCAATCAGTCTTATCCACAACATCAACGAAAACTTTAAACTAACCTTGATACCCGCTTCAGAAATGAAACCACCCTCGAAATTCTTGAGTTTGATGTTAACAGCTCTGATCTCTTTCAGGACTTGTTTGATAGCTTTGATAGTCTTTGGTGAAGGTAGTTTGGGGATATGGGGATGAGGTAGATGTGGGAATGCAGAGGTTGAGGATTTGAAGGATATCAATCGATTTTCAAGATCCTTCTCATCGTATTTATCCTCTTCATCCATCCATAATTGCATACCTTTACCAATTGGTTTCGAACATTCATGTCGACCTCCAAAGAGATGAGTCAACTTGTAGACTCCTTTATGGATCTTTGAGAGAACTCCACGATGGTGTTTAGGTTTGGGTAAGAGTTTATGTAACTTCTTCAAAAGTTCATGTTTCTTTACATCAAGTTCTTCTGATGCAGAAAGAACTGATTTAATCGATTTGGATAGAGGTTTCAGATCAACTGTATCAGTGAAGTTCAACGTTTCAGCGACATGCTCGATCCTAAGTTCAAACATCAGCAAAGCGATAAACAGGATACAACAAATTATGACCTACTTTTCGAAATAATATCCCAAATCTCTCGAATACTGAGTAGTATTCAAAGGTAAAATCAAACTATCTGATAATCTCAATAAACTCAATCCCAAAACTTTGGCGATATCCGTATGTTTGTTGAAACCCGGATCGGCGAATTTATCTTGCCAAGTGAATGAATCGTAGATACTGTGATAATGGTAAACTGGATCTTTGGGTCCACCACCGAAACCAATGTTACCAGATGCGATACCGTAACGTTGTAGGAAAACTGTGAAATCTGATCCTGACCCTAATGCACTAACCCCTGAACCGCCTTTGGCCAACTCTTCAATATCCATTGGGATACCATCTCGTTTTTGGTAGAAGTCGGACCAGTTTTCTTCGGTGTTACGTGTGTCCCAAACCGATTTAGTTGAATCGATACCACCTAAAACATCTTTGGCTGCTCCAACCAGAAGCATCGCTAAGGATGGTGATGCAGCTGCATCGAAATAACTTCCAGAAACCGATGAATCAAGATTCAGATACGCCGCTGAATTCTCGACCAACCATTTACCGAAATCTTCCCCCCATTCTGTTGAACCGATCAAACCGTACTCCTCCGCGTCCCAAGATGCTAACAGAATAGTTCGAAGTGGTTTCCAACCCTTCTTGAGTAATTCACCTAGACCTCTGATTAATTCGTATTGACTTGCAGTTCCTGAATTGGGATCACTTCCACCTAGAACCCAAGCGTCTCTGTGATTACCTAGTACGATGACTTCGTCGGTGATGTGCCCGGGGATAGTTGCCATGGTGTTCCAAATTGGCATAACTCTTGTGTTGACTTCATTTACCAGATGAAGATCTACTTCAGACGGTCCGGTGAAATAATCGACTCCATAGTACCCAAGCCCTCCTACCCATTCTGATCCAAGTTCAGATGCGGCGATACCTTTACCCTCGAGTGCTTTGAGGATTGGAATAGCGTCTTGATAAGACATGGGAAGACTGGGATCGAACCGGTCAGTTTGAATTGATTTTCAAGATAATCGGACTCACGAGGGGATCGATGGTTGATTACCACCTTCCAAACGAGATGCGTTTTTGTAAGCTGGTTCACCGGGGGTTGTTGGATCACCAGGGTATTTGGATATCTATGAACAGAGAATCAATCGACTGTAGGTATTATTTTTGGGTAAACTTACAAATTGGACACTACCACGTTGGATACTGCTAGGCTACAAATTAGGTTACTATTAGTTGATCCCCGTTAGCTGGAAACTCCGAACTCACATTTCTAGCAGGTCCATCAGGATAAGTCTTGTATCCGTTCTCCTCAGTCATTTCTCCATCATCTCCAGGATCGGTGAAGATGATAACTCCAACAGCTCCAGCTTCTTGAGCAGCTTGAAGGAGAGTTAGCATTGCATATTTGGAACATCCAGACAATTTTACCAACCTTTGATTTTTAAACCACGGAACACTTTACCATACTTGACAATAGCGATTTTACCATTAAAATCGATGCCTGCTCGATGGATCAATAACGAATTTTGCTTGGGAAGAACAAACGACGTACCTTTAGATTCGAGAAGATTGAAATCTGCTTTTTGACCATAACCAACATAAACGTATTTACCAGTAACGTCACCACTAACTGATAAACCGTGGAAGACCGGAACTTCGTCGCGAAGTATGGAATCTGGATCACCTTCTACGACATCTTCACGAAGTTTAGCGTGGAATGGTGGATCAGTGAACAATGTAACCGCAGTCGAGACTGGTGTGTTCATCACTGGGTAATACTAGATGACAAAATCAAAATCGAGTCCGTATTTTCGTAATCAAGCTAATGGACCAGACTTACTGTATCAATCCAAACACCCAATTTATCCATACCATCTTTAATACGCGATTGAGATTGATGACTACCAGCATCATAGATATGATCTTCAGGCCCAGAAATTGGAATTCCAAGTTCACGTTCCCATTCTTGCTTCAAATTGATGGCAGATAAGAAATCCCAACCAGATCCAGCGGGGTGGGCATAGGCAGTGTAACGTTTTGAAGCGCTGTTGTAAAGTCAATTTTCAGTCTGCAACGTTTTGAAGGACCAGAACGAATGTCACTCACGCTCTACAAGAGACATTGTTTGGTACAGTCAAGAAGATCTCTTCTGCCTGCTTTGGACTGATAAATTTGAATCCATGTTTTCCTTTATGGCCATGATGAGAATCTTCATGTTTGATATCCTTGTGATGTTTATGACCATGGTGTTCGTCATGGAATTTGGAATGTTTCCCCCAAAGAGAAGCTCTCATACCCTTAGTCAAGATGCCAGATAGATAAGGATCAACGTTGGAATCCTCAGAAACCTCTGGCGTTATTTCATTTGACTGCTGAGATAACCGAGTGAACCCTCTAAAGACGAGGAAAGTGAGTAATCCAAAAAGGATAGTTCGACGTAAGACCTGTACCCGTCGGCTTGGTGAAGCTGCGCCATTCGCTGAGATGGGCTGTGGAAGTTGAGTCTGGTCAATGACCTTCTGATCCCCTAGAAGGGGGATGCTTTTGTCGTCCATATTGGTGTTAATGAAAGAATAGAAGTTGGAAGTTCAAATTGAAATGAAATCTGACTTTCATGTATATCATCATCCGGCAACACCCGCTTTCATAATGGCGGCGCATACCGCCGGTAAAGTCAGTTAGATCTAGTTCTCGTATGGAAATGCATTTCTCCAGTCATCGAAATCTATTTCGTAAAGCTTAAGTATCTATCTTCCGAAATAATAACATGGTGACCCGCTTTAACAGCTCGAAGTCGTCTTTCCCATACACTTCCAACATCCTTGAACAGCTTGACGAAGATAGAACAATGTCATACTAGATCGTGGAAGAACAATCAGTGAAGTCTCCTAAGTTGTCAAAACAGCTCTTACTCTCCGAATAGCCAAGTTGTTGGTCCACTTGGGAAATGTTGGTCTCCGTCATAAAAACTGAGATCAAGATCAGTGTGTTTCAATATAGATGAATTTACATCTACGTACTCTGTGAATCCTTCCAATAACTCAGCCCAAGGGAACATTCTAAGGAGAGAAAGAAAACGTCAACCATCGTCCATCATCAACATCAAATCTTGACTCACTTTACGCCCGTTCTGAGACAGCTATCCTTGTTCCCCTGATCTAATTGAAAGATCTTGAGTCTGCCATTATTCCCATTTCCTTCCCGATATTGTCTGACTCGATACATCAATGGTACATCTTCACCGAAACGTGAACGAAGATGTTGAACAAGTTCCAAGATTCGATATTTATGCCACTGAATATCTGCGTAAAAGTATCCGGAGCCTTTCACAAGAGGTACATCAGATTGCTGGTGTAGCTACAAGATCAAATTATCAGTCTACACACGATTTGTATTTGGAATTATAGTGAAGAACCTACTCCATCTAAAAACGGTTCATCCCAGAATAAACTGCTAAAAACAATCAAATCGGGATGGATTTCAAGACCACGATTTCCGGCTTCAACATCCATCAGAGGAATCCGCTCTTCAAAGGTGACAGGACGAGCTTCAGCTGATCGAAACCATTCACGATCTTCATCTATCATTCCATAACTACCATTAACGTTGTCAATTAGGGTTGCCTCAGTGATTGATATTTAGTCACAGCGAAAACTCACAGAAACCAGTTGAACATTGTGAAGTTCAAAGATTCTATATGACAACGACCTCCAGTATGGCCACCTAGTCGCAAATTAGAACGTAGTTTCTCAAAACACAGACAAATCACTATTCACCCCACGATTCATACTAAGTGATGTCAGTGAATTAGAAAAAGTGGTCGTTGACTCAATGGAACACTTGACGCACCATTCCTCCATTCACATGTTCACAGAAGAATTGAACCTAGTAGGAGAGCATATAAGTGATATTTGTTCGTGTGTCAAAGGGATGGTGTACCTACATTATTCCGATCATCTAACCAGGAATAAAATCGTGAGTCGACCATATCACAAAACTTTTCAAATCAGAACTCACGACTGGAACCTGTATACCCAGATGGTGTAAGTCAGCTATATCTATCCACTCGTACATGATAAAATGAGAAAAGAACATACCGAGGAAAAGTACTTGTCTATTCTTGATAGGTTCAACCAATTCCAAATTCCCCTGTGAATCACTTTCTGTAACAGCAGACGCCAAATAATTCATGAAATCAGGAGCCAAATGATTTTCAGGTATCAAGTCCTCCTTCCACTCATCAGGATTCTCGATTAAATGGTTGACCCGAAATGGATTCCCTTCGTCAAGACATTGATCCGTTTCTCTGGAGAAAACCGCCCATCGAGTTTGATTCTCCGTTTTACCCCAACGCATCATCCCTGGACTATTGTAATAATCTGGTTCACATGACTTTGGACATTGGGGGTTGGTTGTTTGATAGTTTGAAATTTTAGTTATCAGTAGTACACCTTGTGATTTTGTCCTAAGTTTTGATTCAGTTTTTATTGACATAAAGTAGTCTTAGCGGTAGACTACTCACCATTCTCTGTTGTCTTCGTTTATAAAAAGAAATGTACTTGCTAAGAGGAATGGAATGACGAAAAGAGATATACGAGTGAAGAGGAAATTGAGGTTTTTTATCATTATTAGTATTTAGGTCGATGGATTGATCAAGATTAAATGAAGAGGAATTGATGGGAAAGGTGTCCATACTCGTACACTAGGTGGCGCTGGTACTGTTAACATTCTGAAACGTTTCATTCGTTGAGGATCTCACCAGATATACAGTTGACAACCAGTTTTGGGAACATGTCATGCCCCATTATCATACTTGTGTTTTTCTATTAGCTTGTGAGTCTTCAATCAATAATCTCACTCCCTGATCAAAGAATAGCGGGGATGTGCATGTCGCTGGACATAGTCGCTTTCTGCATTCGATGTGATGTTCAAAGTATAGACTGCCCCTTTTCAAACTTGGGAGCCTTTTGCATGTAGAGTAATAAGACTTCGAAGCAGTGGAATTTTCATAACAGATTTGAAAACTATCGAGTGAAATGAGAAGGTGAGGAATGTATTTTGATAGCTAGTAACGAAGACTTGAACAAGCACTTCACCAATTGGCATGCGTATCAAGTCAGGGAAAGCTAATCTCACTTTTCTCACCCTTTCACCCCCGCTTCTAAGATTCATTTCCAAGGCATTCACGATCGATCTCTATGACAACTCACCATCCCTATGCTGCAAGTCCAATACATACATCCGATTTGAATATGAAATTCAAAGTCCGAACTTGACCGACTCCTCGGGGGGCGAAAACCACCACTTTGAGCCAGAATGGTTTTGTGGCGCTTTCACGTTCCCCACGAGTTTCAAATTAACAATCGATTTCTTATTGTTTCTTGAATGTTTTTTCGTAACATTGAGTTTAACATTTCGTTATGCTTATGATATTTATGTTATTAAGGAAATAAACAGGTAACAACTCGCAAGGTAGCTCCAAGAAAGGTAAATTATTAAGGTTTCATGCGGTATCCTAAAGATCGGACGGCCAAGCTCGTGGTTGTTTGAGCGCATTACTTCGGTTACCCTTTGTCTTTTCATTTATTGGGACACGAGTGCTTAGGTAGAACATCCAAGAGGAACCCGGCTGATCATCTCAAAAGAGGATATACAGGGATGGCGTTTATTTAGTGCAAATTTTAATTCGAAAAAGCGAAGAACAGACATCTGAGAGAGAGAAAAACCACAAATCCCCCCACCCTCTGTTCTGTTTAGAACGAAACTACTTATCTACTCTACGGGCTGTATCTCTTACAGTATCATCTGACACCATTGCAACAGCCATCTCATCTATCCACCATCCCGTTGTTTGATCAAAACATTGTCCCTGGTTGCAGTGTTACCAATCATCTATTGATGTTGAAACATTAATCCAAGCCCAGCAACGCACCGACTCTACGTTAAACACGGATCACAATTTAATATCAGCAACTCATCAACTCAATTAACTCCTTTTTCCTTCTTTCCTTTCCAAATAACATAATCGACATTAATCGCAAGTCTTCTTTACAATAGATAGACTTTGATTGGACTTAACTCGTGGTAACCATAATCTCAACCACGCCGTTTCCAACAAAAAGACATACTGAATCATAACTCAAAGGAAGGGGAATCAATCCAATCAATCATCTTCAGAGCTTCTTTCAGCTTCAGTTCATTTGTTGTTATCGTAACGTCAATTATCGCGAATACCACTCAAAACAATACTTCATAATCTCCAGGTAAGTTCCTCGCAGTTCATTGTCTGCTATCCTTTCGTATCCCAGCAATTACCGTTGTTTGCGTTGTTTTACGGACTCCTTTCTTGATCTACTCCACGACCTAAGATCGTTTAACTTAGCGAACTAAGCGTTGGTCACCAGTTTGAAAGGGCGTCTTGATTTTTTTCGCATGTCGCCTTTTCAAGCTAATTATGTGTTAACATGATCAAAGCGATGATTGATTCCTGACATCCTTTTTCATTCTTTATTTTCTCGATTGCTTTTTAATAATCTTATTCTATCTCACTTATCCTATCGATATCAGATTGTTTCCACAGAACGTCTCCTTAAGAAACGTCGAAAAGTCTTTTTATCAACTTCACTTTGTCACTTTATTCCTTTTATTCAACCCCCCTTACCCTTTTACAGGTCAAAATTTGTTTTACCTCTCATTTCAATTCGACTTATCTTCTACATATCAACTAGGATCAAATCAAAATGGGTTGTACACAGTCTACCGAAGATCTCGCTGCTAAGGCTCGTGAGTAGTCTCATATAACAATATCTTCTCACACCCATTCTGATCCTCTTCTCTCCCATCAGGCAGCGAGGAGATTGACAATCAGTTGAAGAAGGATCGTCAAAACCTCCGTAATGAAATCAAAATGCTTTTACTCGGTGCTGGTGAATCTGGAAAATCAACTGTCCTCAAACAAATGCGTCTCATTTATAACAAGTGGGTTCAACACTTTCTTTTGTAGACACCATTCAATCTAACCATATGACCATAGACCATACGATGCCGAAGAACGAGACAGTTACAGAGAAATCGTATATTCCAACACCATCCAGTCCATGCGGTGAGTTATTCTCATTACGCACAAACAATGTTTCACGTACAATGAGCTCACGAATCATAGTGTCCTCCTCGAAGGAACAGCAGGTATGGAGATTGCCATCAATCCCTCCAATCAAACAAGATGGGAAGCCATCATGGCTGCGCCAGTCCAAATTGAAGGTGAACGCATGCCAACTAGATTAGTCGATGCCGTCGACGGTCTTTGGCATGATGAAGGAGTTCAACAAGCTTTTGCTAGAAGAAACGAATTGCAACTTAACGATTCTGCTCCTTAGTAAGCGAGTTTTCTGTAAATGGTGCACAGTAGCTTACAGTGTCACAGCTTCTTCGATGCCATTCAAAGAATCGCTCAAGCTAATTATATGCCCAACGATCAAGATATCTTACGTGCTCGTGTCAAGACTACAGGTATTACGTGAGTCAGCTTGCTTTTCAGGGTATTTCTGATCATAGCTGATCCGTTCTAGTGAGACTCATTTCAAGATTGGTGAGCTTACTTATAAGCTCTTCGATGTTGGTGGTCAAAGATCAGAGAGGTAAGCTACAGATAAAGCTTGATTATGGATTTACTCCTGACTCAAAAATCTGATAGACGTAAATGGCTCAATATCTTCGATTCCGTCACCGCCCTCGTCTTCCTCATCGCTATCAGTGAATGTAAGTGTATCAAAGTTTCAACAAAAGTCAATCTCAACTCATCATGCCTACCCACCCAGACGATCAAAAACTGTACGAAGACGAAACCGTAAACAGAATGCAAGAAGCCATGACCCTCTTCGAATCAGTAGCGAATTCACGTTGGTTCACCAAAACCTCGATCATCCTTTTCTTGAACAAGATCGATCTTTTCAGAGCTAAACTACCAACTTCACCTCTATCAAACACTTTCCCTGATTACAGAGGTGGTAACAATTACGATGCTGCTTGTAATTTTTTGTTGGAGAAGTTTGTTGGCTTGAACCAAAATCCTTCAAAATCTATTTACGCTGTATGTGCAGCTGCTTAAGAGGTACTCAATGATAGCTAACAAACATCTAGCACTACACCGATGCTACCGATACTCGTGCCCTTTCATTCGTTATTTCCGCTATCAAGTGAGTAAATACTAGCTCCAATTGGGAGTTAAGCTAACAAAGAATTAATCCAGTGACGTTATCATTCAAGGTATGCTTCTAATAATCTTCCATGGAGAGCACGCCAACTAACCAAATTGTATTTTAGTCAATCTCCGAGATTGTGGTCTGCTATAAAATTTAACTCAAATTCAAAACCCAATACAGTCGATTGATCAGTTTCCAAAATTTCATCTGCGCTTCTATCTTCTTTCTTCTAACTAACGCTAATCTTTTTTTTTTCTATGACTCTTTTCCCTTTTCTTCATTTATCGAATATCTTTCTTATATATGTATTTATTGATGTCTAGATCTGATTTGACCCTTTTTCGGTTTGACTTGCTCCGTTCGCTCCGTTCTCGTTTTCTTATGTTATCTCTTTTATGCACCTTTCTAAATTATTTTTACTGGCATGTGAAAGACAGCAGTCGTAGGATCTTTCATTCATGGTCAAAAATCATATTTCATACATTAAAGTCGTCAAAGATTGAGTGGATATCTATAAAGCGGATAGTTTGAGGCAAAAAAAAAAAAAAAAAACGAAAGAAAGAAAGAAACCAACCCATCCAAATCAAAATCCTTACAATAATCAACATGCTGTACTGTACGAAACACATCCCAAATGAACAAAGAATCTACAAGAGTTACCTGATCACCCCCAACTCAATCCAAATCACATAATAACCTCAACCAGAAGTCTGATTAACAATTGCCGAATTCCGTGGAGAATGTTCAGTAGCCTGAAAGTAATTTGGTGGTAACATCGAACTCATATCAACAGGACCCATATCATCTTCTCTTCCGAATACACGAGTCCTAGTGATGGCAGGCGTACGATTTCCATTCGAAGGTGGTTCAGCGCCTTCCGGTAAAACTGGAGCGAGAACTTGAGAGATGAGGAAAGATTTCTCTTGGGAGAGGTGACTGGTTGGAGTTGAGGGTGGGATGGTCGTTGATGGGCCTGATGTTGATGAAGTTGAAAGTGATGATAAGCCTTTGGTTGGGGTCAAGGAGGATTCTGAGCGGGTAGCAGGTTCTAAATAGGGTTGGAAGGGGATTGGTAGTTCGTTATATCCATTATCATGATCTGTAGTTGCAGCTGCAATAACTGAGGAACGTGGGTTTTCGTTGTTTTCATTTTCGACCATATCGATTCGTTCTTGAGGTCGTCGTCTTCAATCCGATTTGCGTCGGGTGAGGTACCAAACGAGACAAGCGATTATTGCTATGAGAGCTATTATGCCAACTGCGATACCTCCGATCGCACCTCCAGATAGAGATGATGTACCAGTGGGTGTATTATCAGGGCCTGCTGTGTTACTTCCTGAAGGTGTGGATGGTAGGCTAGCAGTCGTGCTGGAGTCGGACGAAATGGAAGATGGATCAACAGTACTGTTGACAACTGCGTAATCAATTTCAACGAGTGAACCGTTGAGACCACCTTGATTCGTTAAAACCAGTGTGTGAGCGACATCATCGAGTCCGTTGATCATGTATACTATATGATATGTTGTTATGAGCGTAGGTCTCGACATGACAAGATACAGGAAGACTTACATGATTCATAGGTATACCTCCCAGCTTCGTTGGGGCTGAATGACTGAGGGTCTCTTCCGTCAACGCTTTTTTGAAATGGTTAGCTGACTAAACAAAGACGCTTGAAATATTTTCACCTGATGGTATAATTCCCTGATGTCGGCCCAAGAGCTCCAAACAGCTGGCAAGCGAAACCATTAAACCTGAGGTGGTACCCATGAGCACGAAACCTTGACTAGAAACAGAGTTCTAAAGTCACTCACTTCAAAGTCATGGTGTTACCAATGTTGTCCGTATAATGCTCGGTGATGTTGTACAGATCGGTACCAGTACTTGCACTCCAAGCTGGATTACCACCGTAAACAAATGCTGAAGAGGTATCATCCAGTACTGTCGTGTACACATGATCGGTACTAGAATTGGTGAGAGGGCTGAAATGCTTTCGAACTCACATATAAGAAGTAGTGATTACAGCATAATCAATATCCAGGTAGTAATGTTTAGTACTGTCGAATCCAGGAGATGTATTTAGATTCGTTAATGACTATAAGTAGTGTGTTTTAGTATCACTACGGAATCGCAGAAAGGAGAAATTTACGACAGTATGTTCTTGAGTGGTCGATAAACCAGTTGCTGAATAGATCAATTGATTTTGAATTACTGGTGCAGTACCTGTTGATGCGTTGATGACAGTTGCCAGTCCGTTATCCAGATTAACTTCAACTCTGTTATCAGTCATGGTTCGATAAATACAGTAAAATGCTATGCTCACCAGAATATAAACCAGTCAACCCCGATTTCAAACCATAGATAGAAATACCAGAACCGTTGAAGGTAAATGTCACTCTATCGTTGGTGTTTCCAGTTTCATGATCCGTTCCTCCAAAAGCAGCGGCTATGAATTCTTTAATTGACCGTGTACACCTAAAGCGATATATATACTGCAACTAACAAGTAGAGTAAGCACCCCATCCGTATCCTGGTATACCATTCGGCGCAGTGATATACTGGAATTGTGGTGATCTGTCATCAATCTCAAAGGGGTGTAAGTCAAAATCGAATCTGATCGTCACCTACTGTTACATTGATATCTGGCATAACTGAGGTCTGACCCGATTATTCACGACTGACTATGCAGTTCGTACGTAGAATTCGTTCTGTAGATTAAGAAAGTGAATAAATCGAATATGGTTGAATAGAAGCAAATCGTCACTAATGAAGGATGGTTGGAGAGGACAACGCATCCTCTCTTGATCTCTCTCCTCTCCTCCTCTTCTCGTTGTTAAGATGATGTTTCAAGTCAACTTTTGATGGGAAACTCAAAACAAACAATCGTAGTGAAGGAAACAAGGCAATGCCACTTTTTCAATGGCACAGACCGACACTGTTATAAACATGCATTCACTGTCCTCAAACAGTACTAGTAGTAAGAACACCGAAGTAAGACATCCCAAGCTGACAGAACCACCGAAAAATACAATCTTCCTCTAAGAACTTTACCACCGAGATCGCATGATTACTGAGCAGATTTTGATGTAGCTGGTAAAGGTTCAGTTGCTTGAACATAGTTCGGCGGTAAAATTGGATTCCTTCCACTTCCTTGAATCGGCGTCAACGGTCCCATATCACTTTCCCTTCCATCAACAACCATTCTTCCTTTTCTATCACCAGTACGACCTATATAAGGAATCTCGTTGATCCCAGAAGATTGTGGTGAAAGTGAAGAATCGGAAGAAGCGAGTGATTTCGAATCACCATTCGAGGTGGGAACGGCGATTTGAGAAGACGAGGGATGAGATATTGCGAGTAAACGACCTGATTCGAAAGGTATTGGGATTTCGTTGGGATCGTTAGATGGATGAGCGAATAATGTGCGAGTAGAATATGGTCTAACTGGATGTTCCGTGTTCTCAATCATATCGATGGGTTCACGATTAGATCTTTTTCTGTTTACACGTCGTTTCAGACACCACCATAGTGATATTAGGAGTGCAATCACAGCTATGGTACCGATTGCAATCGCGATTCCGACTATGGCACCATTTGCTAAAGATGGTTTGGTATCTGTTGGAGGATTTGAATTATCGGGAGATCCAGATGAAGTAATGCTGGAGGTAGATGTGGATGACGATGGACTTGGATTTTGGCTAGACAACGGGGTTGAAGTGTTGACAATGGCATAATCGATTGCGAGACATGAGCCGAAATCTCCTTGAACATTTGTGAGCAGGATCGAATGATTTCCATCCGTGAGACCATTGACAAAATAGACTGTTGATGACAGTGAGATTAAGCTATACTAATCCTTCAACCTGAGATTTATGACTTACGTGAAACGTTATTGGTAACTTTGTTATAGGCGTCTGTGCCTACTTTTGTTGTGAAAAGTTGAGCTTTACCACCATCCAGGCTGCAATATACAATCAGTTGACGAAGAATGTGCACAATATAGCGGACTACAAGATTCATAAACTTAACTCACCTGATACTGAAATAACTAGCTGTTGAGTTCACTGAACCAAAAAGTTGGCACGAAAAACCATAAAAGCTACACAAGAAGCGGTAAGTTGACCGTTTTTAGAAACAATCAGCTGAATCTCACTTCAGTTGCATAGTATTCCCAACAACATTTGTGGAATGCAGACTGATATCTTGAGCATCAGCTACTGGTTGACTCGTCCACGCTGGATTCCCATTGAAGGTAAACGCTGAGTTTAAATCATCTAACAGCGAGGTATAAATTGTTCCCACTCTGGAGTGTCATCAGCGCAATCTCGCTGTATTACTATAAAGATTTCGGTGATGATTAAGACTCACATTTTTGTGGTGATGACTGCATAGTCAAAATACATGACATTAGCAGCTGAACTGCTTCTTCCAGGATAGCTTTGTAAATTGGTCATATTCTGCAGCAAGGTTAGAAACGACGGTGGATCTCTTGGAACAGTATGTACTGTATGTAGGGAACTCACAAAAAGATGTTGTTCCGTCGAGGACAACTGTGGAGAAGAATAGAGCAATTGTTGTGGGAGTTCGCTTCCAGTAAGGATTGTTCCATTGACTGTTGTTGGAGAACCATTGTCGACGGTTGCTAAGGGAATCATAAAATAAGCAAAGGGTACCCAAATTCAGGTTTTCCCTCACCTGCGTATTCCCCGTTCAGTTGGTTCATTGCCCCGTAGACATCTATCGACGTCCCATTGAACGATAACAGGACAGCATCGCCTGCTGTCCAAGTCAGATGAAAAGCTCCTTGCCATGCACTAGCTGAGAGCAAGGAATTAGTATTGGTATCCTCCAAGAATTAAGATATATTTACCAGAAAATCCTGTACTCCAACCTCCTTTGGGTTCAATATAGGTATATTGAGGAGATAAGTTACTGATCTGATAAATGTCTTCTCAGTAGTTTCTCGTAAGCTGCACTCACCGTGACCTGCATATCAGTAGTTGTGGACATTTTGCAAAGAAAACAAATTGGGAAGTTGCGATAAGGAATGTTCTTTTGTTAGGAATATTCTTTTGTTGTAAAGGAACAACTGTGACCATGACTTGTTTTTCTCACTGAGAGCGATGCATGAGAAAAAAATCCTCCCAAGATTGAGCATATCCTTTGATTAAGCCCTTTCGGATGGAGTATTGGTATCGAAGGACTTGTCTATCGATAAAACCTGTACTTGGAACAGGCTGAGAAAATGCCACCGAGATGTCAGCCACAATGAGTTTCGAGGAATGAAAGACCTGTCGACTACCTAACTGACAAACGAATGTTGATGTTGTTATCCCAAACACACCTTCAACACTCCAATCATCATAGACAAGGAAATGCTAGTGAAGGAAATAATCTACATAACAGATCTTGTTCTGTAGTCGTTGCATGACTTTCCTCAACACTCTTCGGAAATGAGTACCAACGTTCAAGATTATGTGGAGGTGAGTTTTGTTGATGTCTACTATAATTGCAGCAGGATAATGTCTGATATGCATAGCTTTTATCCGCAGAGCAACATGTTCAAGTTGATAAATTGAAGGAACATGCCCGTCATGGGATTGCCCCAAAGGTTCGAGGGGTGAGTAAAGGAAAGAACGTCATTAACTTCTTCATGCAGGAGGTGTGGATGTATCTCCTAGAGGTGTTATCAGAGGACAAAACAGCCGAAATTACATCTTTGATAGCACTAAGAAAACAATATCAATCTTTACCATCTGATCTTCCATCTAGTTTAACATCTCTACTCCTGAAGACTGCTTTGGAACATCACACGAAACGATTCAGTAACCCAACATATGCTAGTTTGATTTCAGCTATCACAGCAGAACCCTCGGTTTCGTCAACGATACATTCAAGGGAAGCGACTGGAAGATCAAACAAAAACCAGCCATATCATCATAACCATCACCATACGCATAATCATACATCGGTAGCGATGAGTCCAGCAACATCTTCATCACCTCCAATCTTTTCATCCAAAAATGTACCAATTCCAGGAATCAGTTCAATGTTACCCCCACCTATGTTATCTCCACCAAATTCACTCATCAGCTCATCACCTTTATCCCCTCCTAATAACATCTATAACCAACCACCGCCGTTTACTCTTCCACTATCATACCCGCCAACACAATCGCTACAAACCCAATACTCCCGTCATCCAGAGGAAGTGGAGAACGATTCATCAGACGAAGAGAGAAACAATGACGATGACGAAGATGAAAGAGAGACTCAATTGACTTTGAGACCACAATCATTCCTTCCTCCCGCACCAACATCACCACCTACACGTCATGGATTTTTGACGATTATAGAAGAAGTTTTGGGTAAATTTTGGAACACGGAGGAAGAGATGGGAAGAGGTGATGAATGGAGGAGAAATACTTTAGCGGGCGGTTTGGATGGTAGTGAGAAAGACTGGGTATACATCGCTACACCTTTTGTCTGTTGTCTGAGTCAGCCAATTGCTGTGTTTTGTGGGTTCCAGAAAATGATGGAAATCATCTGTAAGTGTTCACACATCGTTAAGCTCCCTCCGTCTCCGCCTCTGAAGCTAATTTACTATCTCATAGATACTTTCCCACCCCTTCCTTCACGCTTAGCAACTCTTTTGACCCTCTTCAGAATGGCTCAACCAGAGCTACATTCATATTTCGAGGATGAACAGGTCCCATTTTATGAAGTTGCTGTCTGTTGGTTGAAAACGATGTTGTCGAAAGAGATGTGGTTAGGAGATGTTCTCCGACTATGGGGTAGGTATTAGCTGCCTATTCTCAGACCATTGAAGTTGTAGCTGACACTTCGCAGATGCCTATCTCGCTTCCGACGATATGTTCGCTCTCCATTGTTATGTTTGTGTCGCTATCCTTAGCACATGTAAAGAGTGAGTCACCTAATTTGAGCAATGTTTTTAAGTAAATACTGAAGCACAAACTCGTCAGGACTTTAGAGGAATTGGACGGATCAGAAGCTAAATTATTATTACTAGACCTTCCTCCAATGGACGTAGATCGAGTAGGTCATACAATCAAATACTCTGATCCTTACTAATCTCTGTGTCAGATTTTGCAAGACGCAGCTAATCTAAAAGTATCTTTCCCTCTACCTAGACCTGTAAAAGATGAAGAGTGATGTTATAAAGAAGTGATAGAACTGTAATAATCTTGACCTGTATGCATATACCATGATACGTATTTGCATAGGTCTGGAAGAAATACTAGCAAATTCTAGTGCCACTTTAATCAGCGGCAAAAAAAATCTGAAAAAAGTTGGATAGAACTTTTTCGACAACGTTCTATCTTTATTTATTCATTTCATTCTTTTCTTTTCGAGTTTCTCCTCTCTTTCATCAGTTCGTACTAGAATTAGATCTGTAACATAGATAGGGAATCATATAAGACAGGTGAGCATTTCTTCTATCTTGAGTTTGATACCTCCATCCCTTTCCCCGTTTTCATGATGTTCGTAATTTGCGTTTGATCTGGTCAACCCCAAGAGGGTAAAGCCTTGAAAACAAACTTAGCCTATAATGTCTGATCCTATCATCTATTCAATATCACTACCTTCCAGCATCAACAAAGTCTTATGGTCACTGACAAAACTGTTCTCTGAAACTAGATAATGAGTTCAGAACGTGAAAATCTTTTCCCAACTTTGGGTGATATCGCCTCAAAAACCGATGCTCTGCCTGAGGTTGAAGATGATGACGCTAGATTGAAAGAAGATGCAAAGCCTTTAGTCGAGCAGGAAGAAGGTGAAGAGAGAGAAATGCAGGAAATTGAGAGTCTGTGTATGGTTTGTCATGAGCAGGTGAGTTCCACGTCAGTCCGAATGGGTCTCGTACTGATAATTATTCTAGGGTGTGACGAGAATGCTTTTGACTTCTATACCTTATTTCAAGGAGATTGTCGTCTCCTCTTTCAGATGTGATCATTGTAACCATCGTGATACCGAGATTCAGAGTGCTGGGGAAATTCAACGTAAGTTCAATCAAGCTGTATCACCAATCAGTTCTGACTCTTTTCATAGCCAAAGGTTGCAATTACACTGTTCATTTATTGAATCGCTCCGATCTAGATCGACAAATCGTTAAATCATCTTGGGCATCCGTAATCATACCCGATTTCGCCCTAACCATTCCTCCTGGTAGAGGTCAACTCACAACAGTCGAAGGTTTAATTCGGGATACCCTCAGAGATTTGAACATCGGTCAACCCGTTCGTAAAGTAATGGATCCCGAGACATTCGAAAAGATAGACGCTATGCTTGTCAAATTCCGTGATATCCTTGGTATACAACCTGGGGAGGAAGACGAGGAAGATGGAGGTGTTGGAAACGATGATGAAGACAGACCAGCTTTCGTTCAAGGTGAAGAAAACCCTGAAGCGGCATTAAAACCTTGGATACCGTTCACAGTAACGATTGATGATCCATCTGGAAATTCTTTCTTCCAGTTCGTCGGAAGTCCATCAGATCCCCAATGGAATATGAGAGCGGTAGCTCGAACATTCGACCAGAACGTTACTTTGGGATTAGTCGCCAGACCTGATGATATGCCGGAAAACGAAGCAGATGGTGCACCTGGAACAACTGCAGATAGGAAATTGGGCGGTGTAGAAGAATTCGAAAAAAGACAAAAAGCTTTGGCTGAAGCTCATCAAGCTGATGGTACCGCTGTTCCTGAAGAGGTTTTCAGTTTCCCAAGTAGTTGTTCAAGTTGTGGACATGATCTGGAAACTCTGATGCAACAGGTTAATATTCCTTATTTCCAGGTCAGTCAGCTTTTCTATCATGCGTAAGAAAACAAGCTGATTTCTTCCACTTTTAGAACATCATCATCATGTCAACGAATTGTTACGCTTGCGGTTATAGGGATAACGAAATCAAATCTGGAGGTTCCGTCTCAGCTAAAGGAAAGAAGATTACTTTGAAAGTTGAAGACGAAGAAGATCTCAGCAGAGATTTATTAAAGGTCAGTTTGAAAGATAGCAAATCCAGTTCAATAACTGACGAGCTCCCAGTCCGACACCTGCGGTCTTGAGATTCCAGAAATCGATCTTGCATTACAACCCGGAACGCTTGGTGGGAGATTCACCACCTTGGAAGGAATCCTAAACGAAATTTTCACCGAATTATCGACTAAAGTATTCAGGACGGGTGATTCGTTAACCTCAGGTATTGGTCAAGTCAATAACACCAACTCGAGTGAACGACCATACGAAGAATTCCTGAAAGGATTGAAACAAGTCATGGCAGCTGAAATCCCTTTCACTTTGATCCTCGATGATCCAGTTTCCAATAGTTACCTACAAAACCTTTATGCGCCTGATGATGATCCTAACATGATCATTGAAGAGTACGAGAGGACTTTTGAACAGAATGAGGATTTGGGTTTCAATGATATGGTTTTAGAAGGTTATAATCCTGAAGCTGAGAACGCTAAGGCTTAGAGCGAACCGTTCAGATTTAGAATCAGAAGAAGCTTTGTGTAGAACAAGAGGATTAATCACAGTTGTATCTAATAGATGCATTTTTACATTGTACAAATTCAATGGTTTCTTTGCATACCTTACATCTGTCATATAAATCGTCAGTCATTTTAGGATAATCCATAAAATCCTAATCTACTTTAATCGATAACCGGCGACAGTCAAAACAGCAGCCAAAGTGACTTTAGCGATTGAAACGACCTGTTCGAAATCGTAATTCTCTCTTCCAGACAAATCACCAGAGTTGTGATACATTGGATCGATGATCCATCCATTCCTTTCAAACACTTGAGTAGCGGGGAAACCGTAAGCTACGAAACTTTGATGATCGGAACAACAGGCTGCTGTCGTTCCTACCACCAATTCGGGTGAATAGAGCTGTGAGAGGTTTCCTAGTAGATATGTAGCTTCTGGTGTTCCGATACTGGAATGCATTTGTTAGGAATTTTGGATTTTGGTGACTGAATTCATAGATGGATAACTTACGATTCTGGTAGACCTATTTGAAGAGGCTCACTTGACTTTGGGGTGATTGTCAGTTGCGTTCCATTTAACCGACTCCATGAACTGTACTCACATCATGGTAAGCCAACATGTCGGCTTGGACTTGGAGAATGACAGTAGCGTTGATACCGTGTAAGTATTCTAGAACGACCATTAGAAATGACTAAAAGAGCTCAAGTAATCCTTCATAACCTACCAGCATAAGCATGACTTCCCAATAAACCTTGTTCTTCACCAGCGAAGAAAGCCAAGGTAACGCTCTTCTCAAATTCAACACCTTGACTGGCAATAGCTTCAGCGACACCTAACAAATGACCAGATCCAGATCCATCGTCATCACCACCTGGAGCTCTCGTTTGACCGAACGAACCTCTAGAATCGTAATGAGCTGAGAGTATAACTCTCTCTGTTGAATTGAGTGAAGATGGATAATGACAGATTACGTTTGGTGCGAATCCAGAAAGGAAAGGGTGGAGTGTACAGTTTGCCCCTGTTTCCTCGACTTTCTCTGTGAAGGGTGTGAGCTCTCGATACTTCATTTAGCCAATTCAAACATACCTTTAATCCAATTAGCAGCGACGACAGCTCCAGGTGTAAAACTGTGTCTTGATTCGATACCACTTGGTCCCTCCCCAGTCAACCAACGAACGTTACGACGTATATCATCAAGTACCAAACCGTCCGTTACGATTCTATCAAGTTCAGAAGAGAAATTCAACTGTTTGGTTATTTTAGCTAAATTTTCTGCTAAATGGGTAGGAACCGGTTCCCAGCCTTGAGTGAACGGTTGGGAGGGGAGGGCTACCGGTACCAAATGTGATGGGAGGAGGGTGTCGATGATGGGAAGATAGGTTTCGGGGACGTGAAGTAAGAGTGAAGATGGTGATTGATGAATCAATCGGATAGTGTCTTTAGATGGGGTCGACAAGAAATGTTGTTTGTTGTCATCTCCTTGGGATTCAGATACAAATTGACTAGCACGTTCAGAAATCATATTCCAGCTTCGTGAGAGGTCAATTCTATCCGAGAAAGATAGGATGGAAGGATCAACCCCAGCCTGACCAACCCAAACCAATCGACCACCTTTTTCCCATTTAGAGTCAAATTCAACGATAGATCCTGAACTGAAATCATCAAGAGCGTGATAGGAAGATACGCAATCTGTTGTGGGGATGTAGATATGTTCTTGACCGAGTTTAGATCCTCCATAGACTCCGTAGTAGGATTCTTGGAGACATTGTGGGAGTTTGGTTGATGGGATCTCTGTGTTGATGAGAATAGCTTTAGCTTGGAGTACGGGTTGAGGGATTGATAGAGCGAGAGCTGGGAGTACTGCGATGAGAGCGGTGACTATGCTGGTGATCATGGTGATTATACACAGAATGATTTGAGTAGGTGAACTGAAGATGAATGTCGGTGAGAGATACAGTACCAGTTTACGCGTCAGTGGCGGTCATCTCCGTTTGTCAGTGGCATAAACTGCAATGATACAAGGCCGAAGATGGTCTGCGAGCTGTTACAGAAAGATTTAGAAGAAGGCGAAACTTTCACAACCTGAAAGGAAGACTGATTTTGTCAAAGTCCCTTTGGAAGCGGTGATTTACAGTGGAAAGAACGTCGGTCAAAGGATCTTGAAAAGTCGAAGAAGATCTTTCAGTCGTATAAAATATCCGAGCTTTTTTGAAAGTCAACAACTTTTCTTCATTCGCGACCATCTGATCTCTGATTCAATTGGGAAAATCAAAAAAAAAAAAATCGAAAAAAAGAATGGCAGAATACAACTCGTCGATCGTATGGCGAAAAATAACATTCTACGGTGTCCCCAGTATCAAAAAGACGTTCTTCCCCAAATGCACTTGTACGACTCATCACCCTTCCGCCAGAATAGTTGACGGCGAACACTACATAGATCACGATACTCCAATCGTCAACATGCAATACGGTGAGATGCAGGATATCGAATGTCAACGCCAAGAATATTATTCAACATTTGACGAGATTTTAAAATGCAATGTTAACCCTTCGAACGATGAGTATCTTAAGAGATTACATGTAGTCGCTCAAGGTAGTTCACGTATGAGGGATGTTTATATTAAAGAACAAAATGAAAGGAACGGTTTCACTTATGGGTTTCTTACACTCAACACATCGACTGTTTGTTCAGGTTATCTGATCGATTCACATGATTTCCCTCTCGGTTCTTTGATGTATTATGAGACCGATGAGAGAGAATCGAAAATCTATTGTTTGAGTTGTGCAGATAGGGCTGATGGCAATGAGGATGAACTGAAATTATATCATATTTGGTCGAAGGGTTCGGCAAGTCGAGGAACATAATTCTCAGGGGATATGATCCTTTACTGCCGTGAACTTGTTATCGAGAGTCTAGACAAATGCGATCTAAATCTATGCATGTACGGTATGATGGATGAGTCGAGAACCACAATGTAAGAACAATCTACAGTATAATAGTGATACAGTCTATAAAGGTAATGTCCATAAACACAAAAAGTAGCCCCTCAGCTATGTCTCTGCAGCGAACGTCTTCTAGACCCAAGTAACGCCCTTGCCTTTGTAGGTTGAGCAGAACTACCTGGGTACGTCGTAACTACCAAACCCTGTCTTATACCGGAATCATCTACACCCTCACTAAGAGCATACCAAGGTTGTCTAGGATACATTGAATCCGTCTTTCGTAAGTATTGAGTCAAATTACCAGACGGATCACCGAATTTCGATATCCAAGTAGCTATCGTTGGGTTCAATTGTCGTTTTTCACGGATTTCATTGGAGACCGTTGGATCCTGTGCCATGGCGTAGTTGATCGCATCTAGCATTGTTGCTCCAGAAGACGTGGTTCGATTCCATCCTGGTGGTGATAATCCGATGTAATCTCCTAATTGGGCGTTGACAGCTAAAGCGTTGAGATTGAATGCACGATAATGGAACGGTCTCGTTCTGATACTTTCTAACGGTTGATCCCCGTTGCTGTCAATTTGACCGGGAAACGTTGTGTTGTAGAATTCGTTTAAAGCCGAAATCGCTTTTGTGGTTTGATTTAGCAGGATGTAAAAGGATACCAGTTGGTTATAATAGTAAGATGCGTGGTTACTATTCGTAATTATAGGTTATCATTTTAACCCTTTAATATCGATAAGCTAACTCACTTTAACGATGCCTTTTCCTCCATGGCAAGTTCACTCGTCTCCAACCAATTGACCTGTTTCTGAGCCCATGCCACCAAACCTGCTTCAGTACTCGAATTGTATTCTGGAGCGTTACTCGCTCTCATCAATTCGACACCGCTGACTAATTTCGTAGATGATCTCATATCAAGCACACCAGTATGTTTCCCAGTTTGGTTACCCGGTCCACGCTGAACTTGTGAATAGTCGAGATTCGGATTCATCATCGTATCCGGGTTAACGAAAAACGTGTATAAAGCGTCATTGATATGTTGAGAGTACACTGGTGATTTGGTAGACGCGTAAGACAGAGCTGATAGGTATATTGAGTCCGACATGTTATTGAGCGATTGGGAGTCTGTTGAAATGTAAATGTCTGGGTTGATGATACCATCACGTTGGTAGTAAGGGCATTCCGTCCAAACTGTGGAGGATTCAGTTTATGGGGTCCTTGGGATGGAGACACTCAATTCACTCACTTTCTTCTTGAGTTAGTTGAGTTGTGTTACCAACTGAAGTACAATTAGGCCAGAAATAAACTGAGTAACTCAGATAATCACTTTGATCGATGGTAAGCTCATCTTCTCTATACCATCAGAAAGGACTCACTGTTTATTCCCAGATTTCGCAACCACCGTCTTGTTAGTAACAGCTGTAACACGAGTAAATTCAGTACGTCTAAATAGCGAATGAAAGGGAGCGATCCACTCACACCAAGGTCCTCTACTGATCAAAGTCCCAGCCCACCATCTCGACATCTCATGAGCCCATTCACTCTTCTGAAACCAAGGATTATCGAGAACCTGACTGGGTTGGAAGAACAATGATGGAAATGAAGATATGTGAGGACCGATATCTCTAGCTTGGACATGTCGATCCAGTAGAGATAACGATATCGTCCAAAGTATATGGTACAGCATCATGAGTAGATTCTACAATCTTGATTTTAGTGGGTTGATATAAACTGTTTCCCCTATTCGTTTTTTCTTGGCAAGCGGCTTGGTTGGGTCGTTCAGCTAGTTGTTTTTTAAATAGACGAGTGGGTGATGATCAACAGAGTGAGGATATAAGAACGGTAGACAGTTAACAAAGAAAGGACACGAAGTAAAGTAAAGTGAAGTCACAAATCTACTCCTGAGAAGATGTCTGTGCACACTAGTTTGAAGCTAAGTTACTGTTACTGTTTTCATTCAGTTTTATTTTGGTTTCAACATCCATCAACACCGTTCCTGGTCGGTGCCTTTTGGTGCCTGAAAAAACATCAATCCTGAATTCCCAAGACAATGGGATAAGCATAAGCAAAAGGGTTCTCGTGCAAAGATACTGACTGTATTCAAAGATCTTTCTTGAGGAGATTTGTTGACTATGCTTAGCAAGGTTGCACAGCTCAAACAGGTTCTCATCAATTGCGCTCTCCAACTTCTTCGTCCATCGCGTCGCTGAAGTCGAACAATGATATCCACGAAAGTGTGTGTTGAGATCAACGAGACTGCGACGAGTTCGCTTCCATTCACACGATCAAGGAAACTCTCGTTTGGATCAGGTTAAAAATAAAACCTGTGCAAGGTAATTTAAACATGCGAAAAAGTGTTTTTAGGGTAAGTAAGCACTGACGCCTCAAAAGTGAACGCCTCAGTCATCTCAGCATGCAGAGGTTTTTCTTCCGAAGCATACGATATTCCATTTTCTATTCCAAATCTTATTCCAATGGGTTCTACAAACCTTTCACCGGAAATCCTGGAATGTACATCAAAACGTCAGAATCGTTGTAATTGAAGGCAAGATCATACCTTATGAAGAGAAATATTGAACTCGACGATGTATGCATACAATAAAGCGCGCTTGTACCTCCAGAAATGCAAAAAACCTACCTCATGACAGTGAATAGTGAGCCACCCGTGAGCCCCACTCGATCTTAGTATCAGGATGCCTAAAGCAATTTTTCTCAATATTGACAACGGACCTTTTGATGTCTATCAAAAGTTTTCTTTTCGTACGGAAATCGACTGACTCGACTGACTCTTTGAGTCTTCGTTATTCCTAGGGATTCGTCTGGATTTTCATTTTTTCGCTGGTGGCGAAAATTCATGTGGCGTCTTCTTGCCTTGTACATATTCAACATGAGAAAAAAATGCATCCTTGATCTAAATGTATCGTCGTCGACCCTTCTCCTCCAAGTGTTCCAAAAATCATCAAAAAAATAAATGCCCAAAACCTCATTCACTCCAACGTTCAAGCCTCATCACTGATTTTCAACCAACAATTGACCTTCTTCACCTTTCCTCCAAACTATCCAAGCTTCATTTATGATCGTGCAAACTCTCCAAAACAGTTCAACAATGTTCGAACCTACGAAAATCAATTCCGCCTGATGTTTGTAATACTTTTTATGTTTTTCCCACCATACCGGGACTTGTCTTCTTGACTCTGTGATACCGAGATGTTGAATATCAGGGAATGGATTTTCTGATAGATAATGGTCATGATTGATTGTAAGTCTTTTCAATCGTAGAGGTGAGATTAAACGTATTAAACGTGATATTGTGATATCATCTCTCCAACCTAGTTGTGATGGAATGACTGTACCGTGTTCTCTAAAACCCCGTTGATTCGTGATATCAAGACCAACTTCATTTGATGCTGGTACACAGCCACAAGAATCAATCCAAGGTAACGGTAAAACCAACAATTCCAGATCACATATGTGAGGTGACTGATTGAAAAGTGTTGATAAAGCGCGAGGAGCGACTTGAGGTGATATATGAGTTTTCAAAGTCGTGAGAGTGTTTGGTAAACGAGGAACGAAATCGTCTGGTGGTGGTGGTAACAGCGGTCCATCTTTTCTTACATTCAATTCTTCCAGACCAGGTGGTATCGCGTTGACCGTAGGAGATAAATGACAGTTGGTTCGTAAGACTTTGAGCTGACGTGGTAGATTCGGTAGTTCATGAGGACTAGGTGGGTAATAAACCAACGTATGTAATTTAGGACATTCGTCCAAGATCTCTCTTAAAGTTTGTGTGGAAACGTTTTGATATCGTATCGTTAAAGTTTCCAAAACTTTCAAACAAGCTTTTCCTAACCTTAAAATGTTTCCGAAATCATAGAAAGCGTAATCGACCGGTCTGAAACTTAGATATTTACGACAATAAGTCAGATGACGAAGTGAAGATTGAACCAGTAAATCGCGTAACCGTCGATGTTGCTCAGCAGCCAGTGTCGCGTATGGGGTTGATATTCCGTTATCCAAGAAACCTTGATCGTCAATCTCTAGACTTTTAAGCTTATGCATTTTCGTTATTGATGAAGAAAGACCACCGATGTTGGAGATGATTCGTAAATGTGACGGATTGATACGTGCCACTTGAATCAACACTTTGGCGTAAGGATCGGTCTTCAGTGCCTCTGAGGAGAGGTTGTCAATCAGAACGTCTGGGAATATGGATAATGTTAAGTTGGTGAGTTGATTTGAAGTGATCTTGGAAAGCAATTTCTCCTGATTTGAGATGTTGAGCATGAAAGATGTTGGTTGAAGATGAAGTTGACTGATTGTTAGTGCCAACCAATAAAAACAACTTACCGAAGTGGTTCTGGTCGTATTGTAGATAAGTGCTCGTCATTCAGTACTCTAACCTTCACAGCGAGAAGATCAGACAAGGCGTCTCTTGTAAACACACAGATCTCTAAATGGCATCAATAAGAAATAAACAGAACCAACAACTCACTAGCTAAGTTCCTGATATCTCTTAAAATCAAATCATTATCCTGTGAAAACTTTCGTTGACCATCGTATCCCCAGACGCTAGTATCCTCATTAGTGAGATCATCTTCAAAAACGTGAACTGGTGGATTTGGACGAAGAAAACCCGCTATTCTTTGAACGATCTCGGGTGCAAGTTGGAGGAAAGGCATTGATGGTTACCGTTGCGAAACATATGAAAAGGAGGGCGAAACTGGTATGTTTTTTGAGACTTTTCGAAAGTCGTTGATAAGTTTAAAGTATCTACTGATGAGATAACTACCTAAGTGGATATCTAGTGTGAATGAAAAAGAAAGAGATCAATGGTGGTTCGAGTCCATGTTACGAGAATGATGATGATCATAACGCCGGATGCTAAAACGCCGCTTGTGTTGAGTACGGATGCAAAAAACCCTATAGAATTGACTTGATTCCAACGCAGAGGTAACTTGGTTAACGTGCATAACAGAACTAGACCGACTTAAAGCCATTGCCACGGAAGCTTCTACGTGAAAAACATGTAATGCATGTAGGAAATCAATCACAAGGCTGTCTACGAGGTTCTCTCTTCTCAAGTCCGAATGCGCGCCAACCATCCAGTACGAAACGACCCATGCTGGGACAGGACGGCTACCAAACTCTCTATTGTCCGTTTTCTTACAACATTGTAGATGCCACACTACTAGTTGAAGCAATTCCAATGCACCTCAACACCGGAACCTATAACCTATATACCTCATCTCTTCTTCTTTTACCAATATTTTATGCTCAATCTCTCTTGGTTCCCTTCGGATACTCGATCTTTCAACGCGTGGTGGTCAGTTGATCCAGATGTGACTGGAAAAAACCAAACAACTCGTAACAGGTGGCGGCTAAAAATTTCCCTGCCCTTCTTAATCATCTTCAACATTACCTCAATATCGTATTTAGTACTATTCACTGGAGTACCAGAGTAATAGGAACCAGGTTCGACATGAACAGAGGTCTGTACCGTTCATTAGAATCCACCCTTGGTTGGCTTCCTTCTCTTTACTTGTCACGAAGGTGTCAATATAGATCTTGTTTGTATTCTTCATATACAATGAACTCGAATCGTATCAAGAACTACTGAACAAGACACATTAGAAACAATACAGTCATCAACTCCACTATCCCTTCATCCCCTCCTTCTAAACCCTCAAGTCCAATTCATCATTATCCATTCGCTGGAGTTAAATAACATTAACGTGAACAGTTCATCCAACATCGTCCTGACACTTCCATCAACAAGGATCCAAGTCATTCCTCATCCTACCGATCCTACAATATCATCCGACGAGGTCTGCATCGACAAAAGGATGTAGAACTTGGTGAAGGCAAGCAGTTTGGATGAGATTCAGCTTCGCAGTCAATTGTAAATGGGTAGTGATTGGAGTGAAGAGACACGTATTGGACGTTTTACATATCATATTCACAACCTTGATCACCATCTTCGACATCGTTTATTAACTACTTCTCCACGATTCATATGGAGGATCTAACTGACTCTCGATGTAATCATCAATTGTTGTTCACCGCTTTGATCACTGATCCACTGATTAACAACGTTTACTGATGTAGATATCGATATTCTGGAAGCCGTTGGTTTGAAGAACAACGTGACGTCTAACCCATGTGTGAAGATGAGGATGTCAGCTCCAATTTGGCGTTAGTGAAACAGGGAAGTCAGTTGGATAATAACATTGGGTGGTGGAAGAACAGTCCGTGTAAGTCTAATCTCGTTCCCATCTCTGAATAACCACTTGTCAAACCATCTCAACTAATTTATACCGTTCTAGAGTCAGTAGTCGTCCACCCCTTCGTTTACATGACGAGATGTTATTCACTGAATAATGGTTTAATGACCTGTTATCGTATTCTGACTACTGAACTCCGCAATGAGTAATGAGATTAGATTTAGCAAACTCAATATTGAATGGCCTCCAGAATTCCTCAGGCGAACGACACTTCCTACTGGTTCGTTTGTTCGACATCCTCCTCCATTCTTTGGGATGTTGGGTTGAAGATCAAGATCATAGCCGGTGAAAGGTCAGATTTCAGAGTCGACTGAGGATGGATAGTTTTTCTTGATGAGGAATGTCGACTCACAGCAATACCGACGATCAACCTAACAATGTCGTTCAAGAATAAAATGAAAATTTTTACAAGAATACGATTCTCTGCATCTAACGCTACAAAATTTGCGAGAAGCACCTGTGAAGATTCACCTACTTTCGAAATCAATAGAAGATCGAAAAAGCGAAAACAAAATCCAGTCCGACTCACACTCCAAGCAAATGACTCAACTCACAAATCCATCAAAACACATTACAGAATGATTTCCATGAACTTCCAGAGTGATTTTTACGTTTTCGAAAATAAGACAATTTGTCTTGGCTACCGCTACCACCACCCCCCTCGAAACCCGTTCGAATCGAATTGCCACAAAGGTTATCAAATCGCCACCTTCAAAATGTCTTCCGCTCAATCCCCCCAGACTTGATTCCAGAGTTATGGTAACAAATCCTCTTGGATCTTACTTCGACTTCCCCCTCTGTCGTAGGAGTCCTCCCTACCCAATTCACCCTTTCTTTCATGCTCTTTTTCTCTTTCGATGTTACTCCTCGCCATGTTGGATGATCATTGACGAGATGTTTTTGTCAATCGTTTTTATTTGACGAGCTGTTCCAATGTATTTCATCCCATTGATCAACCTTCTCTATTTGTTTATTTCGTTCTTTTCTTGGACTCACTAGTTACAACGCTCATCTTTTCGACTTGTCATCCAAACATTCACAGCCAGACATCAAGTTCATCGATAACAGAAGACTATCCCACGTCACTTACAGTACGCTCTATTTCGGATTGAAGCTGAGGAGATCTTCAAGGTTGACTTCGAATTCAACATTCCAAAGTGTTCATGGGACGGTGTGGCTAGTTACGTTGTTTAATCATGTACTCTATCAACGGTTTCAATCAGTGAGTACCTCCTATCATCAATCCAAATCAACTTGTCCTCCCTACATCCCTCACTCTCACTCTCACGTCATCAATCTTCCCGTCGTTTCAATGAATCCATTCGATTCCTTTTCTCTTCTATCTTTCTTCCACCTGTCAGAATCACCTCTTCCGCAACCGATTCCCATGCTGAAAAAAAAACATTCATGTTGGAATGAAATATATTTCAACTTGGGAGATATTACTATTTCATTAAAAATTTGATTCCAAACATCTCTCTTGCCTATCTATCGTTTCTTCTATTCAGCGTCTTCTTGTCTGCGTATCACGTAAACGTTTTCATGACAGTTTACTCCACTGTGTATATTAACTCACAATCTATTCCCATTACACCCTGGAGATTTCTTTACGAAGAGTCTTAGGGTTTAGAGATTATCTCGAAAATGATGACTGGGTATACTGAGGTATACTGAATTGAATCTCATCAATAAAGCAGGAGAGAAGTCAGAACGCAAGTGGAACAAGATGCTTTATTCAAAGCAAGAGAAAATCTTCTACCTCCTCTTATCCCTATCCAACAAAACCTAATACCAAGTCGAATTTCCACAATCAGATACTGTTTCTTTTCTGGGTCTAGACTTTTCTTGGATTCATCCGTTCCTTATGACTGTTCGATTTCCTGTTCAACTGATTGTATCGTGTATCGGACTTTACTTTTGATATCTTCAAGAATGAGTAGGATATTCCTCTCCACCTATTGATGGAAATGGATTAAATGAGCTGATAACACGGGATGACAGTTGATGGTAATTTATACAGATATACATAAGAATATCCAAAACCAAAAAAAAAACTACCCAATCTATCTTCTAACCCTACTATATATTATCTTCCTCACACAATATTCATTTTTGTTGAAAAAAGAACTTTAGTTGTGATGAAATCCCTTGTGAGTCTTTAAGAGAAGTATGGAAGAATGAAAGAAAGCATCTTTCTTGATTCAGCAGGTTGGACCTAAATCAATTATTTAGTTTAGTAAATGTAAATCTATCGAAAACAAAGATCCATCACTCACATCAGCTCTAGTGATACAAGCGAATTGCATTGAACCTTTAATTTCATCCAACACTTTACCCTCAGCAACGACGTCATGAACATCTTGTAAAAGACCAGCGGCGACAGCACGAGCATTTCCAGCGTTGGTGTGAAGGGTTTTGACGACTTCTTCGACTGTCACGGGTGCGTGACCGGTTCTCCAGGCGTCGAAATCGGTGGATGTACAGATTAAAGTGTAGCTGAGAGTGAGAGTTTGTGTTAACTTCAGATTTCTTTTAGATAGGGAGAAGAAGTTTGTATTCACTCTAATTCTGCTTCTCTGGCCAATTTGGCTTCGGGGATGACGGACATGTTGATGATATCACCACCCCATTGACGGTACATGAGTGATTCAGCACGAGTTGAGAAAGCGGGTCCTAAGGGTGATTCAGTAAATGGGTCAATCAAGAAAAATAACGAAGATAATAATGAGAACAACAACGGCCTCACTCACCCTCCATACAAACAACAGTCTTTCCAGTATGTAACTTGACCCCAGATTCGGCCAAAATCTTCTCAACTTTGGGAGCGACAAAGTTGTTCAATTTGGTAGAAAAGGGATCACCGAACATTGAATGAACGACCAAACCCAAACCTCTAAAGAAAGTATCCACTCTGATACCCTTGGTTCTGTCGATGATTTGATCGGGAATGATGAAATCTCCAGGAGCGATTTCTTCTCTGAGCGAACCGACGGCTGAGAACGCTACGATCGCTTGGACACCGATATGTTTCAAGGCGGCGATGTTGGCTCGTCCGGGGACTTCGGTTGGGGTGATGGTGTGTGATGAACCGTGTCTTGAGAGGAAGGCTATTAGGTCTCCTGAAGGGAGTCGAGAGATTGTGATGGGTGACGATGGTTTACCCCATGGCTGCAGTGGGTGTAAGTTGGGGTTTGAAATTTATGGTGAGGTATGGCTTACTGTGTCAACTTCAATTTGTTTACTGTGGGGAGTATGATGTCAGCTGTGTACCATACAGTTGCTGACTGGTAACTCACACAACGGTCAAATTGTCAAGATGGTAGAGACCGGAACCACCGATACAACCTACGAGAACTGGGGCGGAAGAGTGAGTGCTGATCACTGACAACGTGCAAGGGATACATACCTTTTTCACCAGCTTCTAAAGACATTCTATTTGATATTAACTTTGAATAAGAACGAAAGTAAGATGACGAACGTAGCATCAGTCAGAGTCTGTGTTATCTTTTTTTCGGTCAACGGTCATTCGGGTGGAGGTTAGAGTAAGGTGTAAGTGAAGGATTAAGGGTAAAAGCACGTCAGAAACAGAACAGACACGTTTATAACGTTTATAACGAGTCAGTGGCACCGTGTTGGTGGTGTCAGTGTCGTCTGAACACAGGTCACAGGACATTGTACACTGTACGAGTACAGCCATGCTGTTCCAGTGATATCAGTGAGCCAGTAATGGTAAGTAGACCTAAGTCTATACAACAACTTGTACGTTTGACAGTAATCCCACTGTCCCCCTAAAATCCCTTTCCTTTGTGATTCCATCCCTTTCTAATGTTATCCTCCTTTGTACAAATGAAAGAGGGGCGTATAAAATACCATATCCCAATCAAAACAATGAATCAAACCTTCAAAACCCACCAAAAGAGTACATTTTCTTCGTTCTCAAAGATCCAAGATTGAAAGAATACCCAAATCATGGCGCCAATCTCCCCAGACACAGCTTTATGTGATTTCATGTATCGTCGGATGGTGACTCATATGTGTGAAATCCAATCTTCAGGTGGTTCGAATTACCACATAATCACCTTCGTTAGTAAGTCAAGTCAACCCTTCCAATATATATGCTTCCCCCATTGGTACTAATCTTGATCAGTTGGAACGGCATTCGGTTTAATCATGTACTCCCTCGCTTTAGATCTCGTCGAAACTCGACATCGTAATTCTATCTTGAAAAGTATTCGGAAAGATGTCGTTCTCTCATTTGAGGAATCTTCTTTATCAAATACTGGTTTGAGTGAGAAATTGATTGAAGTTGAATCAGGGATGTGAGGAGGATAGTTGATCATGACATACAACCCGTTGTATCAACAAAATTCATAAATTAACTTCTGTTGTACATAACATTGTACAGTAACCACCAAAGATCTATTCACCCTTTGCAGCATCCCTCCTCATCCTCTTGATCTGTTTAGCTTTGTTCGTAGCCTGTCTCTCTCCAAATCCTGAATCGTGCATTTCCTGTAAAGAACATCGATCAGCACTAGAACCTTAAAAATTCAAAGTAGTGATAACTTACCATGGTAGCAACCCTCCTAGCCACGGAAACCGCATTCAAACTCTCCAAAACCTGCTCCTCGGGTAAAACCAATTCTTCCAATGTGATCTTAACCTCCTTCTCAATATTTTTAACCAATTCCACATCCCTCTCGGTGATAATCGTGATAGCCAAACCACCTCTTCCAGCACGAGCCGTACGACCGACTCTATGAACGTAATCGTCTGATCTACGGGGACAATCCCAATTTATAACCATCGCCACCTCCGGGATATCTAAACCACGAGATCCGACGTCCGTGGTCACCAGCACTGGAACTTCGCCAGCACGAAATCTGGCTAATGACTGGAGTCTTTGGGGTTGGGTTAAATGTGAGTGAAGGGGTACTGAGGGGATTTCCAATGAATTCAATAGTAGATGAAGGAGATGCGCAGAGGCACATCTTTGCGCGAAAATGATGGTTGACGGGATGGTTAGAGTTGGATCTGATTCTTCCTGGGTCTTCTTCGACTTTTTCCCGTGTCTTTGATTTTTCTCTTTCTCCGTCGTTTCATCCTTCTTGGTGGTCAATCGAAGAGCAATATCGATCAGATCAGGTGGGTTGCGAAGTAGATAGTAAAGATACGGATCTCGAATTTGACTGGGTATGAATAAATATCTTTGTTTCAGATTCGCAACAGTGAGAGAGCTTTCATAAAACATCAGTCGACTGATCAATTGAGAAGTGATTATCACTTACTCCGACTCGACACGATAAACATAAGGCACTTCTTTCCCAGGGGCAGGTGGTTTATTCGCTAGTTCCATGATGGCATCGCTAACTGTAGCCGTAAAAAGACAAGTTTGACGTTTTGCCGGTATTTGTGAGAAGAGATATGCCAAATCAGGTGCAAAAGTGGATGTCAACAATCGATCAGCTTCATCGAGGACCTATTTTGAGTCAGTCCCTCTCCTTGTTTGATCATAATTCGACTCACTAAAACTCTAACCCGACTGAGTTTCCCTACTCCACTCCCGTCACTTCTGAGAAGATCGCATAATCTTCCTGGTGTAGCTACGACCACATGAGGTCTGGATTCAAGTTCCTGTGCTTGGGTCAAGGTATCCATTCCACCGACGATCGTCACGGTTTTCAATCCAAGAGGACGTCCAATGACAAGAAACTGTTCCGTTAGTTGATAAGCTAGTTCCCTATAGGTATTTTCAATTTACTGATACTGATTTGATGACGAGATTTTTACTCACCTCGTTGGAGTTAAGACCACAGCATAGACACCAAATGGATCTCTAGCGATTTTCTCAAGAATAGGTAAAGCAAACGCCATAGTTTTACCGCTACCCGTCTTAGCACCTCCGATACAATCTCGACCTAAATTAACTGGGTTAGGGAAAGCCTCGACTCGTTATAAATAAGACCCCTTACCTGATAAAATAGGCCCAACACATGCAGCTTGGATCTCGGTGGGCTGTTTGATATTGATTGTCTGAAGTGCTGAGATGATAGGTTGAGACAGGCCTAACGAGGCAAACGTAGTCTCCTTTGAAGGTTTTGGATTCGAAGGGAGAGATTTAGGTATGGTAGCTGGTTTTGTGATTTGAGAACGATTGGCGAGATTGACTCTGGAAGTGGTCGATGTTGAGACAGGTTGGGTGATTTTTCCTGCGACTTTCCAGTCGTTGGACGAAATCGAATTCGAACGTGACCTTTTCAGATGATTTGATCTCTTCGACGAACTACTAGATCCAACTTCCTCCTCCTCTTCTTCATCATCCTCGTTGTCACTGGATCCGCTATCATCCTCTGATTGATCTTCATCACTGTCGTCCGAGTCTTCGACAGCTTTCTGCTTCCCTAGCTTTTTCGCCGCCAACATTGATTTCAAGATCTCATCTTGATCCAGTATCATAGTTGGGGATGAAGGTTTGGCCTTGATGGATTTGACTTTTGTGTTCGTTTTTGTTACCATATTGGAATTGAAGTGAAATGTAAACTGTCAACAAAGATTGTTATGGTTGGATCAAATTTTTACAAATTGGTGATGCGGGGCTCCACGTTAGAAGGAAAAAAGAATGACCGGTTAAGTCGTGTCCTGCCAACGGATTGAATGGATGACGCAAACGAATTCTACCTTCTTACTTTCTACAATCAAGAAACCAATGATCATCTAATCAGAAAGAATGCCAGGTATACCTCAACCTGCTGTCTTACCTACAAAGGCAACAGAAGAATCAACGTCAACTCCAACACCAACACCCCAAGTAGTTCAATCTCAAGATCTCGTCGCATCTCTCCCAGCTCCCGTTCTTCGGTTATTAATTCTTTTCGCACGACCAATCTCATTCCTCAGAACATGTTTAGAAGTTATCCTATGGAAGAACGGTAGGAGAGTGCAGAGCTGGATGGTAGTCGGTGCTTGGTGGGGGTTATGTCTCGGTTCAAAACATGCCTTCAGGTAAGTTGTTCATTGTCGTTTGTCGTGTAAAAACAGTAGTTGATTATGCCAAGATATCTTCTCCCACCGTTATTATTTTTCCCATTGATTCCATTGGATTCTCTACGTCTACTGTCAAAAGATCGAGCACCACCAAAACAAAGTTTTTCACAGCCTTCCACACCTGAATCGTTACTTTGCACATTATCAGATCTTCACGCTATCCATGCTCTTCTCCCTCCTTCCCCTATCCCAACAGCTTCCACTTTATACGCTCGATTCCGTCAACTCGGAGTCAGAAGATTGGCCAGAGGTCTTGTGATTTTATGGATGGTATGGATACTTTCAGGTCGTTTAATTGGATATAGATCATTACTCCTTTTAGCTGGAACCATCATCTTACTTTTACCTTCACCACCTTTTGCTCAACTCTACAATCTCCTCTCGAAATCCTTAGCAGTCCGACGTGGTTTAGCACTAGCCTTTTTATTTACGTTTGGATCACCACCTGATCAATCTTATCGATTCGATCTAGCTTTTTCACCGGTAGGGTGGATAAAATCGAAATGGGCTGTCTCGCGTCGGCCATCGCTCGCTTTTGCTTTCAGACCTAAAATGAGTAACACTGCTGGTCTGAATGGTTCGGCCATCGATGATGAGGACTCGGAAGAGAAATCTGGGAACCCTATTTACTTCAGGTTCGAGGTTCAGGAAAACCAAAGATGGTGGATGGGTTTGGATTGGACTAGTGCTTTATTACCCCAAGAACGACCCAGTTGGTAAGTCTCCATTTCGATATATTGTGCTAATCTACAGGTGTGATTCTCATCTACTTCCTGTCTCACCTCCGTCTTCTTTCCCATTACCTGCAGCGGCATCGATTATTCTTCCAGTACCCACCAAAACCGATCCAAATGCCAAATGTAAGAGAACAGCCGTCTGGCGATGGTTAGATGACGATTGGTCAATTGTCCGAACAACTCCAACATCAAACTCTGCATCAGCGTCTATTCCACTTCCAACTCCCAAAATAGATGAGGAGCAGGAGAGCACCTCAGGTTTTTCTTTAGGTGGTACGACCAATCGACCTTTATCAGGAACATTCTCAACGGGGACTTCACCACCAACAGCTAGTCAATCCATCTTCTCCACGGAAGATGCTTTATCGGCGGGTGCGAGAGCTCATGCGATGGCTGAGCAAGCTTTCACGAAGGGTTTGGAGAGATTGAAAGCTAGAACTACTAGTCCTGCTGGGGTTGTTGGTAGTCGACCGGGTACAGGTTCTCCTGCTAAGAGTACAGAAATGAGAAGGGCAAGAACAGGAAGTCAGGCTAGTGAAGAGATAGTTGAGGATATACCATTAAGTATTGGTGCCGTTGTTACTGAAGTGGATGGAGTGAGTTGCTTATTGTCTCTTCTATATATCGATCCTAACGCCATCATCAGGTGACGGATCAAGATGGTTGGGTGTACGGAGATAACAAATGGGAAGGAATGGGACCAAGAGGCGGTTTAGGCAAAGTAAGTAAGACCAAAGAAGAGGATTGACAAATCACAGTTCACACGTCGACGTCGTTGGCAAAGAAGAGCGATTTGTACGGAAACCGTTCAACGTATATCAGGATCGGAGACGACGGCGACAGCGACAACGACAATACCTGTAGAGACCAAAGTCAGTGCCAATGAACCACCACCACTGGTAGCTAGACCATCTGAGAAGGCTCGTGCATCGCTGGAAGAAGACAGAGGTCATGCTACCGTCATCCCTGCTGCTAACAATCCTGGCAACGGAGTACGAGATGATCAATTGAGAATGAGATTGAAGAAAGCGATGGATTCAGTTGGAGGGTGATTTAACCATGTTAACGAAACGTATGAGGGTAGTCCATTTTGGAATGTTATGAGTTTCACCATTCTTTTTGTACACAGTATTCAACGATATGATATGAAATACATAAGTACTCTACTCGAGTTTGGTGTTGGCGTAGTATACTTCAAACGATCACCCAAACTCAAAAGCGGGCTTGAAGCTTGGTTTGTTGATTTACATTAAGCAAAATTCATCCAACATACAGAAAGTACAAACGACCTGAATCTCATAATACTTGTTATTTTCTTCTTTGACCACCCACGACATCCTTCCCTGTTAAATTGGTCATTCCAAAGTGAATTTATATATAGCACTTGTAGCTTTATACCTATCACCCTCCGTATATCCCTCAACTTTACGACTTGATGAGAATTTTGGTCTTTTTACCTTCTCTAGATCTTATAAGAATATCGATGAAAGTTTACTATCCCTCTCTTCGGATAATGATAGATATTCTTTGACTTGCGTTTCGCTGAGATCGAAAGAGCGGTATGTGATGACACTATTCTTTGCGGTCGGAATCTCCTGCCATTGAGCTGGTTTGGGTGAGATGGGAGAATCCCTTACATCCGGATCTGTTGGTTGGACCTCATACAATATTTCTTGCCAACTTTGGTGACAACAATCCAAGGGTGAGGGAGAGACTACAACATGGTCGATATAGACTTGAAGAGAAATTTTTCTAGAATCAATTAGATAGACATACTTCTCGTCGTCAGAGCGTGTGAACGTCAAAGACATTTCTGTTGACATGCTTGATGACTGGGTATGGGGAACGACAAATACGACAAGCAGGAAGAGAGGGGGAGAGGGAAAGGGGGAAAGAAGTATCTCTACTAATCTACTGCGAGCTCAGATTATCTTCGCCTTCTCGACTTGAGTGTTTCATAAATCGACTCAATGAAGAAGAAAGGATAACCATGTCTTTCAATTCAACAAAGGTTGCCTCTTTTGTTGGTGAGATGTTGCACTCACGCTGCCTTTTGTAGGGCTAACGCTTGTGCCAAACTTTCGGTTGGATAGTAGTGGTATTCATATACTTCAACTGTATCTATCATATGTAGATGGGTTCCGTATCTCCTATTATACTACAGTCTTTTGTTTCCTCCATTTCGTCTCTTCATTTCTAGATCTATGAGATTCACTCCCTAGTGAATTGATAGGTAGCACTCTTCGCACGATACCAGCCTTCATTCTTAGAGGAAGGATTCGAACCATAACCAACTTTGGGATGTTTGACTACAGATACATCTGATAAAAGAACCCTGGATAATTCACCAACCCTATATCCTGATAAAGATATATATTCCTTGACCTGCCTTGCACTGAGTTTGAAAGATTCATAGGTTACCATGCTGTGTTCATGAACCCACACCTGCCACTGTGAGGAGTTTTCAAGTGGGGCCGGACCTGCCAAGAACTCTGTATCATCAGAGTCGACCGGATCTACATGGTCTTGCCAATGTTGATCTTCTTTATCCAAAAGAAAAGGGGACAATTCAACTCCCTCAATCGACACTTTGATGGACATTTCCCGGGTGTCAATAATGTTGATCGACTTCTTATCAGTTGAGAGGCAGATTGTTATTTCGGACGACATCGCTTATAGGAAAGTTTTTTGCAGGAAAAACGATGAGAATTGTTAATGGTATGGAAAGAGGTTGCAAAGGTAGACAACTTTCCAAACTTGAGTTCAATCCATTGTCACTCTTACGTTATTTTGCATTCAAAGTCCACTCAATTCATTTCTCGAAAGTGTTTCTTCATAATTGACTGAAACGAAGTACACATAGGTTGCCAAGCTTCCTTTTACAATCAGAGTATCTCCGCTCGAAAATCGTGTTCTGCCACCAGATGAATAGACTACTCTGGAGTTTAAGAAGATACTCTCAGTGATCTCAATCACCCTGGCGATAGTATGTTTTGCACCAATATGGAACATAATCACACTAAAAGAGTCCCATCCTGTATGAGATTTACAAAAGGCATAACATTTCACACTTTCACATGATCGACAATTGTGCTTTGCGCCACTTTTGTCAGACAAGACTTGCATACATATGGTTGGATGATTCCCTACCCCGAGAGGGAGGAGAACATATCCATTGCCTATGGATAGATAAGTTTTAATCCTGACGGGGAACAGCATACCTACCTGTACAAGAAGCTTGAGATTTCTGGGTTCCTTAGCAGAATGTCCAGCGTCGGGAACGATTTGCAGGGTAAGTTCAGGCCAGGCTGTTTTGAGATCCCAAGCTTGATAAGGCTGAGAGTGGCATTGTTAGTGGTGAAGACGCTTTCGGACAGAACAGACTCAACTTACTGGGCATACAACATCGTACCTCCCATGCACGACAACACATGGAAGATGTCGTCTATTTACTTGTTTTGTCAGCACTCTTGAAAAGTAAAGGCTTATTCCTCTCGAACGTACATTTTGTCGATGTTCCCCTTCTTCAGAAGTTGACCCTCTTCCAACCATGCCTGATAACAAGTCAGTTGAGCTGCATAAATTTCAGATAGCTCAGAGTACTTTATTATAAAAGTAATGCGCTCCTAGTCTCGCATGAGGGCTACCAGAATCAGAGCTTTCCAATGCATTGAACTCACATTCCCCAGAGTTCGTCTTCAACCTTTTGTAGGGCGTTTGGATCCGGGATCATTTGTCCTGCAGCCAAATCCCAGGCATTCCATCTCTTGCTGGCAGGTGTATAGATATGAGAATCAGAAGAGGTAAGCCTAGAATGATAAGCTTTCAGTAAGTCATCTCGCTCTTCCTTCGGAATGTATTCTTCATACGCGCTCCTGGTAGGTGTCAGAAGATGTATAACACAAACATTGCAAAGACGCCTACCTTGACTCGGGAAAAAAGTCTTTCGGCCAAGATGAGGAGTTGTCAGCTCTCTATTTCCTCTCTCCCAGTACGAGCCATGTGGCTCACTTTGAATTCCATTCTGTAACCAATTCAAATCTGCTTGCCTTAGAAGGCAAATGCCTCGAAGGATCAGGGCAACACATCGTTCAGGATAAGATTGAGAATATGCCAACGCTAAAGTTGATCCCCTAAATGATGCTAGTCATCCAGTGTATTCGATTGACTGATAAAAAGATGGACATGCCATGATCCCCCAAAGACCATCCACTTAGGAATTTCCAATTGGACACGAAGCCGTTCTATATCTTCCACTATTTCTTCCTTAGTCTGTCGTCCACGAGGTGACTAACCGATATCCCAAGTTGTATTCTCCTTCAATTCCGCGAGACTGAACATCGCTCTCAGTCAAAACGCCCTTGCAGGTTAGTCACTAACGGTGTAGATCTCCCTGTACCCCGTTGATCAAATAGAACAATTCGGTAGATTTCGGGATTGAAGTAGACAGTATCAGCCGGTGACGTTCTTCCACCTGGCCCTCCATGTCTGTGGACATTTGGGTAAGTGTTTTGGCGACTACAAAGAAGTAGGCAGATCTTACAGAAATACCACTGGATGATTAGTGTTTCTTTTTTAGGAAGCAAACTCACCAGGCTTTCCAGATGGGTTTCCTGATTGGGTATAACTTGGGGACGGCACAACACCTCAGCGTGACAATGCATGGCTCCATGACAAACATGCACTCACTGAATGGTATGCAAGCTCGAAACCTGAAGCTTTCCCTCCTCATAGGCTTGGATCTCTGGGTAAACCATGGAGGTAAGAAAAAAACTGTATAAATGAAAAGCCAAACTCTGACAACGAATGCTTATGAATTGAGCTTCAGCTTGCAATACAACATCTGTATTCCTTGGCAAGGTCACCCCTATCTTTGAGAAGGTCGTCCTATCTTCCAGTCAATAAGAAACCAAAATCCAGTGGACGGGCCCGTCCGCTCGAAATACCACAACCAACTTTTCACGTTGATGGTATACAATACTTACAGTATGTTGGACGGAACCGTCCGTTCCTTATCTTCAGTACCATCATTCAATTTATATATATGGGCATATAAAGCATCCAATGTGACTGACCACATCCCACATCCATTCAGGTCTCGACTAGAGCTTCTTTGAGGTATACAATGAGTGAGTACAGAGGGTGATTTTCCAGTATGACTGACACAATGTAGGTACAGACCTGAATTACGATGAGACAACCATGACATCCACTGCCGTAGTAACACAACTGGGACCACAGCATCAGTCCTTACACGAAGAGAAAGATATGATGGATGTCAAGAAGAAAGACGTATCAATCGTTGCTGTACAAGATGTCCAAGCGCCGACTGAGGAAGATGTAAGTTATGAACCGTCATAATCTTACTTTCCTAACTTGGAACTCTATTAGTACCTCAACCTTCGCTTAGTGTCAGCTCCACTTCCGTGGCCTGCTTTGGCTATGTGTTTGATAGAACTAGCGGAGCGTGCATCGTTTTATGGCTGCTCCAAAATTTTCAGTAACTTCATTCGAGGAGGTCTACCAGTCGGAGGTAACGGTGCTGGTGCAGTCGCTCCTGGATCAGCCGGGGTCAACCAGACGGCGGGTGCCCTTGGTCTTGGATCCGTTGCAGCCTCTGCTATAACTACCACATTCTCCTTCTTGGCATACGTGGTACCAGTATTAGGTGGATACCTCTCTGACACGAAATGGGGACGCTTCAAGACAATCTGGATAGGGACCTTGGCTGGTTTTGTCGGTCATGTCGTGTTGGTCGTACCAGCGATCCCTTCTGTGATTGCCAGTGGGAATGCTCTCGCTCCGTTTCTTATTGGTGTCCTCGTTTTAGCTTTTGCTTCTGGTTTCATCAAGCCTTGTATAGGTCCAATGATTTGCGACCAGTCTCCCGTGAAGCGACCGACATACAGTGTGACCAAAAGCGGGGAGAAAGTTATACTCGACCCTCAAACGACTATTCAGCGGTACCTGTTGATAGTGAGTGATAGCTAGCATGTCAGATAACTGATCTATAAGTACTACTGGGCGATCAACATCGGTGCATTCTTTGCACTAGCTACAGCGTACTCGGAACGCTTTGTTGGCTTCTGGCTAGCCTTCCTTGAACCGGGAATTATCTACATGATAATGCCTCTCGTACTTGTCATCTGTTCAAAACGGTTATATCGTGCACCCCCTCAAGGATCTGTTTTGGTCGAAGCTATGTTGGTGTTCAAGCGGCTCTTCAAAAACGGAGGATGGTCTAGATCTTGGCGAGGAGGAGATGAATTTTGGAACAGAGCTAAACCAAGTTTTATCGAAGCCCAAGAAGGCGAAATCGATCGCTCTGTCATCTACTGGGACGATAGATTCGTAGACGAAGTACGACAGTCTTGGGCAGCTTGCGCCGTGTTTTTCATTACGCCAATCTTTCATCTTGCTGATGGGGGTTTGGGCAACTCGTTGAACGACATGTCTGCTGCTATGGTACTCTCTGGGATTCCCAATGATATTTTCCAAAATTTCAACGCCCTTTCCATCGTTATAGGCTCTCCACTCATCACTTGGGGCCTATATCCTCTGTTTGAGAAGATGGGATATCCTTTGAAACCGATGACTCGAATGGCTATCGGATTCGTACTTGGAGGGTGAGTTGTTGTCCCTGATGAATATTTCCGGCGCTTATAAGTTGGTTAGTATCGCCATGATCTTTGGAGCTGTTCTTCAATGGAAAATTTACGAAACGTCACCATGTGGTTATCTCGCAACTACGTGTAAACAGGTATCAACAGTCTCGATTGCATGGCAAATCCCAATATACGTTCTCCCAGCGATTGGAGAGATTTTTGTCAGTGTAACAGCATACGAGCTTGCCTACACCCGTGCACCTGCTCGCATGAAGGCATTCGTATTCGCTGTCTGCATTCTCTCCAACGCTATGTCCAGTGCTTTTAGTCTAGCTCTCTCCGCAGTAGTCAACGATCCTTATTTGATTTGGTCATACGTAGCAATCGCTGTCGCTTCTTTCATCTGTGCCGCTATCCTTCCGATTTATTTCAAACATCTAGACGATCGTGTGGATGACTTTCAAGATCGAGACAGACAGGAAGGACTCCAGCAACCAAACAACCAGGATGAAAATGAAATTGAGAAAAACGTCTGAAGCGAAAGAGCGGGGTGTATTGATGTAGAGGTTCACGGTCTGGAGAGGGAAAAGTGTTCTTGTCAAGTTCGGTTGTAATTTAAGAATGCTCATGTAGTTGCGTGGAATCTTGGGATTTTTACACATATTAGACATCGGTTGTTCAAAGAAATAAATGAAATTGAGTATGATTTTACTCGCACTCCTTGACTGCAAGAAGTAATCTAATGAGCAGGCCATGCATGAGTAACACCACTTTGAACGAATAAAGCCCGAAGTTACTTGTCGTATAGCTAGCTAAAAAGAGATTCATCGTTCTGAATTATCTAAGTCAAATGCCTAGCAGATGCACTCGCCTCCTTCTCTTTCGGCGGAGGAGTCGAAGATTTATTACAAACCAAGAAAATCAAACCAATAACAGCGATAACCAAGATTACCGTCATCTCTTGCCAATTATCAAGAACCGTTTCTTCTGGCGGTAAAGCAGCTAAGAATGGTACAGCTACCATAGGTGTAAGTATTTCTCTTTTCATGAATTGACAAGTGTGACTTACTCCGGGGAGGAAGTTGAACAGGTTGTGGAGGTGGTGCTATCGGTGCTGGTGGAGGAGGAGGGACAGGTTTAAGTTGCGGTGGTGGTTTAACCGTTTTACGTCGTACTTTATTAGGAACCTTTCGATAACCCCCCTTATTCTTATTCGTATTTTGACAGTCTAAGGTTGATTAGAGGATGTCAGTGACACCATACGATACAGTTCTGGTACATACTTTGAATTTGAACGGCGCTGTTACCACCACAAGGATTATTTTCAATCCTCTGAGGCACAGGCTGATTGTTATTTTGATTTTGGTTTTGGGTCATAGCGACCATCTGCGCCACCTGCATTTGTTGAGACGTCATCTGTTGATTCATCATCTGGTTCATCATCATCATTTGCATAGTGTCAGCAGTTTGTTGACGTCGGGCTTCAGCTTCTAAAGCAGGTGACCTGAAGCTGGGATTATGTCAGTTAAAAGAATCTTGGTCAATGAGACTTACTCTTGGTACTCTCTGTCTCTTGACCTATCTCGCTCTGTTTCTCTCTCCCTTTCAAGTTCTTCACGGTAAGCTTTCTTTGGACGATCATCATCCTGATGTTCGTCGTCATCGTACTTTTTCTTTGGAAGAGATCGGTGGTGAGGTCTACGGTATTGACGATGTTCGCGATTGGAAATGCGACGTGTAGCGTGAGAGTAAGGTTGGCCTGGAGGTGGATGTCTTGCGGAGGGATCGTTCACCCATTGCTGATCAAAGATACCTTGTTGAGGTGACACCTGTTGATGTATAATAGAATTTACTTGGTGCTGTGGTTGAGTTTGATACGGATATTGTTGATCTTGACTATGTTGTACAGGGACAAACACCTCTTCCTTGATAGTTTCAGCTTTGACATATTCAACATTATCGGCAGCCATTTGTATCCCTTCTAAATCCGGAATTGAATCATCTGGAAACTCGAACGGTTCACCTTCCGCTGGGCGAAAAATCTGTGATGGAAGATTGTTGGAAGGAATGACCTCTGGGAGTGATTCGATAGCATTGGCTTTGGGATCGACCTGATGCCTGTTCGTCGTATTCAGTCACGTAAAAATCAGATTATACACGATTGCTTACTCTTGTAAAGGGTAACTTCCAGGGAGTACAGGTGTATCTTCTACTTCATCCATGTTGAATTATCCATTAAGGACAAAACTCTGAAAGTGGTATAATTTGTCATCACTATGCATATACTGTATATGTATTTAACAGTAGGCTCAACGGAGCTTTTGAAAGGTGTGAAAAGTGTTTCAGTAAATTGTGAACTAGGCAACTCTCTCAAAGGAGCGTTACTAGCAGAGACGGGATGTATCAGGTATACCTGTAAAGTACAGTGTAGCTCCAAATGAGAGATGATAATATGTATCAAGACATGTGACAATGCATACAATACACCACAAGGTAAAGCTAATAATCAGAACCCTCTAAACCCACCAACAATATGCGGACTCATAGTACTATCAAACCTCCCCCAAAGCGGACCTCCAGGCAAAGCAGCAAATGGAACATCAGCTTTCCCGACTGAAAAGCAAAACCTCTTATAATCAGGTTTAACTCTCTTGAAATATTTGGGAGCGCCGTAGACGTGATGTAAGGGGATGACAGATTCCCAACCAAAGAGGGGTGTTGGACCTTGGCCGAAATCTTGGAGGACTGGGGCTGGGGTGTAGGGGTTATGTGGATAGGGGATTCGGTGTTGTAGATGGGGTTGCGGGGCTGGGTGGAAGTAGATTGGGTATGGGTATTTTGGGTGTTCGTGTTGATAGGTAAGAGGATGATCGTGTTGGGGAGAGTTGAATGGAAGTTGTGGCGGACTTGAATGCTTGACGCTTTTCGTTGAACTGCGCTTGTGACTCTGATACTGTAAATATGATGAGTTGAAGACGTGGATAATCGCTTACAGTGACCATGCTAAACACTACAGTATACCCTTTTTAAGAATACCTTGGAAGCCTGCAATTCAGCAACTCTCGTTTCTCCTTTTAGGAGCCCAGACGGGGTAATGCAGACTCGTACTTGTAAAGCTCCTTTCTTGATAGTGCCACTTTCCAGAGATGATCTTCTCCTGTTCAATCGACATACAGTAATTCAAGGGGTACAAATACATGAATACCGCAGAACAGCTACAAAACAACAAAGGCTAACTTCCTGTCACCGTCTTCATAACATCAATTCCATCAGAACTGTCAAAACTACCAGTAATCGTACAGACTTCTTATTTCAAAAACGTGTTTCTCTCGCCTTTTCACCAATAAGTCCCCGCCATATAAGCATAAGGGTTGTAGAGACCACCATAGCCTACACCGTAGTTTGGACCGTAACCCCATCTACCCATTGGGTATCTGCCGTACATCATACCATAAGGATAAGGGTAGAGATACATCTAAAAGAAGTACGGTAGTCAGTGATGACCATTGTGGTAGGTGATGATTGACTGGTGGTATGAAAGGGACTTACTGTACTGGTACTAGTTGACAAGTAGATAAATAAAAGACTTTGTAGTTATTGAAAGTTCGGGTTGGAAGTAAAAGTTTATTCTTGGTTTGCAAAATGATAAATTGGTTTGTTGAATTGAACAAAAAACAGAAAGATTTCGTCCGTATTTATACGTCAATCAGAGATGGAAAAAGTCAAGCGATAACACAATGAAAAAACCACCATGGGTCTCCATTTATCTCATCCCTATCCCTCCTTTGAACACATTCGAAGAAACATGTCAGAAATATTTTCATCCTTTTAATTTGGTGCTCCTGATGTCGTTTATCCTGTGACGTCAAGATTTCTTTTCAATATAGTCATCGTTTGGACGACATGAATGGACTGTTTGAGGGGTAAGGGGGGATTTGATACTGTATTTCATCATTGTTCAATCAGGAGTCACAAAGGTTAAAGACAATAATCAATTTTAACGAGATCAAGATTATTGCTCATTGTGAAGAGTTGTTTCAGCAGGTGTAACAAGTCATTTGACGTCATAATTCGAAGATCTCCTGAAAACCTGTGAGTACGATAAGCGAGAATCCAAAAGTCTTGCATGATATGTTGTAAAAAAATCATCAAATTCAGCATGTAATCGTATCAACAAACCTTTCTCCTAATAGACGTCATGCACCAAATACCGTCATCACAGCTCATCCCTAAACCATTGTTTCGCAACCTCCTCTTCATCCTCCCTATCCTTTTCTCTATGTTCATCCTTTTTCTTAAAGAAACCTAATTTCATTTTCTGGGCGAGTTTCTCTGTTCCAGCATCATCGTCTGGATAAGGATACAGTTTCTCTGGATCGTTCGACATGGTCAGTGGTCGAGGTGTTGGTCGATAGATTGGATCGAACGTTGTGGAAGTGGGTCTAACTTTCGAGTTTGATGAGGGATATCTGTAAGAATTAGTTTCATAGTTGATTGTGGTGGTTTAACTTACATGATACCTTCATCTGGGCAATTCGATGTTCCAGTGTAATCAGTAACTGTTTTCCATTGTCCGGATTGGAAAGTGCCTTGAACATGCAATGGCCAAGAAACTGATATCAATGTTTTGTTATCACAGGATAACTATGGTGGTCAAATATTAGCATTGGTCGAACAGTAGATATCAGCTAGAGATGACATACAAGCGGGGTGAATTCCGAAGCTGAAAGAGCCGCGTTCAATTCTGATAGAGAATACGTCACATCGCTGGACGGTGTAATCTGGGTATTGAATTAGACAGGATTTCAAATTAGAGAAGTAAACCCAGCACTCACGTCTGCATTTGAAAGTAAAAGATCGGTAGCAAACTGAAAATGCAAATCATGGATCGTGTGGAAAAAAGCTGCGACCTATTTGACTTTCAGTTTAATACTCATTCCACCTGCCGAGAAGAACCTACCGATTCTGCAGGACTGCTACCGCATGTAGGAGCGAGTGTAGAGATATACCGACCAGCGGTCATCCACTAGATTTCAAAATCGTCATCAGATCGGTGAGAAATTGGAAGACAAATGATCACCTACAGCTCTCTCCCAACTTTCCTCGACACCTTCGCCAACTTCACTGTTCGCCCATTCAGATTCAGCTTTCACGAAATCATCTTCCCCATCAAAGACCGAAGATTTCAAACAGAAAGAACCAATCTCTTCATGAGTGTAGGAAGGTGAATAGGGAGTTTTATTGTTTGAAGTCGTAGAATCACAACTACCATCGTTTTAGCTAGAGCTACATTTATCAAAGTCAACCTACTTGAGTACCTCCAACCCGTCGATACCCCAACTTCCAGCTTCACTGTCTACGTCAGGTTCAAACTTCTGTCGAAATAAGAATAAACCCTCTGGCTGGGGAACACAACATGGATCTACAGTTTTGATTTCTGTTGAACAGGAGAGGACGTTAAGGTTTGAGCAAGTTGGAGTTGAAGCGCGTGCTGGTATGGTGTATTGAAGTAATGTTAGAATTGTTATCAGCTTGAGGGATTGCATTGTGGATAGACGTAGTGACTCAGAGGTATTTCACACCCTCGAGATGGCCAATCTATAACTCCAATATGTATGCAATTAATTGTTGTATCGAGTATGGGAATCTTAATTCCAGCTACTTGAGTAGCAACCTGAAATTAATGTTAACAACCACGCGACTATCACCTTACTTCAAACATCTTCTTCTCGTCCAAATTCAACCATTATCTTATCTGAAAGCAATGTCATATCTACTAGATTACACAATAAATCATCTTCCCAAGTGAGTGAAACCTCCCCTCCCAAAGGAAATCATTAAACCACCTCTCACAGAAATCTCAACATCCCAAATCCACCAGGCTGCGTCGCAGGAAACAACAAAGATGTCCAATCATCAAAAGTAAGGTCCATTCCATCGTACCCAATCCAAATCCCCTCAAGCCAATGCTAACGCTAATCAATTTGTTAGATACATAAATCAGATACACTCGTGATTCAAAGTAGAAAAGCTACCGAGTTGAAATTACGTAGAGCGTGGGATGTAGCTCTAGCGTATGTCTCTCTCTCTTTCGATCGTAACGGTCAGCACTGATCGATGATGATCTACTGTAGACCAGCAAAGGCTTTACCGATGCAAGGGATGATGTTATATTTCTCCGGATCTGGGATCCAGATCTTCTCCATTGGGATGATCTTCAATCTATTGCTTGGACCTATCACGGCGTTATTTAACATCTTCAGGAGTACGTTCGTATTTCATATTACGTTCTGCGTGGTCTAGCTTATAAGACATATTTAATAGCGTTTGAAGCTTTCCGTTCTTCTACTTCGAGCAGTATATCTAAGAAAACGGATACGGAAGAAGAATTATCTTATGCTCCGTTGATCATGCCTATGATAGCTTTCGTTGCCTGTCAAGGATTAGTGTGAGTAGATATATCAGATGAATTTTGAGCACCAAACTGATTCATATGATCAGTTTCGCGTTGGGTGTATATAAATGTTCAACGATGGGAATCTTACCTACAGGTTCATCAGATTGGTTACAATTCGAGACTAGACCTGATGTGAGTTTTTAACACTTTCTCAACCGAAGATCAAATTAACACCGTGGACATACAGTCACCCACTTGGTCAGCAGCTCGTGCTTATTTTCTAGGATGACAAATGTGTTGTATGCATGAAATGAATGAATGAATGAATGGATATGAGAGGAGAAAAGTCATATCTCAATTTAATCAACATCGCCTAAACCCTTCTCCACCTCCGAATCATCGTCCTGCCTTCCATCCCCACCTTGAGATACAGGTTCAGATTTCAAAGATGGACCTGGCTCCGTAACCTGAAATCCATTAACAGAAGGTCGAGACGGTCCAACGAATTCCCTAACCCTCTCATAGAAACACATGAAAACGTTACCCCTACATTCAACCAAAGCTTCCGGACCAACCTCCTCCACATCATCATCACTAATTCTCAACCAACCCCTCCCAGGTGAAATCGGTTCACCGTTCCTAACCTGACCGAAATATGTGCAATCCTGACAACCACATTGATCAGGACACGATTTTTGTGATTTACTCGGTCGAAAAGTGTCATCTACTTGTTCTTCGTTCGTCGATGAAGCTGGATATTGAGATTTTTTGATTGGTTTACGTCTGATACAAATGAAATGACCTGATGAATGCGTATATCCGTAATGTAGAATCACGGATTCTAATCGATAAAGGATTTTCGATTGATTGGAATTGTGACTAGATGTCGACGCCGATTTTAACATAGTTCTAACGTCTGATCTCTCTTCGAACACACTTGTTGCGACGAATCTTGATAAATCTAAGATTAACGGGAAATTGATTTTAGAGGTTTTCTTCATAAGCACTCCGTAAGGTGTATATTCAGATCTGATAAAATGTAATCGTAGAGATTGAGGTGGTCTGGAGATGATAGCTTCCCGTAAAGAATCCGAACGTAACGTTTGCCACTTGATAGGTATAGGTGAACGTGGTATGATCGAATCCAACAATTTATTGTTCGACGGTGGTAAAGTCGCTTCACCGAATCCTTGAACGATACCAGCTTCCAACATTTCTTTCAATCTAGTTTCAACTCTCCGAGTATCTCTCGCTCGTTTCTTTCGACTAACTGTCATTGTACCTACTACCGTTTCTTGGGTTGGTAGATTTTCCAAGGTCGAATAAGATCCTGAAGCCGTTCTGGCCGTTGGAGAGATTCTGGACTGGGATGATTCACTAGGTGTTCCAGCTGGAGCTGATAGTCTTTCGACTTCAGCTTGGTAGAACGCGATGGTTTGTCGTAAAGAACACATTTCACAGGTTACACCTTCCAGATTTTCAGGTGATAGATATTGAGCAATGCAATCGTCCAAAGATACTTCGCCCTAATTCGCTGAATGAGAACCCTGTATAACTCAAACACGGATCTACTCACATTAAGAGGAATAGCCAACTCCATCCCACCAAGAGTCTCCAATCGCAAGACCTCACAATACCCACACCTCTTACAAACTCTCCGTCTAGCCATCAAACCTTCCCAAGGCTGGGCGATCCCTCTAATCTTCTTTCGTCGCTTAGCACCACCATCATCCTGTCGTATACCGTTACTCCTATTTGAATCTGATTTATCACTAGCATAATTCTGAAGTGTCAACAGATCACCCAAACCCTTCAATTTAGCTAATTCACCAGCGACTTTCATGGCTTCATCTGAAATCGCTTCTGCTAGAACAACGAAGAGTTCATGAGCATCTTGTTGTTCTCTTGTCGCGGTAAGACGACGAATTTGGGGAAGTGGAGAGAGAGCTTGTAAGAGGGCGATTGGACGTAGAGCTGGTGGAGGTCTACTTTGTGGGGTGTTGAGATCTGAAATGGTAAAAATCAGCACATGACTCTGGTCATTTAACGACCTCCTGAGATAGAAACTTGCCTTGTAGCACTTCAAATAGGGCGTCGGTCACAGGTGTCGGGAAATCCACTTCCACAGCCAAAGCGATGATTTTTTCCAAATGATCCACCAGTGAAGCGATAGAAGCAAAAGCCTAAAGCAATCGTTAGTTGTCGTACATTGATGAACACCATATAAAATCCAAACCAACCTGAAGAACTGAGTTCATGTAGCATAATGTACCACTCAGATTTATCATACCAGGAAAATACATTTTCACCATATCCTGACCTACACCTAAGTAACGTCAGCGTAGAATACGTTTGGGTCAAAGATAACCTTGACCTACCAGGACTAACGACTTTCGCTCGACGTCTTTTCAATGGTATCCCCTCCTTATCATCGTCCAGCGACAGTAGTCCCTCCGCCTCCCCACTATCAGAAGAATTACTCAACAACTCAACATTAGTCGGTGATTTCCAAAGTTTACCTAAACCCAAAACCATCTTAGTGTTGTTGTACCAATCTACCAGAAAACGATAGAAGAATTCGTAAACGACAACTCCGATGATCTTCAATTTGTTTTGTAGATCTATTAGAGATAGATGAGGTTGATTGTCTGTGATTTCGGTTTGATTAATCGACGATGAAGGTTGAGATTTGACGGTTTGATGACGTTTCCTCAGCATTTCACTTATATCACAAGTTGGGGTTTACGCATATCTTAACAGCCTTTCCAGCTGACGATTTTGCGTGAATTGATTTAGCTTGAACGGAATGAAGTGAAACGAAAGCGAAAAGAGTGGAAATGAGTTGAAGAAAAACAACAAAAGAAATTGGTAAGATTCAAGAGTTGCTTTGACCAGGACCATGTTGCGTAATTACTGCATCAACAATTTCAACTTTCTACTTATAACACCATGTCATCAGCAAAAGATGAAGCTCGATTACAGAATGCCAGAGAAACCATAGATTGTAAGTCCGACCTTCTGTACTTCATCATCCCTAACAGGAACTTGATAGCATTACACGATCTGTCACAACTGTTACAAACTGGTAAGTCTCTCTCTCCGTGTTCGCGTCCACCCTTTCTAAATATTCCATCTTCTTATCTGAAAATATAATCGCTTAGGTCTCGATAAACAAGCGCTATCGATTTGTGTGGGTATGATAGAAGCTGGTGCCAATCCCGATACGTTAGCTGTAAGTTTTTGATCAATTGGAAACTTTGGATTCTATTCGACGTGACTGATCTATGTTATTTTTTTAGGCTGTGGTCAAAGAACTCAGAAGAGAAGCTGAACCTGTTGCTGAGAGTTGAGATGGTCTTGATTTTACTCAAGGATGACTGTATTGACGATGCTTACTTTGAGTTTATGTTGTAAACTATTTGGGTTGATTGATCAAGCTATGTACTCTTACTGGTGCATCCACCACCTCACTACCCATCTCTTAACATTCACGTACTGCAACCATTAAGAGCACCGATGAGATACTATAACTACTTGTCTGCATTATTCTATCTTGGACAAAATCGGTATCCTAATCTTTCTTTCTCCTGCTGAAATCTCCAAATCACCCTAATCCCTCTTCATATGACCTCCAACAGCAAGCGTTAAAGTCGATGGTAACTTCTCATCACCAACAGTGTAAAGAAGTGCAACACTCCCAACCAACAATCCAACAAGAAGAACAACAGAGAAAATGAGGATGACGAAAGGACTAAACATTTCACCACGATTAGAAACGTTTCCCTGTCGATAAAACAACATAACACGACTTACATTGAATAATCGACCTTTTGGCATTCAACACCAGCGAATCCAGATGCACATTTACAGCCCCAACATTCACCATTGCCGTAGCTTGATTTTGACGCACAAACTCCACGTCCGTTACATGAAGTTGAACTTGAACAGGATGAATTTGAAGAATAACACGCAGCGGCTAAAGTAGAATTCTTGACCAATGTGACTGGAGCTTCAATGTTTCGTGGGGAGAATGATGTGGTGGTAGAAGGGAGAATGATAAGGAGTAATGGTGGTGAACCGGGAACTGTCATCTGTTTACAATGTCAGATCGAGTTAGGAATGGAATGAAAGGGACTAACAGCTTCTAAGCCAGCTTTGACACCTTGAACACCAGTCTTGTATACGTCGTCGTGTTTGGATAAGCCCTTGAATCCAGAGATAGAAATCGCTTCCCAGGGATATGAGTGGGTCGAGGAGTGATCTACCCAAGGTAGGGAATCGGCTAAAGCAGTGAGACATGATAATTCGTGTTGCAAGGTAGCAGCGGCTTCTGCGGAAATTGAGGAATGTATCAGTAAAAGGTTCCAACCGACTCTGATGATCTCAACCTACTCGTACCAGCGAGATCGAAGATGTCTTTGAATGATTTAGCGAACTCTGGTAAAGCATCCAAGATATGAGTCAAGAGGTGAGAAGCTCTATCGAGATACGGAGCTAAAAGTGAGCTAGAAGATTCCTCAGGGATATAGAACGATGGTGAAGAAGAGAAAGTCGTTGGTAAGACATCTATCAAGCGATCAGCGCACGAATATGCTAAATCTAAACACAAATCCTACCTTGGGCATTGATTCCACCTTCGATAACAACGACCTTAGGTCTTCCGCTTTCCTGCTCATTAGACCACATGTGTAGTAAATGACTCCAGAGTCCTTCATCTTCAGGTACTTCTTCGAAATCAGCGATATTCTCTCCGAGATGATGAGAGAGAACTGCTTTGGCTTGACTTGGGGTTAGGGTCGGGATTGAAGTGAAGGGAGATTGAGATTGGGGAGTTGGGTGGAGATAGATTTCTACATTCTGTGAATGCGAATGTGATCTCGCTAGGATTGTAGGTATGAGTGGTATGATTAGTGCTGCTAATGATAAGATCATTGTGGATGTGGATGTTGTTGTGGATGGAAAATATCACTGTCGAGATACGATAGATATCACTCTCTGAAAGCACCTGGTCATCCGTCTAACCTTAAATTTCCCGCCCACTTAGATTCCTAACCTCGAGGCATGTGGCTCTGAAAAGACATGATTCTCGTTTTCGGAAATAATACTGATCAACTAGCTTTAGCTTAGTCCTCAACGACATTCCTAATGTAGTCAAACTCTACATTAACCTCTGCTAAGAAAATTCTACGACAATCGCTGACAGTAGTGAGTAAAAATCGCATCCAACATTCACTATTTAACTACTGAATCAAATAATCAAACTCAAACTCAAACTCAAGACCTTACTCAAACTCCTATTCTTTACAAACTCTTACAGACTAACCTAATTCAACAGAGCTCTCCTATGGGGAGCTTCGCAGAGCCTTTAGGCGTCTGTCGGGGCGGTGCTAAAATAGAGATAAATGTTGTGTCCTCCTTTGACGAAATACAAACTCACCTGTATGTCTCAGCTCCGGCTTCGATAAGCTTCTTGAGAGCGTCGAACTCATTATCCATGTTGTTGAGGTACTTGTCGTGGATCAAGTCTTTACAGCTGTCTCTGGTCTTGTACAAAATATCGACAAAGACTTCTGGGGTCGTGTTGAATTCTAAGGTCGTGTTATATTCTAATTTTGTACTATCATAATTCTCGAGGACTATCTTTACGATTTGACCAGCGAGATATGATCCAGAATCATCCCTGTAAGACCAATCAGTGAGAAAATGTGGGACGTCTATATGAAAAACATTTACTTGGTTTTGTTTTCGATGGCTTGCAGTGTTGTTTCCATCGCATCGAACAGGGAGATGGGTCCATGAAGCGCGGCGCGGCGACTAGTTTGGCCTTTGATGATGTCAAGACTGAAATCTAACAAGGAGGTGTACTGCTTAACAGGTCTGCCAGGAAAAAGGAGAAGATATCTGAGCGTTTTATCGGTTTGGAACCAGGTTTGATCGTTCTCGGTGAGACTCTTAGTGAGATCGGTGACGAGGGACTTGACTACGATCCCGATCAATTTCATGCTTATTAGAGGAAAACGAGTGTTTCGTAGCTTACCTGTGATGCCTTTTGATTTGTATGGCTCAATGAGAGTTTCAAGTTTACTTTTATTGGACGACATGTTAGTGTTATCTACTTGAAAGTTCTGTTGTTGTATTTCTTAAAAAAATTTAGAAAAATTCCAATTTCAAAACAAGGTTGAAAACAACCTACAATTTCAAAAAGAAAGTTGAGTGAGAAAGAAAAATAAATAGTTCAGAAAGATATTCCCTCCCTCTTTTAATACCTCTGAATTTTGATAACAAAAGTAATCACACATGCTGAACGGTTAGAAGGCTCTGTCTTTCAGACGTCATTAGAAAAGGACATTTGCAATTTTTTGCAGAATGATACATGCTTTGGTCCGCTAAAAGCTGACTGAAGGCTCAGCAACCTTTGATTATAAGTGTCTTCTTTACTCCACATATTACTGTGATGACGCTAAAAGATGTTGGAAGATTCTTCCCCTTGACCCTAAAGGAGAGTCTTCATTTAAAATGTTTATCGGAGGTTTTTCTTGACTAATTAGATATCAAGGTAGGAATATGTAGACGATACAGAGCTCCAATCATATTGAAGATCAAATCGAAAAAGAAGGAAAAGTACAGTAAATAATCTTGAAATGTCCCCAGACAGCTGGCCAAATCAACTTGTAATTCTAGCCACGAACACAATTCGTCACTCAGGGGATCATCTCAGTGGCATGAGCTGCTACCAAAAAAACCACAGACCAGCTATCGGCATTGACGTCGTACTTTGTCTCATAGAATGTTTTGTTCAATTACCACCTCGAAAATGATTTTGCACCGTACCAAAATGCAGGGATCACCCAAAAAGCTCGAGACCTTCGACTCTAGGATCGAGAGGATCTGTGCAGTTGATTAAGCAGAAAAATAAATCTGACTGGTAATTCATTTTCCTTGTTAAGCATTTGTTGACTGTTGACTTTGAATAATGACACAAACACCACTGTTTCGACGAGTTTCAGTCTCCGAAAAGTCACCTTCTTTACTAGACCATTTACACTCCCATCCACCATCGCCTTCACATTCACATTCACATTCACATTCACATTCACAGCCACATTCCCATCATCATTCTAGTCTTTTGCCTACACAGTCAGTAATCATTTCTTGGAACATAACAAATTATAGGCTAATGACTACAACAGGCGGATTTTGCTGAGAAGAGTACCGTATTTACTTCTATGTGCAATTCTCTCATCATGTTTCCTCTTCGCTTTCGTCTCACCTTTCGACAACCAAACTCAACTGGTCATGCCAGATCCGTCGGAATACAGGGCAGAAACTCTGATCATGATGGCAGATTCAAGAAGTCCGACTGTACCTACTGATTTGAACGAACAGATTCCTTATATGACATTGACAGCGTTGTAAGTTACAAAGATGTGATTAAATGCAGCTGATCCGAACCTTTTCGATAGAATAAATTATGAATATGCAAAATTTATAGGAGCCGATTTCGCTTTTTATCTTTACACTCAAGATTCAGAGCTTGATCCGTTAGTCCAGAGAACGCCGAATGATCCATATTGTAAACATCCAAGAAGGGGTTGGAGAGCTGCGGCGTGGTGTAAACTTCCTGCAGCCTGGTATGCTTTGACAGCACATCAAAATGTTAAACATGTCATCTATCTTGGTAAATACCCTTCTTTCAACAGTTTGTGAGAATGACATGAAACCTAATCGCAATTTGTCCAGACTCCGATAACGTCTTTCGATCTCATGATATAACGCCCAAAGCTCATATTGAAGCTCTGACACCTGAAAAGCCAATCGGATTCATTTCAAATCAACCTTGGGATTGGTATCCGTGTTCAGGATTTTTCGTTTTAGGAAAAGACGGAGAGGATTTCTTGAGAGCATGGTGGGACGTGGATATTGAAGAATACAACAGGAAAAGATTATGGGAGCAATATGGATTATATCGATTGTTGGATCATGGTGTTCCTGGTTAGTAGTATCCTTTAGGTTTTCAGTTTAAATTGCTTGAGCCGCTGAACTTGAATCTTATTCTTATCTCTTCTTAATTATTTCACATCTGTTGTCCGAACGTTTCACTGACGATCTGATTCCTTGTTAGCGGAAGAAACTACACCCTCCAACCCATCATACTGGAACAGAATAACCTTCTGGTCCGAAGAATGGCAATTCGAAGTTCGGGATCCCAACCAATTAATCCATCACATGAGTTCAGAAGAGAAAAATCGTTATGAAATGATTCTATCACACATGCCCAAACACGTTGATGTTCAAGATAGGAAGGCTTTACAACGTCTGGTTGATCAGTTACCTGTCGTTCGTTTGAACACCACTGAAATCGCTTTGACGATGGATAGTACGTTTGAAATGGCTTTGTAGTTTTTTAGAAACTCGGTCTCGTCAGACAGGAACTTGTACTGTATGCATTATGCTTTTCGTCATTTTGAGAGATTACCTTTGTACCGTTTGCAGGATTGAGATTGAGAGCAATGAGAACAGGTGATGTCATTTAATGCAATACATCCAAAAATGAAACCCATGAGATATGAAATGTCTATGACGGAACGATGAAAATTTGACGATATATGGGGAAACTATGATAATTGTGGCCAGACTGAAGAAAGTCTCATAGCCGTAGAATGTAAGGTAAAGAATAAAGGACCTTTTCGGTTGATCTCATCTTCCTGACGACCGTCGAGAGAATAAATGAAAGCTTCCCTGATTAACAACATGTTTCTTTGAATTCTTTCGACTTCCTCTAGAGGGATCGCCATGAGGATTTCTTCGATATGGTCGATATCTGTTGGATCTATTCTTATGGAGATTTTCGTCCAGTCTATGATATCAGAGAAGGGGAAGAGGGATCCATCAGCTAGTAAGACTGGGATACAGCCGGCGTAGATGACATCGGATGTTCGTGTTGACCAACCTACGGTTATGTTCAGCTTTGAAACTCGATTAATGAGAAAGTAGACCTACCAGTGGTCCCACGAGGCAATGGACAGAATTTAGAATCATTCAAGATCCCCATATATTCTTTAGACGACCAATCCCACATTGAATCCCCACCGTCATATCTTGTTCTGCAAGTCAAACGATTTCTCGTAATACGACCAGTACCCCAAGAACTTCCTTTGAAAGTTAAGAGCAGACTTCTATCCCGTGACGGTTTAACTTTGCTCAAGTCACCGAACGCCTCAACAAGGTTTTTACTTTGACAAGATCTAGATGGGATGATGACATCTTGTTGAGGTCTGGCACATGGGGTGTTGTAATCTCCCATGACTGACCATAGGATTGAATTGTTGAGAAGTGGAGAGATTGGTGTGACGGGATCGTAATTTAGACGTTTTGCCCAAATGTCCCTGATTGTCAGTAATGAATTCAGATTGATCAACCTACCAATCGAAATGCCAACACAATCCCCAATCATACGTGACAGCCAATGAAACAGGTTTGTTTGGATACTTCTTCCCCATTTCAATAATCGCCGTCCAGGTTTCTGGACCACAATTTTGATAAATTGGATAAATAATCAAGTCAGCCTCCTCCGCTGGGACAGAGACCGTTCGCAGAGCTCGATAAAGAACAGCATCCGCCGACATACAGTTCAAAGGTTGTAAACTGTGACAACTTTGAGATTCTGATTCTGCTTCTTGAGCGTATCCAGTGACTACGTGAACCTTGATCAAGTCGGGGGCTGAGATCAATTGTTGTCGACCTTGAGGTAAAAGGATATCCCTCCAATCGCCTGCTGCGACTAAATCCACAAGACTAGCCGATGGGTCTGGTTTGGGTTTGACGACTGACATGGAAGTTGATTTCGGTGCTTTACATTGATCGGTTGGTACACAACGACATTCATCCGTTTTAACGCAAACAAGGGGGTTGTTGCAATCGTTCCAACATGCGGGTAGACTTCGTTGTTTCCAATTCAAGATGTTGCCCATGATCGGAGCTGGACTTGTCAATTGAGTTCTTGCCAAAGATTTTTTAACTTCTAGACATTGATAGTGACGATTACTGCTTTCGAAAGGTATATATGGTGACGAGCCCCATCGTATATCCCCTTCAATATCTGCAAAGATCAGTTGATAATCATTAGACCACACTCACAATCATCTTTAACAAATGGCCAAGGGCCCGAACCTGAACAACAAATCGTACTCATTCTCCAGTTATACAGATCCGGTTTTCGTTCTTGAGCCTCGAAGAGAATTTGGTCTTTTTGAGAATAAGCAGTTAACATTTTGTCATTAGCAGCATCGATTAGTCGGAAATTTCCAGCAACTGGGTTGACCTAAAGATTAGCTTTGCTCTCGATTCAATAACTCACCTCCATTTTGAACATGGTTGCATCAGCAGCCCGCCATATCTCTGATCCATTGATAGCCAACGACCATCCATAATCATCAAAGTGGAGAGTTCCCTTCTCCTTGTCATATTTGATTCTAAAGACATTCGCTTCTTTGTTCATATCAGCTTCTGCGTATAATTCGTTTTCTGCCCGTTTCTTGATCTGATGCACAACTCCATCTGCTTCAACAGCGATTATAACTTCACATTGATCTAATAATTCGACATTTGCGTTTATTCTATCGACGGGTGTCGTAACATCGCATTGTGTAGCGACGAATTTTTCAGCGTAAGCTTTGTATGATTGTCGATGTCGATTAACGATCTTTTGTAAACCAGCATCGATGTCTACACGAGCAGTGAAACCTAAACCTTTCGTAGCTTTCGATGGATCACCTGCGAATCTTGCTGGCATCCTAGCATCTGATTTAACCGTTTGAACTGGAGAAGCAGAATTCGTTTTTTCGAATATCTTTCGAATCAGATCCGAAGCCAAAGTGTTTTGTCCGGATAGCAAGTTGAAATCTTCCAGATAATGTCGATTTCTCCAGTTTGTGAATGCTTGCTTCCTCATTCCTTCAAGCTTCGCTACAGCAGCCATGAATCCATCGACACAATCTTCGATATTAAGTAGATCCAAATCCTGATTCCCACCAACAATTTGTAGTGGTTGATCAGCTAAAGCAGCCCTGACGAACACTGGTACCAATCGTTCTGGAATATCCCTAGGACCACCGTAAACACTTGACAAACGAACGATGATAGCTCGTAATGGACTGAGTTTGACAGCAGCTTCAACCTCGTATTCAGATCCTAATTTAGATTTTCCATATTCGTTGAGTGGATTTTTGGGACTTGATTCAACGACAGCGTCTTCTCCAACTGAACCGTAGACCTCTCGACTTGAGGTTTGAATGAACCAAGCTTGACTGGAAGTCTGTCTTAACGCTTTCAAAAGTGAACCAGTTCCGTCGACGTTAACGCTATGACAACCTGGTACGTCTTCTAAACAAGGTAGAACCCTTGACACAGCAGCTAAATTGAGTACACCGACCATATCTGCAGTTATCAGAGATTCGACCAAAGCTGTGTCTCTGATATCACCATTGACATATGTCGTCCTAGCGTCGAGAGGGTAATCTGATGGAACAGGTGCCAAATCAAGAACAGTCACGTCGTATGTTTTCGTTAATCTTGGTAACAACGTCGTCCCTAACCGATCAGAAACCATGTCAACGAAAACATGACTCACCAATATTACCCATACCACCCGTTAACAATATTCGACCTCCAGACGTCGTCTCGACATCTTGATTGGTACCAACTTTAACATTAACGTCGAATTCCTCAGAATTCCAAGCTGGTATCACATATGGTGAGCCAGTCTAACGAAACGACAACGACATTGTTCAGCTTGGACCTCTGATGGTTTTTGATGGTATGATGAAACTCACGGTTCGACCAGCAATAACAATTAAACAACCGCAAACAGCAAGTGTAGCTCCAACGAAATACAGTTGCCGCAGTCTTCTTACCATAGTACTCATCTACTGGATTTACAGATAACAGGTGAAAAAACCAAAAGGCGATAATAATAGAAGAGATGAAGCTGACTTTTTCGCGTCTTGTCTGATTTGTTTTTAAGGTAGTAAAATCTTACCTGTAGTTATGGGTAAATATGGCGCGGCTATGCGACTACGTGACAACAAGACTGCAGACGATCCCCGTGCCTCGAGCTCTAATTACCTTAACTTACCAAACTTCCTTTAGGGCGCAAATGCGTAAAGCAGGGGCGCAGGTGAAGTTGGGGTAAAAAGGCGAGTTGATTGTTGGTTGTTTCTGTTTCTACAATGTATTGAGTTACTTATCAGGACGATTAGGCTGAGTACACCTAAGGCTGTCTAATCGTAGAAGATGTTCGAATAACCAAATGGATGAATGGGCTTATGGGACTCCTTTCTTCTTAGCACGCACGGGCGCTTGATTACACTTTTGAGCTTCCACCCCAATCACTCGAGCTTAATGTGACTCTTTCATGAGCTATTCAGCTTCATCACTCTGGCATAGTCATCTTTAAAAACAAACTTGGTAATGGATAACCATCCTGTGACTGAATGCAAAACACAAAAATGAAGGCTCCTTGAACATGCTACGAAATTTATAAAGAGTGAACTGAGAGTGCCTAATTCAATTCTGCATTTACATTTCTACAACCACTCCCATAATGTCGGCGAACCCCAAAATCGAATATGTCATCTTTGACATGGACGGATTACTGAGTACGTGTATAACTACTAACACTATGGAAAACCAGTTCTAACAGATTCGATTAGTGTGAGGGATTGATTGATCGTCCAATGGTTCTGACTGACTAACATTAAACAGTGATTCAGAAAGAATTTATACAGATGTCACGAGTGGGTTTAAATTCTTACAAAAAAATAATCAAGAACAAAACTGATGAAAAAGCAGATAAGATTCTAGCCAGATATGGACTAACGATGACCTGGGAGATCAAAGCTGGAGTCATGGGTAAAAGTGGGTCAAACCCTAACAAATCTATCAATTACTAATAACCTCCAAAAAAACCATAGCCCAAGAACTAGCAGCTCAATATATCATCTCCTCGTTCCCCGGTTTATCAGAGCAACTATCAGTGGAAGATTATTTGAAAGAGAGGAGGGAGATGCAAGATGAACTATGGAAGAGTGTCCCACCAATGAAGGGAGCATTAAAACTCGTTCGTGGATTGGTAGGTCTGGAATACACACTCGTGTCTGATTGTGATTCAGTATGATGCTGGGATCCCAATAGCATTAGCTACAGGCTCAAAATATGATAATCTAATAATGAAAACCGTAAGTAAAAACCAAACCCAACACCCACTAAAAAACCCAAAAGTCCCATCTCCCAGAGATCTTTGAATGTTTCCCAAAACTCTCCATCCTAACAGCCGATTCGAAAGAGATCAAACCAGGACGTGGGAAACCCTATCCAGATATTTTCTTGGCTGCTGCGCATACTTTGGGTCAGTCGTCTTTCGCTCCCTTGTTTTAGATTTGGATGTTGATGAAAACACTATCAGGTCGTGATGTCGGTACGGCAGATTCATGTACTGAAGCCCAGAAATTGGAACGTACCCGTGGACTAGTTTTTGAAGATGCTAGACCTGTAAGTCGGCTCCAATCTCTCTACGCATTAACTGACTAGTATCAGGGAGTTCAAGCTGGTGTAGCAGCAGGGATGAACGGTATGTTTCTCCTCCAATCCACCTGATACTTACTCCATTACAGTGATTTGGATCCCGGATCCTGAGTTACTAGCCCTCGCTCCTGGTGAGAGTTATGGGTCGAAAGAGATTCTTGAATCTCTGGAAGATTGGGATCCTTCACGTTGGGGAATAACTTTTGGAGTTTGATTATGATTTCATCAAGTCGAATTTCATGTACCGATCAATCCAACTTTAGAATTGAACACGGAAAAGAAACCATTATGCATACTACTATACCAACCCAAAACGAAATTTCTTTTCCCAATCAAATCAAAAGGCCCACGCCCTACTTCTCCCAACCACGTAAACCATCAACGATCCTCCAAATCCCCCAAGCTCCAGGATCAGGGACCATCCTAGCCTTCAAATCCTCTTGATTGACATAAGCGCCTCTACCAGCTTTAGCGACTAATTCTTTAGTCTTCTCGGCGGCTTTGTAAGCTTCGTCAGCGGACGCGTTGAGACCTTTTGATGGGAGGGATTCGATGAAGGCTTCGAGTGGGTCGACCATCGTTCTCGATGGTGGTCTGGCTCTGGTGTCTGTTTATGATTTTTGTTTTAGCGCAGTCCCGCTAGAAGAAGTTGATTGTTGACTTACATTTGTACAATGTCGTTAAAGCTTCGGCACCTGCTTTGGACCATACTTCTGGAGTGGTAGTTTTAGAAGAAGCAGCAGCGTCACGTAAAGCTTTACCCAAACCAGCGAAGAAGATTCTATTTCACAAATCAGTCACAAAGAACAACCGTAAAAAAGGGGGAGACATACGAATAAAGAGCACCGGAAGTACCTCCCATATCCTCCTCGACGACTTCAGCGATAACGTTGATATCTTCGATAACGTTTTTACCAGTCAATCTACCTTCTTGAATCGCTTTGAGCAATCCCTTAGCACCAGCTTCAAGAGTTAGACCTGCATCACCGTCTCCTGCGATTTGATCTTGTTTGGTGAGTTCAGGTTCGGCCTCGATAAGAGCATGACATGCTCTCTTGATTGCTGAGATGAATTCGGTTGGATCGGAAGCTAATAAATTTCGTCAGCTATCATTCCAAACTGGATATGAGAATAGATGACCTACCAGCTAGATCAACCTCTTTAACATGTTTAGCAACGACTTCTTCAACTTTATCACTGATAACACCTGGTTCAGCTGGTGCTGTCCATTTCCAACCTGGTGCACTGGCAGGTGCGTCGAGTAAACCCAAAATCTCTTTTGAACTGTATGGTTCACCGGCGGTTGGTAAGAGCAGCAGGGTGAGTGAGAAACCAGGCATGTTGAGTGAAGTCATGTAAGTTCCAGAGAGGACTCTGCGGACTTTGATCTTCTTCTCTTGAAGCCATTTAACAGCTGCAGAGGCGTTAATTCGAGTCTGTAGCGTTTTGGACATACCTTCATTGGTGATACCACCCATCTCTAATTCACTGATAGCACCGAGATCGTTAACGAGAAGGACGACTTCATCAGTCCCGTCGTTCTTGAATGGAACGAAGGAACGATCTGGATCAGTCGTATCGACGATTTTACCGAGCATCGTGTCAACAAGCTCAGCAACGGTCTTGAGTGGAAGTTTGGAAGTTCCTGGTTCGTTGTGAATTCCCATACCCTATTGTCTATCAGTTACATGTCATCTAAAAAAACATTACAAACAAACAACTGACCAATTCGAATTCATCAGCGTTCAAATGAGATTCCGAAGCTCCAGTTCCAGGTACCTAATGATCATCATCAATCAGTTTTACTCCCCATGGCGATAGTAGGCTAGACATACATGACAATGCTCAAGACCGACCCCAAGAGTCCCAAGTCGAGTAGTAACATATTTCGCGACGTTCTCGACCGCGTCCAAATCCCCACCCTGATCAGATAAGGCAGAAGCGATTTTATAAACTAAAATAGTTCCTGCTAAACCACTACCATCCAAACATATCAGTCACCACCCTCCTCTAGACATAAAGCATGACTAACCGTCTACCAACGATACTACCCTGTTGACGACCCACAGCGACATCATCACCAACCAACAAAACCCTAGCATCACCAGGAGCCCCCGAACTTCGATGTTGTTCAACCCCAAGACCGAAATGCAAAGCGTCACCAGTATAATTCATCACGACGATCAAAGCGCCCTTTTCACGGGTGACTAGATCGATACCGCGACGAATTTGGGCTACGTTGGGTGAAGCGAAGATGTTACCGCAAACGGCTGCGTCTAAGAGTCCTTGACCTACGAACCCTGCGTGGGCGGGTTCATGGCCTGATCCACCGCCTGAGATTAGGGCTACTCTGGACGATTTGGTTGGTGGGGTGTAGATTACTGTTAACAGTTTTTTTGTTTAGCTTTTGATTTGGTGTGGAGATTATTTTGACTTACCTCTTTGACCTTCGTCCAGTTTAATTGATGGGTTGAGCGTTACCAATCCCTTCAAGGAATCTACGACCAAGGTGTGGTGGGAGTTGAGAACGTGTTTTTCTAGTTCAGAGTCAGGATAGAGCAGACGTCTTTGCTTCGATTGTTCACTTACGAGCTGGACCCATTGTCGTTATTTAGATGTGGTGTTCAGAAGAAATTTCTGTGAAGAACAGGAAAGTAAAGATAAAAAGTCATAAGATCCATCTGGTCCATGGTCCATGGCTGGGAGTTCGCTACAGGCCACAGGTTGCGCGGTAAAACTCGGTTTTGGTAACAAGAGCCGGTTAAGATGGTAGGGAGTTACGTAAACGGTATTTAACGGTTAACAGAGCTCCGCTCCGTGGCAGGCATCACTGATCACTCTAAACAGCTCTAACCCATCTTCCACCACAGCACAAACACCCAAAAGCTGCTTCAAGCAGTATCTCCAGTAAACTCGAGCCACCCCCGTCCACCCCACGATTCAAGACCTTCTCCTTCCCCTCGCCGTCAATCTCAATAGCTCTAGGATGATGGAATTGTCTCTTTGAGAGTAAAGCGATCTCTGTACAGGATGTACAGACTTTGTATTGCGGGGTGGTGATTAATTGTTGTGAGATTGAACATCGAGCTACAATTGAGTCAGTACCAGTACCATGTTGATGAGAATCAGTGTAAAACTTACCCCATTCATGACCTTTCTTGCAAATTCCTCCATTCTCCATACCGACACTCTCACCACAAGCAGGACAGATTTCGACATCACCAGATGCATCACCGACGTTGACACTCGATAGCCCAGTGTGGATGATTCCAATCTGGGATGATATTGATTCTGAATCACCACCTAGAGCTGCATGATTTGAAAGCAATAACGGAAGGAAGTCACGATCTTCTTTACTCAACGGTCCTGATGACGATCAGATATAATTCATTTTTGAATATAGAAATGCCTTACGAGTGGATTTTTCAATATATCTAGCTATCCATTTGATGAGAATTAAGTTGACGTTGAATCGGATGATTCTCGTTAAATCCACAATAAGAGCTTTAAATTCCGTTACCAAACTCGGGAAAACTCTCTGAAATGGAGGCATCAGTATAAGTGTTAAGTATCAAGGAACTATAACATACAGCACACCAATGACATAAGACCAATCGTAGACGTAAACCATTTAATCCGTTAGCATCCCATAACCCAGCATACAAATCACGATTCGATTCATCGATCAGAGATTCCGCGCCGGATTTCAGTAATTCAAGGAGTTGTTGGCCCCAGACCGAAGGATCAGGTGAGGAAAGTATATGCAAAGTGGCTGGAGTCAAGATTTTCATTGGCGAGGTGGATAAAACTAATACCAGTAGTCAGTATCATTCGACTTGAGATGAGACTTACGATTAGGTGGTGCTTTGAAAAGTCCCTTTAGATGGTCTATCAAACCAACGTCCTCTTTCGGTAGACTTGAACCTAAATCTGCTACAATGAAACTGATAGCTCTTACACCCTCAGTAGCTGAATCGAGATTATGGAAATTTGTCGGTCTAACAGGTGTGAGTTATGAGCCTTTCAACGAGCTTTCAACTCACTCTCCAATCCAACAAACAGCTTCACCCCAACCATTCCCTAATCCAGTCCATCCACTGGTAAAAGCCGTAAACCCATTATCTGCTGTATGACCTAATCTGAATCTATTTCTTACCATATAATCTTCGTGGACGTAATTCAAGAACACATCTCTTGCTGATAAATTCAATCCAAGGGTTTCTATTTTATCCGCCAGAGTTGGAAGGGTGAGAAGGGAATGGAGGATGTAGTGCGAAAGAGACGATAGGGTTATTACTAAGGCAGTTGAGGTCGGTTGGTACATGCCTGTCAGGAGTGGGTGATGAGCGAAGTAAACTTATGCTAAAATTCATCACCTACCAACACAAGGAGTTAATCCATTAGCTCCTGCCCAATTTCCAACAGGAGTCAAACGGAATGACCTGACTCCTTCCCATGCAACAGTATCCACTCCAGACTGTTGTTTGACATGGCAAAGATGGAGAGATCCAGGTTTAGTCCAAGCTAATATCCCATGCTAGACGAGTTGTATCAACATGAAAGTAAACTTGCTGTTCCCTTGAACACACCTTGAGCCATGAGACAGCACCGATTCCTCGTTTATCACCCGGATCGACAGTCTCAACTTTGCCAATTTCGAGATTCCACTTCCGAGATCTCTCATCGTTGTTCACTGCAATACGCTCAACAGGAAGTATTGACACCGATCCATCAGATCCGACGAGAGCCAGTTGACATCGACCTGAACAGGTTAGCTTCTTTCATGAATCGAAGTCCAAACCCACAAGTTCTTTCATCAACAACCGTCCAATCGGACCATGACATTTCCGTGGCCCATCCGCGATCAATTTGAGTAAGTGCAATCCGCTCAAACCGACGGCCAACATCATATCTACCGTTGCCAATCGTCAGTTCTGATCTGTTACCGTAAAATCTGTCACTTACGACCAAAGCGCTATCTTTCCAGCTCTACTTGCTAACGCTAGCAGACTACCGTCAATACCCAACATGGAAGGCAGAGGTAGAGCCTTGGACCAATCCATACCTATCTCGTTAGCGGATTGGGTCTAAATCAGAGAATGACAACGTACTGGAAGTCCTCATTTCGAGCATCATTTCAGGAGTAGGTGCTTCCTTGACTGATGCTGGAGATAACAAACGTTTGGTTTCTAGTGTAAGATCGGCAATCTAAAGGAATGAGATTTATGGCGAATTATCAAAATCAGTGACATACCTCAACGAACTGTTTGGTGTATGGATCACTTCGGGGAGTGTAGACTGAAACTTGAAAAAAGCTTGTGAGGATGACCAGCAGACATCTAGGTGTATCAGTTTGACTATCGATATCAACTCACCCTCCAATATCATCAACACCGGATGGAGACCATATAGCTGATCTGATGTATCTCTCTTTTTCCATTATAACAGAACTATGTTCATCTAAAGAGGGTAAGCTATCATCTCGTTTCTATCCGAAAAACACCTTACCTCCAACCTCGGACCAACCATATAAATCCTCTCTCCCTCTCCCTCTCTCAACCTCAACCCCATTGATCCACCAATTAACCTCCCCATCCCTAGCCTTCCTGACTTTCCGACTTGAACCAGAACTCTCCCCTAGTTGATCACCACCTTCAATCCCATCTTGGAGATCAGGATCAACCATCTGATCATCGTCATCATAGATTTCTTTATTTTTACCCTTCCCATGAACCCTATTCTGGGTTTTCAGCTTATCGTTTCCTGTACCTGATGATAGGGTTGGTAGATCTACGTCTTTATTGAGATCTAGGTTGACTGGGGCTGGGAGTGTTGAGGTTAGGTAGGGAGTCTGTTGTTCGTTGATTGTTAGTGCTGTGGTTTATAGTCAAAGCTCTGCTTACAGCTAAGGTGACACCTTTCTTATGAACTATCAAACATTGACCGTCATCGTTCCATTTTAGAGTTGTATTTGAAGTGGTTGATATGGTACCAGGTAGTGATTTTGATGTCAAGATGACTGGACGTGGTCTTGATGGCATGGTGTGAGGATTAGAAGATTAACAATAAGGCAACGTAAAGTCAACTTTGTTGACACCTCCACTTCAACAAGTGCCACACTGGATGTTAAAAACGTAACACCGCCCAGCGTAGTGAGTTTAACTCAGACTATAACAAATCGGTGGCAAATAAAGTTACTTAGGAATTACTTATTGGAAGAGAATCAAGTGCAGTAGGTACAAGTCAAATAAGTCAGTCAGCCAGCAAGGAATATCATCTTCAACCACCATACAACATCACTTACATCCTACACAGCTCCTTAAGAACACAACCTTTTCACTAGCCTCTTCTTTACCTCTGCCTCTTTTTCCGTCTCCGCCTCAGCTACCCCTACCTTCCCCTAGGCACAACTTAAGCACCGCCTCTTGGCTTTTTCGGCTGGATTTATCATTCAATCATTTATTCATTGGTTCTCAGATAGGTTGTTAATTTACCGTAATTTCGCATATACGCTGGTAGAGTATCTTGACTCATTCACCCTGATCACATTTTGGTTATTGTCTTCCTTTCATCATTTCCAATTCTTTTACTATCACTATATTACTATTCTATCAAAGGCAACAACAAATCATTCAATGAACCATTCATCAACTTCACCTTGATTTCTCTTTTTACGGTCGTCACCGATTATCAATACAATCCACATCTTCACTGGGTCCATCTACATCTCTTCACTTCTATCTATATCTATATCTTTTGGGAATACATCTCGAGTGGAGGAGCACATATCTTTAGAGATCTGGGTGGAAGGGAAGGAAGTTATTCAATCGCCGAAACACCCGTCATCATCACATTTCTTCGTTTCTTGATTCCATCAAACAATCCTCACAAGGACTAGATTCAATCCATCATCATCATCTCTTGCTACCTATTGAATCGTCCTCAATCACATCACCATGTCTCTCAACTCCGTCTCATCCCCGCCATCATTCGATTCCATATTCAACAACCAACAAGCTCGACGTCAGTCATCAACTGGTAGTAATCAACTCGCACCTGATCAGGTCACCGATGAACCCTTACCTTTATCATCAAGTCGAAGGGGTAGTTCATCATCGTTGTACAGTGGAAGAGTTCGTACGGATTCATTATCAAGTCAAATGGGATCAATCAATCCCAGAGTAGCTTTAGGTGGTAGAATATCTCTCGAACCTCGTCATCAAGATTCATTACCTTTCGATCCTGAATCATCAAGTACACTGATAGCCACTGCCAGACAAGCATCTCCATTATCTGGTGGTCAATTCGCCCAAGGATCATTTCAATATTCACCTCAACAAGTTGATTTTCAACAACAACAGGGTTACGATCAACAAAATTGGAACGGTGTCGGCGATGACGGTGTAGCACAATACCTACCTCAAGCTCATCAAATGGCTCAAAGTCCATTCTATTCATCACATGGCGCACCCTCACCAATGAGTCTACCTGGTACAGCAGGAACTGGACCTGTCGACAATTATCTTTCAGAGTCTGAGCATCAAGCTTCACCTTTCTTGAACGGCAACGGATTCAATATGGGAGATAAGAACGGTCAATGGGGTAACGATTTCGTTGGGCATACACCTAGTGTCAGTGATGTTGAAGATAGTAGACGAGCGAGTTGGACTGGGGAGAATTTGTTGCAAGGGAACATGGAGGATCAATTGGTGTTCGATGGGCAAGATCAGTTGAATGAATTACAAAGGATGTGAGTGATCCTATCTCATCTTGGCGTCCGTCACCAAGAAACAGAAGACTCGTGTCGTGGAGAGAGAGAGTTAAATCTGACTTTTAATTCATAGAATATCTTCTGCTTCGTCTCATGGTTCACATTCTCCTTCTGGTAGAATATCACCCTTCCAGAATGATCAGTTACAGCAGCAACAACAAATGATGCCTAACTTGATCAACGAATCCCTGGGTCACGGTCGTCACGATTCCTTAACCAGTGGTCACAGTCACCACGATTCTCAATCTTCCAGATCACCTAGCCCCTTCGCTCCACCTCAATCAACAATCGTCTCTCCACCTGTTACAAGTTCTTTCCAGCGGGCTGGAAGTGCTTCAGTCACAGGATCACCTTTCATGAATAAACCCATTTCACCACCTGCACTAGTCATTCCGAACAATGCCTCACCGTCACCTCAACTACCACCGATTATTACTAATCCTGTTGGAAACCAACAATCGAATAACGACAATCAAAGACAGTATTCAGGAATGAGTTCACTTTTCCCACCGGCTAACCCACTGTTCACTGGAATGGCTGGTATCAGTCCTATAGCACCCAACGCCGATGGACCCCAGATTTTCGTGCAACCTAGTACACCGATTAGTGGATTAAAAGATGGTCGTGGAGTTTTCGATGCTGCAATCAGACGTGCTGGAGCGTTAGCTCATGGTCAACTTGGACAAAATAATCAGAACATGTCAGGACAGAATTTCCAATCTGATCAAATCTCTCAACAAAACTTGACTGGTAATCAGGATCCCAATTCTGGTATTCAAGGTGGCGATCAACAACCGAACCCAGAGTTGACGGCTTTTTTCCAACAACAATGGGCTCAATTAATCAACCAGAACCAGAATCTCAATCAAAACGCTCCAGCAGGATTACGGACTGATGGATACCAACGTCCAAGAGCTAAATCGGATTCATACATGACAATGCCTAATCTTGGTGGTGACAGTTTTGATCGTCAAGCACTGCTGAAAATGATGAACGAGTCAGTCATAGATCCTCAACTTGGTTCAACTGTTCCATTCCCACAAACGGATTTATCGACAGGAGCCGATCAACAATGGCAAGCGACCGTTGATGCCTGGAGAACAACTTTATCTGGAACCGAGAATCTAAATTCTACAATGGATCCACGAATGTTACCTGGGAATTCACAGTATCAATCTCATCCCAGCGTAGACGCTCAACAGGATTTCTATAATTCTTATCAAATGTTACAGCAAGCTCAGGAACGACAGAAATTGATGTTGAACACTGATACCAACGATAACGGTGCTGGAGGGATCTTCAAATATGAACCTGGAGAATTTTCACCGACGTCGTTGAATTTCTATGCGTCTTTGGGTGTAGGTGCTAATCAAGCTTCACAACAAGGTATACCATCTTCAGCACCAGGTTTCACGTCAACTTTTAATTTCAACAATAATTTCCCGTTCCCTTCAACGAACAACGTTAATCAGATTTATCCACAAACTGCCGGTCCGTCCGTTGGCAATTTCAATCTGAACTATCAACAGAATTTCGCTGGTGGGATGTTAGGTGTTCCTGGTGGATCTGGATCTGGATCTGGATCTGGGGCAAGACGTAGATCGTTTGCTGAAGATTCTAATAATCATCCTGCTGCTGGATTAGGGACACCGGGCTATGGGATTGAGTTTTCTAATTTGGGCGGGGCACCGATGACTGCTTCTAGATCTAGGGGATCTAGTGGTTCTGGACATCGTCGTTCGGCAAAGAGTGAAGATCTTGGTAGAGGGACTGGATGGGGTGTTGGGGGTGGTGGTTCAACGTATGTTTTCGGTGTTTATTGGAATTTTGATGTTAGGCTGACGATTTCGACTTAGTGCCGATTTCTTACAATCAATAACGAATCCTTCAGATGGTACTCTGTTACCACCGACGAACAGAGGCAGGGCGTCCTCACATTCCCGACATTCTTCAGCGTCATCTAATAGATCGGCGTCACCTGCTTTATCAATTTCGTCCCAGGGTTCATCGTATTCCAATTCTAACGGTAGAATGTCCATGTCGGATGTTAATCATAGTGGCAATTTAGGCGTTCCTATGTTCGATGAAGTTAACGGTTTACCGATACAAAGTGGTAGACCTGTCAAAGTCGCTAAACAGAAGGTCACTAGTATAGCAACTGAAGTTGCTAGTACCAGTAGAAGAACTAATAGCGGTATCTTCCATTGTCCTGGTTAGTAGACGAGTCTGTATATTATAACAGAACTTCAACATATTGATGAATTATACTCTAGTACCCGGTTGTACATCCACTTTTACCAGACATTTCAATCTCAAAGGTCATCTTCGTTCTCATAACGATGAAAGACCATATAAATGTTTATACGAAGGGTGTCCAAAGGCGATCACAGGATTCGCCAGACAACACGATTGTAAACGACACATGTTGTTACATGAGGGACTGAGACCTTTTGTCTGTGAAGGATGTGGGAAACAGTTCGCACGTTTAGATGCATTAACGCGGCATCGTGAGTTAAGAATCTTTTGACAGGTTCGATGATTCAGAAACTGACAATGTAAAAGATAAATCTGAACAAGGTCAGGAATGCGCAATCACCCATCCAATACCGACAAATCCCGATGGAACGTCAATGTCAGAATCGCAATACAAACAATACAAGGGTATCCAAACAGCTCCAGGTGATTTAGGTGAAGCTGGACGTAGTACCTCTGGAGGTGGGAGGGGTGGAAGAAGGAAATCAGCTACTGCAACAGGTAAAAATAAACGAAACAGTTTCTCAGGTTTTGAACAGAATGAAGATGGGAATGGGGAGGAGGAGGAGGATGAGGAATTGAGAAGTTTGGATGAGGAATTGAGAAGTTTGGATGAAGGTGAATTCAAGATTGAGGATTATTGAGGTTTGATATTGTGAAATACGGTTGAGGGGTTGTTCATTCGCTTTTCTTGTATTTAGAGTTCAAGTTATATGTTTGTTTATAATACTTTTTTCTGTCCTATGAAACTATGTACCAATTAGGCAGGCCATGAGTATGGGATCTCAAGATTCCAAGAAATCCGCAGCATTCCTAAAATTAAACTCGCACCCTAAACTTTTTTCTTTTTGATAAGCTTGTTTTTGTTTTTGCCCCCGAATTTCGTTCCTGAAATTTAAAAAAAGAAGTTTGGGAATTCACTTTGCAGTGTTTGATTCCATAAGGGCGCACGCAGGTTATTAACCCCGTTTGTTGTTCCATAACATTACACTTCTTACTCGTACTCGTACAGTCATCACTTAAACATCACCAAGACCCCTAATTGTCCATTGAACATGTCGACGAAATAAGGATTCAATCATCAATTCAAGTACAGTGAATTCTTGCGAAACACATTCGCATTCGCATTCGCGGTCAGGGGCGTAAAAACCCACGTCTCCAATTTATCCTCGATAATCGACCTCTCGATAAATCATTCTCGTTTGATTCGAAGAAAGAATGATAAATCCAAGAACATGTTTACGATTCTTTATCGTTCTTTCAATAGTTTCGGTGACTGCTTTACTCATTTCTTCTTATTCCGATGTCAAGGGTGGGGAGGTTGTTGAACGTCGATTACGCTATCCACCTCCAGTCAGACTATCTAGAGAGGTCGGTGGATTCTTTCAGAAACCTATGAAAATCAATCGTGATCCCCAAAACACCGACAACAACAACGACAGTGGTGGATACGACGAACAGAACAAATCGAAACCCAATTCACGAAGACCGATAATGATTCTACAGCATCATGACATGTCCAACAGAATGACTAAAGAATTGAATCGAGCTTCGATTAAATCACATAAGAGATATGCCAAGGTCCATGGATACAGCTACGAGGTTGATGAGACTGATTATGTGAACGAAGGAGAATCGGGATATGTGAATAAGATCCATACGTTGTTGTTGGCGGTTTTGAAGGAGATGGGGAAAGGTGATCAAAGTGTTGAATGGATTTGGTAAGTCACCTCTTCATCAACTTGTATTCTTGTACATCGCTGAATGATACATGTAGGTTAACGGATACCGATACGATAATCATCAACCCTTCTATACCACTCCATAACCTCTTACCCCGAAACCATCAAAACTTATCCCCAAAACCCCTGATAATAGGTAATCAAGATGAAAACGGTTTCAACTCCGGTTCCCTCCTCGTTAAACCTTGTATCGAAATCATCAAATTTTTGTCATCATGTTTAACGTTGGAAACAACACTACTGGATGATGTACACAGGAAACCGAAATACTCGGTTTATTCTGATCAATATTTGTTTTCAGAGATCTTGAAACGGACTACGACTTGGAGTGAGAGGTTTTATGAAATCCCTGGAGAATGGATTAACGATTATCCATTGAATTCGAATCATTCACCTAACAACGGTAACCACACTATCAACTCTGAAAATGGTACCGTGGGATTTATACCGAGATTACAAATTCATTTCGTTCATGAGAGTAAATATCTCAACACATGGAAGGTGGAGTTGGAGAAAGCTGAAAAGATATATGAGGATGGAGAAAGATTAGCTAGAGAGGTTGGGATGGTTGCTGGTTCTGGTTCTGGACTTGAATTGAGAGATGATTGGAGGTTGACGAGTGAAGTCGCTGATCTCTGGTGGGGCAGTGTTGGGGCTGGTATTGGGAATATGAAATTTAGGGAGGAATCGGTTTTGGTGCTGTGAAGATTGATTGTTTTGACTTAACTGTTTTGGGTATTGGTTCTGCTATGTAGCTCTGGTATTTGCTGTATGTTATAATGATGTTTCCTCGGTATTCATACGGCAGCTTATATGACTAGTTATACTGCTTCGATTCAAACACCTACTCTCTCATCCTTTCATTCATTTGGACCACTGGAAGACTAGGTGTTTGACTAAAATTGACTTTCTCTTCTCCTTCTTTCTTTATTTCAACGTCCTCATTCAACCAGATTTGGTCTACAACACTTCGAGATTTCTATCAATAAAACAATACTCATACAAGCAGACATGTCGACAGCCACATTCGATTTCTCAACTCTCACCTTCAACGAAGAAGAAGCAACCAGAGTTCCGAGATTGTCAATCTGTGCATTTGACAGGCATCATCCGGTTGTCAAAGATCAAATGTACGGTGGAAAGCACTACATCGAAGAAGGTTCGGAGATTGCCAATACAGGCTACAAAGAAGAAGTTGATTTTAGGTGTTCAGTCTGGACGATCCAAACATCCACCGACGAAGAGTTTCGTGATGCGGTACCCAAAATCGATCAACTTGGGCCTATTGGAGAGCACAGAAAATTCAGTATAGATGATGAAGAGAGTCTACAACGGCTCCGAAAGGAAGCTAAGAACGGTGGAACCACCTTCTCAAAAGCCTCATCGGTGGTTCATCGCGATACAAATAGTTGTGCGGGGTATGGGCTAAATCTGTCTCATGGTTATTCAAAAACAGAGAGTCATATCATGTTAACCGAGTCAGGTCAGTTCTGTGATAAGTGTACGTATGTTCGAGCTGTCGAGATGGGTTATCTTGGTGGTATCGAAGAATTCATGGAGGAGTTGGAAGTTTATACTCAGACTTTGATCTGATGTCAAATCTGATATGGTGGCAGAAGTATTTGAGAAAGGAAGGTGATGATGAATTGGGGACGTCATTGAGAATGGTCTTGTGAGATAATGATGCATTATCTGATTTATTTATATTGCAACATGAATATACAGCATGCACACTACGCTGTATCCAATGGATATACATCCAGTGCATAAGGTATCTTCCGCCGTTTCCTTGTAGGATTGACAATATTCCTTTTGAATGGTTCTCGATCCTTTGAAAGAAGGACGAAGGCAAAGAGAGGCTTCTCGAGAGTCTTCCACACCTACACACGTACTGTCACTTATTGAACCTCCTTATTTCCCCCTTTCTGATCAATAACATTTTAAAAAGTATCTTTTCTCCTGAATCAAATACGTTATCTTCTGTTCAAATCAACATGTCCTCCAAAACTACCTTCGATTTTTCAACCTTAAACTTCAAAGGCCAAAAAGCGACCAGAGTTCCAAGATTGACAACCTGTTCTTCACCTGTTCATCATCCCCAAGCTCTAATGATAGGTGATACCCATTACATCAAAGAGAATTCTGAAACATCAACAGAACCAAATGGGGAATTGGGATGTGTAGTCTGTTTCCTTTCTTCCATGTCAGAAGATTGTCTTCGAGATGAAATGTCAAGACGTTATAAGAAAGACCTAGTCAATGCTAACGATAAAGATGAAAATGAAATTACAGAAGCAACACAGAAATCTGTCGAATTTGCCATCCGATACCGACAACAATTTTTCAATAGCTACGAAAAAGGTTTAAATGAACTTCGAGGATACTATAGAACTATAGGTAGTGGACTTATCAAAGCTCCCAAGATCGTTTATCACGATTCAAAATTATGTTCAGGTTATGGAAGGGAATCGCATGAATATTTGGAAAACGATAGTCATATTTTCATAACTGAACATTCACAGTTTTGCGATTCATGTACTTTCGTTCAGGTGAATGAAATATGTGGGATTGGGAGGGAAGAGTTTGATGAGTTGATTAGAGATTTTACTCTTGGGTTTAGTTGATGACGATACAGTTGTACGACGAATTTCGCTGTAAAGTATGTACAGCTCGTTGCTTGATCCGTTATACCTTGAGTGTAATTCTGCATCACACACGTCAATAGCACGCCGACTGAAAGCCTTCGACCAGCAGTATCCACGATAATGTCTTACAGTTTCATTGGACAATACAATTACATCCTTCGTCCTTACTGTCAGAAAATCACGTCCAGTATCATTCGGATCAACTAACTTGAAAAATGAGAAGTGAAATTCAAAAAGAAAATACAGAAAAGAGGAAACAGGAAAAGTGAATGAAGAAAAAAAACAACGAATCCAACAGCAATTCTTTATCTGATTCTCTTTAATCTCTCGGTATTCTTCATCAAACCAAATTCCAAATCTTCAGTCTTGTCAGTAACCCTAGTCAATCTAGAGTTCTGACCAGTAACCTCGTCACCCATGACCGTCGCCAAATTCTTCAATCGCTTGGTAACCTCCAAAGTTTCATCGAGGTTGTCATCAAGTTCGTCTTCCAACTCATCGTCTGAAGCTGTAGCTTCGAATTGATATCTTGATCTGGCGTCTTTACGAGCTTTAGCTTCACCTGGTGCTGGCATTCTCGAGGTTCCTGTTAACAAGGGATTGGCGGCGTTACCTAATCTCTTTCTGGTGTCTGAGACGTCGCCTAGAGCTTTGGCTCGATCGGCTCGTTCCATTAAATGTCTCTCGGCAATTTTCTCTTCTTCAGCTTGTCGTTTGGCATCCTACAGGGTATTAGCTTGTATCAAGACGCAGCAAAGATGAAGATGGAGCTAACCTTGTTCCACACGACGACTGGCTTGAAGATACTCTTTCTTAACTGTTTGAGCTCAGTGGCTTTATCCTCAGCACGAGCGTTGTTAGCCTTGGCCATGTCGAGATAACGTTCAGAATTGGCAATTCGTTCTGAGACATTGTTAGGTTTGTGCACGAAAATTAATCCAATAACATACCAGATTGGTCGGCAAGTTTAGCAACAGTTCCTCTAGCACTTTCTTCAGCCTCTCGAGCGAGACGAAGAGCGTTACTACAAGAGACATGAGAACGAATCATATTTATTGTAAATGATGACTCACCGGGTACTAGCCAAACTCTCTTGCTTAACACCTCTGATCTCTTGTTTGATACCCTCAACCTCTTCGTCCTCATCATAATCCTCCTCCATCTCTCGACCTTCGTAACCGTATTTTCTCTGAGCAGGTTTTTCTGGAGCTTGGAATCCACTGAAAAGTTCGTTTCTAGCAGCGTCGTTGGCGCTGGGTCTGGATCTAGCGTATGGATCACCGGCTGGACCAGTGTTGGATTTCGCGTAGGGATCACCACCACCTGAGGCGTACGGGTCACCACCACCACCGTTGTTTCTGGCACTGGCGTAAGGGTCCGACTGAGGTTTGGATTCTTGGACTGGGGGGATCATGGATTCATTTTTGTTTCTTTTGAAGAATGACATGATGGCCGACTGGGGTTAGTTGAGATGGCTTGTGCGATGGTTTCAAGAGGGATTACTATGTTGTTATTAGTTGAGAGAGACAAATGGATACGAGGATGATATATATTGGGATTATGTACTCACTGATTAAATCCAATGTCCAGGATATAAAGGGAACAAGGGAACACAGCAACGGTTGTTAAATTACAGGTAAGGTGATGTCCGAGTTGAGTTTCAAGTGCAGTACAGCGTTACCGTTGATGTGTTGTGTTGTGTTTGTTTTAGATATATTGAGTTGTTGATATTCAGCTGGAAATAAGAACAGCGGAAGAGTATGAATATATAGAGTTAACGACAGATAGAGATAGATATTAGCTGTAGAGAGCTATGTAGAGTTGGAGCGATGTCATACCGATACAGTGGAGAGTAGCTGGGTACACCGTGGGAAAGCGTATGTTAGTCACAGTAAAATTCCACCTTTTCGCAATGTCAGGCTCACTGTGCACCTTGACTGGTACTTTTGTTTTCACTCTCAGTACTCACCCCCACCACACCACTACCCATTCAACATGTCATACCAAGGAGGACTACCCTACGAAGCAACACCCCCACCACAGGAGATAGAGGTCGATTCAATGATCATAGAAGAACCATCAGCTCTAGACAAAGAATTAGATGATTACGTCGTACCCACACCGATTCTACCTGATCATGTCCAAAGTTTAATGGGTAGAATGGGTAAAGGGAAAGTTTATTTGGTCGAAGAAAGTCCTGGGATATTACATGTCAACGGTGAGGATAGGATACGTGGGAATCCTGTAGGTCATATTGCGTCCTGTGGTGTTTTATGAATTGCATAAGAGCTGATGATTTTTTGTAGAGAATCGCTCAATTAGCTCAAAGACTTGATGCGCAGGATCCTAGTCCTTGGTTAGGTAGGTTCATGGTCTAAACGAACGAATAGAGTTGATCGATTGCCATCTTTAGAGGCTTGCTCTACTTCTTCGGAATCGCCTATACGAACTACGGCTCTGTTTGTTCGATCAGATTTAATTCAGCATCTTTCGACCAGTAAGGTTTTCAGTTGGGCAACAGGTCTTGGAGCAAGTGTTATGGGTAAGTCACTTGTTTTTTGTTCATAAACAAACACTGATTGTAGACTAGGTATCGAATGGCTAAACGATTCCACCCTCCTTCTCCTCTTCCCGACTCCTTCAGCAACACTACTCTCCCTCTCATTACTTTCTAAGGCGTCATTCGATCCTGCAGAAGGTGACGACCCATTAGTCGAAAGATCAGCCCACTCGATACCAATAAGTCTGTTACCGATGAAAGAACCTGATCCAGTCGATAGCGTAGCTGGAACAGAATTGTTATCGGGAAACGATGGTGTAACGATGGAAGAAGGTGTAAGAAGGAAGGGGAGAGGAACTTTTGGTGCGGCATTTGCAGATGCTGGAATTGAGATTGCTGAAAAAATGGAGGAAGATGAACCACGTCGACAGAGACGGGAACTCCCTTCTTTAACTAGGACGGATTCAACGAAAGTAATTCCGTTATTCGAATTGGCTGAAGGTATCGATCCCAATTCAAGAATTACTATCCGATACGCTGTGGAATCGGATAGTCAATTACGGAAAGAAGCTAAACAATCTGAATGGTATAAACGACATGGTAGAAGTGCAGGAAAAGAGATTTCATCGAATAAAAGGAGATACAATAACGACGATGAAGAGGAGAGTTTGACCTTCAGTGGACGAAACGAATCTGAAGGTGGTAGAGAATTCAGTAAAAGAATTGGTAGAAGTCGTGAGAAACCTTATTCAAGGCCTAGACACACTGGGAAGAGGACGGCCGAAGATTTAGATAGGGAATTGGATAATATCAGGAATGGCGGTGGGGTTGAGACTGAGACTGGATTTGAATATGATTCGAATAGGAGAAGGGGGAATGGGAGACGCGAACCGAAAAGGGAAAGTAGGAAGGAGGACCTGGATAAAGGTCAGTGAGCTCTGTCAATTTCCGATCACCTGCTGACTCCGTTTTTCAGAATTGGACGATCTTTTCGCAGCTAGATCAAATGTTTAGAAACGGATCAAGACGGAGTTACTTGTTATAGCTAGTCATCGATATAACCTATCATCCCGGTGAATGGATTCTATCAAAAGCAGAGTTTGTGGCGTGAGATGTTAATGTTACACTTTTGCTATACCTTTAAAAATATCCCAATTTTACCGGCGATCAATCAACTAACTTGAGTTAGTTAATTGATTAGGCCCTTTTCAAGTTAATAGCACACATGTGGTGACAAAAAGAAGATTCAATCCCGTCCCGCAATTTCTGAACTCTACTCCATACATCCTTTCAATCTTCTTAGGTACAAGTACCTTGACAACCATCTTTTCTCGCTTAGCTATCTCTAACAGGGCGTAGGTTCTGATTTAGGTTGTTTAAAGGACTCCTTTGAGAGCACCACAAATTCTATCGGACTTAAATTATTTGTATCAATCGTTGCTGGGAATCAGAGATACAGTCTAACGTGTAGCCCTGTACAATGGTGTAGTTTGATTTGTAGTTACTGTTTTGTGGATACTTAGTGGCTACAACTAGTGGCATTTACCATCGCCATCAGCCTACAGACTTGTGGAAGTAACGAATCCATCTGTCCTCGTTTCTCTCTACGCCCCATTGCATTCCATCAAGTCTTATCCCGATAAGGGTAACAACATAAAGGGGGGATGAACTGTGTGTGATGGAGTGAAATTGAATGTGATTGATTGATTGATGTTGATGGTGAGAATTGATCCCCAAAGGAATCACATAAACGAAAAAGCACCATCAAAAAACCGACCACCAAGCTCCCCCCGAAAAAGCATGGAGTGGTGCATAGACGAAAAGAGATATAAGATCAATACCCAACATCTAAACTTCTCTTCTTCTTTCTTCATTCTATTAATTTTATTTAACGAATCTTAACGAATACTTTCTAACGATCTTTCTTATAATTTCTTTCTAACGTCTAACGTCTAACGTCTAACGAATCGCTTGACGACGTGAGTTTCGTTTCTATCCCCTCTTCATACCCCGTTTCATCACTCTCAATCCTACCTCCCCCCTCTCCCCATACTAGTTTCATCCAAAAGCCTCTCCTCCTATAAACATCTAAATAACATCTTCTCGTCCTTAACTAACTCATTCTTAGTTTACAACAACCTCAAATCAATCACTCAACATGCCCTACTCAGGACCCGAAATCGCTCATCCAGCTTCAGACTCTGATTCAAACATCTGGCCATACGGTTATGTCCCAGGTTTACCTCTCGGTATCGTAGGTTGTCTTTTGATGGGTGCCATCGCTGCTCCTCATTGGTACTATCTCTTCTTCAAACGTGGTACCAGAAGTGTGTACGTTTACCTTCTCTTTTATGTTTGTTTGGTGTTTGTACTGATGGAACTTTCTAGTCACGGTTTATTCGGTTTCGCTGCTGTATGTTTGATCATTGTAGTTGTTCTTGTCAGTGCTAACCACCCCGATTAGGTCGTTGAGATACTTGGTTTCGGTGCTCGTCTCTCTTCACGTCAATATCCATTCAATGTAAGTCAAAGATCTAACAACCATTTCAGAGAAAGACTGATGATCTCTTTTAGGGTCTATCTTTTCTCATCGGTATCTACCTTTTCGATGTTGTAAGTGACTCTTAACTTCTTTATCATAAGCACCAAGCTAAACCAGATCCACAGGCAACCATCCTCGTCACTGCAGCCTTCTATAAATCAATTCAAAGAGGCTTGAAATACATGCCAAACAGTGGTAAAGGTTTAAGTCCAATGCGTGCTAGATCCATCGTTGCTTGTAAGTTCAACCTCCCTAAGGTTTTTCGAAAATAATCACTGAATTTTAAAACAACTTAGTGTTCACCAGTCTTGATGCTCTTTGGGGTATGTCCATTTCTTAACACTACATGACCCAAATCCTAACGTTTCCTGTATAGTCGTCATGCAACTCCTTGGTCAATATTTCATCTCAGCCGCTGAAGCCACTAAATTCCAAGACCCAGTCGGTACCCCAATGTTCGCTTTGCCCGTGAGTAAAAGAATCTCCCTCCTATCAAATGGATGATTTATCAATTTAAAAACGCTCCAGACTTCCAACTTGATCTACCTTGCTGGTAACGTTCTCCAAGTAAGTATCTTGATACATATTATAAACGCCAAAACTGATCAATCGCCTTAGGGTATCTCCCTCCTCGTCGTAGCCGGTTTCATCGTCGTTATCTACCGTCGTGCTTCCCGCAAAATTGCTACTATCCCCTCCAACTCCGATATCCAACCTCCATTCATCCATTCCCTCCTCATCCAAATCTTGATCTCAATCGCTATCTACTACGTCAGAGTTGTCGTCAGAATCGCTCAAGGTAGCCAAGGTGAGTAACAGCTTTTCTTTTCACGTTTCAATGCGATTGATGCTAATACGTTGTATCGTTAGGCGCTTACGAATACTCTTCAACCCAAGAATGGATCTTTGGCGTTTTCGAACAGCTCGTGAGTAGATTTCTATCAAAGTGACCGTTATTCTTCGTGTTGATTGACATGTAAACCTAGCCAATCTTCATCATCCTAGTCTTGTGGGCCGCTAAACCACTCTACAAATTCATCTTCCCCTTCGGACACAAATCAGGTGAAGGCGCTCACACTCGTGATGCCGAAGCTGGTCCTGCCCCAGGTAGTCAAGACGAGATCAAAGCTGCTCACTAAATTCAGATACATTTGATGCAGCTTTTCCTTCTGACTTCGTTGGGGTTTCAACAGTTTGTCAAAATCTAATCATTGTTTATATGTTCTTTATCTATTTTGTCAGAAAAAATGTTTTGTGAAGTATCGATGGTGGATGTTAATGGTCGTTGTTGGTAGAGAGAGGTGGAGAGTTGGTTATTTAAATACATACACGTTAATTTGATTGGATACAAGTAAATAGTTTATATGCATCTTGTAAGCGAAAAGAAAAGATTAATTTCATGCAGATAAATGTTTTCCACCTTTGGTCTGACGAAGGGAAAAGCCACTTGGAAGTCGAGTGCCACATTCAACGTGATACAATAAATCGCCGAAATCTCATTGGAGGAGGGAGATGGAACAGCACTTGAATCCAACTAAATATCTTACCACCAATAACCAACAACAACCAAACCACAATGTCACTCTTAAGACGTCTACCAACCCTCCCTCTCAAAAGGATAAACATCCGATCAGCCTCCTCAATCCCCCAACCATCCAACGCAACCTCAGTCCCTACCCCAACCCAATCCACCCCGCAATTAGCACAATCACCAAACATCAAATCGACATGGTCAACGACCCAGAACCCAAAAGCTAACGCTTACGATAACGCACGATTCGAACAGACTAAATTGGAATTGCAACCTAACTCTTTGGCTGCTTTTGGGATGGTCGCGGAGGATCCTGTTAGGTTGGTCAATGGTAGACGGGCTACTTGTGATGGAGGTGAGTTTGGGGTTTTTTAGGATTGGATTGGGATAGGGATGGTTCCTCTTTACTTGATTCGTTTGTCGTGGGGGAACTGGGGAAGGGTTGGAAAGGTTGTTGGAAAGCCTTTTTGGAGATCTTGAAGATCGTTCGTTGTCTGGATAGATTCAGTCCTTTTCATCGATCCCGAATGCCATCATTTTTCTAACTAAAGATAACGATACTAATCCCAATAATCTATTGTAGGTGGTGGACCTCTTGGACATCCAAAAATTTACATTAATCTCGTAAGTAGTCAAAAGACCCTCAATGGACAAGAGACTTAACTAACATATTGAGCAGGATAAACCCGGTATGTAAAAGATCGTCCACCATACTATACGACTCTAGTCCACGTATCAAGGATATAACTGACATCATTTTTCTCTTTTCCTATCGATATAGGTCCAAAAGCATGTGGTTATTGGTAAATCATTCATCGTTGTAAAGAACCACCAACTCACACGATTTATAGCGGAATTAGATTCGAACAAGCACATCATGATCACTAGAACGTAGTTTTCGGTATTACAGTCTGATGCATTTTTTTTCTCACTAATGAAGGAACTATCTTTTCAATATGCTTATCTGGAGATGTCATTCAATCCAACTCTCGATAGCGATCAAGGGAAGACTGTGATCTCGACTGTCGAGAATCAAGAAACGCGAAGCTGTGTGCTACTAATAAAACGTACATTCTCGACACTACATACATCAGAACATTACTAAAAGAGTGGTATTCAATCATCTTCTGGAACCTTCCCTTCCATCTCATCCCGACGCCTCTGGAAGGCATCTTTGACTTCTTCTTGAGAAAGATAGTCGTAGTGAGCTGAAACAACACTGTCTAATACCCTAAACATCTCATCCCAAACTGGTTGAGGTGGTCGTTGACTGATATCAGAAATTCCCACCCACATTGGTTCTGGTTCCGCATCGATTTCTCCTGGAGTATCGATTTTTCTTGGAGCACCAACTGCTCTTGACGCCAAGGTTATGTTGCTGTTTATGTGAGCCTTCCAAAGCTTTTTGCTGAGTCTAGAATCAATGTAATGTGGAATACTGTATAGGATGGAATCACTGAACCCTCTGTTGTAGCGGTCGTCGTCGCAGTCGTCGTCGTGGTTGCGGTCTTCTTCTTCTTGTCCTATTAGTTAGCCACCATCCCCATCTAGTCACCTACCTTCTTCACTCTCTCGCTTTACAATTTTGATATCTGTGTCAACGCAGAGTACTTCCTCGCGGCAATCTGGTTCTGTCTGAAGTGATAAAGCGTAACCTCCTAATCGATATATCGTAACTACATGAGGTTCTATTCTGCCGTTCTTCTCATGCCTAAAATGAGTTTAAACAAAGAATGGGAATGACGAGTCAGTATCTTGTAGAATAAAAAAGAGTGGTGATGAAAATGCTGTCGACAACTTACAAATGAAGTTCAGGTTTAACGATGTGACTTTCGGACATTTTCACTGACTTGGACCTTAGTTGATGAGAGCAAGGATTGGTGGGAAAGAATGGGGGAAAAGGTTGTTGAGAAAGACGAAAGCACAGCCGTTTACAAGAATGCGACAGTGTGAGCAGCTTCATCAGCCTTCGAGGGAAGACTCTGTACTTTACTGCATATCAAGTACTTCTCCGAATATACCGATGAGGCATAGTTCTACACCCATTGTTCTTGGGATTCGGGATATAGCAGCTCGACAGTCCTCTCAAATAATTACCGATGCCTTCTGCCAACCAATAGTATCAGTTTTCAACAACAAGGAATGAGGAGTAAAATTTACAGCATTGAAATAATGCATAATGAAATGAATTTCTCGTTCGCTTTGCCACTAATAAGTTTGACTAGTACCAATGCAAAAGATTCCCATGATTACGTTCTTGCATTCTCTTTGAATATCCTCACTCAGCTACAAACTTCAACCTATCAATTACCCACTGAAACCATAACAGCCCCCACACACTCATTTTACACGAATTTCAGTCCGCTTTCTCAACCACCGTTTCGACATCAACCTCATTTATGTACTTATCAAGCCAATCAGAATTCAATTTTCGCGTCCATTCACTGTGAAGGATCTTATAATGAGCTGAAGCTATGTCGTCTGAAAGATCTGAGAAGATCTGAAGAACAGATTGAGAAGGTTGTTGAATGGTTGAAACTCCTTCTTTCCAAGTAACATCGAGCGTGTATTTGAAATATGACTTCCATACTTCCTGTCTGGTCTTGAGATCTATGAAATAACAAATGTCGAGAATGGCATCTTCGTAATGCTCTTCATCTTCTTCTTGAACTTGTTCTTTGTGTTTATGGATGAAAAGTGAAGTTTTCAGTAAGTCATGATCGACTATTGATGTATAGATATGTAACTTGTATGAGGGAACCCATTGGACGGTTTGTACGAGAGGTGGATATCCACGTTCGGCCCTGCAGGAAGAGTGTTAACAGTCAGTTGGATATCTGATCACATTCCCATCATACGTACGCATCAACCCAAGAAAAGAGCGATTCTGAAGTATCGAGTTCTTGATTTTGAGATTCAGCCATGCTACTCTGTGGTGATAACAGGAATTGATTGATAAAGTTGGATGTCTTGAAAAGAGAAAGATGATTTGAAGGCTATACAAGTAGAAGGATATTTACCTTGCAGAATAGTATGTTGAGTATTGCTGACTGACTTCAAAAGACAGCACCGGAATAATTGGCGCGCTCGTCAGAAGACCCGATGAAGTCACATCATGTCATCTGTCTTCTCAAATGCCTTCTAAAGTGGAAGTCATGAAGAAAGAAGCCACCCTATAGCACTAATAAACCGACTCTTCGGTAAATTCAATGAACATCCTTTCTCTCGGATGTTATGCTAAATTCCAATTCTTCATCCTTCTGACATAATTTCTTTCACTAAACCTCGAGTTTTGTCGGTGTAAAATGATCTTTATGGAATGCCAAAAAAGGGACTTTTTGGGTGAAAAAATGAAGATTGATATTTTCCGTTATCGGCAATTGAAGAGAGCAGGCTTTTTGGACAGTAGGATAGTTGTACAGTAATCGTACATTACTCGCACTTACTACTTTCGGAGTCTTCAGAAGGCGAAGGCAAGTAATGTTCGTGAAAGGTAAGCGGGACTAACGGGCAACTCTTGAGTTTCCTCTTGTGTTGTTTGCATCGAGGTAAACAATTTAACCGAGGTAATAGTTTTTGTCGAGGAGTGGTTGCGAAGCCTCTATTCTTATCTGCACTAAGTCTGTGTTTCAGTGCATTTTAAAAGACTTTCCGATCATAATGCATACTGTATATACAAGTAACTTAACGAGACAGACTGAACCACAAACACATAACAAACCTTGTGTATCACAACCCCTTCAATCCAAACTTAACTTTCCAGCGATTAACAAACACCTCTTTAGTCTCCGCTGTTTCAAGAGTTTGAAGATGAGATGAAACCATACTCTTGATTGATTCGGAAAGCAGACTACAAACGTCTTCAGTAGGTCTCAGCCCCTTTGAAGGACGTTGCCACCCTTCTTCCACATTGACTCCTTTCCCTCCCCATGCCCATTCCAACTCTTTCTCTAGTTTAGCTTGCCACTCCTGTTCTGATTCCCCAGGAACTACCGCACGAAATGTGGTGACATCGAAACTCTCTGCAGTTTCCCCGCCTACTTGTTTTTGTTGGGCATCTTCTTTCTCTTCTTTTGTTACTTGTTTTTCGGTAATGAACATGCAAGATAAGAATGTGAAGTCTCGAAAAGCAGTTCGAGGAATGGTTTTGATCGAAAGATGGTATTTCCCGACATCTCGAGTGGATGCAACGTGAGGATTCGATTTATCACTATTTCAAGTCGTTAGGTTCGCTCACGAAAATGATCGCAGCATAAAAACTTGTTTCAACTCACGACGTTATGAGTACGGTTTTGATTTCCCCGACAGTTAATTCTGGACTACTTTGGGAATTTGAGACGCTGTTTGCTGTTTCACGATTGGACGTGAAAGACTTGAAAAAATTGGAACGACGAGGCATGATGTTAGAATGTAGAGAAAAAGAGGGAGTATGTTCCAAGAAGAGACCGTTAAATGATGAACTAGAAATCTGGAGCAAGAAGGCAAAATATCCATAAAAGGACGCTGCGTTTTCGGCTTAGTTGAAGAAGCTGTAGTCGCACAAAGGTCTCGGGATATTCTAGATATTGATAGCAAAGGAAGTAGATTTCGGCGTAAACTCGTGTGACGTAAGAAGGAAGTCTTTTCGTAACAGGGGAAGAAGTATCGATGACTTCATAACAGGTATCAAGGGAATAACTAGATTCAAAAAAGCAGAAAGGTCGGAAAGAAGTGTTTCACTTCGACTGCACAAAATTGTGGCAAGTGTGGAGAAGAATATAATTTACTATTAGACTATCAATACTTTCTTCACTTTCGTGTTGTTATCCTTAGTGCACTTCGATCTGCGAATGAGATTGGAGAAAAGAAATTCAATGTGACGAACAGAAATGCCGATACTGAATGACATCTGGGCTTCGAAACCCTCTCAAAACAAGAAGGCACCTTTTTCGACATTCCGAAAAGACCGAATTTAATTTGCTCCACATTTAGTCGTAGGTGGTATCTAACTCGAAAGGGTTATTGCCTTTTTGCCTTTTCCCAAAGATAAAGTGGCAAATGTCTTGTGGTACTGAAACTCAATATGTACATCTTTCGTGCAATAGACCAAATTTCTCTGATCAAAAATAAGAATCCTCACCACTAAGCTATTGGAATCCGCAGTTCTGAAATCACTACTTGAAAAACAAATTATCCATTCAAGTACGAGATGCATTTACAGTTAGAACCACTCTACGGCCGCCCTCGTTCTTCAAAAATCACTCTCTGTGTATCAAAGATTTCGAAAATCAATCTGAGAAATTGACTAAATGAACCATGGAAAAAACTCGACCACAACCATACTCAAAACCCAAATTTCTCCACCTTTCACTCGATCATCGATCCCCATTGTTCTCACTTTGATAGCACGACAAATGAACGACACGGATCGAACCATCGTCCTCGAATCTACCCAAACCCTGTCTTCTCTCCGTATGACGAGTAGCAAGATCATCGAGGTTACTGATACTAAAGTCTATGGTGAAATTACACGTATCAGTGTTATTGGCGAAAGTACAACCATCGGCTTGACAAGTTAGATTGACTAGATGATATGATTTTGATTTCATAAAAGCTATAACTGTAATGATGACATCAGTACCATCACTGTATTCATACTTGTGTCCGTTGTACAATACACTTCTGCAGTACTAAGTAACTTACCATCAAAATCTTGTTTGTTGTCGGGAGTTGAATTTGATGTACTTCCTTCCCCATGACCTCCAATCATCTTCCTGAACGAATTTCTAAATCTTGAGAATTTGCTTCCAGACTTGTCCTCTGGTGCATTAGTGTCGTCCACACTCAAAGCAGCATTCTCGTTTCGTGCTTGAAGTTCACTCTCGATCATTTTTTGAACGCTCAAACAATCCAAATGAAGCATCTCATCGTTTCCGTGATCGAGTTTGATCCAACCGTACGCCACTTTGGGATTTGATTCGAAAAAAGATTTCGGTTCGTCGATACAGATTCTATGATTTTCGTATGACCAATGGGAAGTACCTGAACAGTGGTATTGTAGAGAAATGAGGAAGGGCCTGGATTTTGGCATCTTTAATATTTATTCTTGTTTATGAATTGAATATGTGCGTCTTTGGTTACTTTGTGGATATGAGGAACGAAGGAAGAGGGGAAAGAAAGTATCATTTTTTGATAACGACTCAAGTCGTTTTTTATCCGCAAAGGAAGAAGGCGAAATGGAAGACAGAGGAAGTCCCTTCCACGAAACATAATCAGTCTTTGAGAGGAACTAATCATCCATCCATGCACGAAATACAAATTACAAAAGCAGAAATTAAAGATCATTCAAGCTCCGATACCGATAATTACGTGCCTCCTTGAATCAGAATCTGGATAACACCACAACGGAAGTGAAAATAGTGGCGATCATTGGATGAAAGCGATAGCTTCATGTTCGAAATCGTGTTGCGGTTGGACTTTACCATGTTCAGGAGTCCATCGATACTACTCATCACTGTCAGTTATCCAATCCAAGTTTTGAAGAGGGGGACTTACATCGTTCCCTGTACGAAGTACTTTTCAAAGAATTATCAGTATCCCGAAAATACAGCAATATGTGACTTACGATGTCTAGTTGTAGCTAAAACCCAACTCCTTATCAGTGTTTAGATCATAAGTGCATAAGTCAAATGAACTCACCAAAACCTGTCCAAGTAAGAGCAAGGAAAGTAATGACTATCAAAGGATAAACTTCGGTCGGGATTTCTATTGACCCATCAGTTAAAGAAGAAAGATAAGGACATACGATCAACTTTATAAGGGAACAATTGATCCTGTTTTTCAGTCAGCCAATGATTAAGTTCAAATCAGAAGTATACGTACGAGATTGGTTTTACCGGTGACGGTGGGTTTGGTACTCATCAACTTTGCTTTCATTGGTGAATGAAGGTTGAGATGGAGATTACGAAGGGGAGTGGTTGGGTTAAGAACTTGATTTCGGAGTAAGATTCTTGGGAACATTGTGTGTTGTCTTTATACAAGGAAGTTTGGTTTGATATGTAGAGATAGCTATCGATAATTCAAGTTGAGTTATTGTTGTGTATCCAATATCGTTCAACATCCGACCTCATTATATATCTGTTCAATCCGGGTTGGTTCGCCTTATGCCACACCACCTCCTTTCACAATCACAGAAACCGTTTGGATCCGATTTGCCTCGTACCGAGCGACCACTTCCGACTCCTCCTCCTCCATTCAAATCACCTCACTTTCTAATCCGTTATCAACGGATTCGGTTATGCATAGTCAACGGAATGACGTTACCGTTACTTGTCGGTAAGTTTTTTTTCGTACGATAAGATTGTGGTTCGGGGGAATTAGGACTGTCTGTCGAGAGCTCATAGCTCAGCTCAGTGAGAGGAATATGCTCCTCTCGACTAGAACTTTCTATGGATGTCTTGTTTTTCTATGATGCTGGTGAATCTCATTTCTCCTTTTTGGAAAACACAACCTCGCGGTGTTGAAAAATGTACAGTACGAAAGAAGTAGGGATAAAACTCAAATCCATAAGATATCGTACAAACATCACAATCAAAGCGACACTATTTAGAGCTCAGAAAGAACCAAACCACCAATTTTTCCATCATACCACATCTGTACTACTTCGAGCTTGAGAACTATTGATCTGTGTTATGACCATTATCAATGGTCCTTCTTGTGTTTGTTGATTTGAAGTCGTTCAGGTGCGAGACGGAGCTAAACCAGCGAATGGATTCATCAGCTACTGTCAAAAGCTTGATTAGAATTCGAGAAAAGACTTACACTCTCAGCATCTACGTAGACTTGAACGAACTATCAGTATCCTGCAAGATTCACAATACTAATTCTGACTTACAATGTCTAGCGATAGCTAAGACGGAAGGAGGTCATTGTTAGCTAAACTGTACTTTTCGTTGCTTTAAGGTGGGAAACCTACCAATTCCTGATCCAGTGACCGCTGCACCGACAATGAAAAGAAGCGGTAAAACTTCAACAGGTAGATCCCCTTCGAACTGATCAGTCGCCAATTCCAAGATCACAAAGATGACTCACGTTTGAGGTTGAAGAACTGTATCTGGTCAGCTATTCTACTTCACTTATACTAACTGAAATCAATAAACATCACTCACCCCGTTAGGTTTTGTGGTTGCCGCAGTCGCATTCCATCGTCTACTCATCATACTAGGTGAACGAACATGAGAGACTTGACGAATAGCAGAGATTGTCTTGTTCATACTAAATTAATTGAAGTTGTAATATAATTAAATCAAAGAAATGGTGGTATGTTGTGTGAGAAAGTATTGATCAAATCCCCCTTCAATCGACCGGGACAATTCGTCCTCTTGAAACAATGAAACACAATCACAATAGATCAAACCATGCCACACCTGCGCCTGCTCTGCCACTAAGGCGGAATGACCCGATACCGATGAATTCGCTTTTGGCTGGGAAAAATACAAATTCACTCGTGAGAAATACAAATTAATCTGGGTATCAAATACAAATCGGCGTGGTTATTTTGCAGGAGGAACCAATGGTAATGGATTTATATCGCTCACTCAGTTCATTCATTCTCGCTATCCTATGTACAACCTAACATCAAGTTTATCTTTTCGTTCGTTTTCTGTGATTTTCATACAACATCCTCCAACGCCTAGCTAAATCATACCGAGTACAAATGGTGATCTAGCGTTTACTATCTTCGAAACCAGAAGGTTTGAGTCGAAGCTATGATCTCTATTAGTTCGATTTCAATGGCCCATAGATTTATTTCAAGTCAACTTACACCGTCGTAATAGACTGATTGAAAGTTTTGGTCAGTTGAGAATCATTACAGTAATTCTATAACTCAAGCTTCAACTCACAGTGTCTTCCGACAGCTATTGAAGGTAGCTCGTTAGCTGATTCTGATTCTGATTGATATGTAACTTACCGATACCAGCTCCGACGACTGCGGCGGCTACGACGAACATCATAGGATAAAGTTCGACGGGGATGTCTATGAGATTAACAGTGTTATAGAGAAACAAGATCAAAGATAGAAGAAAATTGTAAAACCAAATCGTTAACTTGAATCCTTAAGCAGGTGGATCGCACGTACCCTTAAGACCAACTCTGAAGATCTACAACGATCGATCAGTATCAAATACAACGATCACAGTCACTCCCAGTATCAACGTACGAGTTTACTTTTCCCACCTCTAGCTTCTTCAGTGTTCCATCTTCTTCCAACGACCTTGACGGCGTTGTTGGTTGGACGAACGAGAGCGGAAGTTGGAGTTGGGGATCCTGGGAATTTCCGAATGGATGATCGTAGGAGGGTTGATTGACGGAGGATGGAGGTTGAGAGCATTGTTAGTGGTGGAGGGTTGTTAGTTTTGATTGGGCTAGTTAGTTATGATTGAGTGAGAAATGGAATGTATTTGTATTAGCAGGAAGTGAGAGATAGGTGTACATCATCCTTTGTGTTGCTATATACTATATATACTATGAGTGACTGTAGTATGCTATACGATCACGAGACGATTCAGTCACAGTAGTGACTGCACGACAGAGGATGACGTATCAAAGTGAAGTCAATAACCGGAAATAATAGGCGTGATAAACATGCACTCAAATATAACTTAGGCGCGCCACACCCCAGTTACCGTCATCGTGTTTGGGGTAACACTGAATGTGTCTGTGTGTTCCTCTTCCATCATCAACTTACTTCACTCAACAACAACAATCAAACCACACCACACCACACAATGGTCAACGTCCAAGCCCAATTCGATTACGCAGTCGCCGAAATCAAAACACTTCCACCAACAGGTGCAGTCGTACCCAGCCAAGAAGATCAATTAGCTTTCTACGGTCATTTCAAACAAGCCACTATAGGTGACAACGAGACTACTAAACCTGGTACGTTGTTGTTGTTGTTGTCATTCCCTCCTCTTGAGGGTATGGGTTTCTGTACTAACCCACAGTAGGCACATTCGACTTTAAAGGTAAATACAAATGGGCAGCTTGGGATGCTCTCAAGGGGATGAGCCAAGAGGACGCTAAAGCCAAATACGTCGAGTTGTTCCGTACTGTAAGCATCAAGTTTTCTTTATTTCTTTTCTTGTACTATGATTTGACCCTTGATAGATCCTCGCGAGAGCTCCCGAGGATGAGAATTCAAAAAGGATTCTCGCTGAGTTGGAGGGTAAGTCGATCGTTCTTTCAAAGTGAATGCCTTTGATCAGCGACTGACGATCCCGTTTCTGTCAATAGCCGCCGGTGCTAAATAGATGATTGACACTTTACTTTCTTGATTCGATTCAGTGACAAGGTAGAGGTCGATGTCAGATGTAATCAATGCAAATGTGTTTGGATTTTACTGCATGAATATACTCTAATCAAATTCTCCCAATATATATCTCTATCTAAGATGAGAACTCGTATGTCCTTTCAATCCAAACCCGAGTGCACCCTCCCGCCCACCAGCCGGAGTAACAGGTCTAGAACTATATCTACTCCCCATTGAATCCCTTTCTGCCGCATAAGAATCCAGAATCCTAACCACGTCAGTGGTCAACAATTCCAATTCCCTAACCTCCTCAAACGACAAAGGTTGAATAGTTCGTTTCGTATCAACAACCGGTCCATCTTCATCATCAGATTCGTTCTCGTCTTGATCTAAATCCTCGTCTTCGTCGTTATCATCTTTGATCCTACTCGAACCGTTCTTTGAAACCTGCACAACATCTCTGGAATGGATCAACCGTTGATCCCTACTTTTAATCAAGGATTTCCCGACTCCCTCGAAAACTCTCAACATACAACTATCCAATAAAGTTTTGAGTCGTTGAACGTCATCCAAAGCGTCAAGATTCCCTATCACAGGTAACCAATCGTCACATTCGAACCCTTTCCGTGTGACATACAAGTTATAAGCTCCGAATAACATGTAGGTCATCGGATCTAATCGAGTTACGACTCTTAATTGAGTTTGGGCACTGTTGGGATGACCACCTGGTGGGATGTTTCTTGATTTCTCTCCAAAGGCGTATAAACGTCTTTCAGCTGGGTTGAACGACGCAGACGCCTCTTCTGGACCACCTATTTCCCTTTTACGTGAATTGACAGATGAAGCGTGGATAAAAACAGTCTAAATCAAAGTATCAGCATCTACCATTTCAATTCCATCCACATCGAACGCACCTTATCCTGTGAAGTCCTACAGATCTTGTCAGAAGTTCTGATAGCGAAATTGGGTGCACTAGCCATAGCGATCAAAGCGGCCATCATCGGTAAACTCTGACCATGTTCGTCAAGTTCCTTAGGGACCACTGTCGATCGACGTCCAAATCTCCCACTCCCACTTCCAGCAGCGGCACTAACCGCCAAAACTCCAGCTTGATTCAGACTCTGCAACAAACTCCCTTTAACCTGTTTGATCTGTAACAAACCCTGTTTATTCAAGAAGTTGTCGTTACAGAATTGATTGGCCGAACGGTATTCACCCCTGTCATCCATTTCTGACCATGTCTTGAAAGCTGCAACGACGGCTAGTGGATCACTTCGGAACGAGGTTGGTGACCATGAATCTTTGATTTCGTCGGCTTGTTTCTTGTAAGCCAGTGGTGCCATGAACGGATCTCTGTTAGTCAACACAGCAGCTAGTGTTAGAGCACTATCTAAACATCTGAAGAAAGAGCCGTAGAGACATAATTTTCCTATAGCCGCTTCAACAGGTAATTGAAGTAACACCCTTCCGAGTGATGTTAGATTCTTGTGTGAATCCAACGCTCCGAGCATACGTAAAACCTCCATAGCAGCTGTAACACGATTCGGTTCAGGTGGTTCGATAGTTTGCGCAAGAACGTCTTCGACTTCACCAAGATTCAATGCCTACAGTCAAATCAATCAGTTTTGTCTTTTTGTATTCAACTCCAAAACCCACCTTGACATGCATGACGACGTTACTCAAATCCGAACGTTTCATCTCGACCAATTGATGAGTCTCCAAATTGGCTAACCTAGTTTCAGACAACAAACCATAATATTCACCCTCCCGATGTCTACCAGCTCTACCAGCTCTTTGATTCAAGTTCGAACTCCCGACCCAAGCAGAAACCAATGATGACATGTGTCGTTCGGGATCATAACGTTTCTCTTTAACTCTAGCTGTATCGACCACATAAACTACGTCAGGGATAGTGACCGAAGTTTCAGCAATGTTCGTCGCCAATATGATTCTTCGTACACCCGGTGGTGGTTTCTTGAAAACTTCACGTTGTTCAGCAGCAGGTATAGTCGAATGTAGATAATGGATTGCGAAATTCTTGGAATCGCTGAAATCGAGTCCTAGTAAGGGGAATCTACCAGAGTTGTCCAATAAAATATCGGCGACTTTTTTGATCTCCTCCCAGCCAGGTAAGAAAACCAGAACATGACCATCATCAGATCTTTTCATGACGAAAGCGATAGTCAAAGCCACCAATGGATAAGGTATTTCCAATTCACCACCTGATATACCGTTGTTCTTCATAAAATGATCAGTATCAGTTCCAAGTTCTTTGGTCAAATACTCTGAAACTTTTTTATCTGAAAACACCCAACCTCCCATCCGATCCGGTAAACCTTTGCGTAAATCTCCAACGATCTCATCGAGGTAATGTCGTGCAACCGGGAAAGTCCTACCAGGAACTTCAGCAACTGGTGCCAATCGACCTTTCGAATCTTTGAAATAATTCTGGAACAACGAAGGATCGATCGTAGCCGACATTAGAATTACTTTTAGGGGGACGTTTCTTGATTTCCTATCAGCGATTAATCTTTTGAGCACAACCAATAAAAGATCCGTGTCCACATCACGTTCATGAACTTCATCAACGACTATATGGGTGACTGTGTCCATAGCTGCGACAGCGTTTTGATCCCTGGCATCACCTGATCCCAAGGCCGATTGCATCCTTTTCAAAAAGATTCCGGTGGTGCAGAAGGTGATACTTCCGTTAGGTTGAGGTAGTTTAGTGTCGAATCTAACCTGATAACCAACTTGCTGACCGAGACTCTGGCCTCGTTCGTCAGCTACTCGTTCAGCGACTGACATGGCAGCAAGTCGACGTGGTTGTGTACAGATGATGTTGCATTTAGCTCCTTCTCCTCTGTTGATGTAATCGTCGAATAGTAATTGAGGTATCTGTGTCGTCTTCCCACTACCAGTAGCAGCCATGACAATGGTAACATCGTTGACCTCAATCTTAGCTAGTATATCAGTAGCCTTCGTAGTCACGGGTAAACTGTGTCTCTGTTTCCTCATTCCATCTAATTTAGGATCGTTCTGATAAGACGCCAAATCGTCCTGTAAATCGAAACTTTTATTCTTCAATTGTTGTTCAGATAAGAATCCACGATTCGAAGACCACATTTGAGAAGGTATACTACCTTCAACAGCGACTGCGGATTTAGGAGCGTTTTTATACAAGTTTGAATTTCGGATATCACCACATAAACCTTGAATCTCATCGTTCAACTGTTCAGATAACGAAAAAACCAAATGAGGGGCTTGACCGATATCGATGTTCTTATCTTTATCTTTCTTGGTGTGATCAAGGAATTTCTTCCATAATTCACCATCACAACTTTCAAGATATTGAGTGACGTCGAGGTAACATTTGAGTTGAGCTATTTTTTTGGTTGATGATGATCCCATGCCGATTTTTTGACCTGAGACCGACATGACAGCGTCCCATTGTTGGGAATTGGATGATTTGTTTTTACGACTTGATTTGATGGTTGTTGATGAAAATTCTATATCGGGTTTACCAAATTTATACAGTGCACAGTAGAATTCCATGAATTGTCGTGCTCGATCATAAGTGATCGTAGAACCGTCACTGAGCTTGGCTGTATCTTCATTTGCAGAGGGTTGGTTGATCGAGGGTGTAGATGATGCGGCTGTGACGGTGTTGCTTCCAGATTTCCCCTTTTCCAGCTAGACGTCAGTTTGGTCATTCTCATCCAACTCACCAAGCCAGCCACAAGTAATTGAAATACAGCACTCAGAGCTGCCAACTTCTCTGCCTCCTTTCTTGACGAATCATCACCAACTCCAACAATATTTCTATCGGGGTCTCCAACAACAGTAACCCTAAAGCCCAGTCAGTACAACAATGGGGTAAACAATCTTACCTAAAGACTTTCTTCCCCCCAACTAATCCTTCAGTAACATCAAAACCCTTCCCACCATCCCCAAGCTGGGTCGCACCACCTTTCCCACCACCTAAATAATTAGCTAAGGGAGCTTTTGGATTCTCCTGCCATTGAGGTTTAATCTTTACGCCGTTGTAGCTAGACAGAATATAGGTCAAATCGTTCAACGGTACAGGTAACTCTGGAAGGACCGGGAGTTGCTTCTTAGCAGTTTTCGGTCTACTGGGACCAGAACCGTTGGTCCCTGATTTAATGGGTTTTGCGTTGTTAGTTTGTTTAGTTCTGGAGGAGGAGGGCATATCTTCGTCTGATCGGATTTCCTCTTTTGAAGGTGGTGAATGAGGTGATTTAGAGTTTCGATTTGATTGGGGTGATTGTGCTTTGGCTAGCGGTGATTTGGAAATCTTGGTTGAAGATGGTCTAGGTGAAGGAGATGAACTTTTCTTGATTGGTTCTGACGGTGATTTCGATGACAAAGGAATGTGTACCCCTGGTAAGTTAGGAATTGTCGCTTTAGGTCCAGATGGGATAGGTTTGGCTGAAGCTGATAGATTGCGTTGTTGACTGGAGCTGGTTGTTGGAGAGTTGTTGTTGGAAAAGTTTGACGACACTCTTGGTCCTGTTGGAATAGATTTGAGGATTTTGACAGGGGGTTGGGATGAATTGTCTATGGGTGATGCAGGTCGTTTTTCTGATGATCTAGAGGAATGCGAACTGAATGAAGTCAGTCAAACTCAGTCTAAATTCCAGACGACTCACCTTTGATGGTTCTCGACCGAATTGCTAGTCCTTTTAAAATATCGGTCAACCTCTCTGCTATCTCTAGTGTCTTCCCTCCGAGATTCCTCCTCCCTAATTCGACTTCTTAATTCGCCTCCGCGTTCTCCTCTGACTCTAACCGGAGATCTAGACCGTGAACGAGATCTTTCTATCGATCTTCTCGACCGCCTCCTAGAAACCGGAGAAGGAGACCTTCGTCTTCTGATAGGCGAAAGTGGTCGTCTGTACGGTGAGGGTGATCTTCGTCTTGGTGAGATGGATCTACGAAGATATCTACGAGGTGATGGAGAACGAGAACGATATCTGAAAGATGACGCTATGTATGTGTCACCTCTTTTTATTGGTGATATTGACCGTCTGTCTGATGGATATGCTGGGTATGACGGTGTAGTGAAATTTGGTTTAGACGGTAGACTAAATGTAGGACGGGGTGGGAGTGTTGATGTAGATATTGAATTCGTTGGATTAGATGAAGTTTGAGGTAGTTTAATTGGATTAACTGGAAGACTTGATGGTAAATCCGTTACTTTCATCGAGTTGTGAAGGAGTTGAAGTGGGATATTTTGATAATTTAGATTTGAATTTGAACTAGAATTGACTGGTTGACCCAAAGGATGGATGAGACTTGTGAACTTTCTCGATGACTTTAATAATGTTAAACCGACTCTTGTTGACGATGTCAACATGAAATAATTTTCAGTTGGGTAGCTATGATAGCTCGTGTGAGCTTCTTTCTGCACTGGTGGTTACTGTGTCAATCCAGTTCCATTCCCTCATCATCTTCGAAAAGTAACTTGAAGGTTCAGCGGGACTATAACCATGTGGCTGAGAATACCGATCTTATTGTTGCAGAGAAAGACATACAGTAAAATTAGATTAACTTACTTGATGATCAGTGAGAGAAAGCTGGAGAATGTTACTCTTGTTGTAACGCTCAATTGGTATGACCGGCACCTAGATCCGTCTTCAGGTTGACGTACAAAATGGAGTCCTACCAAGATCCTTGAACTCAATTCATGACCTGACCTCCTTTCGTTTCGGCACCTACTCCTCGTTGGATACCGCTCAAGTCTCCTCTCAAACAACTTCAATACGGAATGACAACTCAAGACCTCTCTGACTACACTTTGATCATTGCAACACCAGATCAAGAAGAACAACATCAGTTATCGGCATATCATGAATGGGGGAAAGGAATGTCCTACGAAGTAAGTCAGACCATCAAGTTTTGCATTCTATCTCATCAACCATTCTACTAGGAATTTAGATCTATAGCCACGAGGGAACAGGCAGAAGGGGGATGGGCAAGAGATCATGCTGATTTGACTTGGTAAGCTAGGTTGTGATCTTCGTTAACAGTCTTTAAAGGGTCCTGGTTAAAAGGGACGATCGTCTTGGAGAAGTCTTCTCAAGTTGTGAAACGTTGGTCCTCATTCTAACGATCCAGCTTCCACTTACATAAACAACATAGTCAACGAATGCGAGCCTTCCTCAAACATCACTCCGATGGAAAAGTGGAGGATACCTACGTATTCGGTGTAACCGTTGTCAACACTCCACCAAAACATCAACGTAAGTACTGGTACTGTATGACAACAAACTGAAAGAACTAGGTAAAGGGTTCGCAACACATCTCTGCAGATTACTCCATTTCCTTCTATGTTCTCCAGAGAACCTTCCAATCTTCCCATCCGATTGGGGATCACCTCCATTCCTTACTCCGGAACAAAGGACGAACGTACCTTTTGCTATAGGCTCAATTCTTTGGTCAGACATTGGTTCAAGGTTCTACGAGAATTGTAAAATCGACAATAGACTGGGGTGGAAATTCAATAAAGAAGATTCAAAATCTGTGACCTGGGAACTTGAACCTGCGACGGCGTATGACAATTCGAACAGAGTAGAAGCAGGAGGGTACGAATGGGAATTCATCTATCAATCGGATATCGACCAAATAGCTTCCATGTTGAGTCGATATGCTCGAGACCGAGTTGCGTCTCTCAAAGAGGATTACCCGGTATTCACTATTGATCCAGCTTCAGATGGGACGCTCACGTTTATGTTCGAAAGGGGTAGATACGGTCCACAACCGTCTTGGAGAAACTCGGAAAACGAACCGATGGGTGTACGTCTTTGTCGAAATCAATCGAATACCATTGCCTTGTTCGCAATATCCCCTCATTTCCCTTCAACGTTACTGATCACTCATCTACATGGTGTAGAAGCGTGTCATATGGATTCGTTGTTACGAGTGTTAGACTTTGTGGGGGAAACTTTTAAATCTGTCAAATGTGTTGCGTGGGATATCGATGTGAAGGATGCCATCGGGCAAGCTTTAAACCTCATGTCTAGGGAGGTGAAATTTGCTTGTAGGGAAGAGGAAGAAGGAAGCTTATTAGGGATTGCTTGGTATGGTGATGAAAGTCGTCGGGGAATTATGTTGGACAAACAAATGTGGAATTGGTGTTGATTCGTATACTGATAGTCTCACTATCTGTCCCATACCTTTAGAAAACCATTGGTATGATTAATTTGATTCATGACCATACATTGAAAAGATAGAAAACCCCAAAAGTGAAAACGATTATCTATCTATCTATCTAAATTCTATATTCCGTCGTACTAAAGTAAAACAACCACCTCCATAACCTGCCAATCGACCTATCTCTTCTTCAAAACCCATCTCTGATCTCAATGAAAATCTCCAATCTATCTCTCATATCGATAAAGAGGAGAGAGATCACCCATATCAGTCAATTGTTCCGGCGTGTATTTAGCATAAATCTCTTCTTCACTCATAGCATCTCTTTTAGCGTTAATCCTTCCAACAATCCACCAATAAATGATTGGAGTTAAAACCAAACCTGCAAAAGTGAAGGCGAGGGAGAATCCAAATCCAGTCTTGTAACCTGGAGCTTCGTTTGCTAAGTAAATGTTGGAACCGGCGACACCACCGACGTTGGAGAGTAGGACAGCCACTGAGAGAGAGGCTGAACGTTTCGTTTGACCTGCTTGATTTAGGGCACACCAGACACTGATACATGATGTGAGACAGTAGCCACCACCGACGATTAACATTGATCCAGTTAAGGCGAGCCCTGTTAGACTTTTGTTGGTGACTGCACACATGGCCATGATTATTCCGATCGTCGCGATACTGGCTGGAACTACCATGACCCACATACGTGCTCTGGTTCGATCGGAAACGTCTAGGAGAAAGGTTGTCAGTAATTGAGACGTTCATTTCAAGTCATTTCAAACTCACATCCGTTCGCGACGATACAGAAACAGGCAAAGATATAGGGTGGGGCAGAGATGATTTGAGCGTTGGCAGCTGAGAAACCTAAATTGGCGATGACGGTTGGAAGAGCGAAAGCGAAACCGTAATTGAGGATACTGGTGTTGATGAACATCCAACCGAAGACCCAAGTGTGCCATGACTAAAAACGATCAATAAACAATTTCCATTCTTCAGATCGAAAAAAACTTACTTTGAGAGCAGCGAGATAATCTCCCAAACGCAATTCAGAAGAGTTTCCACTTTTATCATTACCGTAGGCGTATCTGTTTCTGAGGACGAGATAACGTTGTTCATCTTCGTCTAACCATTTAGCTCTTCTTTCTGGTTTATCGGGCATGGTGAAAACACCAACGACGGCGACGATGAAAGAAACTAAACCTTCGAGAACGTAGATCCATCTCCATCCGTGATATCCCCAAACACCGTCTAACTGACCGATTCCGTAGGCCAAAATACCTGAAAATGCTCCAGAAAGAGCAGCACCGAGGTAGAAAAGAGTAGCTCTAGAATGGAGCTCCTGAGGTGAATACCAGGTCGAAATCAGGAAGAGACATTGTGGATAAACACCCGCCTCTATTAATCCTAATAGCATACGAAGTGTGAACCATTGAACACGATTGTTGCAGAGTCCACCACAAATCAAGCAAATCGAGACCAAGATCATGATGATAGGTAAAACCCTTTTAGGACCGAATCGACGAATGAAGAAAGAAGCTGGTGGACCACCGACAGCGTAAGCTAAGAAGAAGATGGATAACCCAACGTTCCAATCACTAGCGCTCATTCCCATATCAGCGATAGCACCAAATAACTTTGCATTTCCGACATTTCCACGATCGATGTAGGACCATAAGATGAACATGAAAACTGTTGGGATAACATGTAAATCGATTTTACGCTAGAACAGGGGTCAATCATCTTGGACCTAGTCTAATGAAATACAAAACTCTAAAATGTTGACTTACGGTAAGTTTACCATATTTTGGACCTTGGAATGTAGCGTGTAGAGCCAGATACTCGTTGTAATCTGGACTATCGTCTACAGCAAGGATATCAACGTTGGAAGATGGTGGATCGAATTTCTCATCGATGCTGGGAACCTTAGGTTCGAGGGAGGTCATTTCGAAATGGAAGATTGGGGGGGAGGGATAGAGGATTGACCAGAAAGGATTCTTGGTCAAGATGAAGAGAATATATAGGTGAAAGGGAGGTTAGAGTGGAGAGATAAGAGTCATGATCGAATGATATTGTTGGTATTGAATAACAACAAATATCTTCATTTACATTGGAGTGAGGTGTTGCGTTCTAGTGTGGAGAGATAAGCTGGGCTGAATAAGAACGGGGAATCGCGGATTCAGGGTTTGTAAATCCAGGACGGTGGAGAGATAAGGAATAAACTGGAGGTTTAGGGATAGTCAAGATACTACTGTGGCTACCAGACAGTAACAAATGAGAGCAGTAAAACGATCTTAACATACACTGTATTTAGGGCACAAAGAACTGGACAGCGAGGCTCGGCGAGAAGGTTCCTAGAGAGATGCATCCAATATAACAAAAAGTAAAGCTACCATCTCTTCTCGGCGCCGACCAGTGAAAGCTCATTGGCGAAAGCGGCGTTCAGAGTCATCGTGTCCATTCCAATTGCCAGCATCTCGAAACCTTCAGCCTTCCTTTTGGGAAACAACGCAGGCGGTGCCCAGCCCATTACAGTGACTCCCGCTTTCTTGGCAGTTTCTCGTACATGAGCCACACTAGCTTCTACACGTTCATCGTCCATCGAAAGACCACCCATTGACTGCGCTAGATCGTATGGTCCGATAAAAACAGCATCTAAGTACTTAGAGTTGCATGAAAAGCTTGATTGTGATGAAGAAAACTCACCGAGTCCTGGTACAGAGACGATCTCTTCAATGTTCTTGACTCCCTCCACTGACTCTATTAAACCTATTATCATCGTGGCTTCGTTGGCGATATCATAATACTCTTGCAGTGTTAACGTTCGTCCACGAGCTGCATTTCGATGAAAAGCTTGATGGCAAAGTTGAGCACCAGTTCCTCTAGTTCCAAGAGGTGCATATTTCGCTCTTGATACCAACATCTCGACTTGAGCCTGAACAATGAAGTCAGAACTGCTAAACAAGTTCAACTTACCTTGCTCTCCACCATGGGTACGATTACACCATGAGCACCTGCATCTAAACACCGTTTTATCCAGAATTGTTCACTTCCCATACCAGGAATCCTCACAAGCTAAATGGTCAGTCTTTTTCCGGATGCGAATGTCAATTGAAGACTCACCGGTGACACGCCCAACCCAGAAATTGTGTGGACTGCAGCATACATTGAGGCATCATCCACATCTGAATGTTCAGAATCCAATACTATAAACTTTTATCTCCTATCAGCACATCTCATTTCTGTGTTTAACCTCACTCACATCAAGGCCATAACGCACCAAGCCGGCTAAAACCCTGACATGCGTTTGACCAGCTGAAGCTGAAAAAATGCCAACTGGAATTCTACCTTCTTTAACGGCCCCGTACAGGTGATTCACTTCGCAAACCAAATCGCTTTTAGTTGTCATGACTGATGTTGAGACTTAACCTCCCTCTGAGTCCAAAACAGACGTGATGCATCTCCATATAATGCATCAAGTCCTCCCAGTGATCTGATTGGACGCTGTTGCCAACCTTTCTTATCAAAGTGGAGGTTGTTAGAGTGGGCTTTTGAGTTGAAATGCGATGGGCAATATCATGGCAAGTTTGAAAGAAGAACATATAAGACGTAATGGACTGTTTGTAGTCTCTATTCATACAAACAGCCAAAAACCAATCCAGAAGATGTCTACAACCGTTACATTGAAAAATTATTCTTCCGAGGAGAAGGATGTCGTCAAAACCATTTCCAGTCTTCAATTGATTGGTGATGATGAAGATCCACGTAGAGCTAGAGCCAAGTTCCCAGATTATCTTCCAGTTTGGGAACACAGCAAGTATCCAGCTTGGGAGGAGATTCCTTTTGTCGATGCTGGAACTCGTGGTACCCCAGATAAACGTCATCTTCTCGGTCCTGGTACTACAAAGAAGGCAATCACACCGCCATTCGGTGAAGAGATTACCGTGAGTCGCGCCTTCTGTCCTTTATATACTTTGTTACTGACTTTCATATAGGGTGTGCAACTTTCCAAGTTGAGCAAAGAGGGTTTGGACGACTTAGCTCTCCTTGCCGCAGAACGTGGTGTTCTGGTCTTGTAAGTGACCCTCTAACTTCACAAGTTCGAATCTAACGCCACATCAGCCGTGGTCAAGATTTCAAAGACATTGGTCCTGAAGCTCAAAAAGACCTTGTTCGTCACTTTGGTCGCCTTCACATTCACCCTACCATGGGGCATCCTCCAGGACATCCTGAGATGCACGTCGTTTACCGTGACCCAAAGGACGAGACTCAAAAGTAGGTGTTGGTAATGGATGTTTGTATGTCTTGTCTAACTCCTTTTTTAGACGCTACATCATCCCCGGAGAACTTCAAAGATTCACATCAACAGATTGGCATTTGGACCACTCTTCCGAGATTCAACCACCAGGAATGACCTTTTTCTGGAATCTTGAAACCCCAGAGGTAAGTGATTTCAAGGAATATCAGAATTTAGCTGATATCCATCCAGGCTGGTGGTGACACTTGTTTCGTCTCTCTTACTGAAGCCTACAAAAAGGTAAATCTTTTTCAGATCCAGAAAAACCCTTGCTGATCATGCATTCAGATGTCACCGGCATTCCAAGAAAGAATGAAAGGTCTTAAACTCGTCCACGACAATCACTGGATGGTTGAGAACTCAAGAAAAAACAATGGACCTGTCCGTTTCGAGCCAAAGCGATACGAATACCCTCTCAGTGAGTATTGGAATTCTAGTTAAAACAAAAATCCCAAACTGATCTTTCCCAGTTCGAACCCACCCAACGACCGGTCAAAAAATCCTTCATTTCGCTCCTCGTGGTTTCTGTACAGGTTTCGCTGATCTCTTACAAGAAGAATCAGAATATCTGTTCAGATTCCTCGGTGACTTGTTAGCTAAGAGTAACGATATCCAACTTCGTGTTCATTACGAGCCAGACACCGTTGTCATCTGGGATAAGTGAGTTCCAATTTTCTGTTTCAACCGTCAAATGTGCTGTGCTTACATCAATCTTCAGTCGAGTTGTTGCTCACACTGCCATTTATGACTTCAGAGGTGATGAGAGAAGACATAATGTCCGCTTGGCTGCCATGGCTGATGTTCCCAAGGAATAAATTTGTCTGGAGAGTTGTAGAGTTGTATGCAAATAGTGCCACACGATGAAATCCAATACCAAACTTCCGTTCTCCACGAAGCAAAGACTTTTTACATTGCTCTGAACGGAATACAATGCTTCCTGACAATTTACCACATCTCTTCGAGGAGAATATGAGAACATCATGTCAAATGCACCTGTAAACACAGAAACTTCATTGGCGAGATGTAATTACCGCAACAGGCGATTCCCTTTATCGTCCCTTATCCTTATCTTTGCCCCGGCCTTCCCATATTCACATCGATCAAATGCTCCAACAACGCTTTCACCTTTTGCCAACAAGCACTTATGATCCATATAAATCAGAATAGCAATAGGACGATATACGCCTGTACAAAATGTGACAAGAAGTATCATCGACGTGATTACTTGCAACGTCATGAGATGAATCGTAAGTCTAACGTTTCTAGGCTATCTGCTAACCTTTTATCAGATGAGAAACCGGGAGTTTCCTGTCCGGCTTGTAAGAGTAAATTTACTCGAACAGATGTTTTGAAGCGACATCAGGCTCGTTATTGTCCAGGGTTTGAAGTGAATGGGACGAATACTGATGCAGCTGGTATTCCAAGGAGAAGACGACGACGATCGACTAAAACCACACCTTCCAGCTTCTCGGAATTGTCCTCACCGACTTCGTCAACCGACAGGAATCAGGACATGATGGTGGAGGAAACAGTAGATGAGGAGGTTGACCAGGAAGCGAATCAATACGACAACCAGCAGGAGTTGAACCCTCCATTTCTTGGCTCTCATTTGGATACACGTACCTCTTCTGAACACATTTTCTCTTTCTTGGACACATCAATGCCTGAAATACCAAATGACGGTCCTTCGCTGAACGATACTACATTTATAAATATAAACACCGTTCAACCAGGGATGGAACCGGATAATTCTGTTGCTGATTTATTCGATTGGCTACGAGCTGCTGGTCCTGGTGGATTCGAATTCAATACCGACAACAATTTAACTTTTCCTAGCCAAGACGACGAGTTTATCCAGAGCTTTATCGATCAATCGACTAATCAACCGATGAATGTAGATTCAGGTGGAATACCTGATATGAATCTGACTTCGTCACTAATGGCCATACCCAACAACTCCCTTCCAAACCCTAGCATTAATACCTACAATTCCAATTACGACCAAATGATCTTTCAACCTCCGCCGGCGACGACGACAAATTTATCTCAATTCTCTGTCAACACCTCTTATTCTTTACCAATCATAGAAACAACTCCTACTGTCATTACTGCCCATGAGGTAATTAATGATGAAACTAGGGAGAAGATACTGAATTTGCTAGGAGTAAGCAGTCTTCCACTTGTGTGATCGTCAGAAAGTATGCTGATTGACGTAAAGTCGGAGTACAGAGCTATCTTAGAGCCAGTCTTAACATTGACACAGATGAAACTATGTCTCGAGCTATATTTCGTGTAGGTTTTTCGAACATTTTTGGCTTGAAACTAATAAACAACCAGACACGCAACGCCAATGTATCCCATCGTTCATCAGGCATCACTTCCCTATCGACAAATCCCTGAGCATCTTCTGATGGTTCTGATGTTCATTGGGTCCGCTCATGAAGAAGAGGGTGTGGTCTATAATGCAGCTGTGCGAATTGCACGTCGACTGAGAAGCTTTGTTTTCGAGAAAATAGAGGGTGAAACTCAAGTGCCAGTGGGTGATCTGCAGACACTACTGTTACTCGATCACTTCTGTCGAACGTATGGTCCGTTGAAAACACACGACGCTGCTCAGGTGAGTAGCAGAGATTTCGGCATAAACAATACTGATTTGATCCAGATCTATCATCCTTCAGTCATTTCCATTGCACAGATAGCTGGAGTATTCATCTCATCGTAAGTCAAGGACTGAAAGAGATGAGTCTTGTCTCTGACTCTATTTAGCACTGGTGAAAGACCCACTGAAAGATCGTCTGATCCTGTGAAGGCATGGCTAGACTGGGTAGCAGAGGAAGAAAAGATTAGAATTGGATGGCATGCTTTTGTGCTGGACAGTCAAAATGCTGCTCTTTACCGGTGAGTATCTATACTTTCACGTGTGTGTTTCAAAACTCATCAACATGTAGGCAAAACTTTCTGGTACGTGCTTCTAAGTATGACTTAGTTTCCAAGACTAACGAAGGACTTAGCTTCATTTCATTGCAGTTGACCTCCCTCTTCCTTTAGATCAGCAGATCTGGGAAGCTCCAGACCACGCCACCTGGTCCAGGGAAATAAGCTCTAAAAGAGACCCACCAATATCGTTCAGGCGAGGACTACGAGACTTGATAGAGAATGGAAGGGTATCATCTAGTTTGAATGAGCAGGCTTTGTTCATCATGCTACATGGACTTTTCTCTATCTCTCTCACTCTCCGCTGGAAAGATCTGGAACGTCTTACAATGCTATCAGATACCACTTTAGGACGTTGGAAAGCATCGTTAAGACAAAGTTTTCAGACATGGATGGATCATGTTGAGAACACTTTCAGAGTGGTTTCGGATGAAGGACGTAGTCCACTGGGAGTTCCGGTGTACTGGGCTGGAATGGTTTTTGCAAATCTTGGTGGGTGCTTGTAATATATTCAAATTCAATATAAATGTACTGAACATTAACAGGAACGATTTGCTTTGCTACCGATACTACTCAACTCCGTGTTTGTGCCGGAGCGAGCAGTACGTGTTCACTCCATGTCCGGAATCAATAATCTGATCACGATTATAGCCATTGCTGGCCGCCAAGTTGCACCCAGTGAAATGGGACAAGCGAGTGCTTACATGAAGATTTGGGCGCAGTCAGAAGACGGCTCACACGCATTCACAGCTGCCATCAAGTGTAAGCGCTGCGTTGATAGATCATCGCTAATATCGATAGTACTCGCTCACTTGTTACCGACCAGTCAAGGCGATCAATTTGGCATTGCTACAAATTTCATATGTTGGGGAACAGTAAGTCGATCTGTATTAATTCTTAACTTGGTTTCTGATTATCCTCCTCAGTATATCGCATCTTGTAAGAGTTACATTTTCTTCCAATTACAACCAGATACTAACTATCAATAACTAGTGGTTATCTGGGCTTATGCTCTCAGCACTGAAGGTCCGGAGCTTCTGCATGAAAACCCCAACGTAGCCCCTGTATCTCTACTCCAAAATGGTCATTCCAATTGCATCAAAATCGAACCCAGACTCTCACTGAGAGACGCATACATGTATTTAGATCGTATGTTGAGAGATATCGATGGTCCAAGTTTTGCTCGGGTTCAAGGGAAAAACAGATGTATTGGAGTTTTAGCATATAGCGCTCATATTTCTGGGAAAATGAAGCGTGGAAGAATGGAGGAATGTCATCAAGTTTTGTTGGGTATTCTGACTAGACGGATGAAAACTGGAACACAATGATTTTATGGTACTGTATAATAGACAACTAGATTACATAGATTCATGACATGACGATATTGTTTAATGTAAACAGACTATTAATATCCTTTACTGTAATCAACTGAATTGATAGCTTTCCCACCTGCTCGAACCCGTTGAGTGTTTGCCAACAGCAAATCAGCTACTGCATCACCATGACCAATGAAATCACCACTTGAATGAGGGGTTACGATGATTTTAGGATGAGAGAGTAAAGGATGTTTATCGGGTAACGGTTCAGGATCTGTAACATCAAGAGCTGCCCCTCGCAGATTTCCTGGACCATCATTCAGTGCTGCTAAAAGCTCATCTGTAGGGAGTCAGTCAATTCTGGAATCTTCCAAATCAACTCACTGGAATCAAACAGATCGCCTCTGCCGACATTAATAAAGATCGATCGATATGGTAACAGTGCTGAATATGTTGATTAGTATCTCCACTTCTGTAACTTGTCTGAGGTGCTCACCAAAATGTTCCCTATTCAGTAAATGCTTAGTTGCCGGTGTCGAGGGTAAACTGGCTATCAAGATATCTGAACGCGAGAGAAACTCTTTGAAAGATTCTGGATCTGCTGTGCTGTACCAGGCTGTTGGGATGTCCCCCTCTCGATCACCAGTTCCAGGTACAATATACTATTCATTCTGTCAGGATCACCTCCAACCAGTAACTGAAGACTTACCCCATCATCCACCGACTTCAAACCCCTGGAATTTGCTGCAATAACATTCACATTCATGGCTTGCAACACCCGAGCAGTCTCACGACCAATATGACCGTAACCCTGGTGAACTAACCTCAGTTGACGTAGCCAAAAAAGAACTCTTTCACTTACCAGCATTCCAGCAGTTTTCCCATACATTGAAGCCGAAGGAAGATTCCCCTCCGGTAAAAGTTGTTCTCCAACCTCAATTTTCTTGATAAATCTTTGTTCATTTCTTACCATGTACATTTGCGTTTGATGGAACATGTACACTATCAACTGTTAGCACTCAATACTTTGCTCATCGCTTACAATTCACTATCTGACAGATGACATATTGCGGAATACTGTAAACATGTATACCTGTTGCTGTTAGCTCTAGCCAAATGAATTGATGTAATTTACCAGAGGAACCACACAGCTGGACTTGATCTTTTGCCTCCACATCTTGAAAAAATCGACTTTTCAAGGCATAATTTGCACCAGCTATTGAGGATTCGTCAACAAAAGCTTGACTTTCAAGAAAGACAAGATACTTACCAGAAGTTATCTGTATTAATTTCAGTAAGGGCATGTTTTCAATTGTAATCCCTGCCATAGGTCCTGCCCAACCACATAACCAGATATCAATTTGGGATAGGATTTCCTTGGGTACATCTCCTTTAGGATAATAATGGACGAAAGTGAAGTTTTGCTTGAGATTGTTCAGTTTTGTCGTGGACAGGGTTATGGTGATCAGTAAGCTTTCGAGCAGTGTAGCTGTCATTGTTTGTTGACTTCTTGATTTTATGGTAATCTGTCTTGATGAAGACTGTGTTTTCAGCTGCTATGCACCCAGTTACTTGGAGTCTGGAGCTTATCATACACTCGATCCAATTGGAAGGTCGTATCTATCGTTCACACTACCAAGTGCCACCGGCAAGGTGGAGAGTGGGCGTCTGTTGACTGTGGAATGTGTGTGACTTGGACCTGAATGGGCTATCTTGAGCACTACCTACCAATAATCATGCAGTACATATAATATACATAGACAATCCAATTTCCCTCACGTAAGCATAGCCAGAAACCAAAAAGAAATTAATTTAAAATGACAGTAACTTATCCCAACGATTCACCAGTAGTAATCCGTCTTTCGGATGAAGAAAGAGTATCAGGTAAAATCACTGATGAACATCTATATGACGCTGTATCAGCAATGTTCACAGATGGATTGGTAGTTTTGGAAAATGGGATTGATGTTTCACTGGTTGACAAGATGAATCAAAGGATGCTTGTTGATACCGAGAAACAACTTAGCGGTCAAGGAGAAGTTTTCTTCAAGTGAGTCAATTTTTCGTGGAAACGTGGCAATTTTTCTAACGCATTCATCTAGTAAACTCCATAAAGGTGCTGCTAAAGACGGAGCTAGAGTTGGTGGGAACATGTCTCAACAACCACCCATGGAACCAGGTAAGTCAAAGTCATAGATAAGTGAGATGTAAGATTGATGAAGTCCAGAATGGATGCTTCCCGAATTCTACGCGAATAAAATCACTTCAACGATTCTGTCCAACATCTTAGGACCCCAACCCGAACTCCGCTACATCAGAGCCAACGTCCTAATCCAAACTCAAACCCGTCAATCAGTCCACGCAGACGTAAGATTCCAATACCCAAATCATCCTTTCTGCATCACCCAGAACATACCTCTAATCGATTTCACTACCGATAACGGAACTACTGAATTATGGTTGGGTACACAGAATCATGGTATCACTTATCATATGGGTTTAGGGAAACCTTTGATCTCAGCTGCGTCGTTGGAGGAACGTCGGAAAATTCGCCCACCTATTCATCCTGTTATCAAGAAGGGATCCATTGTTTTGAGAGACATGAGAATGTGGTGAGTTATGCGTTGTTTGGTAGGTTTTTGGAATCTTCAGATTAATTCGATGTTTTAGGCACGCGGGAATGCCAAATCCTACTGACCAAGTTCGAACCATGCTATCATTCTCTTTCTGGGCAAAGTGAGTCCTACCCTAACTATCTCATTAGATAATGAATTCCCTGACGGTCTATCGCAGATGGTTCAAAAATGATATGGAGGTACCCATGGGTGAATCTCTTAAACCTACAGTCGAGGCCCTCGAGAAGGAAGGGAATATCAAGATCGGCGCAACTTGGCTTCCAGATGAGGAGTACAACTATTTGAATTGTAAATTCAATTCTGTTTTCACTTCTTCCATCAAACCTGAGCAATGGGATAGTATCAAGGATATTCGGATTGAGGAGGATGCCTAGTATTTAACTCATTACCGTAGATTGATAGTTGTCTTATATGTATTGGTTTAATGGATTCGAAATTGGCATTAGAAGTTCCATTTTAAGACTAGCTGCTACTTAGAAACAACACGAATAGTTGCGGTAGGTAGTTTATGTATGCACATAGAATGATTGATGACCTTCAAGCACAGTTCTGTAAATCCTATGAAGCAACCCATGCATAAAGTCAAATTAAGTATGTCAACTATTTACTTTTCTCACTGATTCTCTGTTCCAACTCAAACAAAGCTTTAACATGAGGAACGATAGTCTCCTCTAAACTCGACCAATGTCTTATCCCCAAATCCCTCTCCACTTTACTAGTATCAACACTATACGCGGGACATCTCTCCAACCCCACCTCAACTTTCGGTAATCTATCAGCGAACTCCGGGAAATGTTTATGAATAATCGAAAAGATTTTTGCGTATGTGTATTCACCTGATATCTAAATTTATTGATTTCCCTTCATCAGAGGTTGGACAGATTGGAGATTGATGGTACGTACGATGACATATCTTTGATTTTTTGCTGAGGGGTAGATGAAACTCTTTATAGCTGCTTCGGCTGCATCTTGGACGTTGGTGAAGACTGGCCATCTGTCTGTTGGCATGTTCTCTATAGCGTGGTTGATATAATACCAAAGTCCTATTGAGTCAGTTGAGATGATTGAATGTAGCTCACGATCAGAGGCTGCGTCTAGATCATCGTATGTATTCCAAGCTTGTCCAACGGGACCGTAGAGTGTACCTAAATCGAGTCAATCATCTGAATGTTCTTATGCCATGCAGGAGAGTATTCACATGGGCAAAGCGTCACTACGTCAAATGAAGGTTGATTATCCGAGCACCAGTTAGCGATCAATCTCTCGCCTTCATTTTTCGCATAATCTTTTCGTAAATCAGTACTTGTCCAGATGAGAAACTTGTTCCACTACTCACTATAAGCATAACCAGGTAAAGTTTGACCTCTGACTTTCAAAGCTTCAATCATCCCATCATCTAATACACAAGTCTCGTCGTAGACGACGCCAAGGGTTTCAGTGGTGATATCAGCATCATGTTGGAAGACGGCTGCCACTGATGAAAAATGGATGATTCTTTTGATGGACGGTTCTTTGGCTGACGCGGTTAGAACTGATGTTATCCCTTTCAAATTTTGTTCGATGATCTCTTCACCTGACTGAAAGTGATAATTTAAATTAGACCAGAACTGTTGAAAAGGGAAGGAGGACTAACGATTTTAAAAGTAAACGGTCCAGCACAATTGAAAACCCCTACACAACCTTTAAAAACGTCATCATAACACCCTTCAAAAGAATGATCACGAATGAGATGCCATTCGATACCAGCTTCAACCCATTTACTTTTCATGTTATCGATTCGGGTTTGTGATCGTGAAGTGCCTTTGACTTTGTATCCAGCTCTAGCTAGGGATAGTGCCACTTGAGAACCCAATTGACCAGTTGCACCGGTTACCACCACCCATGGCCCGTTACTGTTTTCTGGGAACGATAGTTGATCGATGGATCCGCGTTTTGAACCGTATGAAGACATTTTCTTAATGTTTCAATGGGAAGGGGAAGTGGTTCTCGTTAATTGTACATATACACACATCCACTGTTAAATTTAAGGTTTATTCCAATATCACACCCTTATCGTTAACGATGGAGGGGTTTTGGCTTGGCTCGTAAAAATCGTACATAGCCGGGTGGGCAAAGAAACCGGCTTCCCAGATAAGCTATTAACCATTATTAATCAACGTTTTCGTACATTCCAATCCATCGTTCAATCAAAGATGTCATGGTTGAAAGCATGTCAAGAGAAACAGCTTCAACTTCAAAACAGGATTCCCAAGGAATGGTTAATCCCAGAAATCTCTGATGACGTTTTAGACGTTACTGGTATTCCCGTGAAAAGCGGGATTCTAACGAAACTAGAAATTGAGATCACTGAACTTGACGAGGTGGATGATTTGTTGTTGAAATTGCGAAATGGAGATTGGAGTTGTTTGGAGGCTACTACTGCGTATCTGAAACGAGCACTTATAGCTCATCAATTGGTGAATCCATTCTTCCTTTTCTTTGAGAAGTTGCTGATTTGAAGATAGGTTAATTGTTTGACTGAATTTTGGATCGATGATGCCTTAGAACGAGCGAAGGAATTGGACGAGATCTTGAGAGTCTCAGGACCAGTAGGTCCACTTCATGGATTACCTATCTCACTTAAAGATCAGTAAGTGAACTACCCCAAGTAGATAAACTAAAATGGATCTATAGATTCCATGTTGAAGGTAAAGAATTGAACATGGGTTTCGCGTCCTGGATAGGCAGAATATCATCATCCGACGCAGCACTAGTGAAGATCTTACGTCAAGCTGGAGCAGTCATCTACACTAGAACCAACGTTCCTCAGACACTCATGAAACCTGAAACTGATAATCATGTTTATGGGGTTACCGTTAATCCTTATAATCGAATTTTGACATGTGGAGGGTCTAGCGGTGGTGAAGGGGCTCTTTTAGCTTTGAAGGGGAGGTGAGTGGATGATCTAAACTGTTGAGTCAGGAAGTGTTGTTGATGATGGATTGACATTTAGTCCATTGGGAGTGGGGACTGATGTGAGTTCCTCTTTCTCATGCTCATGGTATTAGATATTGATAAAGTGAATAGATCGGTGGATCAGTCAGGATACCAGCTAGTTTCAACAGTTTGTACGGATTGAAACCCGTTTGTCGAAGAGTTCCATATGCAGGTGCAGCGAATACCATGATGGGAAGTGGTGAGTTTATTCAAAACGTATCTGTCAACTGATAAATTTAGAGGGAATGGAAAGTTCCATTGGTCCTTTAGCGAGAACGTTAAATGGATGTGCGACTTTCTTGAAAGCTGTTGCTTGGGGTCAACCTTGGAATCTCGATCCTAACGTGAATTATCTTCCTTGGAACGAAGGGTGAGCTGGCAACTATCGCTTTTCATCTAACAAACGACTAATGGACGACGAAGGGATTATCAGCTTTCTCATGTGGATTCCAAAAAGTTATGTTTCGGTTACTTTGTTGATAACGGTCAAGTCAGAGTTTTACCTCCCATTCGACGAGCTATGGAAATCGTGATTAAAGCTGTAGAAGCTGCTGGTCATAAGGGTGAGTTAATCTTGAGATCTCAGCTAACTGCGTAGTGATACCATGGGATATCAGTCGATATCAAGAAATGATTGATCTATCTACGACGTTATACGCATCAGGAGGCTCAACAGATTTCGCCAAAACAATGGAAGAATCTGGGGAGGTAAGTTCTGCTGCTTGTGAACTTGAATTGATAGATCAGCCACGAAGGGAGGGTGTGAGAATGCGACCCGACCCCGGTTTCACGGTTTACGAATATTGGCAATTGGTTGCTAAAAGGAATGAATTGGTATGTTGTGGTACAGTACTGTATTGGAGGACTGATGATGATCACAGCGTATCGCTCATTTGGAACAATGGATGAAAACTTCTGAAATCACTGGGACAGGTCGACCGATTGATGGAATCATTTGTCCTGCTGTCCCTTGGTCTGCTCCGCCTTTAGGTAAAAATCTTTATGGAGCTTATACCACAGTTCAAAATCTATTAGATCTTCCCGTAAGTGGACGTACAGAACGTTATATCTAATTGATGTCAATAGAGTGTCGCTATTCCCGTTACTCGCTCAAATGAATTTGATACCGTGGCAAACGGTGAGGGGTACATAAGTGAAATGGATCAATATCATCATGAACTATATTCTGTTGAGATGTTTAAAGATGCACCTGCTGGTGTTCAGATTGTTGGTAGGAGAAATAAAGAGGAGGAGTTGTTGGGGATCGCTGGTGTTGTAGATAGAGCTGTAAAGAGTTTCAAATAGATGTAATGATGGTGACTAACCACCTCGGTTGTGTATCTTGACCGAGCGGTGTTTGTCAATTTCGGCTATCTGCTGTATAAAGAAATCAAAACGTCACTGATTCGGCAACGCGTCTTCTAGAGTAAATAATCCGCTCATTTCAAAGTATATATATCATCAAACAAATTCCATATTCCATCCTCACCCCAAAACCAACTCGAAACTTCACTTGAACAACCCAGTAATACGTAAACTACAATGACCACCTACATCCCCAATCTCCCAGTCCACACTCTAACTCTAGCCAGTGGAGTCGCTACAACTTCGTACATCTTCTTCGCCCATCTTGGTCTAAGTCAAATGGGTCTCATCCCTTTCATTAGAGGTAGTCCAGGTATCTCAGAAACGACACCTAAACAGAAAGTCCGAGCTTGGAAATTCTTTTTCACTCGTGGTATGGTAAGTCAATTTTATCTTTGTCAATCTCAAAAATCTGAACTAAAATGTTGTTCCACTTAGTACTGGACAGTGGGCGCAGCTCTCCTGTCCTCAATCCTAAACTTCACTACATCCTATCTTCACCCGATCCCCCAGATCTCCCGTCTCACCTTGATAGCAGGAATCGTCTCACCCTTAATGCTACCTTACACCGTAATCACTCTCGCAGCCATCAACTCCAAACTCAATCAACTCGATTCCGAGATCTCGACTTTGAACGAGGTAGAGAACGATAGTGCTAAAGGGAAAGAGATTGATGGTTTGGTGGCGAAATGGGATGTGGGTCATAAAGGTAGATTCGTGATTTATGGGGCAGCTTGGGCGGTTAGCTTTTGGGCTTTGATCCTCGAAGGCAGGTTTTAGGTGTGGGGACGGTTGTTTACTCCGTGGAGGTATGGTAGACGTCATGCATGATGTTGCTGTTATCGGGTTGTCAGCTGCAGCTTAGTTGTCGTCATAGACTGCTCTACACAGCTTGACATTGAGTACAGAAGGATGGGATCTACAATAACTGTCGGCAAGATAGATCATTGAACGGCAAGAGATAGATAGTAGGAGCAAGCGGTGTTTTGGCGATTGGTTGGGTGAGGAAGGAGTGGAGCTGGAGCCTACTTAAGATAACACAGCCTCGTACCAAGTACACCAAGACGTAATCTGATACTGATTAGAACTACATACTTAGTTATAGTTTTAGTTACTCACCATCACCGATATCAACGGATTTACCTTGACGACAACGCACGTTCCTTCCAATGGACCAATCAAATGACGATGAAACAGGTTTAATCAATAAACACGTGGCAAATTGAGGTTTCAGAAGGTGCTTGTAACGAGGCACCGTAGAAATTTGATGATTGATGGTTCCTAGGGTGTCGTGTAGAATGTAGCTTGAGTTGAGTTGATTATATGCTATCAATATCACTCATCTTAATCACTCCCAGTCATAAAGTATCTGCAAGCTATATAATCAGTCAATCCAACAACCATTATCATCACTCGTCCTAACATCCTTCCATTCATTAATCACCTTGCCTTCTAATCAACCTCGTTAATATTACACTCCCAATCAACATCAGGAATTAAGGATTCTTTCAGGTTTGGGTGGCGTAAGATTTTCGAGTTTTCCTTCTCACCTCAAATCTGGAATCGAAGCTTTATCCCCAACTCCAGTTTTGAATTAATCTTTCTCACCGTTCATCGTTACCACTACAGCTACTATCTTTCAACTACTACTTCATGTCGTTGGTGCTATCCAGGTGATTGGTGGCAAGCAACAGTCATTGGATCATTGATTTGATTTCACGTCCCTTTCCTTTGTCCTTCAATTCACCCTTCGAAAACTTCATCTCAACACCTTCCGTAATCAACTTCAGATTTAAGCCACGATGGCAACTTTCATGAAAGGAGATACGGCTCTCGAGGTAAGTTCTTCTAGTCTTTGAATGAACTGTATATTAACAAACCCCAGGTCTACTCTGTAAGTACTAACCAAAGGATAGCTTGCTCCCCACCTAACAACCACAGTGTCTCGCTCGTACCGATGTGAAAGATGCTCAGAGTTTCGCAGCTGCTCTAGAAGTCGTCAAAACCTACGTCAGAAGTAAGATCAAGAAAGGTAAAGGTAAAGTCGTAGCTGGACCCGGTGGCAAGGTGAGTACAAAGTGTTGGGCAAACGGACACAGATGATTGACTCCCTTGTCAGTTGGAAGCTCTTGAAATCAAATACGGTCATCTCGGCTATCAAGATATCTTCTATCTGACACGACTTCAACTCTCTTTACCTCCCACCTCGATTCATCTCCCAAGACCTACTTCACCATGTCATCGTCAACTCGCTAGAGCTAAATATCCTCTTCCAGCTGAATACGCTCATCCTGAAGCTCTTAATTCGACGGTAACTGTCAACAGCGAAACACGTTCTATAGCTACTAGTGTCGCTTCTGTCCGTGCAGAAAGCTCTACAACACGAGACGAGACTTCGAGTGAAAGACGAAGAGGTCGTGGTAACACTATCAAAGATATCGCTTGGGCTTCCAGACCTTCGTTGCATTCATCTTCAACAGTCAATCTCGCTGGTAGAGAGGAGAACCATACCAATACCTCATCAATCCCCAATCGACCACCAACACTTACACTTCGCAGTGTTTCCTCAACCCTTTCAATCCCAAATGGTGCTCCACCCAGTCCAAACCCTTCAAATCCTATCAGTATCCCTCATAATCATGTTCGCCCATCAAGTCAAGATGAAAGGGATATATTCGACACTCAAACGGTTCCAGCTCCACGACCTGGTCCTCAGAGATTAACGTCGATGTCGGATAAATCTGATAGAAGTGACAACAGTCAACAACAGAACGGAATGAGAATCGCTGGTGGGGCTGGAGCAGAAGCTGATGTTAGAAGGATGTTGGAAGCCAGAATCAAAGCTTTGGTAAGTTGACGTTGGCGTGGTTTTTCTGAATGCTAACACCTTACCCCAGCAATCTGCACTTAATCATCTTGATGTCGACATGTCACAACCAATCCCCTCTCTACCATCCCCAACTTCCCCAACATACTCGTCCCCCATCGAACTGCTCGATTCACCAAGGGCAACGTCTAAACCTATGAATCGTAGCATCTCCTCAGCATCTTCAGCTGCTTCAGTCTACACCCGAAGACAACAACTTCCAGCTGCACCCAGTCCACCACCGAATATCCCATTACCAGCTATCCCACCTAACCAAAGATCTCAGAGACCAGGTTCAGCAGGTAACCAATCAAGCTATTCAAACTCTCCAATGATGACCCGAAATCTATCAGGTAATCAAGGAAGACTTCAACTTCATTCGCCAACTCTACCAATGGCCTTACGTCAACAAGCATACGTTTCACCACCTACTTCACCTGAAGAACGTAAGAACGGTAGAATGTATTCACCCTCCATCCCATCTTCTTCACCCAGCATGACAACTTCACCAACATTGGTATTCGATCTAGAACCTGAGAACGCTTTGGATCCATTCGCGTCCCATGTCAATCCACCAGTTTCAAACGGAATGACGATGCCGTTACCATTAAACAACAGGAGTGTATCTGATAACACCGGTATTCAGAGATTATCAACAACCTCCAACGCGTCCACTGCTTCTTCATCTTCTAACAACAATCAACGTCAAGCGAACGGTAACAACAACTACAGAGATGGTAACGATTTAAGAAGACTTAAAACGGATTCTCAAAGAATGATGGATGGTCGTTGGACACCACCTCCTAGTTATGACGCACCTGATTTTGCCAAGGTCAACGGAAGGGTTTAATAGATGACATTCCTTTTTGTCTCGAGGGACTCTTTTTGTGTAAATTATATGATATTATAGGATCTCAGGGTTTAAGTGGGGAGATGAAGGAATATATCGAACGGATTGTTTTGCAACATACATACAGAATAACATGTAGAGACGGATACAGGTGACTTCTTTTTTTTCTCTTATCTCTCTGGAGAGATTTTTCTTGGTTTGGAAGGGGTGTTTGAATTTGCTGTACATTATTGAATATGAATTTATTATTATCTTTCACTTCTTTCTTTGCAGCGTTCGATTTGAATGATGAATGAGAGTTGGTGTGGATGAGGAAAGTAAGGATGATGTTACAAGTAAGCATCATATAAGGAGTAAACCATTGCTACAGCCGATTATGAAATCTTTGAACCGGAACTGATATTTCCTGATAAATCTTGTTTCTCTCTGTAGAAAGTTTGTGTCAGAAAGAAACGGTAGGTGATAAGATCGACGCGACATACAACTCTTCAAGAATGAATCTCGCTTCCTGAGGAGCGGTTTGATATAGATGATGAACGTCGAATTTGGGTTTCCAACCTATCTCTCTACTTCTTTCACCGTGGATATTAGAGCTAAACAAGGGTTATCGAGTTCAGTAAAATAGCTATAAAGTTGTAATCTACACCTACCGTCCAGCCAATTGAACTCTAACAAATGAACCAGGACAACCAATAACTCGACCCATCTCCTCCAATTCCTTCTCCCCAGCTTTCTCAAGAGCCTCACTTCGACCTAAACCTTTTAACAACAAACCTGACAAAACGTCCCAAGAGAAATTCCCATTTTCAGCGAAATAAATCCCATCCCCATCAACTGTTCCTCGTAAAAAACGTTTGGTCAAAGCTAAATATAAACTGGCTACATCTGTTACATGACAGAGTGCCCATGTTTGAGGTAGATCCGGTTCAACTGGTGGTGGCGGCGGTGGGACTGAATACGTTTTATTGAGTTTTTGGATGACTTTGACGATTTGGACTATTTGGATGGATATTTTGTTGCCGTAGGTACGGGAGGGACCGTAGGTCATTGGCGGAACTACTATTTGGGTGGTTATACCGAATTCTTTGCCTAAGTTGAAAATTTTGACATAAGCTTGGTGAGCCTAAGAATCCATCAGCAGAAGAACTCGTACACGATTGAATTGACTTTTGATCCCTTACTTCATACATCATTTTAATCTTTGATTGGGAATTGGACAGTTGATCAAGTAGAGTTGGATCTGAATCCAACAGGGTGTTGGTGGTATCGAACCCACCGAAACAACTGAACAGTTTCGCTCCGCTCGTCGAAATAAATAGTTTTGGTCCGGGAATGTTGGATAGAGCTCTTAACAAAGTTTCAGCGTACTTCGTACCGATTGGATCGACAAGTTCCATGATGATATTGACTACAATCGTTTTAATATTTGTGACTTTAGTTGAATTGTAGCACGTACTGTTTTGGGATACTATGAATTCCTTGACTGCTTCTCCATCTTCCAGAGATAGTTTTACTGGGGTGTAGCCCCATTCTTTGACTGCTTTTGCGTGTTCATCTTTTCTGATTACTGCGAACACTTCAACTGGGAGTGAGGATTCACGGATCTGAGCAAGGATTTCACCTCCGCTAGACGTATTGTTAGACGAGTTTTCTGTAACTATTGATGACTCAAAGACCTACATGTATCCAGATGTACCTGTTATCAATAGTTTATACATGGTTGTAGTGGAAGATGTAACATAACAAGATTGACCATTTGATTATAAACTGGTCAACCTCCACTTGGATTGATAATGACGATTTGATTTCGGATATGACGGTAATTAGATTTCCAACCCTTTCGAAGATAAGCCTAAAGGGTTTGCGGCTCCATTCGTCGTTGGATACTGTACTCGACTTGTCTGTCAACTAACTATCTGTTACATATCTTTGAACAGAAATAAAATGGTATTGATATACTGTATTGGTAAAGCATTGACCTCGCCTCATTGCCTCATTGAGATCCCCATCAAAGGATGAAACACTTGACCATGATCACAACGCGTCTCGTGGATGTTGATGTTGACACTCTACACGCATCTCGACAATCAACAAGAATCATTAACGATCACCATGGCTCCCTCAAAACCTTCAAGGGTCGTTCCTCCAGAGGTTCAACAGCTTATCATGTCGTTCATCCCTTTACTCATTGATGAAGACGGGAAACCCCATAAACCCCATCCACGACTGTTACGCGTTTCTAAACCATGCTTCGAAGAAATCGGTTCTATCATCTATCATCATCTAAAATTCAGAGAATCAAAACCGTCTCCGTTCAGTTTTTTCTCAAACGAAACCGATCCAAGAACATCAACTACTTTCAACAAAGCTACTTTATTAAGTAGAGTCAGATATCTCGACATCAAACTTTCTCTCAATCTCGTCTTCCCCAACAATTTAGTCGACATGGTTGGTCTTGAATCTGTACGAATCTTCCCTGTACCGAAGGATTCTGTTCAGTATGAGGATTGGCGGAAATACGAACTCAGAATGCCTGAAAACGTCATAAAAGATTGGCGAGACGAACACGAGGCTGAGAGAGAAAGAAGACGCAAAACGAAGGATATCCGCGAATGGAAAGAAGCGTTTCAAACTCTCAAGACCCTTAAATTGGTAATCTACTGGTTTCCCCCTCGCTTCTCTCAGTCTATCCTCTTCGATCATATTTTGGGTTCTTCGTATCAAGAGTTGATCTTTATTGACGATTTTACTGAGTTCACTTTTTTTCCTCGAATCCGGCCGATCAACGCCAATGCTAAAATCACCATCATTTATACACCTTCCTATGACTCTCATGACCGTCGTGGAGTAAGTTTAACCAGGCTCGTTGGGACGCTGATACGAATTAGGAACACGCCGATAGTTACCTTTGTCCTTATTTCGACATGGTTTCGATGACTGAACCTAATAAATGGACGGTCGTCAATTTCACTACACTCGCAATGGAAACCAGTTACCCTATTGGTCGACGCTCATTCATCAAATCACAACAATATCAAGAGATCGTCGATAGAATGATCTCAAAGTCCTTGAAAGATGCGCTGGATTTCTGGCATCAGCGTTACGATTGTGATTTCCATGCTTATCGTGAATCGGTAGAAGGTCTGGAGGATGAAATTATCAAGCACCGAGAGCATATCTGTACTCTCTCTTGGAACGAATGGGCCGATCAAGGCTTTTGGCGAGGAGTATTTGATGCTGATAAGATCAGTAGGAAATGGGATGCTCAATAGTGGTGGTTGAGATCTGAGATTATGAGGCAAAGGGGAAATTTAATGAATACCTTTTAGTAGGGTTATAACGAGATGATAACTTCGAAATCTACTGTAACTATCTAAGGTACTAACTTGCATTCTAAGTCGTGCCCAGAGAATGTCACAAAAGTCGAAAGTTTTTACTTTGTCAGAAATGAAGACCGAAATGTGAAAGTAACGTAAGAAAGTAGTTTCTCAATGACTGCAACTAACCCATCCCTTGCAACGTTTAACTTCTGTCTTTGAAGCATGAATTGATGATTCGTCTAAGCTACAAAATCCTCAGACCAAATTGAATTTTCTTAAATGTGGCACATGAAAATGTTTCAACGAGTAATGTGATCGTACCTAACATCTCTGAAACGAGGTGATAAAAAATCTCCAATCTCGGTCAACGGACAGAACTCATCCCTCGCAACATCACATCGAAAGGAGGATGAAACAAGACAGCACACGTATCTTGGGAACCGTGCGCCCGAGATCAACACTGGATTGAGGGCGCTGATGGTAGTTTACGAATCACTAGTGTTGTACCTCACTAGCAGCACCTCCTTTCTTGGCCCTTCGCACTCGCTTGAGTTATTTTTTTTTCGTGAGGAATGTATATCCCTCCACCCTATTAATCCTTCTTTCTTTTCTCTTTATAACTCTCAACTTGTTTCTTTTAACCTTACTACTTTAACTTAAACTTCAGTAAACACTTACACTCTTTTGAACGTTCTATATTTCTACAGTATCTCGATATAGTGAGTCAACGTTTGTTGTTCTTAGGCGATAGTGGCGTCTTCTCTTTTGGCGATACATCTCGCCTTTGGATCTCCTTTTGCCACCAAAAGTTGTTTTTCTACTGTACTGACTCCAATTTCTGCCTAGAAGCACCCTCACAGTCTACACGACACCCAAATTCAACGAATCCTCACCCCAATAAAACAAATTCCAACCAATAACAACCCTAAGAACTCCCGTTATGCTCTTCTCAACCAAACTCATTTTAATCCTAACAATCCTCTCATCGACTTTCCAATTAACCTCCGCCATCCCTTCCTCCTCAACAAATACTCTATCAACAAGAGCCAGACATGGTGAGCACAACAACCATAATTCTAACCACAACGGTGGTAACGATAATGGTGGAAACGGCGGTAATCATGATAACGATAATGGTAACCATGGTGGCAATGGTGGTGGTAGTGGCAACAACGACCCGTTTAGGGGCGATGGTAACGATCACGACCATGATCATGGAAATGGTGGAGGAAACCAACCACCACGAGTCCAACCTCCACCACCGAACCATTCCGTTAGTGCTGCAGCCAGAGCCAAAAGGAATCTTGTAAGTGTCGACAATACGGTTGCTGTATGCACAGGACTGATTTACTTGAGTGCGTAGAGAAGAACCTTGCGTGAACCTACTCTACCCCTCGGCTCACGAAACGATCTAGCTCGTTGTCCAAGTTCCATGATGGCTTGTCCACTTTATCCAAGTGATCCTACTCAACCCACTGCCACTGGTGAAGAGGATTATGAATGGTGAGCCGGCTTCTTGCCACATTCAGTTTACTCGTACCTGTTTTTACTGACTGGATTTGTAGTATCAGTTACCTTGAAGATTTATATTCTTGCGGTGGTTGTTCAACATTAGGGTATGTTGATTCGTTTTTTCGAATACGAGATGGAGTTTACTGACTATTTCAATATAAATAGATCTGGACAAGATTGTACAGCTATCCCATCAGCTTTATCAGTTTCTTGTCAGATAGGATCTTGTGCGGGTGAGTTAATCTTTGTCAATCTGCTTAGACCACATAATGTTGACCTAAACTACCTTCAGTCCACTCTTGTAAACAAGGTTTCCAACCTTCAGCAGATGGGAAATCATGTGAAGCTATCGGTATCGTTTTACAAGCCGATCTCTAACTTCAACCACCAAACTCAATCCCAATCCCAACCCCAATCCCGATCCGCTTTGTATCATAGCAATCTTTTCGTATTCCTTGGACTGAATACTTTCATTGTTTATATTTCATTTCTTAATGTCTTCGATCATCTTCTAGTCGGTGTAGATTTGATAACGGACAGTTTTTACCAATCTTAGAAATCTCCTCCTTTTCTCCTCCATGTCCCCCTTTATCCCTGGACTTTTCAATTAGGATATACGACGTCACTTCCCCCTTTTCGTATCTTCATTTGTATCTCACTTTTTGTTTGTTAGTTGGTCGATCCATACTTGCTGTAATCGTTATAACCAGTATGGTAATTGATTTGGTGTCCAATGATGAAACCCTTTACTTCTTCAGTATATTTTGATATCAACTGTCACTACATCGATTACGCTACCACTAACTAAGTATTATAAATTGATAAACAATCGAATCACATCTGTCTAACAGCTTGAGCGGCCTTTTGACCTTCAGTCAATGGTACACCAGCTCCTCCCGCACCGACACCAGCAATTCCAGCACCAGGTTGACCAGCACCGTTAGCTACATGTACTCCCTCTGCCATTTCAGCTTCACGAGCAACCTCTCCAGCAGGTCCGTCGTGGCCGTGATGAGCTTCTGGATGTAGTTTGGCATCACGAACGGCGGAGTTGCTTTCGTGCTAGATATCCAAGAATGTTAGTTGTTTGTTAGAAAAGTTGTTGCGGAGCACTTACCGAATGTTGAAGATTCTCGAGAGCTTGTTTCTTTCTTTCAACTTCGGCTACTAGTCTATTGTGCTCGTTGGTTTTCGTGTCGATATCTTGCAATGTTGATTTCTCTTTCGAGACTGCTGAATCATGTTCTAAACGTTCAGTCAGCTAAATTCAAGTATCTTGGGTATATGGCTGACAGACTTACTGTGTGCGAGTTTATTCAAATCAGTAGCAAGTTTTTGTTCAACCTTTGCGGCTTTGTCATGGACCTACAACACAGGACGTTGGGAGTCAGCTTCTGTTCAAAATGTACAACGAAAATGGTAAACTAACTGAATGAGAATGATGTTCAGCTTTGGCAGCGTTGGTTTCAGCTTTTTCAGCATTAGCAACATCCTTGATAGCTTGTTTGATATGTTTCTCTTCTGTCTTCTCCTCTGGAATTTGTTGTTAGCCAGGTGGCAAATGAAATGGGAAAGGTCTAGTTGTGAACATACCTTTCGCCAAGAGCTTCTCTTCGCGCTCTTTTGGATCTGATGAACTGAATAAACCCATTATTGATTGTGTTTTTGTTTTATTAAAAGGTGGTTGGATATGAGTTGTTAACTTAATAAGATGGAAGTATAAGTGGATGATTTACTCTTTCCCAGTTGGTTGTATATAAGTCATTTTCTTTCAAGCCAACCTCGAGATTCTTACCCCACAGTCATCTCTGACGTCGAAATGAATTGCGTTAGTGTTTAACAATTGGATCCGATGACGTCATAATTCTTTTAAGTAGCGTAAAAAGTCAAGAGATCGACACAGCGCGCCTAAATTTCATTTTTGCCAAGATATCTCACTCACACGCCTAACATCGGCTGGCTTGGACCGAATCCGGGTTCTAGGAATCTTCGTAAAAATAAAGTAGATTGAGGGTTGAAATTAACACCAACTTGACTCTTTACTCTTTAGATCTTTAGAATTAGACGGCCTAGACCTTGACTTAGATACATAGATCTCAACCTAGATCAATAGAGAACTTACATCCCATCATCTTATACCATCAAAATAAAACATACAATGTCTGCTCAAACTCCAGTTGCAGCTTCTGCTAAACCTCTTCGTGAGTTGTCGAAACAGAATCCACTTGTCTCGACGTCGACTTTGAGAAGGAATTCCTCCTTGATTGTTTTGAGGAGTGCCCATATAGATCAAAAGCTGACTATGTCTCAGCTTTACCTTTCGTCTATACCTTTGCTTCAGGTGCTATTGCAGGTAGGTCGCGTGATACATGATTCCTTATTGTAGCTTACATTTATGAATAGGATGTACCGAATTACTGGTGGGTATAATTTCTACAACACGTAACAAGCTGTTGTACAACCTCGACGATTGTGGAGATCCTGACTGGAAATATAGTTACTATACCCCCTTGATGTCGTCAAAACACGTCAACAATTAGATACAGGTAAACAAGGAACTGGAATGATTCAGACTTTCAAAAACATTGTTGCTTCCGAGGGGTAGGTTTCTCTCGGAATTAAGACACACGAGTCAAAGTGTTTATTGATTTCCGTATTACAGTCCCGGTCGTTTATATCGTGGAATCATACCCCCCTTGATGTTGGAGGCACCAAAAAGAGCTGTCAAATGTAAGTGCTGTCACTAATCACACCTAACATGTATGATGAATGCAGCACAACGCTGATGATTTCTTTTTAGTCGCTGCAAACGGTTAGTCTTCATATCATCATCTCTTATCGGAAACACCACAAAATCGAACTTTTTGGGACTACCCGATGTAACTCGAACTAACCGTCGCTTAGGATCATGGGGTGCATTCTTCACCAACAACGGTCAACGTAAAAACACCCAAGCTCTTGCAACGATCACAGGATGCGTTGCTGGAGCAACCGAGAGTGTTGTCGTTACCCCCTTCGAGTTGGTCAAGATCAGAATGCAGGATAAGAACTCCACTTTCAAAGGACCTATCGATGTTGTCAAGCATGTTTTCAGAACAGCCGGACCATTGGGGTAGGTGTCAAAGCTGCACTATCTTCAGCTACTGATGTTGGAAATTAGCTTGTATCAAGGAATGGAATCTACTTTCTGGAGACATTGGTGGTGGAATGGAGGTTACTTCGGTTCAATTTTCTCAATCAAGGCGATGCTTCCCAAACCGACTGTAGGTATATTGATCCCTTTAGATTCGTCAGATACTGATGAGATGGCTAGACCAAACAAGGTGAATTAGGAAATAACATGATTGCTGGTACTGTCGGAGGATTCGTTGGAACTACTTTAAACACCCCTTGTTAGTTTTCTGGGTCTTGTCAACGAGACGATTCTAAACTGACAATTCAACTAGTCGATGTTGTCAAATCTAGAGTACAATTGAAAGCTACCGGTGAATGGTGAGATCGAACCGATTTGCTTTTGAGAGGCTGCTGATGATCAACAGGACATATCCCGCACTTCTCAGAATCGCCCGTGAAGAAGGTCCCGGCGCTTTATACAAAGGATTCGCTCCCAAGGTCAGTTATAGCCCTTGATGGTCAAAGAGCAATCTTAACTGATTTTCATATAGGTCTTGAGATTAGCTCCAGGTGGTGGTGTATTGTTATTAGGTAAGTGAATGTTGTCTCATCGAGAAGTGTGATTACTGATAATATCGACTTGCGATCAGTTGTCGAAGCTTTGTCCACAGTCTTCAGAAAACAATTGGGTCCTCCATACATTTAAACAAGTTGTATCTGCATGTCTCAACACAATCTATGCAAAAATATGTCTTAACATTCAATACCCGATTCTACCCCAGATACTTGTACGACGATCTCCCCGCAAAAAGGATGACCTGACCCGATGACCTCTTGGTTTTAGGTATGCAAGATCGTGCGATGACGCATTGAACAGTGTATATAAGAGAGTACTTTGATGTACATGTATTTCCCAATCTTCCAATAAAGATTTCAAAATTTATCTCACCAAAATGTCAGCATTCCAAGCAGTACGTACAGTAGTTTGACTCGAACTCATGCCGATCGTGGTAAGTATTGATTGATACGATGTAGGATGGATCTATCGGTAAACAGTTTAAAGGCGATGGAGCTATCGGTCAAGTTGGTGAAAAGATCGGTGGACCATTAGCAAGTGACGGAGCGATCGGGAAGAGTGAGTGAAAGTTTGAATCCTCGTTTTGTAGAGCTTGAAGTCGATCGAGATACTGTACTAACTGAGGATACAGATTTTAATCCCGATGGCGCTATTGGTGGTTCAGTTGATTCAGCTGCTAGAGAGGTTGAAGCTAGTAAGTACTGTAAATGCTTTTCAATTTATGTTGAAGGGGAATTGACTTCGATGGGTAGATGCTACTAGTACAGCTTCTGATCCAGGAGAGAGAGCTCAGATGGGTGATCAACTTTCTACCGAGGGTGAGGAGAACACAAGAATCTGAGTCAGGTATTTCAAGTTCGACCGATGGTTGAAACTGTGACAGGGGGAATGAATGCGTAAAATAAAAATGAATAAAGTGTCAAGTGAATAGATCTTATGGGTCGAATAAGCGATTGGAACGGCAAATTGAGTGGAACCATGTCAAAAAGTTAATTTCAAAATAAGGGGATATACGATTTGTTTTTGGAAATATCGACCACCACGGTATAAAATAAGATGCCTTGCGAGATGTTTTCCAACGAACCCGAAAAAGTGCTTTTTAAACGAGATTTTGCGTCAAGGATTGTCACATGTTGGTATCGATCAGAAATTCGAGAAAAGATTCATGGATTCTCGAATTTTTAGGATATCCGGTTATACTCCATGAAGAATATGAAATAATTTACGTTTTATCTCGTATTTTAACGTCGGACCGACGATTACCGTTTTGTACGGTGAATCATGTGGATGTCCACTGTTTTCTGTTGACAACATTCGTGGTCTGTTGAAAGGTATATATATACTCGGTTGGAAACTGTTTGATGTGAATGTATTTTCATTCCCCCATTAAATCGAGAAACTTGAAATCAAATATGCCTATCACTTATACACCTTTACATGAAACTTTTGTGGCGGAGGCGAGTGGTGTTGATTTCTTACATATCACGAAGGAGGATGTTGATGAGATTAAGCAAGGTCTAGCCAAGGTATTTATCATGTTTATCTTGTTGTGGAATAATGGATTAGATGCTGACGTAGGGATAGTATGGAGTTGTCGTTTTCCGTAAAACTGGATTAGACGATAAAAGACATGTTGAAATGTCAAGACTCTTCGGTGATCTAGACGATATAAAACCATACACCGCAGTAGGTCGTGTGAATAGATTACCATTCGATGAGTAAGTCTATCAAAATAAAACTTACTTCGGTGTGTTACTATCACTGACTGTATTTTGAAAATTTTCTTAGATTGTTCGATGTTAGTAATCTCGATGCGGAGGGTAAAATCATTCAACCGAATAGTCAACGAAGTATCTTGAATCGAGTAAGTGTGTTTGTGTTTTTATTCGTGGATGAAGATGAATCCTGATTCTGATTGGTTTAGGGGAACACGATTTTCCACACTGATTCTTCATTCAACCCGAGACGAGCTGGATATGTAAGGATATTTCTACTTGGTCGTGTAATCAATCAAAAGGTCATTTTTACTGACCCAACTGTATAGAGCCTACTACTTGCTCATGAACTTCCACCAAAAGGAACCGGTGGTAACACTGAAGTAGGTTTTTCGTCATGAGTTTGAGAAGTGGAATCACTAATATATAATCATAAGTTCGTCGACTCTCGTCAAGCATATGATGATTTAGACGATTCCACGAAAGACAGAATCAAAGATTACGTCCTTCGTCACAGTCAACATCATTCTCGACGAAAGGCGAATCCTGGAGAACCGTTACTTGAAGAAAAAAGGGTATGTCTTCATCATTCTCCAATACAATAATCGATGTGCTGATCAACGAATCTAGTTTTTACCTGAAAGTCATCCGTTTGGGATGCACAAGGTTGTTCAAGTTCATGAAGCTTCGGGTCGGACTGTGAGTCTTCCAATCACTTGCATCTAATTTTGAAAGCGTACTGACAATGATAGAACATGTATATCGCTAATCATGCTCATTCAGTTGTTGGAATGGACGTAGCTGAGGGTCAAAAAGAAATTCAAGATTTGTTGGATCATGCTAGTCAACCTAAATACATTTGTGCTGTTTCATGGAACGATCCTGGGGATCTTGGTGAGTATCTTGTTCGACTTGTGAAGGTTCAATCGCTAATTTGAGTGGTGATAGTCATTTGGGATAACACTTGTGTCATGTAAGTCATCTCACCATTGAAAATGTTCATGTCTGAAGCTGACTCTCCTAGGCATCGAGCTGTACCAGGAGAATTCGAAGGTAAATTCAAAAGGGATATGAGGAGAACTACCGTTCATGATTCCAGCTCGTTTGCTTGGGGTCATAATAAGGTTGGAGACACTTGGAGATCAGGTTTGCCTTGAGCGCCTGACTATCCCAAGAAGCTGATACGACTTCGAAATAGTTTGTACACCAGTCCGTTCAATGTATTTCTTGCATGATTATCCAAAAAAAACCAGTTCATCCCGAGACAAGAAACCATACAAAACCCAAAATAAACATAAAAGATAGATCAACCCCGTAACTCGTCCAGATCATGTACGTCACCACAAACCTCGTCCCATCCCATAAGCCTCTCATCGCCAGGATCAACGACCCAATTGATCTCACTATTCACAACTTTATCCCAAGCTTCTTTGACTTCAGGTATCTCCCGATCCTCAGCTTTACCCCACCAAGTCTTCTTCCATATAGGTCGTAAACGATCTTTGATAGCCCCGTTGAAATGCACTAAACCAGGGAATTCGCCGTTCGCTTTAACTCTCACTAAATTCTTTTCATATTTGTCTGAGCTGGTTCTGGTTTCGTTGGATAGAGGTGAGAACTCGATGTTGGTCTCCATGTTGTACATGTTGATGACTAATCTGTGCTCGTGATCTAATGAAATTGGGAATTTCCCTGTATGATAGATGACTTGGAATAGAGCTTTTTATGATCTTTGTCAATGAGGTTTTCAAGGGTGTGTGAGTCGAAACTTTACCTTGATCACTTTTCCACATGCGTTCTTCTAATTCCGTCATCCATCCAATCTCTAATAATTGAATTACAGCTCGATACAGCTCTCGAACTTGTTTGACAGGACCGATAATGACACCACTGTTGAGCTGACGATCAGTTGACATGTTCAATTGTAGAAACCCTTACATAATCATGACCAGAGTCGAAAATCTGTTTTAATGATATTTCAGCATAGGGTATTGTGCCAGAATGCAGACTTACAGCTTTGGGATGAGAATAGGCTGATCCAGGTATTGGACTTGTTGTGAATTTGTCATTGCACATTGGTCCTTCCTTACGGAATGGGAAACAATTGATTTCAGCTCCAATAACGATGTCTTTGATTTTGTATCTGTACTAGTGAAATAAACATGTTAATCAGCGATAGGAATATAAATGAAGCTGAGCGAAGAAAAGGCAACTCACATAATCGTCTAAAAATTCTTCAGGAGTTTGTTGAGCCCAAACATCCATTGAATCAGTCATCAAAACGATATCATCGTCATCAGCTTGAGTCAGGTATCTCTCAACAACAAATAATTTAGCAACATGACTTTGTCCACCATGACCTTCAGCATCTTCTTCACGATAAACCAAAACCTGGGGTTTCCAATCGTACATCAAAAAAGTTGATAGACTTCGACATAGATCGGGATTCGAATGTGAAACTGGTAACAACAAATGAAATCTCGGTCTTTGAGTTTGGGCATCACCAAAGTTGAATATTTGGGATGTAGGCGATATGTACAAATAGAATAGAGTCGTTAACAGAAATAGAGATGTTGTTAATCGACGTTTGGTTTTCAGATATCTCCATCGAAGGTTAAGATGGAGATTTGATAGTGTGGTAGAAATCATTTTCTTTTGGCTTTTTAGTTATGTTATGTTGACCTTATGAACGACCTGGAATCCTTCAGAGGTTACAACTCATCGTCAATGACTTTCCGTTGAGATTGACGCGAAGTTCGCGTTGATTTATTTGGCGATTACGATTTCTTACGTTAACCTTTGGAGCGCCACAGTATAGACTAAACCTAACCGTAAGTTACCCTTCAACGAGACTTTGTAGATCTTTCCAAGTTGTCGTTTTCAAACATCATTCTGCTTCGCGAAGCATGAATTCAGATGTCCAAAGAAGGAATTGGCGATCATAAGGCTGTGGCGAACAGCTTTCTGTCTCAACATAATACTCTCTTGCTGCAATACTTGTGTAACGAGGTCAAGATTTTCCGGAACCTCAAAACATTCATAGAGAACTGTATAACAGTAGATCTTGGTATTATTCGTGTATTACTCCATTGAATCAACCCGGTTGAGATGTTGGAATTCGATAAGACCCATGTTATCTTGGTGAAAATGTCGAAAGAGCTTTAAACGTCGTTAGGAACACTCACATGAGCACCCAAAGGAGGTGATCATTTGAAAAGAACACACAGTATCTACTTTCGTTAACGGCGGGTCTTCTAGACGCATAGGACGATGTTCCATATTTCAACTCCTCCTCCTCCTCCTTCCTGTCTTCGATACAGTAATGCCTAATCGTTTCTAGAAAGGTATTACTGGAGATTGAACTGAGTAGTGCGGTCGGACCGTCTAAACCGACGGTGTGAAGCTGTGAGACGGCCAATGCCGATAGGGTGAAGTTGAACGAAATACATGATAAGAACCTACAGTGGAGACTTTTTCAACTTGGGGTTATCTACATTGATAAGTAATAATTGGATAAAAGTAGAGTCTAGATATAACGTCAGAATCTCACACCACCCAACAGAATCGATAGCTCAAATCTGATATATAAAAAAAGTTCCTCAAAACAAAAAATCCATCTTGAAAATTCGAAAAATTTGTTTATTCAAAAATGTCTTCAACAACTAATACGGAACGTGAACCACTTTTGGATCCTCGATCTTCGAATGCTTTATATGATACTACACCAACCCCGGCTGGTGGAGCTATCATAGATTTGGAGAAGAAACATTATAATTTGGCTGGACTTAGTAAGACTGATTTTTGGGTTTTGGTGGGTCTTGTTTTACATTTCTATCTACCTCGGTCAAATTTTGATCGATGGTTTAGTGTATCTCAATGTGGTCTTGTGCTTTCTTGAGTTCTTTCGATGGTACCATTGGTATGTCTTTAACTTAGGTGTAGAGATTATGGATCTGACGAACGCAGTCGCTACACTTCTTGGTCCTATTTCGTCCAGTTTCATGGCTTCAAATTTAGCTTCTTGGTTGGGTACAGCTTAGTAAGTCAAACATTTTCCTATCCAAATAAAGAGATCACTAACAATTCTGTTTAGTTTACTTTCAGTCTGTTGTTTCACACCTATCTATGGTAGATTATGTAATATCATCGGTAGACAGGCTTCAATGCTTGTCGCTCTTAGTTTCTTCAGTATGTCTTTCTAAGCTTATATCGTTCGCATTTTCGCTGATGTATTATATAGGTGCTGGTAATATCATGTGTGCTGTTGCTCCTAGTATGGAATTCCTTATTGCTGCAAGAGCTATTGCTGGAATTGGTGGTGGGGGTTTGACTAGTGGTTAGTACTTTAACAATGAAATACGTCGTTTCCAATGCTGACATATTTCTTAGTTGGTAGTACCATCATGTCAGACTTGGTACCTATGTAAGTCAAACGACGATGGTGATATCTTGGTTTAAACTGATCGTTTTTTCAGTACCCACCGTGGTATCTTCCAAGGTTACGGTAACATCATGTTCGGTCTTGGATCTGGGTAAGTGGTCATTCTCCATCATCCTTCATTCCATCTGATTCTTCTTTTCATCACAGTCTCGGCGCACCATTAGGAGGTATCATCAGTGACACTCTCGGCTGGAGATGGGCTTTCTATCTTCAAATCCCCCTCCTAGTGATATCCGGTGTAATGATCTACCTCAAAGTCCGCTACACCGTCCAAACCCCCTCATCCTCAGGAATCTCAACTCCAATCAAAAAAGAAACTGCCAGAGAGAAACTCGCTAGAATAGATTTCCTAGGTTGTTTCCTTTTAGCTGGTTGGGTCGGATCTGCGCTTTTAGCAGTTTCACTCAAAACTTCTTCAACCGCTTCAGACGCTTTCCTATGGAGTTCACCTTTGATTCTAAGTCTTTTCGGTGCTAGTGCAGTTCTTTTCGTTATTTTCTTATTGGTCGAAATTTATCAGGCTAAGGAACCGGTTCTTCCTATTGAATTGTTGAAGCAGAGGACTCCTGTTTCGGTCGCTATCAACAATTTCACTATTTCAGTTTTGATGTTTGGTACTGTAAGTGGTATTCAGCGATTGGGTTTATACGTTGCTGATGTTTTACCAGATGTACAGTGTTCCTCTCTACTTCACCGCTGTTCGTCTTATGACAGCCTCTGATGCTGGTAAACATTTAATTCCCAACTCCGTCTTTGGATCTTCAGCTTCTTTACTCGCCGGTTTCATCGTTAGACACACGGGGAGATACTATTGGTTGACGACTTTCTGCGGTTGTTTCGCTGTTTTGAGTGCAGTTTTATTGGCTACTTGGGATCTTCATACTCCAGAGTAGGGCTTTGTTTCTTCGAGTGAGCGTTTCGTGTGTTCTGACATCTGAATAGGATCATGATGTGGACGAACCTGATGCCTCAAGCTTTGGCAATGGGATCTGTCACCACACTCACCATCGTTGCTTTGATCGCTGATATTGGAAGAGATCATGTCGCTGTGGCTACTAGTTGTATGTTTGTTATTGGCCGAATGCATAGAACACGACTAACAACTATCTAGTGTCCTACGTCTTTAGAACTACAGGTCAAGTCCTTGGTGTCTCCCTCTCCGGAGCTCTCACTCAAGCTATCCTCCAAAATGAACTCGAACAAAGAATCACTGGTGACAACGCTGCCGAGGTAAGTTCAATCCCAAAACACAAATGGACCCTTCTAACCGAGAAACAACAGCTTATCGCCTCAATCCGTCAATCTTCTGCATCAATCCCATCATTACCACCAGTACTCAGATTAGCTGCACAGGAATCATATCAAAAAGCCATTCACGCAGTTTTCATGGTCGGTATCGTGTTAGCTGTCGTGGCTCTACTTGCTGGATTGGGAATCAAGGAGATTGACATGAAAGCCGCACCTGGTGTTAAAAAGATTACTAACGATGAGGAAGAGAATGAGGAGAGTGCGTAGGTTGGATGATCTGGTGCTGAGGGGGTGAGGATCGGGGATACATTTTTGATTTGATGTCGTAACCTTATTTTAGTTGTGTATAGATGCTAAGTGAGATCCCAAATCGATGCAGGATTGACGCGCAAGCTAACTGTGCCGCACTTCCCCAGATACCATCTTCACCATAACCAAGGAAAGCTTATTAATCTCCTTTATCCATGACCGATCCATACACACAATAAGCCCAATCAACCGAAAATAACGGACAACTCACCGTAACTCCTTTGAAGGATGGTCGATGGCCGTGCGCCCTGACCGACAAAACCCTGAATCCACATGTCGTTAAAATTCAAAACAATCTCATCGTATGTATGGTAGACTGTGATTTACGGGCAGGAGCCCGTCCATGAGAAAAAAAAAGAGAATGTTTGGTCCATGTCCATTCAACTTCCTTTCTTATTGAGTCGTTTTATCAGTCAGCGTACAGTAATCATCACCGCACTCCGCACCACCGAGGTTGAATTCTCAAGGATATATAGACGTCCTTTTGAGCGTTTCCTTTTCTTCCTCATCCTCATCCGCATCTTTCATCAACAACAAATCGTTTGAAACTCCTTTCCCTAATTGACTATTGCATCAACAATGTCATCAGCAACACTCACAGATCCCAACCAAAATCTTAAACCCGTTTCAACACCAAACAAAGAAATGTCACAATCACCAACTCTAGACGCTGAGAGTCAAAATGAACCAGCTCCACTTCAACTTAAACCCGAACCCACACTCGAGGAACAACATCAACATCCACTCGCTCAATTGTCCAACGCCAGAAAAACTGTTTTGTTGATCATCTTCGCTGTTAGTGGTTTCGTTGATGTCTGTAACGTCTCTGGTGTGGCGGTTGCTGTTGCTCAAATCTCTGCTGATATCGATCTTGGTTTATCACAAATCGTTTGGGTAAGTCAGGATCAAACCATAGATGATCATCCAACTAACAATCACTTTATTAGATCATCACATCATATTCATTGGTCTTCGCTGCGTTCTTACTTTTCGCCGGTCGTCTATCTGATCTCTTCCCAGCTCAAATAGTCTTTGAAGCAGGTTTCTTCCTACTGGGTATTTTCTCACTCATCACTTCCTTCGTTACAAGCAACAAATATGGTTTCTTGATTTTACGTGGTCTAGGTGGTTTGAGTGGTGCGATGACCATCCCTTCCGCTTATCATCTCGTTGTTCACATGTATCCCGACCCCGTTGAGAAACAGGCTAAATTGTCTTTACTCGGTTTGGCTGGTGCTTTGGGTAATATCTTGGGTTTGGTTTTGGCTGGTCTTTGTATGTTGTCAAACTACAGATGGTTCTTTAGATTAATGGCTATCATCTGTGTAAGTACATTACTGATTTAATTATCTTTCAAACACGATACTGACTCTCTTATCAGATCGTGTTCTCTATCACCACCGTTGCTTTACTTCCTTACACCGGTTCTTCTTATTCTTCAGAGGGTGAGACTGAACCCAGATGGAAGAGAATGGATATTGTCGGTGTCATCATTTTAACCGGTGCTTTAATCTGTTTCATTCTTTCTCTTACCCAGGTATGTCAATTTTATGTTGATTCTAGTAGTATCAAGTTACTTATTCATCTATAGGGTCCTATTGATGGTTGGGGATCTGCAAGTTTCATTGCACCTTTCATCATTGCCTTCGTTCTTGGACCTCTTTTCTTCCTCTGGGGTAAGTATTTACATCACATAAGTTTGACCTGTATTGACTTTATTTTGTTACAGAATCCCGTATCCCTCAAAAGAGTGCTTTACTCCCATCAACAACCTGGAAAGCTACCAACATCATCATCGCTTCCCTTGCCACCCTCTACCCATTCTCATTCTGGGCCACCTCCCAACTTCAATATTCAACCTACTTCCAAGAAGTCTTAGGTTGGTCACCAATCCACGTCGCAGCCGCCATGCTACCTCAAGGTATCGTTGGTTTAATCATCGGAGGAGCAGTCCAGAGTTTCCCAGTTATCATCAACAAACCCAGATACTCCGTTGCCATCGGCGCCATCCTTATCGCCGCCGCTGAAATCTTACAAGTTTACTCTGACGGTGGAAGCGGTATGAACTACTGGAAATTCTGTTTCCCAGCTTTCATCCTCGGTTCAGCTGGAGCCATCATCTCATATTTCGCAGCTGGTATCAACTTGATTCAAATGGTTCCACCGGAAATGGCAGGTGTCGCCTCAGCTTGGACTCAAGTTCTCGCTCAAGTCGGTGGAGCTATTACTTTGGCTGTACAGGCTGGTCTTCAAGGTTCTTCCATCGCCGATTGGCAGGTTTCAGACGCTAGAGGTTTCTGGTTCGAATTGGCTTTCTGTGTCGCTTTGGCTCTTCAATATGTGATTTTCTATAAACCTTACGGTACCCCTGCTGAGGAACATGAGAAAGCTAGAAAGAGGATTTTAGACGCTGGTTTACATTTGGAAAACTAGTTCTTTTCTCTTTTTCTCTACGATATAGATACGAAAAATGAAGTTTTTTGAAATACTACTCAAAAAAACACATTTTAAATTAGATTAAATACTTTTATATTCTACCCCTCTCACCTTTATAGTCTTCTGATGTTGATGTATATAATTACTATATCCTTACACTCATGTTTCTGCTTCACTGAAACTGCAGAGATGCGGTCGCCACTGAGCGGAGATTCGGCGATATGTTACGTCACACTACTAATCCTATGAAGTTGTTCATATGTTCGTTCAATATTTATCTATTCATCTACATTTCCTAACTATTGATATCGATTCAATCAAACCTATTTATTCATTTAATTAGGTATCTGAAAGAAGGAAGTATATTCATAGAGAGTAGTCAAGTCCAGAAGAGCTTCTCACGCCTCCTACATCCTCACGACTTCCTCAAGGAATAAAGCAAAATGGCAGTGGCAATAACACCTGAACAGAGCAGTTTACTACAGGTGAGGAAATCCGCTGGACAGCGTCATTGAAAGCTGGATATAGGAGACTTACATTGATTTTCAGGCTGAGATTCAACGAGAATTGGAAAGAAGAGAATGGGCTGAACCAGAGGGTTAGTTTGATTGAAATGAAATGTTGGAATTGTAGGATTGACGTCTGATTAGATAATGTTATGGCGGAATATATCACTGTCTTACTTGGTAAGCTCATTGATCTTGGTTGCTCGAACAATTGAACTAATCTCATTATTCGTAGCCAATGGAAATCCTAAAGGTACTTCTAGAAATCAGCTCCTTTCTTCGATCGATTACTAATGTTCAATTTAGAACGAGTTCAGACTGAAATGGATGATTGTAAGCAGGCCATCACAGAAATGTGATTATCAAGCTGACATTGGTATCAGTGGTTGGATCCGACTTTGACCCATCCTTCTTGACCTGGTTATTTGACAAGGCTGGGGAAATCACATCCTCGTCAACTGTCGAAGCTCCACCTCCAGCTCAAAGTTCCACATCCACCGTTTCCCCCACACAGACTCAAAACAATCCCAGCGCACCGTCTAGACTACTGAATACGGCGTTAGCACCACTGTCTCATCAACCTGAATCGTCCAAGAGGAAATTCGAGAATGGTGGAGATAACCAGAACAAGAAACGGTTATCTGATGGACCAGGAGGTTTCCCTAGTGGACCTAGAGCTATGGGGAATGCAGGACGTGGATTGGCTGATCGACTTGGTCCAGCTAATTTCGGTAGGGGGAATGGGATGCAGGTTAGAGGTGTTGCTGGTCGACAACCTGGGGGTCCTGTCGGTATGGCTGGGGGTCCTGGACCAATGGGTGAGTGGCGATTCTGATTGTTTGATTGCTTTTACTGATTCTATGGAACAGGTTTCAGACCTGGTTTCCGTCCTGGTGGAATGAGACCTGGACCTGGGGGTCAACCTGGTGGTTTCCCCAATGGCTCCACTCCCTTCGGTATCGTTCCTGGACAACAGGAGATGATGGCTCAGATGATGGCTATGCAAATGGGAATGGCACAGATGGCAGAAATGGTTCAACAAATGGCTGCTGTAAGATGATTCGATTTCAACCAAATATCTTGCAATGTTCTGACATATTCTTAGGAACGGGATAGACAAGCTGCAGCACCAGCACCTACTCCTCAACCCGTTCGACCAACGACTAGACCCCCTGCACCGTTGAAATTACCGCCAGGAACTAAACTCGGTAATCATGCTGTATCATCTATTCCACCGAAATCTACAACTCCAGGTCCAATACCTGATAAACCCAGTTCGACGGCGCTTTGTAAATACTCTTTTGGATGTTCGAATTCAAGATGTATTTATAGTCATCCAAGTCCTGTTTCTGATGAGAAAACTGGAATGGTTTTAAGTGAAGAAGCTTGTGAACAAGGGAAAGAGTGTAAAGACGCTGAATGTATCAAGAGTCATGTTAGTCCTGCTGCTGTTTATGGTGAGTCCCTTTCGTCGTTGGTTAGTACACTTCATTAAACATTTGAGTTAGGTGAAACTGCAGGACCAAACCGATTGTTATGTAAATTTCAGAACTGTAATAACCCTTCATGTCCATTCAAACATGAAGATGCGGAAGGAAATCCGATCCCACCACCTGCGCTTACGGCTGCCAAAAACAAAGCTGTAACTTCAAAACCTTCGATACCAGCTGCTCCTAGTTCGGATGATGATATTGAGATCGAGATCGTTGGGACATCAGGAAGAATGGATGGAATGTTGGATGATAGTAATGTGAAACAATGCAGATACGCAGAGATATGTACGAGGGGTAAGTGCATCATTCAAAAATTCTAATTTTAAAATAAAATAAGATTCGAAAATTAATCTGATGAAACCTTGACAGTCGATTGTAAATTCTCACATCCATCGTCTAGACCTAAACCAGGAAGCTTCGGTGGTAGACCAACGACAACGAAAACTTTTGGATCTTATAACAAAACTATCTCACCTACGAGTGGTACTTCTATAGGTGGTGGAATGAATTTAAGTAAGAAATTCGGTGTCAATTCGACGACGACGGTGAAACCTTTGGATCCTACTGTCGGTGAATTCAAACCTGGAGTTGGGGAGGGTAAGGAAAAGGAATTGAGTGTTAGTAGTTAACTTAGTGGTTGATGGATTATTTTACTTTGTACATACGATTCTTCATTGTCAATGCATGGAGTTTGGTGGGATGCCTCATATGTTATTTTTAGTGGAATGCCGAGAGAAGATCCACCGTCGAGTTAGTCATAAGGGTCAGTTGGGGTAGTTACGACTGGTACAGTAAACTTAACTTGAGCTATTACAAAAATGCTATGCAAAGCTATTTAATCACTTTATCTCTTTCAACTAACTGATCCTTTTCAGTTCATTCGTACAAACAACATCTACTTTGCATCATGGCTTTACCAAGAAGACATCGTAAGTAGACTTTCACCATCTATTTAATACCTGTTACACTTGATTGACCATCATTACAGGTCCTTTAGCTAGGTATGTTCACCATCAGCACTCACTTCGGTAGACTGTTGATCAATTAACGATGGAATAGGGGAGACGCATGTACGAATTGTAAAGCTCGTAAAGTAGTGAGTCACCCATTTTAAGTCATCATTGAGACTAATGCAATACATCAAAGAGGTGTCCAGCTCAACGACCAGCTTGTGCGAATTGTGTGAAACATTCAAGAACTTGTACATACAAACGACCTCGTAAGCGTTAATCTCAATAATACAAAGCATCACATGTCTCTGATCATGAACTTGAACTAGCTGAAGAAGATGAGGAGAACGTTATCGGTACCATTAATCAAGTTCAAAATCTTTCTCTCACCCCTTCGACATCTGTTATTGGGTCAACACCTACAACGATTTCACCTGCATCTCTATCGATCAAAAACGATTCTTCACCTTTCATACCTACCACCTCCAGTTCCAGTTCACATACTAACTCGAATGCTCTAAGTCATGATTGGTATAACAATCTAAGTTTGACTGGTTATTTCCCATTGGTCTCTCATCAGGTTGATCAGAGTTTACCGCTTGATTGGAACGATCATGATTTCGATTGGTTGTTGAATAATGGTAACGGTGAGGGAAGTGGGTCAGCTATCAACGATGATGCTATCCGTGCGGTTGGGGTTGGTACTGGCTCTGGTTCTGGGAATGGGGTCGGAGCTACAGGGATTCCGAATACTACCTTTAACGTTAACGATGTTTTCAACTTGGACATTGGATTGAATCAACCGACTTTGTTGAATCAAAACCTTACATCTAACGATGTTCTGATTGATCATAATTTGTGAGTCTTTCCTTAAGAGGTCTGATCATCTCCATCTCCATTCATCCTACTGTACTCATCAAAACTTTTAGGTTATGGTTGTATTTCAGTAATCAACGGGTTTTCGGTTTGGAAATGCATATCAAAACTTTCTACGAAAGACTTGATAGTATGAACTCACTTGATCGACCTCATCCAGCGTTAATCTATGCAATGGTAAGTTAGAACATATATCACAGATTTTCATCTACATATCCTCTTTCTTCATAATGATGTTCACTGATCATATACTTCCACGTAGTACGCCTTGGTAGGTCAAGCTTCAAAACTACCCAGTCATATCGCGGATCAAGACAGATTCGTTGACTTGGCTGAAAAAGCTATTGCTCTTTCTTTCAAATCGGATAAATTGCTTTTACCGATTTTCATGTTTGACATGATGAGAGCTATGATTTTACTTTCTGGGTGGTATTGGGGTGCATTGAGAGATGCTGAGGTATGTCTGATGATGTTTACCGAGATTTTACTGAGTTTTCCATAGGCTATTGTTAATGCTACTAAGGCGGTCAAGTCAGTTTCAGTCCATGCTGATTGATGATTGTGTGACTGATATTCTATTTGGTTAACTGTAGGATGGCTCAAACTATGTCCTTGGAGATCATTCCTTCATCCAAGTTCTTCCCCACTACGAAAAATTTCCCTCATGTTCGACGTCAACGTATCCAGTATTGTCCACCTGTTCAATCTCAAATTGAACTCGGTGAAAGAATCTACGCATTGTAGGTCATCGCACTTTACTCTGTTCGATCTAGACATTTGCTGAGAATATAATCTCTTGCAGTTGGGCCGCATTTCTCGTCGATCATACTTGCGCTATAGCTGCTAGTATACCATCCAACATGAATTTATCAACGATAACCACACCTCTACCTAGACCTTGGTCTGAATATGAAAACGTAAGTCTCTAAACATCTTTTGACATTGACTTGCACTAACATGAAGTTTCAAGAATGATCCCCTTCTTGGATTCAACGATGAAAGAATAAATGATCCTTATCCGATCGAACCTAATGCTCGATTCCAAACACAAACTTGTGATCTGTATGTCTCCTTCCAACAAACAAAACTAAAACCCCTTAGAACCTATATCGTCAAAGCCGTCTCAATTCTCTACAAAGCATTTAATCTACCAACATCAAGAGCTTCTGCGTACATCTCATCGAAATCAAGTCCAAATTATGACAATCAATCTTCTTCACAATCGCCATCAGCTTCTATCACTCCACCTTCAGATACTCACACCAATGGTTCACAATCTCCTTCGCATGATGAACATCGCAATGTCGAACTGGCAATCAGAAGATTTACAGCTAATTTACCTACTGATTTGAAATCTACGGTTTCGGTTGATGGGGTTAGAAGTGTTACTGCTAGAACGGCAGTTTTGGTAAGTGGTCATGAAATGAGTTATATTGAGTGGACAAAAACCGGAGCTAACTGGACAACCTGTTTAGCAATTCATGTTAGGAACTGCAGAAATGTGGTTATACGATACCAACGATTATCGAGGTCCTAACGATGCGTCTTTAAACCGAGCTACGAGATTGGTCGGTGTAATGAGGTTGTTAGGTTCATCGGTGCGTCATGATTTTGATCTTGGAATGTGTCTAACAGCTAACACCACATAGGATATTGGCGATTTAGGCTTATTCATTTTGGTGTAAGTATGGTACGAGATAGCTGAATAGAGATCTAACGAACACCTCAGGCTGTGGGTGGGAGTTGGCAGGACCTTGATCAGAGAGAATAAACGATTAAAACATTTGGGAGATGAATTCGGTATGTCATGATAGGTGATAGTCACAAGCCCAGACTCACAATACCTACCTTTCCGACAGCTGCGGCTCATTTGGATGCAGATATCGATTTCGTGATTCAGACATTAGCATCTAGAGGTGCTCAACATGCGTTTGCGTGAGTCCATTTCAGATTATCTTTGGATATAACACTAAGAGAGTTTGATTTAGATTACAAGAATCACAGGAACTGAGTGAAATGAGATTAGGTCCTCCGAGTGAAGTCGATGATTTTGAGGTGAGTCGTTTGTTGGTTCAGTTCAGATGGGTTTTTTGTTTCTTCGAAACTGAGCTTCAATAGGCCCCTGTGAATCAGACTTTAAAACAGCGATGGTGGGAGAGGAATCGTCGACCTGAGTTCTGATTTGGAGAGGGAGGGATTGCTGGGGTTTTACTTGGTTTGGATCGCTCAGGTTGGCGTTCTGACGACTGCTGAGGTTTATCTGGGATAGCAGGTATTGTGAAGTCATGTACTGAATTTGTAGGCATGTTGTCAGCGATTATTTTATTGCACTCAAATGTTGTTTCGATGCATAGCAACATCATAAATAAAAAAAGTTTGGCATGTGTAATGATTTTGGATGATGAATTTTGATACACCGTTGATGTCGGTCGAAATTCTCCCGACTGGAAAATGGAGCTTACAACTGTTTTCTCCGTTGAGCCGGGTTTCAAGAACTAGAACTATGGGGGCTTTAGAAAAACATCTTACCTCAGGCATACCGTAATATACTTGGCAATGTTTGCTGGAGTCTGGCCAGCGATTGACTTGTGCTGCCATACCATTGAAATAATGTAGAATCTTCGATGCCGTTAGAGATGGAGGTAGATTTTCATCAGGCCGAGAAGAAGATCGGACGACCTGAAGGATAAAGTTATAACTTGATTGTATATCCGTAAGAACTTGTTCAGTGTTGTACGAGCACTGCAGAGTACAGAGTACCCTAGTATTGATCATCCCTCGTCCAAAACAGGAAATGGTGTAATCGTAAATCAACAGATGCAAGATGGCAGCAATTTTTGGTCAGGTTATTGAGAAACCCTTTTCTGAATTGAGTAAGATCCTCTCAATGAAGATTAAGTAAGTTAAGTGCAAACACTCACCTGACAGTGTGGCCAACAGGTAAACAATCTACTAAGCTACAGTACTCGGTAAAAAAGTCAGAATTCCGAAGAGCGAATAACACTGCGTTCCCCTGAAAGGATTGACAGAACCTGTACTGTACCTGCCAAGTCAGGGGTTCCGAAAACTTGGTACAGTTACGAGTACTTACGGATGGACAATTACCAGTAACTCGACTTACAATATTTGGACTGTGGCATGACATCTGGATAAACTCAAGTGCAGAAAGTTTACAGAGCACAAATGGGGTTGGGTACATATGTAAAGGTTGATGAAGAACTTCTTTCTCTAGCTTTCATTTTCACTTGCTTTCATTGATCTCCGTTTTGTTATATTCACGATAAACATGGTTTTCCAACTTTCAGTCTTCTTCATTCTAATTGTTCAAGTTCTCTGTTCCACTTGCGTCTACGCTAGACCATATCAACAATGGAATTCAGGCTCAAAACCACAACGAGAACTTTGTAGAACTAACGCTGAGTGTATACGTATGGGATCACCTCTGTTGAAACCCACTAGAGCTTTAGAGGATAGAGCTTTACGTCCACGAGCTTCTGTTAGTATTCTGTAGGTTTTTTTTTTTGCTTTCTCGCCATTGGAATGTGAGAGAACAAGTACATCCACTGATGAATTCATGTTTTCATTGTAATAGTGAAAGAGGTGTCGTTGAACTGGCTCGTAAAAGTAATGCTGGTATTGTTGGTTATATTTCCGGAATAGATAGCGGTGGTGTTGCACTTGTGAGTACGAGATTGATACAAATGTTGAATATTGTTTAACGATTCCGACCAGACCAAAGGAGATGCTTTGATTGTCGATTCTCCGAATTACCCTTCAACAGGTCAACAATATAATGTTGACATTGTTATCTCTGATGTTGGTGCCAATCGACATGGAAGTTACAAGTATTTGGGTTGTGGTATGTCTTTGAATCCATCGTTACATAAAACACATGTTGGTAGTGCAAATAGCTGAAATAATGACTACATACAGCCCAAACTCAAGGTACTGGAGGAAATATCCGTGAACAGACCACAGAGTATGATCCATCCTATCGTTGATATATAAAGCAAAACTCTGATCATAGTCTTTAGTGGTTGCACTCTCGTACAAACTGCTACATCGGCATCTCAACCAATCTCACAAACTGTTTATGGAGGTGCTTCATATACATACGTCGAAACATCCTTCGTGCGTTTTCTAGTAAACCCTAATAATCTAATTTAAAGATAAGCTAACAATCGGTACTCAACTATCTTTAGTGGCTATACGATCCTTCAGCAAGTTATTTCAACGGTGCAGGTTGGTATAATCAAGATACTTCCAGATCATTTTGGAAGCAGTGACTGACGGTACACGTAAGTCATGCGTATAGTAATAATTTCCATGTTCATCCTCGTAGCTGATTTGTTTTACTGGAACTGACACTGTTTTGCAACAGACTTGTTCTTGGCTGTTAACGCAGCTGCTTGGATTCAACAAAATCCATCTTATTACACTGTAGTGAGTCTATTTGCCAAACGAGTGGAATTTCAACGTGCTGATTTGACAGGATTTACATTGGGTTTCACCCAACTGAGCGTCGGCTTCCGCATGTGATTGTTACCAAGGACATTAGGTGATGATGTTACTGGCTCTAGGAAGGTATTTTTTGAGGATCTTTCGTTTATAATCGTGTTTATCTTTTTGTGGTTGGTATTATAATGTTTGGCAAAGAGTATTCAAAAGTGTTATCTTAGGGTGACAAATGAAACTCTGTCGTCATAAATTTTACAAGCCATTGCGAAATTCCAATATACTCTTAGTACTATAACCAGTATCCTGATGTTCTGAGTACCGGTTAAAGAAACGATAAGTGAGATATAACTTGAGTTGTGCAGATCTCGTTTGATTGACAGCCTCGTGTTTGCGTTATATTGTTGACATATTCTTACGGTGAACTCTATATATATATAACTCTATATCCATCTATACAGTACTACAGAAAGGTCTACTCCGGTTCAGGAAGTTAGGATCGTCTACACTGTTCAGAAGAGCTTTTTACCTTCAACTAAAGCTGGATGAACGACAAGGAATGAAACGAGGTATAAGAACTGTGAATTGATTGTCAGAAAAGGTGGCTTCTTAGGTTGAAGGAATTTACCATTAGACATGCATCCATTCCGATGAACATTGATTGATCGGTGTAAGCACCTGTGATACCGTTAAACGTTAACAACTCGATGGCACGGAAGATCGATCTAAGGGATGTGTTGGATTAGTTTCGTTGATTTGAACACTTAGATGGACGTACCGGATAACAATCAACAAAGTACTCCAAGCCAATAACATCAACATCCATCCGATTCTTTTCCGAAGCCGCTGATCCAACTCGAAAGGCTGATCGTAACTTGTTGGTGATGATGATTCTTTAGCTGGTGGTGTGGATGGTTGTTGGGTATCGATCTCGGAAACACTTTGAAGTGCTCTTCGACGTTCTTTACGCGCTTTTCGGCGGTTGCAGCAGCAACAGCAACATGCTTTCACCCATGAGACGAGATCTATTTGGGTGGTTGTGGGTAGATCTTTTCGGAATCTGTAGACGAATTCTATGAATAGTCCAATGAAAAAGGCTGTTACTACCACTAAATGAATAGTTTGTTAGTGGTTAACAATTTTGTGAGTGTTGGAAGAAATACTTACGTTGAGCTACTACACCACCAGCCATGATTCTGATCCCATCTAGACCAAATTGTGGTGAATTGGCTATACTACCTCCACCAGCTTGGACGATTAAACAAAGGAAATCTGCTGTTATGAACACTCCAGAAACCGAGGCTGAAGTGATACTAGTGAAAAACTTGTTGTTGGTTCTGAATGAACAGTACAGTCAGGTATGTCAGTTGTAGTTCGAAGGAAATGTACAGTATCTATGGGGGATTTGAACTTACTGGGATAGTTTCACTAATCTACCTAACAAACTGTAATTCGCTGCTGAGAAGAATGTAGGTCCTATAATCAAACAAACTATTCTGGATTGATATTGATATTAGCACACGGATGGAATTTTCGAGACAACGATGAGACTCACTGCATGAGATCACCTTTGCCTTGTTCTGCCCAATGACCACCATCGTTAGGATTCCAGTATTGAGTCATAACTGTCCATAATCTACCACCCCACTTTATTACGGTATCAGTAATCTATACTACTGACTTGATGATCGATGGTTGGACCGACTTACACCTATAGCTTCGACTGGATTGTCGGTTAGTGAGTGGTTACTATTGATTTTTCTGCTAAAGGACTTACGTGCATTTCCTATGAGCAGAGTTGGGAAGATCCACCATATCCTATAATAAGTTGCTGTGAACAGATGCAACGCTAAACGGGACTTGGATTCAATTTTTTGACTTTCCAATTTTCGTTCAAGAAGACCAAAACTAACCGAATACTGTTGTGAACAATCCAACAAAACTTGATCAAAAATTTCAAGTCAGTTTCATAGTAGACATATTGTCACTCTTAGAAACCCGACTCACGCATGTGCCGATGAACTTGTTGGTAAGTAGCCATAGGAACCTAATTGTAATCTACCAGAGAAGAAGTTTATTGAATTAACGACATCGTTACATGGTACAGCGATAACTGAGTTATTATCGAATGTATATGTACCTATCACCTTGTCAATCAGAATTCACCGTTGTCTTATGGTTACTAAACCTACAGTTATTGACTGTTGCAGCCAGTTGAGAGACGAGTGACATACTTTGTTTTGTTTGATTGTAGTAAGATTATACGATGAAATAATTATCAACAGTCTTATATCACCATTGTCTCTTATATATACTTATGACCTCCATTGTTGATCTTCTTCTCACAACTACGGTGACCGAAAAGTCCTTCAGGTACAAGTACCAAGACGTTTCAACACCGCCACACTTGAGTAAGACAGTGTGTTCGCTGACCGAAAGTGCCACTTGAAACTCGACGACCATCACCATCAATCTTTAGTACACATCGGAGACCGTAGCCAGTGCGTGGGTAGTATCTCCATGGAGGGAAAAGTCGAAAGTTACGGAGGTTGTTATCACCATGGGAGACTGATTCGGCGTGGGACATTCAACCCATGTGCAAGAGGTGTGGTGACTGGCATGGAGTTAGATTACTCGATAATATATATAGGGCGGATGTTACCCACGATGTTACCCACGTCGATGATCATGAATGAAACAAATTTGTGGTCTGTAAGATTAGTAAAGAAAAGTACAGATGCAGGCAAATAAGGTCTGTTCATGTGTAGACTTAATCTCCAAGAGGGTACTACTGCATTGCTTTCCCTCACGGACGATAGATTGATAAATTAGTCCCAGAACTTCTGATGAGATACTCTGGCAAAATTACTGACCTATCTTGAGTGATCCTTTGGACGATTGATTGGTTCTTTGTAAACACGCAGCGGTGAATTTCTGGAACATAGTAGCAAGAGACACCGAAAATTATCCGAGAAATTCGACGTGTTATAAAGTAAGCATATCATTTCACTTGCGGATATATACTGTACGTAAGGCTTCGTGACTGTGGGGCAGATTTAGCCGGGGGGAAAGTAGCTTTTGGTTTATCCTAGAATCGAATTTCCTTTCGTCAAGGTAAAGTGTATATCTTGACCTGCTTTCCTTCCTTTTGCATCCGGGGGTCGTGAGTTGAACTATCCTTGAGAACGCCACTGCAGCACTGGTTGATTTTCCGTTGGGTTTGTGATGGAAGCATGCTTGTAGGTCACGCATAATGTCAGTAACGTCATCAACGTATAGATGCTCTGTTTTGGTGAGTAACGTGTAATGAAATGGGTTAGCAAGTACTCGCACGTCGTACGAAAATGCTCAACCATTTCCTGACTTAATTCAAGTCATTTGTCTAAATTTGACTTTACGTATATCGTAACTTACGACTGTGCATAGATCGACGTGATCGACAGTTGCTGTCAAAACGCACAGACTTGATCGGAGATTTTTTGAACCTGGTACTGTGACCTGGATTAACTTTATATTCCTTCCCTTTCCTAATGATATACAGTATCATGGTTGAATTATAGTTATTCGGTCGAGTGAGATACGAATTTTGTGACTAACCTTCCTGTTCCCGATAAGTTATTATTTCTGGACCGGAGTGGAAATCCTCCGGTCAAGTTGATTCGAAGAAATCAAAATGGGATAGGATAAGGATGCATTCCATTGACTCTTCTCATGATAGGGCAGGTAACAAGACCGATTTTTCCGATTAGAATTGACTTATTTATGGATGTTGTTATAACCGGCGGATATACTATCTGTTCTATCTACGTACTCTACTTTACGAGTACTCGTACTTAGTCTGACTTTGATCGAAGATCGAAGAAGAAAATTGAACATCGCAGAATAAAAATGAGACTAAATCTTTTGTAACAACTGTTTTATCAGCTTTATAGACTAAAACACCAAATTGTTGAGTTGATTGTGTGGGGCATACTTTAGGTGAGTGGTGTTAAAATTGTTGATTGTACCAAGCAACTGGAATCCCCTGTGCTTCCTTTCCTCTCTCCATTCGCCTTGATCGATGACGTGTGGATTACGCGTGTGTTTCCAGAGTCTGGGCATCTCGCTGTGCATATTGCATTAATTGTATTGCATTAGATCTCCGTGATAGGGTCTTGATCGAATATAGTATAGTAAATGGTATGTTAGGTACAGTAGGACGATTAATGCACCGTCGTCCTCGTCGCTCCCTCACACCACTATCTCATCACATCCACCTATACATCCTTCTTCCATTTCTTTACTTCACATAATCCATCATCCATCATCTTCATCTACATCTCCCCGTTCACATCCATATCCTCATCCTCATGCTTATGATCTTATTACATAGACATAATGCAATATCAACTCGATGGTCATAGACCACCTGGCGGACGACTTCCTCAACAGTTGCAACCGCCTGGCCAACCTCAGCAGACCCAACCACAACCACCATCACAACCAGGCCAACCACAACACCAACTTCAATCTCAGCAAAGAGATGGTCCACCTCAATCCATCCAGCGTCAAGCTCAACCGCATCTCCCCAATCAACCTCCTCGTAACATGTATCCTCAACAGAATCTACAACCCAATTATCAATACTCTCGATATCCACCCCCTCATCCAGTTCAATCATTCAATCATAATCATCCTCCTATATATCCACATCCATCAACCATTCAACCTCATCAAACTACGACTGCTCCCCAACCAGGTCCATCAACTTCTGTCCGTCAATCATCCCCAAACCCCTTCGATTTCAATCGAATGCAACCGTACCCCAATACTCATCGTCAAGAAAATCAAAATTCTCAAGCCCAACCTCAACGATCTAACAATGGATTAATGATACCCTCATGGGCTGATACACCTGGTCAACCAAAAATGGGTCAATACATGTCAAGTCTACATGCACCTGTAGCACCTTTAACAACTGGCGGCGATGATTGGAAATTTAACCAGAAAGGGAGATCTGACACCTCAGCTAAACAATCATCTTTAGGTTCAGGTTCTAAAACAACTGATGAAGAGGGTACAACTGGGTTGGGTAAAGGGACGATGTCTGATCCTTCGAGTGATGTGGAAAGGTCTAGACCTAATACTGCAGATGGTAGAAATGACGATGTTAAATTGAAGAGTGAACCTGAGGAATTGGTTGATATCAGTTCGGAAAAATTGGATCATAGAAAAAGGAAAAGGAATAGGACGATAAGGAGTTGTGTACCTTGTCATAATCATAAAAGAAAAGTGAGTTTGTATCATGATAGTCAATCCTGACAACAGTGCGATCGAAGAAGACCGTGTGGTAGATGTACGGCTTTGGGTCTTGTGAGTTTTTAAAAACTTTCGAATTAAATCAACTAACAAAGCGAAAAGACTGGATCATGTGTTTATGAGGTTGACGAAGCTAGGGATCCTGATGATCCCTCAGTCATTGAAACTGATCATTTACGTGGACGTATAGCAGAGTTAGAACAGGTGGTCAGAGAGTTACGACAGCGTCAACCTCGTGGAGGCAATCCAGTAACTGCGACTTCAACTGATGTCGATCCTGATGGGAAGAAAAGAAGAGTCATTGTCGATCGTTTCGCTCGTTTCAAACTTGATGAAGCTGCAATGGCAGAGGTTGCAGCAGCAGCTAAAATCAATGGGAGCGGATCACTAGAATTGAATCTGGCTTCTATCAACGCAGCTCAAAATCTTCCAACTATCGATGACATTGATAGCAGCAATCTCGATAAAGATTACGGAGCTGAACCTTATACAACGCAATTACTCCCAGGGGAGGAAATGGTTCATGATGCCATCGGTAGGAAAACTTTCTTGGGTGCTCCAGCTGGAAGATCCATGTTAAGAAGAGTAGGTTCATGATGAAGAACGAAGTTTAACTTACCAATCTAGCTCGCTGAAATCACCTCAACTGCTTCAACTAAAAATAAGGATTTGTTGAACGTACCTGAAGACGCTGCTTTCACTGGTGTTTTCCCGGACACCAGGAAGACTTTCCCTTTCACGACAATTTGGAGTCACGAGAATTTTAGTGGAGAGATTATTGGTTTGTTACCCAGTAAAGAGGAATCTGAACTGTAGGTTGGATATAGTCAGATCAAGGTTGGGATACTGACGCTTTGTGTGTTTTGCAGTCTTTTACAATCGTGGAGAGAGGAAGTGGGTGCTTTCTTTTCGGGGTGGCATCAGTAGGTCATAATTTTATAGTCATAAGCCTTTTTTTTGACACATTCACAGACCTACGATTGAAGGGGATTATCGTCGATTCTTTTCCATGACAACAGCAGAGAAAATGGCAGTTCCTCTTTCATGTTTCGCTTTGAACCTCATGATTTGCTCGTTAGGTATGTTCTCGTTTCAGATAGTATCTCACTGTACTAACATTGGATGCCTTAGGTTCAATGATGCGGGCATCTATTTCTGAGATCTTTGGACATCCAACTCGGGGAGTTGCTTTGGCCCACCCCGAACCTCAATACGATCCAAAGGATTTGAGTAGTAGTCGACTGCAAAGTGAACTTTACTGTAGGTTACAAAGTTGAGGTAGTCCCACTAACGCCCAAAGTGTCTGCTGCATATCAAGCTCTGAGATTATGCTCTTTCTTATCGAGTCCTAACATTCACACTGTACAGGCGCAAATCCTGGTCAACATATATCTGTGAGTTGACGTTGAAGATGGAACTAAATATCTTTAGGTTGAACAGTGAGCGCGCTTCCGATTCTTGGTCAATCATGGGTTCTCTCGTTCGTCAATGTGTAGCCATGGGACTCCATGTTGATCCTCTGTCACTGGATTCTCGAGTTTCACTCAGAGAAGCTGAAGTCAAACGTCGAATGTGGTGGACTGTAGCAGGTCTTGATGCTCTACTATGCGTTTCTTTCGGTCGACCAAGTGTGATTAATTTCTACACCACACAATTACCACTTGATTTAGACGACGATGAAATGACAGAAGAACCAGGTTCAGCTCAAGCTTGTACGAAACCTGCCATCAATTATCAAAAAGAAGCAACCGATCGGACATACCACGCAGCTTACTTCCAGATCACCATCCCCTCGTTCGAATTGTTAGACAGAGTTTTCCATATCGAAAATCGAAATAGAACTTTCAAGTTTACAGGTCAATCGTCACCACCTGCTACTGTTCAAACTGGTCTCGATGGTTCTGGGAATACTTATTCTGACGCTTTGAGACTAAGTAGAGAGATCCAAACTTGGTATTCACATACTCCTGCTGGTTTACTTTTTGATGCTGAAAAAGATACTGCTGAGAGATTGATGGCTGAGAGAAATCCTACGAGGATAAATCAGACTTTGGCGCTTTGTGTCAAGACTTACATGCTAGTGTACGTCGGATCTGTTTTGATAATAATATGGACTGGTGACTGATCTCTTCATCATTTAGTCTTGTCCTACATCGACCTTATTTACGAGCGGATCCACAAGCTTATCCAGAATCATCAGAGACTTGTCTGACGGCGGCTCATATGATTTTATCGGCTTACAGAGCAATGTCATTGACGAAAAGTAGTATAGTTTGGTCTTGGTGGACGATGTCTTATCGGGTGAGTTGTGGGAGGTCGTGTAGCCTGACGATGGAACTGATGATTTTATAGGCATTCCACGCTGGTGCTGTCTGTGCTTTTCTGTCTATTCGGCAACCTGGTACGGCTTTAGCTGCGAAGTGCTTGGTAGGTTTTGGAATCTTTTTTTGCGGTCAATGAACCAAGTTGATCAATTCGATAGAACGATCTGCGAGGTGCTATCGTTACCTTCAATGATCGATTGTCTACTTGGAACGCAGCTCATCCGGTACAAGCTGATTTAGTTAGTGGGTTGATCAAACTGGAAAGATTAGCTACGTAGGTGTTGCATCCCAATTTCACTTCAAGCAACTCACAATTGCTCGATAGTGCCGCCGCCGCCACTCAGCAACAAACGAATTCACCATCGATATCTACCATAGCTTCCCCAGCAAACAAGTCGCGATCTAGATCATCAATCTCATCAAGGCCAGATCAAGAATTTACAGCGGTCAACACTCCGATGAATCTACCTTGGTCAAACAACCCTAACGCACCTCTTTCAAGTATAAGAGCGTTCCCTGTTATGAACCACCATACGAATCTGGTTTCACCACCTCCGTTCGTTGGTGCTTCCGGTTCCAAAACTGAAAACGGGTTCAACGGGATTTCAGACGATAGTATACACCATTCACCGTTTCCTGGGATATTCCCTAATCCACATAACGCTAGTAGTGGTGGATTTACGGGTGATGGTTTCAATGGTGCTGAAACTTCAATGTTACCTTCGGTACGTTAGATACAACTTCTTCATGTTCAGGGAAACGTCTTGTTCTTTACTGATTTTATACGTTTTTCTTAGTTCTGGGCTAACATGTTTGGGATCAAGATGGATGATGGTGGGTTGTTTGAGTAATTTCGCGGCTCGCGGCGGGGTATTGAATAAGAGGAACGAAATATGGGACTAAGCTTAGAATGGGATTGGAGGGCGATGTGGGGTCAAGGGAGGGATATGTAGCTTTAATTGGTTGCTTGGTATCGATCGGGATTCTCTGTTTTTGCGCATTATAATTATGAAATATGACTTTGAATTTTTGGACATCATGACGAATACGAATCTCTTGAATTCAGTGCCTGATCGACATCGTTCGATGATGTACAAAAGATGTAACTTACGAGAATATATATTCTACAATCTACAATCTACAACCTAAACTCATTCCAGAATGATACCCCCATCCCCACCAGACCTATTCTATCCAATCCTATACATCTACCATTGGTTCCCTATCCACGCACCTCTGACATTATGGATCATAGACGCACCCTTTGGCAGATTTTCAATTGGAGATTCAAGATTCAACGTGAATGGTAGGTACAGTTCATACGGTGTCAATCATCAAACCGAACTGAATCTTGGGGATAGGTAACAAAGCTTGGTTCTGCATGGAGATCGTAGCTGTATATCTTGTCATACTTTCATACATTTTCATTGAAAAGCTGATACAAAGGTAGTAGCCTGTAACGTTTATCACCACCCTTTATAGGAATTATCAACCTCTCAGTCATCATTCTAAATTGCTATGTGTACGTCAAGATGGTGCTTTGGCTCGCTGATATGGTAGATACTCTATTTAACACATTATCTGCATCGAGCGATTCTCTCCCCATTGGTTTATTCACCTAAAAGATCGGATCAACATCTAACGATCCCATTTGCAGGTGCTGCTTTCAATCTGATGTAGGTGATCATCACTGATATACTATGGCTTGTTGATGATAAATTTAATCAGAAACGCATACGTTCTGGCTATTGGGATGATTTGGTTCTCACCTACGGGTGATGGGTTACGATATTGGATTGGGGTGTGTGGTTGGATATTGGGTTTCATGGGGAATGGTAAGGTTTAAGGATTGATTATTTGATTTCTGATCTATCCAGTTTATCACGATGAGATCCTTAATGATCTACGTCGAGCTAATGGTGAAAAATGGTTTTCCGTTGATGACGATCAAGTCGATGGTGATCAGAACACTGGATCTGAATCTAAATCTAAACCGAAAAATCAGAGGTATAAAATCCCTAAAGGTGGTTTATTCAAATACGTCTCGTTCCCCAATTATTTCTGCGAATGGTCAGTGATAGGTTCTCTTCTATCTCTACCGATCTAACTATAATGATTTTCTACACTATAGGCTAGAATGGTCGTTTTTCGCTTTGGCAGCTTCGAACACTCTCTTCATACCTATCCCACCTTTAAAATCGATATCTCATCCTTTCATCCAAAACCTCATCAATCAATATCCATTGGTGTCAACTCTATGGCCTAGATCCATGTTATCCCCAGCTTGGTGTTTCGTGTTAGCTGAGATTGGGTGTATGTTACCAAGAGCTATTCGGGGTCATGCCTGGTATCAAAGGACTTTTGGTGGGGAGTTCCCAAAGGAGAGGAAGGTTATCCTTCCTTGGATTTGGTAGACGTTTTGACCTGTTTTTTAGTTATGCATGTCTAGTGATACATCTATCTAGTCTTATTCAAACACATTGACTGGTTTACATTTCCACAACTACTGGGGCGTATTCACCTTCCTCCTCTGAAACTTCGTCTTCAATTTCAACAGATAAATCATCAATGATCCAATCGAATCTATCTTTCCCAACTATCATCAATTCATTCCATGCTTTCACCCATCCGTTCTGATTGATACTGTTTCCCAAGAGAACCTCTCGCAACGAATTGATCTGTTCTAGATAGAATATGTCCATCTCTGGTAATTCACTTTCGAACGCGTCTTTGGGGAGAGCTTTTAGTTGGGCGGTCAGTGTTGGTATCAAGTTTGAATAGAGTTTGGTAATTTTTGATGAAGACGAGTTAGACGTTGACGTTGTGGTTGGAAAAATTGATTTGGATTGACACAGGAGTGAGAGATATTTTTTGTAGATTTCTAAACATGAGAACGAAGAGAGATTCAATAGGATGATGAAAGATAATTGAAGGTATGATAATAGATTCAGAGGTTCTAAAGTAACAAGTTAGTTTTTAGTTTCGTTGAGAATAACGTACCATCATTCAATTCCTCTTTGATGAATTTCTCTAATAACCAACTTTTATCCCTTGAGAATTTAGTGATCTCCTCACCGACCGCTCCATCTCTCCAACTTCTTTTAAGATCTATCAGCGGAAAATTGAATGTAACCTCTTCCTCAACTTTCAACGATTTCTTCAATCCTTTGATCTCTTCATTCTCCTCACCAGATACCGTCGTCAAGCCATCGAATCTACCACCTGGAATCACTTTGTTCAGAATTTCAGAACTGATATGGTCGGTTAACGATCTCCATAATCCTAGACCGTTAAATGGATATGGAGCTAATTCTTTATCAAGTGACTTTAAATGATCATCTGAGATATGGATATCATTTTCATCCTTTGGTAAAGGGACATTCTCTAATATCGGATCGTAATCCAATAAAAATCTTTCCCTAGGTTCATAGAATTTGATAAATCCGTTTCGTAAAGGTAAACCAGTTGGATGATTTGTTTGTGATTGCTTCTTCGTCGTCGTCGAAGAGGGTGGTGTCCATGTTATCAAATGTAGACCTGGAGTCAAAAATTTTATACCAGAGAAACGACGGATGATGTGGTATGTCCCGTCTATACCGAATTCTGAAGTTTCTGGGAGATTGGTTAGGAGGATGAAACCACCTGCTTGGAATAGTGATTGGGCTTGGGTTGGTGTGAGTGCGAGTGAAGGATTGTCCATACCATATGATTGGATGGATGTTTCTGTGGAAGGGATTTTCAGTAACTTTCGGTAATGACGTTGTGTTTGCCGTTTACTTATTGATTTCTTTTTGAAAGGAGGAGGCACATCTTTTGCACTGTAGCTTTGACTTTGACTTTCTATCGATTTTCATCCTTTGTTCTTTCACATACCACTCTAGTCGATATAGATATAGTATTTATTCACCAAGACATCACTTCAAAGTACCCACTTGACTCTGTTCATTCAATACAATCCCAACCCATCTACTCACCATGTTCTGGGATCCAGTATTTGAGCACGTTGCAACTTTAGCTGGTGCACCAACAGATCAAATCAAGGTAATCTCATCTCTCAACATCCATCCTAACTAACCCAAATCATAGTTGATCTTCTCGTTCCTGCTCTCCTATCCACTCGGCTCTCTCTATGTCAGATTACCACCCGATAAACCCAATCTCGCCCATGTCTTCTCTTTGGTAGTTTCAGCTTTCGTACTCGGTCCTTTACTTGGTATGATTACTGGAACTTTACATTTATTGTTTGCTTGTACGGGTACATATCTTATTGTCGCTTTTTCAAGAAGTAAGAATATGCCTTGGATGGTTTTCACGTGAGTTCTACAATCACTTTTTCAATGTTGGTTCTTCAACTGAATATTGGGGGTTAGATTTGTCATGGGGCATTTAATGTATATGTGAGTGTCCTTTACTGAAAGGATGAGTGACTTGGCTGATAATTTTAGTCATGTCAATCGATATATCACTTCGATACCTGTAACGGAGATCGAAATTAGTACCAGCTTGATGGTTATGGCTATCAAATTAACGACGCTAGCATGGAACGTTCATGATGGTAGATCTAAAATCGAAGTAAGTCCTAAAGTCTTCAAATCTGACCGTAAAGGATCTAGACGAGAGTCAAATAGCTACCAGACTCTCTCATGTACCCAGTCCTTTAGCCTTCCTTGGATATTGGTGAGTGAAAAAAACATTTCCAATGGAAACTTACTTACATCTTCAGTTTCTTCTTCCCATCAATGATGATAGGTCCAGCTTGCGATTATGCCACGTACGATTTGTTGGTAACACATAAATTATATGGTACACCACCACCTGGGACAGATGATTCACAAGCTAAGGCTGTTCGAAGAAGGATTCCACATGGTCGAAAAAGAATAGCTATCTTACATCTGTTCTCCGGTTTAGTGTTCTTAGGTATATTCTCGACATACGGCACTAGAGCTGGATACGAAAGAATTCTAACTCCAACATGGTATGAATGGAGTTTACTTGAGAAATTCGGTTTCATTCAGTTGGCTGGTTTCATCGCTCGTACCAAATATTACGCTGTTTGGAGTTTGACTGAAGGTGCTTGTATATTGACTGGTATCGGATTTAATGGTTATGATCCAAAGACCGGAAGAACTCTTTGGAACAGAGTTAGGAATATCAATATTCTTTCTATAGAGACTGCAGAGAGTTTCAAGGTTCTGTTCGATAGTTGGAACTGTAGAACTAATGTGGGTACTGGATATTTTGAAATTGGATCGAGACTGATTTTGGTGATAGGTCTGGCTTCGTGATTCGGTTTACAAGAGACTTGTCAAGAAGGGCAAGAAACCTGGGACTTTGCAGAGTATGGCTACTTTTGTTACGTCGGCTTTCTGGGTAAGTGGATGGTCTAATGCTTTCGGATCTTGCTGACCCAGTTGCTTAGCATGGGGTTGATCCAGGATATTATCGTGAGTTAATTCACACAGCTTTTACTGACTTTCAGTCGCTTTCGTTTCAGCAGGTTTCTTCACCGCTTTGGGTCGTCAATTCAGACACTTAGTTCGACCATACTTCCTAGCTCCCAATACGACCAACGCTCCAAACTCATTACCCAAATGGCCATACCCGAATTCTGCGAAAAGACTCTACGACGTCATAGGATGGTTCATGGTTCAAATCAATCTTAATTACATCGCATCAGCCTTTATCCTGTTATCGTTCTCAGACTGTATTCAAGCTTGGTCAAGAATGTATTGGTATGGCCATGTTGTCATTGTTTTATCAATGATCTTTTTCAGATCAGGTGGTAAAAAAGTTTTGAAATCTGGTTTAGGTGATGTTAAACCACCCAAACGAAGACCATCGGGAGTCCCACCGGTTTCACCTACCAGTCCAACTAATTCTAATGTCCCTTCGTTCAAGGTTTCACCACCTTCACCTGTTTTCAGAATCCCTAAGGAGGAAGAGGATCCTAAGGATTTAACATGGATCAAACACGCTTTCGATAATCCTTCGCATCAGGATTCTGGGAATGGTGTCACGCCAGAAGCTGGGTTTGTCGATCGTTTGGTCAACGGTGAAAAGACTCCGGGGAACGCTACTCCTAATTACCAAAGTGAGAATGACGGGTAGAGTGAAATTGGGTAAAGAGAATAAACGATGGTAGAGGGAATAGTATAATGATCGATGCTATGCAAGACAAAGTAAAAACGATTCAATTCATCGCATACAACTATATATTTTGATTTCAATCTGTTTTATCACGAATTGTCCCAACAAAGCCTGTTCTTATTTTTTTCTAATTGAAGAAATTTAAACCAAAGAAATTTCGACTCTCAAACCCTCTAATCTACTGACTACGACTCTACCATCTTTGATAACACCTTTAACGAATTTATGAGGTTTGTTCAAGATCGTAACATCCTCCAAGGGGTTTGAAGATAAAAGCAAAAGATCCGCGAAAGCGCCTTGTGAAATTTCACCAATCTTACCAGACATACCAAGGACTTTTGCTAAATACCAAATCAGTACATTTCTGTAGATTAAGGCATTCCAAGGTCAACATACCTCCATTGATAGTAGCTTGTTTAAGAACGACCGGTGAAGGTAGGACACTAGCTCTTAAATCGAATTCTGAAAGTTGGACCGGTTGCATGGAAGCGAAAGCGTCTGTTCCGTATGCGATGTTGACTCCTAATTCATGAGCTTTTTTGAGAGTCACGAATCCCATTTCTTGGACTAATTTCAATTTTTCACGGGAGGAAGGGGGGATGATGACGTTATATGGTGGTCTTGAGAGTAGCTGGGAAGGGTATTAATTGTGTTGAATAGTCTTTTTTGGGTGGTGGACTTACGTCGCAGACTATCAGGGTTGGAGTTAGATGGATCCCCTTTTGAGCCATTAGCTTGAGAGTTGGTTCGTCGATTAGGTTCCCGTGTTCGATACCTCCTATACCGCCCTCTATGGCGTTTCGGGCACCTTCTGACGTGAAACAATGGGATGCTTGGAGTTGTTTAGATTTGGTCTTTTTCGTGGTGGTGTAGGGAGATTATGACTTACTGACAAGAGTTCCGCCCTACGCGGTGTATAAGTTTTCAATGATACTTGCGAATAATGAATCCTAGGCAAACTTACCATCATTCTGACTGTATCACAAATAGCTTTGATCTCTGGTACGGTGAATTGGACACTCTCCAATTTATCTGTTAGAGATGCTACACCACCTGAGGAACAGATTTTGACGTGGTCTGCACCGGCCATCATAAGTTTACGTGTCATTTTGAGACATGCGTCGACTGTAGTAGGGTAGGATCAGTATGAGTTGAATGTTGTTTTTGAAAAAGACATACCTCCGTCAACTGTTGCACCAGCCGCACCGGCGTAGGAAGGAGTGATACCACAACATGAAACCAATCCATCGGGATCGGTAAGCATATCACCTAAACAATTGAGATCAAACTTGAACCTAATTTATAACCATCACCTACCATGACCACCGGTTTGTGACATGACTGGACCACCTTGGAATAATCTTGGTCCGGGGATTAACCAGGATTCAGTGGCGGCTTTATGATGTCTGTTGGCTCCCCCTACATCTCTGACTGTTGTGAATCCTCGATAGAGCATTCCTGGTGCGGATCATTAGATTTGGTTGGGAAACGGGTTATTTACCTTTGAGGACGTAGGAGGTAGCTAAAGCTGTTTGTGTTTCTGAAGCTCCTGAGAAACCTCCCGCCTAGATTTATTAGTAATTTGATTAGATTGTGTTTGGGTAAAGGTTTACCTTGACACCTGGCACGATGGTTATGTGGGTATGACCTAAGTGATATTCTGTCAGTTACAGGTTCAATCCACCTCGACAACGGAGCAACTGACAATCAATCAGTCCAGGACAAACGTATAAACCACCAGCGTCGATACTACTATATCCAGCTTCTTGCATATCGGTCTTCACACTCTTAGTGATAGATTCAATCTTCCCTTTCTTAAGTTTAACAGTCATGTTTTCGATAATTTTACCATTCTCAACATCGACGACGTTGACGCCTATTCATGATGTTCAGTCAATCAAGCTACAATAAGGACAAGGGAGGACGTAGACGTACCAACGAAACTCATGGGTACTTGCTCAGGTCTGATCCAAGGTGGTGTTTCGATATCGTAATCCTCTGGAACAGGATTTGGGACCCAATGAGGTGGTGCCCAATCATACGCTGATCTACTGGCTTTCACTTCGTTCTCTTGATCGAGTAACTCGAACGCTCCTAAGGATGAGATGATATCTTTCATTGTGAAGGTTGATTGTTTGGCTTTTATTGGTGTGTTGATGTTGTTTACTGTTCTCACCAAGGATGAAGATGACTGGAGAGATCGATAAGTTGGAGATAAAGTACTAACCTACTAAATACGGTGAACCTCCCGCATTCGGTTCGGCGGTGACCGCCACACAACCTCCACTTCCGGCGTCACCGTCGGTTTCACGATGATTTGAACAAGCATACAGTGGAATTCGTAGTCTGGGAGAGTCTAATCTGTGTAATCTTTCAGTGGTTGAAGTCAACGGTTCAATCTAACTGTCCGAAGACAACTGAAATTGACAATTCAAGTTGTATTTTGTAGAAACAAAGATAAGAGAAGTGATGTCAGATTTACGAAATGCCACTTAGATATCTAGTGGTTCACGTTTCAGGCACGGTCAAGCAGAAATGTCACTCCCTCACTACCAGTCCCAGTACAACAGTAGCATTCACCAACGGATACTAGCACTACCGTATACTGATCTACTGATTTACACATCCATCTGTAGACCTACTCAGTGTCAGAGAACCAGTCAGTATTCTAGCACAACCATATATCGAACCCCACCTCACCTCCCAACCATGCCTCAAGTCAAACGCGAAAGACTTCCCAGAGGTCTGACCGCGTCCTCTTCAAAAACTCCAGACACTTCAATCAGCTCTTCAACTCCAAAACGTAAAGTAAGTACTTCGATATCTCCAGAAAGAGAACACGGCCCTAATTGCCATTTCTCCTCCATCCTTTGTTAGACGAAATCTTCTCAAAAACCAGACGAAGTCTTTGAAGTTTCACATATCCTAGCTAGATCTTTGGATAAAGGTCTTGGGGAGAATGGATTGGAATATCAGTACTTGTGTCGTTGGAAAGGTTGGCCTCCTGAAGATGATACGTGGGAATTTAGGAGTTCTTTGGTCAAAGGTTGTTCATACCTCTTAAAAACTTTCGAAGGGAAATGTGGGTAAACCTCAAATTTCGTCATGCCAATTAATTGCTTCGCTGATGTGATTTTTTTTCCTCATGTTCTAGCTCATCCATTTACGATTACCAGCTCTCGTACATCTAATTCAGGTGTTAAATCTTATTTAGTTCAGTACGGTGTTAATTCTGCCAAGGTCGATTTATCTCCAAAATATCAAACCCATTGGCAGACAGTTACAGAAATGAAATCGTATAAAATCGTTAGTGATCGCGCTGTCGATAACGCAATTCAGAATTTCGAACAAGACGACACGAGTTATAATCAACTCAAATTGTCTTCGGAGAGGGAAGAAGTATCGGAATGTAGGTGACACACGAGGAAAGCGATGAATCGCGAGTACTGATTACGACACGACTTTCCAGGTTTAGATTGGATCCAGATTCACGAGAGGAAAGGATATTACGCTAAATCTTATAACAAGAGATACCTGTCATTTCGATATTTGATTTCTGGGAGCAGTGCAGGGACAACTTGGGAAGGATGGGTAGGACGCTATACGATAGTCAAATATTTTGGCGATTTGGGTAGAAACGCTTTGGGTAGATTCTTGATTCAGTTCCGGGGAGTTCCAGAGGATAAAATCGCAAAACGTTGGTATCAATTTATTTTCACTGTTAGATATAAAGGTTTCAGTTACTGACCAAACTACTTCTTGCAGTGATTCCGCTTAACGATTATGAACTTGAGAGACAGGAGATGATAGCGGCAAATCAAGAATTAATGAAACGACTGGGGTTGTGATTCTTTCTCTATCATATAAATCTGTGTACGAAACCTACGACTACTTTATTATCTTGATGACGATGTTTATGACTGCCAACGTTCAACTGATGGACGACCTTGGATCTGTATTTTGGATTTGTCGATGCATGTGTTTACGATTCGACTGGATCTCTGCGATATGCGCAAGTCGACTGTCTCACGTCTTGAACTATAACATTGATTGATTGAAGGTACTGCAACCGTTGGATCTTTGCACCCAGCGCGCTGCCACTTACGATATCATTTGAGAGGATTTCGTTACGATTATACATAATTCACCAATGTATTATCCCAACCACTCAACAGGGTACATAATGTGAGGATTTGCAGCTTCGATAAACTCAAGCCTGACAGGACTTTACTACCATGTACGCTTATGTACATCAATTTATGTACTCCAGTGTGTCAAGTGGAACAGCTTAAGCCAAACCGTGCCACATATTTCCTCTTCCCCAAATGCCGGCGGAAATAAAAATTTATGTAGGGTCAACTTTTTTTCGGATGGGAGTAACGGTAGTAAAATAAATAGGAATGAAAAAAGAAAGACAGCGAAATTTAACTTATTTTCTCTTTCTTCTTTAATTACTTAAAAGGCAAATTAAAAGGTATATCCATCTCAAAGGTCATCACTGTATCATCACTAACGTTACACTCAAAGCCATCTAAAAAATCAATCATGTCAGCTGAGGAAATCTACGAAGGTGCTATCGGTATCGGTAGGTCGAATTTCATTTAGTTTCCCTTTGTTCTGATGGTAATGTTAACTTGTCTTTTCAGATCTCGGTACAACCTACTCATGTGTTGGTGTTTGGGCCAATGACCGTGTTGAAGTGAGTTTAATCGATATGCTGTTGAGGGTTTAAGCTGACTTGATGTAGATCATCGCCAACGGTAAATTATTTTTCTATCACAGCTCTTTTTGATGGATTTCTCTAACTCTTTCTAGACCAAGGTAACAGAACCACCCCATCATACGTTGCTTTCACCGATGGAGAGAGATTAATCGGAGATGGTGAGTTGATGAATTCTTAAAACTCAAACTTACAATTAGCCGCCAAAAATCAATCTGCCATGAACCCACGTAACACCGTTTTCGACGCCAAACGATTGATTGGTAGAAGATTCGATGACCCAGATGTTAAGAAGGACATGAAGGTGGGTTCTGTTCTATGTTCATAGCTGACTTGTTAGCACTGGCCATTCGCCGTTGTTGACAAAGACGGTTCTCCTTTCGTTGAAGTTGAATACCTCAACGAGAAGAAAACTTTCTCTCCACAAGAAATTTCATCCATGGTCCTCACCAAGATGAAGGAGATTTCCGAGGCCAAACTCGGTAAGACCGTCAAGAAGGCTGTCGTCACGTAAGTTTCATGACCATGTACACGGCTGACCAATCAGCGTCCCAGCTTACTTCAACGACTCTCAACGTCTCGCTACCAAGGATGCTGGTGCCATTGCTGGTCTTGAGGTTCTCCGTATCATCAACGAGCCAACTGCTGCTGCCATTGCCTATGGTCTTGACCAAAAGACCAAGGAAGAGAAGAACGTTCTTATTTTCGATCTCGGAGGTGGTACTTTCGATGTCTCCCTTCTCTCAATCACTGGTGGTGTTTTCGCCGTCAAGGCCACTGCTGGTGACACCCATCTCGGTGGTGAAGATTTCGACAACACCCTTCTCGAACACTTCAAAGCTGAGTTCAAGAGAAAGAACAAGCTCGACATCTCAGAAGACCCCCGTGCTCTCCGTCGTCTCAGATCAGCCTGTGAACGTGCCAAGAGAACACTCTCTTCCGTTACCCAAACCACTGTTGAAGTCGACTCCCTTTTCCAAGGTACCGACTTCTCAGCCAACATCACCCGTGCTCGTTTCGAAGAAATCAACGCTACCGCTTTCAAATCAACCATCGACCCAGTTGACAAAGTCCTCAAGGACGCCAAGATGCCAGCTGCCAAGGTTGATGACATTGTTCTCGTTGGTGGTTCCACTCGTATCCCCAAGATCCAATCTCTTGTCTCTGAATACTTTGGTGGTCGTCAATTGAACAAATCTATCAACCCAGACGAAGCCGTTGCTTACGGTGCCGCTGTTCAAGCCGCTGTCCTTACTGGTCAAACCTCTGACAAAACCGCTGATCTCCTCCTCCTCGATGTCGCTCCTCTCTCCCTCGGTGTTGCCATGCAAGGTGACGTTTTCGGTGTCGTTCTCCCAAGAAACACCCCAATCCCAGCCAACAAATCCCGTACATTCACCACTGTTGAAGACAACCAAACCCAAGTCATGTTCCCAGTTTACGAAGGTGAACGTACTCAATGTAAAGACAACAGACTTCTCGGTGAATTCGAACTTTCAGGTATCCCACCTATGCCCCGTGGTCAAGCCGAGCTTGTCTGTACTTTCGAGGTTGACGCTAACGGTCTCCTCAAGGTTTCAGCTCAAGACAGAGCTTCCGGCCGTAAAGCTCAAATCTCTATTCAAAACTCTGTTGGTAGATTGAGTGGTGCCGAGATCGACCAAATGATCAAGGATGCTGAGCAGTGAGTTTTTTTTAATATCTTCACTTGAAGGATCGATTAACTGACAAATCACTTAGATACAAGAACGCTGACCGTGACTTCTCTGCCCGTCACGAAGCTAAATCCGACCTCGAAGCTTACCTCCACACTTGTGAACAATCCATCACTTCACCAGAACTCGGTTCCAAGATCAAGAGAGGAGCAAAGGCCGCTGTTGAATCCGAAATCGCCAAGGCTTTGGAGAAACTCGAACAAGAAGATGCTACCGCTGATGAGCTCAAGAAAGCTCAATTGGGTGTTAAGAGAGCTATGCAAAAAGCCATGGCTTCCGCTAGATAAATATATCCATAGCTTTTCTTTCATTTCCCATTCAACCTCATTTTCTATATATATATTTGATTTCAATTGGGATTTTTATTTCATTACGGTAAAAAATAAAATTTTCCAAAACCAAAATTCTCTTCCTTCTACCCTCCCAACCATGACCGTCTTGCATTCATCTCATTGTACATGATATGATATTGGTAACCAACAAATGAGTGTGACGTAGGCACTAGCAGAAGTCTTTGCATCTTTTTAATTTAGCATTTTTAATTTCATAATCCAATGGAACTGAAGACATCGGTATTTTATTTCTAGTCAGACGAGTCTTTTAATATAGTGTCGCTTCTTGGATACGATAGCATGATAGGGTTCCCAACATAGATACTGAAACGCACTCTCGGGTGATCTAGGCGTTGAATGAGGATTGTCGTTGTGAGGTAGTAATGGTTACCAGAACAGTCACGACCGTAACACTAACAACATATTAAAAGTCCTTATAATAGATTGATCATTCCTATCGTCCCAGTTTCTATCATCTTACGTTCTTCTTGGCAGAATAGAATAGCATCATAAACTCATATATAATCTTTAGGTCCATCTTTACCCCTTCACAACATCTTTACTTTCTGTTCATTAATTTCTTTCTCTCTTTTTTTTTTGGTTTCTGCTCTTTGGTCGTCAAGGTAATTAGTTGATTCAACCTACAGTTATTCTCTGGTAGAATGACAGTTGGAAGTTTCTTACGTCGTGAATTCGTGAGTCCCCCACCATCCCGCCTTCGTTGATCCACATTTAAATGATTATATCTAGACGGGTAGAAGGTTACTCTTCAATGTCATCTGGTATGGCCTTCATGGGTTTCTCTGTAAGTCGGAGTGGCAAAAATCATCGTTGTGGTTTTTTTTCTAACATTTGATTACGACTGTAGTCGCCTACGGTTGGTATTCACAAGAAACCAACACTCGTTTAGCCGCTTTGAACGGTTTGAAATTCTCAGTTTGGACTTCTAGAGGTGCTGGGCTGGTCCTAGCTTTTGATGGTGCGATGATACTTGTACCCGGTGGGTTTCTTTTTCAACTTCATGCCTTGGAGAAGATACTGTATACTGATAAGATGGATCACACAGTTCTTCGTAATATCATCAAGATCGTTCGTCCTAGACTCATGTTCATCTTCCCTGCTGATGAGAATCTTTGGGTATGACCCCTCCTTTCGATATTGGTCCATGCTGACAGCTTCTGTTCACAGTTCCATCGTCAAGTCGCTTATCAAATGTTGTTCTGGACTATGGTTCATACTACCGCCCATTATGTTAATTTCATCAATGTGAGTGAGGTCTTCAAATCTTTTCTAAGGGTTTATATGATGCTTACTCTTGGATGCAATATAGGTCGAAAGGACTCAAGTTAGGAAACAAACTGCGTGGGAAATTCATTATACGCAAGCAGGTGGTTTGACTGGACATGTGTAGGTTGTCTTTCGATTTAAGCGTTAGACGCTAATCCGACGAATACCTTAGTATGCTCTTGATAATGTTCTTACTTTATACCACTGCTCATTCATCTATTCGTAATCAATGTTTCGAAGCTTTCTGGTACACTCATCATTTAGCTTTCTTCTTTATGATCGGTATGTGGCAAAGAACTTTTATGGCGAAAGATACTGTACAGTGCTGAACACTACATCGTTCATATAGGTCTATATACTCATGCTACGGGTTGTTTCGTTAGAGATTCAGTCGATCCTGATTATACCTACACTTTCCCTTTCTATTCAACAGATCATTGTTTGGGTTACGAATCTTGGAGATTCACGATCTGGGCTGGTATTTTGGTAGGTCCCAGTGACATCAGATTGGTATAGCTTCAACAAAGACTGACAAAATTGGTTTCAACTTAGTACTTCGGCGAAAGAGTTTATCGTGAAATCAGAGCTAGACGTAAAACTGAAATCATTAAAGTAATGCTTCATCCCTCAGGAGCGATGGAAGTTCGATTCACCAAGCCCTCATTTAAATACAAAGCTGGTCAATGGTTATTCCTAAATTGTCCAGAAGTCTCTAGATTCCAATGGCATCCCGTAAGTCACCCTCTCCTCCTTTTGGTGCAGAACATAATACTAACTGGAACTGATATAGTTCACCATCTCATCAGCACCAGAGGATCCATTCGTTTCAGTCCATATAAGACAAGTGGGAGATTTCACTCGTGCTCTAGGTGCCCGACTTGGTGCTCATCAAAACGCTTTGACGAACGGTGGGGAGAAATTACAAGCTGGGAATGGGGTTACTAGACGTGGTGAATTCATCGAAATCAGTCCTGCTCCTGGGAAAGGGATGCCTCTTTTACGTATTGATGGGTAAGCTTAGTCGACAGTTTCTGATACTTTATCTTTTCAAGGTTCTGATGTTGAACAGGCCATTCGGCGCTCCTGCTGAAGACGTTTTTAAATCTGAAGTGGCTGTTTTGGTTGGGGCTGGTATTGGAGTTACTGTGAGTTCTATAGGTTTCAATTGTTGGGTTTTGGAGTACGCGATTGATGATTTAATTAGCCATTCGCATCTATCTTGAAACACATTTGGTACGTCCCTTGATATCAGTGCACCAAGTGTCAACTGACCGAAGGATATGTACTTTGTAGGTACGCCCAACGTGCTGGTCAATTGGGTGCTCTTCGTCGTGTAGAATTCATTTGGTCTTGTAGAGATACTGGTTCGTCCTTTTCTTGGTATTTGGCTTTGAAATTATGTCAATGAAGAATACTTACAGGTACTTTTGGATGGTTCCAATCTCTACTTGAAGAGATTGAAGCTGCTCAATCTGATCGTGAGTTTTTTTGCTTTTGGATTTGGACTTGGTACGGTGACTGATTTTGATTTTAGCCAACTTTTTGCGAATCTCTGTAAGCAACTGATTTCACTTCCGGTTTCAGAGAGGTGATTTACTGATTGAGCTTTTTAAGATTTACTTGACTCAAAAAATGGATTTGGACGATGTCACTAATATCTCGTTGAACGAGTACGTGAACCCTTCTTGACTTGAAGTACTTTTACTAATTCTAATCCAGCGTTGGACAGGAGTATGAGTGAGTTTGTCATCCTTGATCTACTCTGCGAAGTTGCCAGTTTCACTTACTGAAACAAACGGACTTCTCTAGTCCACTTACCCTCCTAAAGACACGAACTTTATTCGGTCGACCAGATTTCAACCAAATCTTCAGCAGATTAGCTGCAAACATCGAAGATGGAAGTTATCTCAAAGGTAGAGAAGCCACTCTGAAAACTAGATTAGGTGTTTATTTCTGTGGAGTAAGTTTCTTGTTTTCGAACATGAGATGGGATGATTTGCTGAATCAAATTTTAGCCTAGTGCTTTAGCTCGGACTGTTAGGACTGAAGCTTTGAAAGTTAAATCTGATACTGTTGCTGTTCGGTTCGTAAAGGAGCACTTTTAGTTGGAATCCTGGTGGAAATACGGGAAGAGAGATTGATCAGGTGGGAATGGATAGCGGAGTAGGTAGAAGATGGATGGATGATGTTGCGAGGTTGAGAAGGTCGTTCTAAGTAACAATTACATTTACTCGTACAAGCTATCTTCGTTGTTCAAAAAATCAAACTAAAGCTCATCTTCATCAACGAGTTCACCGCAAACGATATACTTCCTTTCGAAATGTTCATGCCATCCTGCCATGTTTTCACTGTTGTTTTAGTACAAGATCTCAATGTGATGACTCACATCTCCGATTGGGTTAGATCATCAAGTCTATCCAGAGGTTTTGCGACATCTGTCAGGGTGTCTACATAAGAATTTATCAGTATTCACTTCCGTATTGCCCGAAACTGAGATCATTATCAATCAACTTACCCAATTCGAAAGACTGTTTGGCCATTCCACGAGATGCATCACGTCCAGCGAAATTACCATACATTCCATCTAAAGTATGAGTAAGCAATATTCGTCATCAAACAACTTACCAGGCCCATAAAAAGTTGAACCAGCAGAAACGTCAAAAACTGTTCGTTCCCCAGATCCCTTCACAGGAATCTTCCCATTTCCACCAACTCTCATAATAGCCAAAAGAATCCTCTTATTCCTGACCCCATCAAACTCTTCTAAACTCTTCGCCGTGTATTTCTTGTAAACTAATACATCAGGATGCGAGGTTGGTAACCAATTATAAATTTCTTCCGAGTAGTTTGATGGGAGGTTTTTGGGGATTTTGGGGATTGATGGATAGATTATTCTGATTATCAGATAGATTATTGGAAGGGTTAGGAGGAGGTTTAGAGGATTGGTTAATGACATTGTGTTATTTCAATTGATAGATTATGCTGTATGCATATAGTATCTTTGTAGAGTGGATGGTAGAAATTGAATTTAATACTAGCTGTATACGTTTTAACCTCGGCTTTGAATTGCATTCGTAAGTAAGTATATTTTCGGAACGCCGACTTGGTCTTCTTCTTTCTTCCTTCTACTTCTTTCATTTTAGAAAAAATATCTTTCATTCAGCTGTAAAATAACGTTAATCAAGACTGATACGAATCTCACAACTAGTGACCATCTCAAATCAACATGCTTACCGCTAAGGCAAGCGGATCTTCCTCTACAGGAATGATCATCCGGCGGCGAGGAGGAAACGTTGTCAAGCGAGTTACAGCTGGACAACATGGTAAGTCTTCTTTTTGACTATCTCTTTCGACTAGATACTCATACAATCATATTCACAGTGTTTCTACCGTCCCATTTCCAAGCCAGTCTCACTTCAAACCTAACATCTCGTAATCTCACCACTCAAACCCAAAATATTCCACTTCGAATTTTAGCTTCCCAAAAATCTCAACAAAGATATACGAATCTCATCAGATCGATCACTACAGAAACCCAATCTCAATCATCTGTATCAACTCCTCCACCACCATCATCACTCTCACTTAATACCACTGAAAAAGATGATAAAGCAATCTCCAAAACCCCACCACCTGGTACACCACCCCCATCACCACCTTTACCAATTTCCTCAATACCTTCTAAAGCTGTGGATTTAGCTGCTAAAAATGTTCAAGATAAGGAAATCGCTAAAAAGGAGGAAAAGAAGAAACCAACAGGTTCCCTTCCTAGTAGAGCTTGGGCTGTTATTAAGAAAGAAGCTGCTCATTATTGGGCTGGAACAAAACTTTTGGGTCAAGAGATAAAAATCAGTGCTCAGTTGCAATACAAGGTCTTGAACGGTGGTACTTTGACAAGAAGAGAACGAAGACAGGTCAGTGTTGATCTCTTTAGTTTGGAACAGTTGAACTGACTTTCTTCGCAATATAGTTGCGTCGAACTACCGGTGATATACTGCGTTTAATCCCATTCTCAGTATTCATTTTGGTACCTTTCATGGAATTCCTTCTTCCTATTGCGTTGAGATTATTCCCCAACATGCTTCCAAGTACTTTCGAAGGTCAATTCGCAGCTGTAAGTTATGTTCCTACAATAGAGAAGGGCGATAACTTATGCTTTACTTTAGGATGAGAAGCAAAGAAAATTATTGAGAGTTCGTATCGAAATGGCAAAATTCTTACAAGAAACTGTTCGAGAATCAGCTTTGAAAGTTGAAGGTGTGGTCAAGAGCGATGAATTCAAGGAATTTTTCCGAAAGGTAGGCAGCTATTGGATGTCGACAAAAGATTAGATAGCTGACACGTTTCTATAGGTTCGATCTACCGGTGAAACTCCCGATCAAATTGATGTTGTTCGAGTCGCCAAGCTTTTCCACGATGATATCACTTTGGACAATTTATCTAGAGCTCAGCTGGTTTCCATGTGTCGTTACATGAACATTAACGCTTTTGGTACTGACAACTTCTTGAAACATCAAATCAGAAGTCGTCTCGAGAAGATCAGAGTTGACGATATGGTACGTTTCCGTGAAACCCCTACGTTTGACTTGTTTACTAACTTCACTAGATGATTCATGCTGAAGGCGTGGACTCACTGTCCACCAAAGAACTTCAACAAGCTTGTCAATCTCGAGGAATTCGATTCCAAGGTGTTTCACCAGCTCGATTACGTGAAGAATTAGATCAATGGATTTTACTTCATTACACAAATGGTATCTCAGGTGTTTTACTGGTTCTATCTCGTGCTTTCAACTTCGAACAGAAAGGTGATAGTGTGATGACAAGTTTGGTATCGACTTTGAGTAGTTTACCTGATAACTTGGTACGTCCTCTTTTTCGGATTTTTGCTTGATGATTACTGACGCGAAAATAGCTCAATGAAGCTGAACTTCATGTATCTGACGAAGCTACTTACAAGCAGAAACTTGAGGTGTTGCAACAACAACAAGAGTTGATCAAGGATGAGGCTGAGCAGGAAGAGGTCAGTACATTCCCAATGTTAATTTGTGTAGCATTGCTAACGCCTATGTAGGAGGAGTTAGAAGCTAGAAATGCAAAGAAGGAAGCTGAAGAAGCTGCCAAGAGGGAACAGGAGGAAGCTGCTAAAGCTGAAGCCGAGGCTCAAGGTGTTGTGGAACCCGCTGAAGAGGTTGTAAGTGATTTCCACCCGGTGTTGAATCTGACTGCTAATTTTGTTCTACAGAAACCTAGCGAAGATGATGCCAGAATGACGAAAGAACAATTAGGAGAATTAGCTGAGGCCTTGTCAATTTTGACAGCCAAATCTTCCATTGTTAAAGAACGAGACGAGTTGAAGGCTATTCTTGAAGATAACTTGTTGTCTGAAGCTGTGAGCTTGCCCATTAGCAATACATACCAATGTGGCTGACATTACATTCAGGAATCCAAAGAACGACCAGATGAAGCAGATCAAGCTTCCATTGCCGTTTCTAAACGTGTTAGATCAATGATCAAAAAGATCGACTCTCAATTAGAGAAATATGACGAGAAAGTCGGTGATTCTCTCAACGTCATTCAATCGAACGCAGAAGGTCAAATCAGTTTGGCGGATTTACAAAAGGCTTTGAAAGTTATCAAGCATGCTCCTCCTGAAGAGGTTATTGAGGGACTAGGAAAGAAACTTGACGTGGATCAAGATGGTTTCGTCGTATGCCTCTATTCTATTTTTGCACTTCATCGATATTGATAGTATCTGTAGGAACTTGATCACGTTATTGGTCTCACCCAAGATCAAGGACTCGGTATCGTACTTGACGATGACGATGCCAAATCCTTACTTGATAAGAGCACGGATATCCGTCATAGTAAGGACGTCAAGGAATTAAAGTGAGTCATCAATCATTTTCCTTATAAAGGCCGTTTACTGAATATACGATATCAGACCAAAGAGAGAAGACATCATTTCAGAATAGATTACCACCCAAAAAACAGACAGATAGAAAATATCCCGCAAAACCAAAATCATCCACTCCATGTACACCAACACAATGCATTTTTTTGATTACAACTTTTGCGAATATTTAACCCCCATACCCCTGACTCCCCTAGGTTGATGAGATCTCGATGATAATTTTGACATCTCCTTTCATCCCTTTTTCTCTCTCCTTTGATGATCAGGAAAGGACGATGGACGTGTTACGATAAATTTTTGACAAAAGACGGATCGTTAACTCACTTACTGATGTTCTTTCCTCAACTACAGATCTTCTAGATATGAAAAACTCTGAGTGGTGCGACCGACGTGGGATTATTTGAATGATACGGTTTTACATGTGAAGAATGCGTCTCCCGACAATCACTTGGATAGGATTGAATATTGTTAGGTTGATAGGTGTGATAGCTATATCTTGGACACTGATCGCTCAGTTCATCGGGCTGGCCTAGTGAGTATTCTTCTATTCAGTTGGCAGGAAGACCTAACGTTGGTGGACAGTGATATCACCGCTTACTCTGATCATCCGTTAGACGATGGATCTCCGAATGGAAATTCAATCTCGTCTCCGAGTTCAAGTTCGATTTCAATACTTTCATTACCAATTTCAAACGTCTTCACCAAAATTGAATCAAGTACAACGAAAAATCCAATCATTACCCCTCACACATCAAAAACGACATCAACCTCGACCCCGACTCCCAGTGTTACACAAGTAACACCATTCTCACCGTCCCTGGTTAACGATACCACCGCCACTGACCTGCCTAATTCAATCTCGTTGATTCAGTTCAAAAGACGTTCTGACTCGCCGATAATCGACGTTACCGCTGATGACACGGATTCATATTTTGGGAATTCGACCATCCCAAATCAAGTTGGTGGTGTCTTGTATGTCCCCCCTTTTCTCCGCTAGAAATCTTTGATTATTGACGTACATAACGTTTCTTTGGATAGTTTCATGATTCTATCTAGATTGGTTATAGGTTCGTTTTCCACCATCGATGAATTCGTACTGATAGGAACGCGTGACAGTGTTTTCCTGTTTGATGTTGATATGCGTTCAATTGGGTCTACCTGAGATTTTCATTTTTGAGCAGTTACCCTGGTTTGGTGCTGAGAACACACCTTTGGTATTGGGTTCGGTGGAGGTTGTGTAGGTCTTCCTGTCTTGAACTCGACTAATTCGTTTTAGGGTCGCTACCGAATGTCTTCGTGTTTAGTGAGTCAATTGTATTTGTTGTAGTGGTATACACTGACGATGGGTAGTGCGATCAACTCATCGTTCGTACCAGCATGGATATTGTTTGGTGTTGGACTTGTCAACATCTGTCTTGTGAGTTAGGAACCCATATCCCAAAAGGAGGACATTCGTACTAAAGATCAAACAGGCAACAGCTTTATGGTTCATGGCACGTCATCTACCTAAAAAACCTGCACCACCTCTATACTTCAATCTCAGTCAGAGATTACTTTATTGGAAACCTCTACCTCCTTTTTATAAGGTTTTGCATAACGTCCAAAATCGACTTCCACAGGATATCGAGATAGATATCGAAAAGGGGATAAGGAATTCCAGGGAGATCGAAAAGAGTTCTGTTGAGCATGAAGTGAATACTCTGGATTGTTATGGGGGTATCGAATTGAAGGATATCACACCGTATGAGAGTTCATCTTATTCATTGGGGACAATCAGTCATTCTCAAACACATTTCCCAAAAGGGTTGGAGGAAAACGTGGTCAGCTCAACGTCCAACTCTCTAGCCCCACCTCCTCGACGAAACGAAAGACCGAAATTAACCGTCAGGATCCCTTCTGAACTATCCGGTAAAACTATCATCATCAATCAACCAAGTCTAGGTTTCGATCAATCTCCAACCTCAATACCTAATTATTCATTACCCAATCGAAAATCTTTCCTCACCACGAATCCGAATCTTGACCCACAACAATTCAATCAAACAGAAAACGTTTCTCAACAACCTTCAATCTTGAAGAATAAATCTCATCAACGATCGAAATCGGATTCGATGGTTTTCGATCAGGTGACACCTAAAAATGGTGGGAAGGGGGTAAGATTCGATTTGGGTAGGAGGGAGGGGAAGGAGAAGGAGAGGAATTCGTTGAAAGTTGAGAATGGATGTTATGTTGGGAGTGAGGTTGATGAAGAGGTTTTATCGGATACTGAGATCGTCTATCGATTTTCTTTAGGGTAGATGAAGTGTTTTTCAGTGGGAGTGTGGATACAATCACTTAGATGTTGTCATTGGTTTTTAATGAGTTTTCCTTCTGATTTGTATTAAATAAATATGTATTTGTTAGTAAAAATGAAACTCCTGTATCTGATCTCTGATTAACATATGCACGAATTCATACAACCAAAGCCTAATCTACAACATAAGCCTCTGTCAACCTCATATGAACATACGCCCCGGCCGTCATGACTTCGTACTTATTTGGTCTCTCAGGAGTAACACAAGTTTCAGGAGGTATCAATGGGATCTGATGATCGCACCCGAAAAAGAATGGTATCGAATATCGATCTTTGGTCGACGCTGGTAAAGCCCGATGTTTGGTTGATACGAATATATCGTCTATTCCTTTGTTAGCTTGGGCAGATTGATCCAATGCTCACTGGTCCATCGGGCGAATTGATCGCCTATGTTGATGACGAAGGTGTTTGGTATACATGGTGCGTTGATCCCTAAGACATCTATGTTTCAGTACGAGAATTTCAATGAATTGCTGCAAATACTTACATTCCCCCTTCCTGTTCTGGACCTGTAGAGCTGGGACATCATCCTGTCGAAGGATAGTGAAACATTCAAAATCAGTGTGAGCCTGTTATGTTATAATTCAGTTTTTCAGTGCTGAAGTTTGGGAGTACGTTTTACTTACACCAATACCTAGAGCTAGTTCATCGGCTTCTTGGACACCTAGCGCTGGATAATATAGTAATCGCATTATAGCTGCTGGATGTCGTATCTGGCGGACTTTGTTAGTGGGGCTTTCGTTTGTGGAGATTCTTACTTTATCATCGAAGAAGTTTTCGGGGAGGTTCAATGCTATAGCGAATAATGGGAAGAGTGCTTGTCCGAGAGATAAGATTGCTGAACTGCCCAGTGTTAGTGATGGTATCATTTGTGAAAAGGAGAAATGAATTACTAGTAATTGAGAGTAGCTTCTTTCTAAAACAAGGTAATCATAGTATACTCAGTGATAATATTTCTCCAGATCCCAACACAATCGTAACTCACAAAAGCATCAGCTTCATCCCAATCCCCAGATCCCAACCAAAGATTCTCAGAATGTGACAATTCACCTTCAACATTCCCATCACCTTCATACCGATGATCAAAAGAAGATTCCAAAACAGGATCCAAACCCAGATTGAAAGCTTCATGTAAATCCCCATCACTCTCTTTAACGTATTTCTCAGTTTTCAACGCCTGATATCCTCTGAAATTCGTAGATTTCTTAATGTCCACAATGGATTTTTGGGATTTGGAGAGAGAAAAGAATTTCTCGGAATAGGTGAACTGGGTTTCGATTGTTTTTTCGGGGACTCCATGGTTTTTAACTGAGGTGATTATTGGACTTTGTTACTTTTGGCTTTGTTGGTCTGGGCTTTGACTTACTGTAAAAGAATCCTTCGTTTAGTGAAGCTTCTCGTATGTTTTTCGCTAGTTCTTGACCTTTTTGAGGATCCGTTGATCGTAGATCTGTTAAGTCACTTTGGGTCAGTGGGATAGTGATTTCCAGAACTTACATGATTGGGATTGAATCGAAATCTGAAGATAGAAGATCAACGGACAGTTGGGTCAAACTCATTTTGGTTGATGTGTTGGGAGTGAAATGGAGGAGGATGTCAGTCTATCTATAGCATCGTCTTATCTCTGCCGTAATTGCTTCGAAGGTGGCAGCTCGGTTACTCACTCATTTATGCTCTTGTCATTTCATTTCATTTCATTCCATTCCATGGCTTCGACGACGTCTCGTTCTATACCATTGAAGTGTTGATAGTGGATGATGAAGAAATTGATCAAAGTTGAAACAATCAAACGGGGGAAGCGAGGAAAGCGGGGTGATCGAACAATCACCTTCCCATCGTGCAAATTGTCAAAATTTATTTCTACATTCTCGAACTTCTTTCTACCTTCTTCCCAAAAAGAAGTTACCTGCGTTATTGACCTTGTCTACATCTGCTGCTGTAGACCATAAAGGAAAACATTTGATCGAATCAAATCAGATGCTGTGCACTACCGGCGGCAATGAGAAAGGAAGGAGGGAAGGAAGAAGGGGGAGGAAGAAGGGGGAGGGGGAGGGAAAGGAGGGGCATTGTGGCTTGATCAGGGATCAAATGATGGTGACGATGATGACGATGAGGTATCCTTACTACCATCTACACCACCACTAATCGACTCAACGTCACAAAGGTTCCTTTCAAACTCATTAAGCGCGAAAATGGGGTTGCTAACGTCGTCAACGCTACTGTATAAGAACCTCAGTGTCCTCAGATCGTCAGATCATCATTTATCTAAACGAAACTTTCTCGCGAAAATCTTTTAACTTCTTAGAATCAAAGAATTCTATCAAAAAAAAGAATTAAGAATCAATCTCATCTTTTACATCAATATCATCATCATCAGCCACCACTTCGATATTGCAGTGTATTTAATCTGATACCTTCTTCAGCCTCTTTTACACTTACTCCCCACTTCAGTCATCTTTTTACCCCTTTGTTCTTCTATTTCGATAAACCAAAATGACAACAGTTACTCGTCAACCAACAACAGCCAGGATCACTTCCATCTCAGGATGGATACGATTTTTCCATCCTTCAAAAGGTATCTTTCGATACCCATCAACAGAAGGTGAAACCATCGAACATCTAGATATCGATCTTCGATTCGTCGAACACGATCCACTTCCAACTGATCAACTTGATGGTGGGAACATTCACTTACCCAGGGTTTGTAAACTTACTTTACGTGGTGGTGAATATGTACAAGATCATGAAGGGAGAATGGAAAGGCTTGCCGAAGTTTTGGAAGCCGTCAACCCAGTTGAAGTTCAATGGTATGCTTCCTATCATCATATTCATCTACTTCATCAACTAATTGTTTTTAGGTTGAATGCATCTAATGATCCAGCTGAACAACTCACTTTCGCTACCCATCTCGTTCATCCTTCTATCATCGTCGCAGGTGAGATCTGGGGTCAAAATGGACTTCAAAAATTAGTCCTTGAAGGTAAGGAAGGTCCTTACACCATCATAGTCTTCCTTTGTGATCGAACATCAGCTGATAAACCAATCATTCTCTCACCCTTTAGGGGGTTTCCCAGTTCCAAATCTAACAGCTCCAACTCCTTATTCACAAACCCCTTCCCAAACACCTTTACCATCACCCCGTCCAACAGTCCTTTCATTTACCGATCTACCCCATCTCAACACGACTAATTCAATCTCACATTCAAGAACCCATTCACGTAATCCATCACATTCGTCTCATCCTTCAAGTCCACATCATCGCACTTCACCTATCACACCCTTTTCAGGTTTACCGGCTTTGAGCACTACTAAACCTAAACCTGTTGATCCTGAGAAATTGAAGGCTAGAGCTGAAAGAAAGAGATTGGCGGATTACACTTTGAAGCCGAGATTCGATTTCGCTTTGGGTGGTTGGGGTGCGGAAGAGTGGAGATGGCGTCTTGAAGGTGGGTTATATCTTCTCGAATCACAATCAGAGATCTGACTTTTCTTGTTATAGGAAAATATACTCCTGCTTGTATCACTTCAATCATTACTCATTGGTTACGAGCTATCGACGAAACTTACCCTGCACCAACCAATCGAACTGATACATTAAATCTTCCATCTTTAGTCACCTTCTCACCAATCCCATTGTCAATCATCGGTGCACTTCAGGAGTTACCCGAACAACTTGAAATCGATGAAGAATGTCAACAATACTTACAAGACGTTGTTATGATTTCAACAGGTGACGGTAGATACGCCCGATTATTCGAATTTGATAATTCTGAAATGGAATTGGGAAAAGAGAGACAAGCCAGACAATTGAAAGCTCAAATGTTACTTTACAACGGTGGAGAATCGCTTCATCCGTTAAAAGAGATTATGGAACCTGCTGTTGGGGTCAATGGTTCAATGGTGTTCGTTGGTGATGGTGAAGATTCAACTACTCCACAGGAGACTGAGGGAAGTTCAGAGGATGAAGAGGTCGGAGCTTTGACGCCTGATTTAGGAACTAGTGTTATTCTTACTACAGAAGGGGTTGGGAGTGGTCAGGTTCACTCCAAAAAGGAAGTTGCGACTTTATACGATTGAACGTGGTAGTTTTCTCAGTTTTCGTTTCGTTTCTTTGATTGTACTAGTATCATGATTTATCGTCTTTGCTGTAGGAGTATATACGAGATGAGGATGAGGATGAGGATGAGGATGAGATGTATTTGTATCCTGTCTACTTTAATCGCAGTCACTCGATCTCGGCAATCCAAGCACCGCCACAATCGGGGAGTGAGTGAGGGGAGAGGGAGAGGAGGGGATGCAAACGTCACCACAAGTACACCATACACCCACCAAAGCGATATCTTGTATATCTTTATTATCTTATTCACGTCTTAACATCCTTCATCTCACTCTATACAACCAACAACCTCAACATGAAAGGTTTAACTAAAACTCTCATGCGGTAGGTTTATATGTTCATTTACGAAAAACAAACCAAAACCCTTCTCGGGCAACTGGAAAAGTAGAGACTGATAAACGATTTAGAACACCGCATAACCTAACCTCAAGGATAGGTATGGCTAAAAGTAAGTCATATCTCTGATCTCAATACATGAAGACATATACTCATTCATGAACAGAATCAACAGATCCAGAGTTCAACGATTAGTAAGAATCCCCCTTCAGTTATCATCTACCAATCCTTGGATAATTTAACCTGATACTTTTCTCCAGTGAAAGGAAATTCGCAGCTGTCGAACAAGCTTCCGAAAAGATGTTGAAAGATTCAGTAGTTTTCAGAGACGCAGTTTCCTGTAAGTCCTTTAACGCACATGTCATTCGAATCTGGGATAATGGGCTGATCATGGTGGGGAAAAGCACTTTTGAGTTCTGGCGGTAGTTTCTCTGGATCACTCGCTACCCTCTTCGCTCCTCTTGGGGCTGAATACAATATTGCTCAGAAACATCCACAAGCTGAGATCACTGTTAAGAATATTGGTGTTTATCAGCAATTGATGGAGGAGATGAGGGGTAGGTTTTAAGGTTTTCTTTTTGTCTGACTACTACTTGCGACGATACTGATCAGACATGGTAGAAACTCTTACACCTGAGCTTGAACTTATCGATTCAAGAATTGTTCAGCCTTGTAAAGATCTTAACGAGATTTGCAAGAAAATCCGTAAGACTGTTACGAAGCGTGAACATAAACTCGTCGATTATGATCGTCATAACAACAGTTTAAACAAACTTCGTGAAAAGAAGGAAAAAAGTTTGAGTGACGAGAAGAATCTTTTCAAGGTGGGTTCCGAAATCAGCTTCAATAGCCATTGGTCTACGTTTACTGACCCAGATTAGGTTGAACAAGATTTCGAACTCGCTTCGGAAGAATATGAACATTACAACGGACTGCTTAAAACTGAGTTACCGACTTTCTTGGCTATGAGCACAAGATTCATCGATCCATTGTTCCATTCTTTCTATTACATGCAGTGAGTTGTATCTGCGAATGACGGGAGGTGCTCAACTGACAAATCAATCGAGATTGAACGTCTACTTCATCATGCTTGAGAAGATCCAATCCTTCTCAGACGGGAAATACGACGTAGAAAGAAAAGACATTGAGAACATTTATTTGGAACAACGTGGTGACGCTGCTGAACAGATGGATGATTTGCAGATCACAAAGAGGATAGCGTCTACCGGTAAATCCAATCCATCCTCCATAATCAAACGCTCAAAAAACTGACCCGTAAAAAAGCTAAATTAGTAGCAACCCATCGACAAGCTACTGGATCAACGGTTGGATCCAGTCCAAGTCGATCCGCCTCTCTCGCTTCCAAAACAGGACCGAAACCAGGTTTAGCACGTAAAGAATCAACTGCATCTTCATATTCAGCTACACCTAGAAACGTCGCTGCACCACCTCCATACCAACCTTCAGCCACTTCAGCGGCTGTTTCACCGATCGGTAAAAAAGCTCCACCTCCTCCTCCGCCTTTGAAACCTAAACCAAGTTATAACGCTGTCAAATATTGTACAGCGATCTTTGATTATGATGCGCAGGTTAGTCAGGAAATCGTATACAGTACGATACTATTTACTGATACTATTGTCGTCAGGCCGATGGAGATTTATCATTTAGAGCTGGAGATAGAATTGAAATCGTCGAACGAACTGAGAATCCTGATGATTGGTGGACTGGGAAATTGAACGGTTATCAAGGTATCTTCCCTGGTACTTATACACAAGTTGATTAGGGGAGGGATATAAAGGGGGGAAAGGTTGGTTGTGATTCTTAATATGATTTGTATTTAAAGCTTGATAAATGGTATGCAATGTTGGGATAAAGCTATTCATATACCACAGGTAGTGCTGTAACAATCAAAATACAGTTCTAGTGGATAACATTGCATCGGCTGCATTTGTACTTCTCATTCTAGACTATTTTAACAATTAGCGCCAGGTAGGAAAAGGATCTTCGAACGAAGGGAAATCGTTCCTTCTGATATCATAATCACCTAAATTCGTATTATGAGAACCCTCGCCCCAGAATCCACGCATAACATTACTAGCAGCCGATGTCGAAGTTTGTTTACCACCGAATAAATCAGAATTCGAATTGGAATTAGAACTAGATTCAAGTTCAATATTGAACGGTTCAGTCAGAGTTGGTCCAGAACTGGAATTATTGGGATCCTGTATCCCTGTACCCGATTGGAAAATGAAATCTTCATCTTGAATCTGAACAGGTTGGATACCAGTGTAAAACAGTTGAACCAGACTATCAAACATTGATTGATATCTCTGAGATTCAGGCCAACTAGGACCGAAATGAGCTAGCAGATCTCTACATTGTTGGATTTTCATGGTGACCTCGGAATCTGGTACAGCCGTTAGATCAGATCGTATTCGACATTCACAATAACAGTAGACTAGGGCTGTACATGATGAGAAGATTTGATAGAGATGGATCCAGATTATCAGGACTTGCTTTTGAGCCCAGTAGTGTCTGTAGAGATCTACTGAGATTGTTGCAGAATTTTTGGTTGCTGTTATGAAGGATGAGGGGACGTCGGGGATTAGGGGTGAGGGTCGATGGAGGGAGATTATCATTTGATGATAGGATAGATCGTCTACGACCTTTGCGATTTGATCAGTTTGGAAGATTTCGTTTTGGTCTCAACTTAACTTACTTGACGATAGATGACACTTTCTGAAATAGGTAGAAAACTGGCTTTGAGAGGACTTTTGTCGTACCATGCTTGGACGTGTGAACGATGTTCTTCGACTATTGCCTCTCGCTGGCCAAGGGGAAGTTGAGAATCAACGGCCACAGCATACAGCGCTTCTGATATTTGTCCATACAATCGACGAAGTTGGACATTGTGATGACGTAGAGCGATACTATTGATGATACCTGGTACAGGTTCAGTGGTTGAGAGAGCCTAACAAATTTTGGTCAATCAATGAATCTCGCACTTGTATAAAAGTCGCAGATTACACACCTCAACATCGACATCACAATCACGTATACAAGGTGGGAAACCTAGAGTGAACATGACCAATCTGTCAAGACAATACAACGACCAGAAGATATTTATTCTACGTCGATTATGTTCCCATAAAGCCGATTCATCTGTGAAACTATCCATCATCGAAGCAAGATAAATATCACTTTTCCGATGAAGACCGAGTGAGAGTGCCATTCTCGCTCCTAAACCGACGAGTAGACTTAAACTAGGTCCACCAGGTTGATGAAGTCCCGCATTGGCTAGAAGAACCAAAGTCTGTACTGCCAACTATCATCATGTATTAGTTCTGAAGGACTAGTTTGAGACTTACAAGATCTTCACATGCTGTCACGACTGGGACTTCTTTTTCTAGAAGTTGACGACAGGTTTCACTGAAGTGATTCTCTTGACGGATTTTACCCAATTGTCCCCGGGTCAAATCTTCGATATACAGTACGCAGAACATCCGGAAACGACTGGCAGCGAGGTTAGGATCGATGAGTCCATCCGAACCGTAGACTGCACGTATATCCCCTGAAAGTTCGATTTCATCTACACAATGAACACTCTGTGTATGTTTCGCGAGAAAGGTTCGAACGTGATCTAAGGCTATGTCTATGGTTGGTAGATTTGGATGAGAGGTTGCTGAGGTGTACAGGGTTTTGTTTATATTGGATAGGGAGTGGGATGAGGATTGAGTAGTCGATCGAGTTTTGAATCCGATTAGGACTATATCGGAGGAATTCAAGTGAGTTGATGATTCGCCTGCGCTAGTATTCCCCACAACTAATTCTGAAGAGTTGCTGTAAAGCAGACTACCTAGTGATTCGTCGTCCACTTCGGAGATCGGGGGTAAAGAAGGGAGAATCGATTGAATGAAGGCTTCCAAAATATCAATTCTCTTTTGAGATCTGACAGCATCCGCTCGAAGTTTATTCAGATGACTGAGTATGTCATTTCAGTACACTACAAGTTCTTAAGATCCAAACTTACTCAGTGATAGAGTCGTCAACTTTCTTCATGTAGATCTCGCAGGGAACGTCAGCATCAACACAAGCCGTACATCGGGGTTGCAATTTATCGCACTATTTGATCAGCGGTCAATGAGAGTTTCTTTCAGATTCAGACACTTGTGCTCAGACTTACCTTTCTCTTTCTCTTGTAGCATCTTGCACATGATTGGGGTGCTCGTGTGGGATGACGGTCTGCTGGCATGTTATGTTTGATTGAAGAAGCGTCATGGAGATGTCGGATTATCTTATTTGACTCGCGGATTTTGGCCCGACGCTGTAGGATTTTATTTGTGGACAAATGGGAGCTCGTAGAAATCTTGCATAGACCTGAATTTACAGTATCAATGAACAACGAGAACCTTTAGCTATAGCAAGCACTTTATGATACCTCCGTCACCCCACGACACACCACCGACTAGACTAAATTTACTACAACAATTTGAACCACCTATCGTCTCTCCACATCTCGCACAGTGAGAGTGGCTAGGTCGTCTCCCTTGTTAATGGACTTGTTGTCATCATCCACGATCTCTGGGACAGCCTGACTTCCCAACTCCCTGTTATAGATTTCCTCGCCAATACGGATATTACGAGGTCTGGCAATAATCAGTGTCGTCACAATATCGTAGAACCTACCTAACATAACGAATGTCAATGAATCGGATCAAGAGCATTAACATGAAAACAAAGATCCACATGGCGATGGTAACTTGCCAGGCGTATTGATAATGCTAAAACATCAGTTTTTTATCGGATAGATTTACTTACAGGTGCTTGACTCGCTGGCCAGATCAAGACGTTTGCCCAACTGTTGACAGCGTACCAAGTGGCTGTACAACATCCGATAACGAAAGCTCTTTGTTCAGCATCGTGTGGGATCATATCTGACAACCAAGCGAACAACGGTGGACTAGTCGTGATGAAGGAAAAGCAAAGGAAGTCTGGAATACAGTATCGAGATTAGTGGCGAGAAGAAGATGAAACATTGTTACAACTTACAGGCAAAGTATTTGGCTCCAAGAGGGACGTTCCAAATTGACATGATGATACTAGGGATTAACCCAACCAACTAACTAAATTCAGTATGCAGTTTTGCTTCAATGGATGTTCACTCACCCCTTGAGCAAGAATGATCAACCAACGAGTTTGGAAGTAATCTGACGCAAAACCCCAACACCAAACTGAAATGATCGAAATGGCATACCCAGCGATTGGAAGGGCGTTAACTTGAGCGACGGACCATACTGGGGTTCCATCTGCGTTGGTGAGGGATTTGAGGAACAGGTTGAAATCTAGTTGTCAGTCTCTGACAACAATTTCCCACATACAGAGATAACCCTGTTGCGCGAGTTGACAAGCACAGTAGAATATCGGGAACAAGTAGAATTGTGGTTGTTTGACAGCACGTTTGACAGCGCTGAACGTGAATTTCTTGTTGTCTGCTCGGCGGAAACGGGAACTTCTTTCTGTAGCGATTTCCATATGTCTCTGTCCAAGCCAGAAGGCCAGGGGGCTAGATGATCAGTCAAGCTTACAGATGTGTTTACTTACTTCTTTTTGGAAGGGAAATCGGGAATTAGGAATAGACCAGCACCGGCAACGAAGATCGTTACGACTCCGTCCTGAACGTCGTTGAAATTAGTTTATAGGATCTTTATGAGTAAACAACATACAACAATGAACATCCACCTCCATCCACTGATACCATTCTTGCCATCAAGACCTGTGTAGATAGCTGCCTGAAGACCACTAGCCATCTGAAATAGTTAGTGAAACAGACGTTGAACTTAACATACCATACTGCCAACTTTCTTATGTCAGCTTGGACTCGTCGATTTTTTGGGTCATAACTACTCACCGAATTGAGAACTATGATAAAAAGCAATTCTAAAAGCCAACTCTCTAGGTGTGTACCAAGACATTAAAAGAGTAACAGCACCAGGGTAAGCACTAGCTTCAAAAGCACCAATGAAGGCTCTAAAGGCATAGATCTGTTGAACATTTGTTACTCGGTATTGAGCGATTGTGAGGACACCCCAGCAAAACTCGAGGAAGGGGAACCAGTATGATGGACGAATGTGAGTCATGATAATTTGTGAGGGCTGAGTGATGAGCTATGGTCAACGTTTAGACGTACGATAACGAAGATAGCATAGCCGATGTTGAAGTAACTGTCGATAGTCAGTTGCAGTACGAAGACCAGATGAGTCTACTTACGTTGTGAAGAAATTGTATTCGTTGGCTTGAATGTTAAGGTCTATGGGGAATGAGTACTATGCAAAAGACACTCGCGTATCTTTACATACCTTCTTTCATGCCAGAGACATAGGCAGCAGCGATGTCTAAAGAACATCAATATCAGTACTAGAATCGCGATACAGGCTATCACTCACTCTGCTGATCAAGACCCTTCATAACTTGTGATATACAGCAGAAAACCAAAAGAATAAGATCAAGTCGTAAAACATATTTTCTTTCTTCTGCAGTTTTCTTCTCGACAACGATACCAGATTGAGGATCGACATCTACGACTTTGCCTGCCTCGACGGGAGGGGTAGCATGGAAAAATGACGATAATTTAGACATTTTATTAACCTCTGCTGATGGGCGGTAGGGTGAATTGGGAGATTCTGGGGGGTCAAACGACCATGACTATTTATATGTTATCGAAAAGCAATGGATGCCAAGAGTACATACGTTTGATATCCGGAAGTGTGTTGCGGACCCATGGTGGAGGCGGACAAAACGCCCTTCTCTCCTAATAAGCTTATCTCGAGGCGGACAATTGTCCACTGTATCTGTACACCAACTGTTCCAAATTCCGTCAGTGTTTTGCAACATCCATGCTATCCACTTGAACATCGCCCGATAGAGGTGGACGAAATTCCTGCTTTTCGAAACTCGTCCGAAGTCTTATCGTCATATAAAGGACGTGGTCATGTTTTTGAAACACTCCAATTCGACTTAGAAAATCCAAAATGCCGGTAGCTATCAAGAGTGAGTTGATGATCTGGGCGCAGGCTGACCTTAGATGAATTTAACCTCTCCAAAGGTACCAACTTGAATACCAAGTTACCATCCAAAGATTGCAGCACAGGTGAGTCTTTTCAATGGAACGCAGCTGATCTTTAGTGCACAAGATCAAAGAAGTTCGCCATGTCGAAGACCTTTCCAAGGCTACTCCTTGCGAACCCTCTCAAAATCAGAAGAATGTTCATCATTCGATGGTCTTCACCGATGCTCGTCTTGCTAAACCGACAAGTGATCTCCTGGTCCGTATAGGCGCCATACCAGGTTTGGTCAGAGAGTCCAAACAATTCGATCAATTCATTCAAATTGATCTAGCTCATTTGGTGATGTTGGTCGAACAGAATATTGTCTCGAAAGAGATTGGTAACCAAATACTCCCTGTTTTACTCGAGCTTCGGGAGAATGGAGTAGGGGCTGTACCTATGGATCCTAAAGCTGGTAGTTTGTTGTTACAAATCGAAGCGTTCCTATGTCAGAGACTAGGTGAAGACGTAGCTGGTTGTCTTCATACGGCCAGAAGTCGAATTGATCAAGGAACAGCTGCTCGTCGATTGTACAAACGCAACCATCTCTTAATAGTCCTTGAAAAAATCGTTGATCTCGAAAAATTCCTTGTCAAATCGGCAACTAAACATTCAAAAACCACCATGCCAACTTATACACATCTTCAACAAGCTCAACCAGGTAATTTCGGTCATTATCTTCTAGGAATCGCTGATCGACTTCATGACGATTTTCAAAGATTGGTTGAAGCTTACAAGAGGACCAACCTGAACTGCTTAGGTGCTGTTGGACTTGCTGGAACTTCTTGGCCCATTGACCGGTTCAGAACCGCTGAACTTCTTGGGTTTGATGATTTGGTATATAATTCTAAAATCGGTGAGTTGTTTTTCAAGTATGAGATCTTTGCTAACGACGCTTACAGGTCGTGAAGCTTATTATGCTGCTGAGATCGCTTCTTGCCTTGCTTTAACCATGTCAACCCTCAATGACTTGACGACCGATCTTCATATTTGGTCATCAGCAGAATTCTCTTTAGTACAGCTCGATGACGGCTACTGCAGTACCAGTAGTATTTTCCCACAAAAGAAAAACCCAGTCGCTCTGGAATACGTCAAAGAAGCTGCTGGTGTAGCTGTCAATTGGGGATCTACGGCTTTATCAACTTTCCGAGGTGAAGGAACTGGTGATCAACATCTTCGAAGTGTACCTCTACTTGACGAAGCTTTCGTTACAGTCTCCAACATGTTAGAGCTTACTGGTGGTATCATCGACACACTTCATGTCAACGAGAAACGTATGTCGGAACTTCTCAAAGCGAGTTGGTCAACTTCGAGTAATCTCGCCGACGTCCTCGTCAGAGATAATGGACTATCTTTCAGACAAGCTCATCACGTCGTTGCCAGAATGGTCAGAATCTGTGATCAAAAGGGAATTCAACGTTCAGAAATCACATCCGCCGTGATCATTCAAGCAAGTCAAGAGACTCTCGGATCAGCGTTACAGATCACAGATGAGAAACTACGCAAGACTTTGGATCCTACCGATTTCGTGAATACAAGAACGAGTACTGGCGCGGTTTGTTCTAATGAAGTTCAGATGTTATTGAAATTGGGAGAACGAAGATTCTCAGAGGACAGTTTGTGGTTGGAAGGTGCTAGACAGAAACTCGTTGTTTCAGAGAACAAATTGATCCACGCAATCAAACGATTGATTGAGGAACGTAAATCGGTTGACGGTTGATAGTCCATGATGTACTCTATATTTTCGTGCTTGGAAAAGGAAGTGGCATGAGCAGTCAAATATCAGTACAACAAATTTGCCACTGAACAGTCAGTATTCAAAAGCAAAAGTCATGACACACCAATGTGGCAGTCATACTCGGGGATTACCGTAAATCGAAGATTGTAGAAAATTCTTACGATGATGCAAGGTGAGGGTAATAGAGAAGATGAAAAAGAAAGAAGTAGAATAAGAAGCGGTGGAAATTCATAAGGTCAGATAAAATCGTTACATCGGGAAGCGAGTACTGAATTTACTATTGCTCGTCAGTAATTTTCCATGTAGCACTGTAGAAATATGATGGTCGACGGGATAATGGAGGATCCTGCTGTATGTACCATATGTATTCTGGATGTATGGGATAAAGTCACCTACCAAACTCCACGTCCCTCTTATCACTCTTCACACGACACTACTTCTGATCAGATTCAACGGACTTTTTGGAGTTTTTACTTGAAGCAACGAAACGAGGATTTTGAGTTTGGAGATAGAATTGATCCATACCGGCCTACAATAAATCATTTATCATCAGTCAACCCATTCCAACAGAAATGGAAGATATACGAATGGATCAGGTGTGATCAAAGATTCCATCTCTTTATCGATTTTCATGGAGTTTTCTGTACCAACATCAACACCAACACTTTCGGTTGAAGTTGGTTGAGTTGGGACTGGGATCTGGAATTGGAATTGATCCGACGGTGGGGTGTAGGTGCTAGCCGGACGATGGTTGGTGCTGGATGGTGAATTGTCGGGAATCATGGGATCAACTATACCCTTGTATCTGAATTCGTTTTGAACGTGATACAAATCTTCGATTGGATTCTTTGATGACTGGTCGGTTTGCTCTTTAGTTTTGTTTTCCAGCTCGTAGGACTTACGTTGAGATTGAAGCCTTCTGCACTTAGTTCGCTTAGACTTTCGTTGACACTACCCATCTAACAATAGGATTATCAGCTACTGGTCAGTCAGACTAGAACAACTAACTGACCTTCTTGACCTCTTTTAACTCCTGTTTCAAAGCTTGATTATTCGCTTCCAATTCAGAAATTCTAGTTTTCTATAACGAAACGTCAGTTGATGAGTGGGAAGGAGACTCCATAACTGACCTTCGATTCGATGAGCTGGATATAACGACTTCTATCCGCTAAAGCTTTTGAAGACTACAATCGAAGATCAGTCAGTCATTGATTAATCACTCCACAGACCTCATTCCGTAATTCCCTATTCTGAGCGAGAAGCGATTCATTCTGTCGTCTGATATCTCTAACTTTTTCATTCTGTCTCTCCATCTCGTCCTATTTCTGTCAATGATAACCTGAGTGATTGGTTTCGGAGTTACCCACCCTTTGTGATCTGTTGGTACCTAAGATATTCTCTTTCTCTCTTTGAAGATCTTTGTTTGATTCTTGGAGTGATTGGATTTGGGTTTTTTGAGCTTGATTGTCGATTTTCAATTTTTCGTTCTCTCTGAGAAGTGAGGTCTGGGGCACGACCTATGAATATTTATGCGTTAATCATTATGTAGTGTACAAAGCTATATGGAACTCAGACCTACCTGACTGGAATCAGACATCCTCCCCCGTAAAACACTCAACTCCTTCTTCAGATTCTCCGTACAAACCTTCTCATGCTCCAAATCACCAACCAATTTATTGAATTTAACTTCAACGTCGTTCTTCTGTCTAGCTAAATGTGATAAAGCAGAAGTAGCGGATTTACAGTCTTTCTCAGCTTGTAACCTCTTCTTGATTTCTTCATTAAGGTTATCAGTCAATTCAGATAATTTTGGTGAAGAAGAATTCTCTGAAATGAGGAGTTTCTCTTTGAGGTTTCTGATGTGGATTTCGGCTTTTGAGAGGAGGGTTTCTTTGTCTTCGAGATTGTCTTGGAGGTTTCGGATTTCTTTTTGCTTTGGGGGTGTTCAATTTTTCTTCTAGGTTTGCTTGTGTGGGTTTTACTTACAGAAGTGTTCTCGACTCGTCGAAGTCGGGCTTGGGATTCACGTAGTTCTGCTTCAAGGTTTTCAATTTTCTTTCGTAGTTTCTCATCATCATGCCGTGGGGTTCTCTGTGAGGCACAAAGGCTATCAGTATCAATAATGTGTGCAGCGAAAAGTCTTACTTGACATACCTCTCTACTGTTGAATTTCTCTGAGCCGTCATCAAAATCATGATCCCGAAGATCACGATCACGATCGCGATCATGTCCCCCTCGTCTTGAATCTCTATTTTCAGATCCATAACGTAACTCTCGACCCCCCCTCGATGTTTTAGCTTTACCAAGTTGACGTAAAATGTCATCACTCTCATCAAATTCCCTATCTCTGTCTCTGTCTCTGTCTCTACCTCGACTCCTTTCCCAATCATGATCCCGTCGTTCAACAGGTGACATCCTTCTCCAATTTTCAATATCGATATTTCTGTGTTCTAGAAATGGTAGCTCGTGGTTCAGTCTGTTTTGATTTAAAAGTATCTCTGGTGGTTTGTAGATTACTGATTTAAGTGATGGTGAGAATGAATTAGAGTTGTTGTAGGGATTACCAAAATATTCTTGGATAGTTGTCGAAGGTGAATGTGGCTGGTTGAACGAACCGTGCGTTCGAGTTGCTGGGTTTCTCGGAGGTATTTCAAATTCAGTAAATCTGTTTCTATTTGATTCTTCATGACGAGGTGATAGTGTTCTTTCAACACCTTGAAGACTGAGATTCTGAAATGATATTTCTTGTTCTTGCGGTGATCGAACTTGGATCAAGCAAGTTCTTTCTCTCGCTATTCTCGCTAGGTTCTCGTAATGTCTTTGATTCTTCGAATGGTATTTGTTTGTTGGCATTTCTGGACTGGATCTCGTGTGGTTTTGATTGGTAGAGTAATTGAGCGTGAAGATTAAGTATTTCTGAATGAGATGGTCAAGAAGTAGAGATGGTTTTCAAGTGGCGCCACTATGAGATTGAGGATTTGGGCTTTGGGATAAATTGAATTTATTGTTAGGAGAATAATATGCTGTACCATGGTGTGGGGCTCCAATACTCGATTAACCAGTTGGCTGTGATTAGTTGGATAAGCTGCAACTACAATTCACTATATCTCATCTATATTCACGATATACTCTTATAAATACACAACATCATAGGGCATAATCTACATGGGAACGTGAAAAGGAAATATCATACACTTCAACTCATACCACACTCACTAGTCAATCACCAAAATGTCCTCCCCTTCAACAAGTACCAGCACCCAACCAATCCCAATATCCACCACCTCAACCCCAACCCTACCCCAATCAAATCTAACACGTACAACCTCGACTTCCCGACCCACCCGTCGACCCTCCCAATCCAACTCCAATCCAAGTGGTACAGGAACCACAAGAAGGTTATCACGAGCGACTCATCCACCTATGGCCGTTCCCCAACCGAATAAACCTCTTTCCCATACAGAGGCATTAGAGGCTTTGAGAGCTTTCCTGAAAGAACGTTCAAGTTATGATGTCTTCCCTGTTAGTTTTCGATTGATTGTACTGGATAGTCAGTTGAAAGTTAAAAAGGCTTTGGACGTTATGCTTTTATATGGTTCGTTCTTTTTGGATGTTTATTGGATTTTGGGGTTTGTGTTGAGGAGATTGATTTTTAGGTGTCGTTTCTGCTCCACTTTGGAATACTGCTGATGCTAAATTCGCTGGTACGTGTTAGCTGTCTCCATGCAGGTTGGGGAAATAGCTAAATCGAAATTATAGGGATGTTCACTGTTCAAGATGTGATTCATTTGATTCAATATTATTATCACACATCCAGTTGGGAAGGTGCAGCGGCCGATGTTGAACAATTCAGATTACAAAGTATTAGGGGTAGGTATCTTGAAAGCTCTTGGTCTGGTCTAGAAATACCTACTGACTCGTTTACAGATATCGAAAAAGAACTTCACGTACCTCCACCACCTTTATTATCTGTTCATCCCCTACGACCACTTTTTGACGCTTGTAAACTACTTATTCAAACTCATGCTCGTCGTTTACCACTTATCGATAAGGACACTCAAACAGATGGAGAGGTCGTCATCAGTGTCCTAACTCAATATCGTGTACTGAAATTCATCGCTATGAATGTGGGTAAACAAAAGACTTTGAAACGTTTAACTAACATATTTTAGTGTCGAGATGTAACTCAATACCTAACTGCTTCAGTTCAAGAACTTGGTATTGGTACTTATGTAACACCGACTGAAGACAATCCGTTCCATCCTATTTCAACGGCGACTTTGGATACCACTGTTTTCGACGTTGTGCATTCTTTCTCTGAACGTGGTATCAGTGCTGTCCCCATTGTGGACAACGAGGGTAAAGTGGTGAATCTTTATGAAACGGTTGATGTCATTGTGAGTTACATCTAATCGTGCTCGAATTACGCTGACCGTTGTTATTTTCAAAACTCTTAAGACACTGGTTAGAAACGGAGCCTTCCAGTCATTGGATCTAACTATTTCCCAAGCGCTTAAACAGAGATCACCGGATTTCCCTGGTGTCGTGACGTGTTCACCGAACGATTCTTTGGGAGCTGTCTTTTCTTTGATCAAAATGAGAAGAGTGCATAGATTGGTGGTCGTTGCTGGAGCAAACGATCCAGAACCTGGTCGTTTGGTCGGTGTAATAAGTTTAAGTGATATCATGAGACATTTGATTGTGAGTGATGGACTTTGAAGGTTAGACACTGATAACTTCTTTTAGGGCAACAACGTCGCTATCGGTGGAAGTGGAGTTGGTGCTGAACCCGTTGATAAAGTTTTGAGAGCTGAACAGATTGCTGAAGAAGCTGAAGGTCATGTTGATGATGAAGTTTTTATTGGGAGTATGTAAGGTGAATTAGAGTGTTTGAATGTTGTATATTATTGCTTCTATGGATGGTATAAGGATTACTACTACCACAACATCTGTACCAATATCACCAGCACCCCCATGAACTTATTCGTTGAACCTTTAACGCGTTAAGGGCTTTGACCTCCACCCACTCACCACCCCTGCAGCACACACCGTACCTGATTGTTTATGCTCAAAGTATGTAACGGTAACTCGTAACTTAACTCGTAACTGAGCAAAAAGAACAATAATAACTTTAAAAAATTCAACTTTTCATTCGTATCGTGTTGTGTGGATAAGAAGAGTATAAGAGGAGTTGAGAGGTGGTGTAGATTGATTACTGTTGGTATAAGCAATAAGTGAAAGTAGAGAGGTGAGTTTGGTTATTCACCCCCTTGTCCCCTGGCCCCCTGGTTTGAGCTTTGATCAAAGGAGTACGGTTTACGGTCATGGTGATTGCACGGTGTTTGGCTGGATTCAGTACTGGGATTGGATTGGATTGGGTTGGGTTGTGCCTATAGGGAGAAACGGTGATGGGATCGCGATACTTTCTTTTCTTTTTTGACGATGCTTTAAATCTTTCTACTTACACCTTCATCTCTCTTTAGATCGTATCTCTACTTTATAATAATCCCACTCTATAATTCAAAATCTACAAGCGAGAGCTCTGTCAAGTCAAAACATAACTCAACCACACTCTTTTAAAATTCACTTTACGGTTTAGTCATGCGGTGGATCATCGTTATCCTTTTTAGCATGGTGATATCTTTTCAATCGATTTGGGCTCATAGGAATCGGAATGGGAGGATACCACTTCCACCTGAATTATCATTATCCAGTTCAAGTTCTAACACCCATTTCAAAAGGATCATAAACGTAACACTACCACTTCCACCCAGTACCCCACCTTCTTCACCACCTTCGCCAACCCCAACACCTCTCGATACAAGTATCTCCTATTCGTTACTTTCAAACAGTTGTTTACTCTACCTAACCTCCCTCCTAACAACCTCGACATTCATCACTTGTTTACCCCTCTCACTCCTCCTCACCACTTCCTCATCATTCTCAAACCTAATAAACACAGCTTCCAACTCTAACAACTACACCCTCCTAAACAACCTCATCTCATATACCAACCACCCTTCACCCTCAGTGACGACTTGTCAATCGTTCATTGGAACTTCGTTGAACACTCTACAAGCTAAAGGCAATTGCCAGACGGATTTGAATAATAAGAATGTAGTTGCTCTGGAGGCTCAGGTTGGATTGGGGAATTATGAGGTGGTGAGAAGGGCTGCTGGGTTGGTTGATCCTGATACGGGCGTTTATTGTTATTTGGACGCGGTGGCTGATGATCGTCCGGATGATCTTTATTTGTGGAGTTTACCAGCTGGGATAGGGTAAGTCAAAATGTCCCTTTTATCGCTTGAGCATGTTTACTCTTTTCATTTCTTCACGTGGATGGAAAAAGAACACTCAAAACTGATATTCATCCCAGACTACCAACAACATTCAAACCGACATGTTCAAAATGTTCAGCCCAACTCTTGACGACTTACATCTCGTTAATCTCAAACACCACCACGTTAAATTCCACACTCATCAAAACAGCCGTCAACTCAGTTAACGCAGGTTGTGGAGCTTCATTCGTAGTTTATTCAGTTAGTTCTTCGAACGCGGACGCACTTCGTTTGGGAACGTGGGGTGTAGGTTTGATTTTGACTTTGGGTTTGGGTTTGGGTTTGGGCTGGATGGTGTAGTGATTATGGACATTTTTTTGGATTCTTTTGGGACTTTTTCATGGACTATGGACTTTTGTTCTTGCATTGTTTGGCTTCTTTTCGGTTTTATATATTTAGATATTATTTAGCATTGGATATGAACATTTTTGTATTATGTGAGATGGTTTTCACTATCACTAGAATTGCTTGACTGCGCCACTCATGCCACGTAGAGCAAGTTACGTTACCATCAGCCCATTCATTCCAGATTATTCCATACATCTATACTTTACAACTTCATCATCTGTTCTCAATCTCGATTTCATCACAATCACTCAACCATGTCAGATATCAAGAAGAAACAACTAGTATTCAACATCATCGAATTTCTCCGTACATCAGCTCAAGATGGTACCGTTAAAGAAGACGACAAAGAATCGTTAGAAGTAGCTGGTATGTTGTTTTATCGAGAGGGTTCTCTGTACCATGTATCAACGCTAACTATCTACACGTAGTTCAATGTATCGCTGAATCATTCGGTGTAGATCCTGATTCTGAAAGTGACGCTTCAGCATATTCGATCAAACCAGCAACCCTACTTTCATTGCTTGACGTCTACCTCAAAACCAAAGCCAAAGCTTCAACCTCCACCTCTACTCCTAACCCCAACCCAGCATCAACTAGTACAACAACCACTTCCAACCCTTCAGAACCAGTCAAACAAGGACCAACAGCTCAAGACAAGCTCGAAGCGGAATCACTGAAAACCAAAGGAAATTCCCTAATGTCCCAAAAACTCTATGACGCAGCTATCGAACAATACACCCAAGCTATCGCTCTAGACCCTACCCCAGTCTATTATTCCAACAGAGCAGCCGCATGGGGTGGATTAGGTGAACACACCAAAGCAGTCGAGGACGCAGAGAACGCTCTCAATCTAGATCCCAATTTCGCTAAAGCTTATTCTAGACTTGGACACGCTCATTTCTCTAGTGGTGATTATGAGAAAGCGGTTAAGGCTTATGAAGATGGGATCAAATTGGATCCGGGAAACAGTAATATGAAAGTTGCTTTGGGGACTGCTAAGAGTCGATTGAGCGAGAGTCAGAGTAATGTCGTTGCTGATAGGGAGGTTCCGGCTGGTGGTAGTGGTGCTGGAGCAGGAGCTGGAGCTGGGGGGATGCCTGATTTAAGTAGTTTGGCAGGATTGATGGGTGGAATGGGAGGTGGGGGTGGGGCAGGTGGGATGCCTGATATCGCTTCTATGATGAGAAACCCACAGATGATGGCAATGTAAGTCGATCATCTGAAGTCTCAATCACCCCAACTAACACCTTATCCCCAGGGCTCAACAAATGATGGCCAACGGTGGATTGGAAAGATTAATGTCAAATCCAACTCTACGAAATATGGCTGAGAACATGCAGAACGGTGGTGGGATGCCTGATATGAGTTCTTTGGCTTCTGATCCTAGTTTAAGAGATTTGTAAGTACAAGTCTTTTTCATTCTTGTTTGGGTGGTTTATTGATTTTCGCTCTCACTTAGGGCTTCTCAATTCATGGGTGGTGGTGGAGCTGGAGCAGGGGCTGGTCGTGGATCTCAGTAGAGTGTTTTGATATCTGTCTGGATTGAATGTCTCTTGTCTAGCTAGTGTCCTAAATGATGTCCTTATGCTATGTATCTGATAAGATATCTACTCTATCCCTATATGTTCCGAATTTAAATACACGTCATTGATGACGATGGTGCACGGCAGACTATCTCTTCTCGTCTATCTTTCTTTCTCTTTCTTACTTATACTTTTACTTATACTTATACTTATCCTTCTTCAATACACCTCGTCCTACACACATATCATAAACAATGTCTTGGTTCAAGTAAGTCATCCACCTCCCGATCCCATCTCCATTTCACTCAATTCCACCTCAGATCAGCAGATCCCAAATCAGTCGATGAACCCAATTTCTTTCCTGTAACATCTTACAAAACAGGTTATGGTGCTCTATCACCAAAAGATACTGAGGTAGGTAACCGCATGCCAAGACTTGATGGATTGATAACCTAACAAACCCATAGTGGGCTTGCAGTACCAATAAAGGCTTCATGACAGAAACCCAAGTCTGGTATTCCATCCTCGGTGATGGGTCCCTTTTACTTGTCCAAGTGATCTGGAGTTATATCGGGTAAGCAGGCGTTCTCATTCACTTTGAATTGTTTTATGCTAATTACAGATGATTGTGTTTTTATAGTATCTTCGTCATTCCAGCAACTACCCAAATGACTTTTAAGGTGTATAACCCCCACACCAAGAAAACCGTTTGGCGTTCAATTAACGCTTCAGGTTTCAAGCATAACGGCAGAGGTTGTAAATCAAATGAATTCGTTAGTTATTTCGTAACCAGATTCAGGTTAAAGTAACTAACTCTACCCCAACAGGAAATCAAACACTCTGGTTCACCAGATGGTGAAGAATCTTACGCCATCACTGCATCTCTCGATAAGACCGTTCAGGTTTCTGTAACTTTCACTAAACCTGCTTCGGCACCTGGTTTCAAACTTGGTGCAGGAGAGGATGGGGGTTATTCCAATTTCGGTAAACAAGACCCAACCAAGAGGGATGGTTTCGTTATTCAGTCAGTTTACCCTAGTCGATCGTGATGAAAATAACTGACAGGATATTTTTAGCCGATTCCACCCCCTTGTTACTAGTTCCGGTACCATTGTCATCGATGGAAAGATCGTCGATGCTAAAGGTGATGCTACTTTCATCCACGCTATTCAAGGAATGAGACCAAACATTGTAAGTGGAAATATTCGTCTTTTCAGACCCTCGCTCATCCTCATTTAGATCGCTTCTCGATGGAACTTTGGTTTCTTCACTAGTGGTGGTGAACACGTCGACGGTAAATTGGGAAGTGTGAGAGCTCTTCAAATGGAATTTGAGACTACTGTAAGCGCGCCTTGAAGTATCCAGTTTTTATTCTAACACGATCCTAGGATGATCACGGACCTAAAGGTCCCAAATCAGGTAGAACCAAGGTCAACATCGGAGCCATCTATTCAACAGCCTACCCCAACCAACCCCTCATCGTAACAGGTCAAACTCACACCGCCGGCGAGGCGTCATATCCCGAAATCTCAAAAGACGTCTCCTCAGCTAAACATCTCTCACCTGTCAAAGATAACGAGACTGGTTACAACGCCCCTGGGGGGATTGAATTCAATTGGGCAAGTCAGAGATTAGATGGGAAAGGTGATGTCTCGGCTAAGGTCATTATTGAAAAGCAAGGTGCAGAAGTTGGTCAGGGTGGTTTAATGGAGAAAGTTGATGTTCTGCAAGAATTCCCGGCGGTTATCAGAAAAGCTTTAGCTGCTGTCACTGGAACAAAACCTTTCATCTATCAGGTCAGTTGAGCGATTCTTGTCAACTCAGAACAGATTAACTGACGTTCTTGGATTGTTTAGTATCACAACCCAGCTACTTTAGATGTTAAAATCGATGAAGAAACCGTACCAGTACAAGGATGGTTCTTCAACGAAGCTTCATTCGTTTCTGAATAGAATTCATAACGTGACTCTTTTTGTGTTCTGTCATTCTCTGGTCTGATTGATTTTAAGTATTCTATAATTCCTTTTCAACCTTGTTCCGGTCATAAATCCTCATTCTCTCTTATGTGTATTTAATTCATGCAGCTGTTTTGTTCAAGTTAGCATGCAGAGCTACTGTTCCATAGGCCCTATAGCTCCGCTTTTACAGTATAAACATAAAGACTTCTCTTCAGATCTCAATCCTGAAAGAGAGAAAATTAGAAGACCAACTCTTGTGTGACTAAGTAGATGATATTAAAATCTATGAAAGGATCGACGATCCGGATGGAGATGGGAATATTGAAGAAAGCCGATATACAGTACAAACTTCTGAATGAAGAAGTCGGACAACAATTAAATAAATCAAATGACTAAATTAACGCCTCAAGAGATCAATTCTCCGTTCCTACAACACCTTTACTCAAGTTCCAAATTAAATCGTACCACACAAACATCAAAAAATGACAGAATGTCTCTACACAAGATTATTGACCAAATTCCAAGAAATAACCAAATCAACCACCAAAACCAACATCTCCGAATCAATCTTATCAAGTCAAAAAGATTTACAGAGCATGTACAGAATCTATTCCATCTCCGCCGCCAACGGCAACGGTGGTAGAGTCGAATTATTCCATTCAATCTGTACCTGTACCAGTAAAACCAGTGGACACTTTGATTTAGACGATAAAGGGAAGGTTCGGTTGATGGACCTAGGTCGGACGTCGAAGTTAGGCTTTACGATTTGTTAGGTGGGGTTGAGGAGGTTTGAGAGGTGTTTTGTGGGTTTGATAGGGGGAAGGGATCACTCCAAGCAATAGAAATTTGGAGTTGGCTATTATGGATGCCACTTTTATTGGTCATAATTCGAATTCCAACATTGTCTCCTCCTAACCCCAATCGATTCGATAAATCATTCTTCCCCAATTGCAAAAAGAAAATCAAGATACTCACCTCATCTTCACTGCCATCTAAATCCGAAATATCGAATGGCCACTATGAAAAAGAAATATTGGAATTTGTTTACCATTTTTCCTCAACCATATTTCAAATCCCAACTTACATCGAAAAACTCGACTCCGGGTCGTAGAAGATTCCTGAGTCTGATTATATGGGGTACAACGTCTTTATAAGCTTCCACCGAGAATCCTAATGATAATATCCCGGAGCAGGCTGATGTGTTTTATTGCATCGTTAGTTATAAGGAGACAGTGACAGGTGGCACTAACCGAGAGTCAAAGCACTATCACACTCCTCAGACATCTCATCTGCGTCCTACAAGCGGATCAATCACAATCCAAAGAACAAGGGATTTGTTCTTGTAAGAAGATTAGGAATCTTACCTCTAAGGTCTGAGCATCCTCAATCAAAGTTTCGAACCAAGAATTGAATGTCTCCCTTGATCACTCCAATGTCAATCAACCGATACAGTATAAATATAGTTTAATTGAAACTTGACAACTCACAATCTTCTAACACTGTCTGAACCTCCCGAACCCCATGCTTCTCTAAAAATTACTATTGAACATTCAGCTCGAAGTTCTACTGAATCATCTAGGTTCTCCCAGTATTCTTCGGTCATTGGAGATAGAGGTTGATTTTAGTGTTCGCCACTTGGAGTTGGTACAGGACGAATGAGTCGTGAACTGTGTCTTAAAGGTTGAATCGTACGTTTTGGCATCGCATCAACCAGATTGTGTTTTTTCGATCATGTGGATGAGCTAATTAATTAATTTTATTTCAGATCAAGACGAGGACAACATTTGATGAGCTTCTGAGATGACTGAGAGAACAAGCGCCCTCGGGATGTCATCAAAGGAATGACGAGACATGTTAAAACTTCTGATCAAAAGGCTGTGTCTGCAGAAGCACATAAGCCTCCGAGTACTGAATGGAGCCAACACCAATGATGCATCACCATCAATCAAGCTACAGTCTTTCGTTTCTTCAGTATCTTATCAAGAGCTTTCTCCAAAGTGTTGGCCTGTTTAGCATAAGTGTTCCCTTCTTCACCATTATATTTTCTACAATTATTGAAAATCAATCGACAATCGTCCAAAAATTCATCAATCGAAGCATAATGATTCCCTTCCAATTTATTTTCCATCGTTTGGAAATCTATCCAGTTTGTTAGCCTTGCCTTTAACGATTTTGCGCGAGATTTTGGAATTGACCTACCCATGGGATTCTCTATCACTTCGTAATAATCATTGACGACATTTTTATCTACTGGTTTCAAGAATGGCCAAGCTGAATTCTCGCCCACTAGGTCGTTGAGTACTTGTTGCAGAAGGACATGATGAGGATTTCGCTTTGGTTGACGAATTCTATAAACCTGATCAGTAATCTATAAACGAATTTTTGTGCAAGTAGAACCAACATTTCATCCAGGTCAGGATTCCATCCACTCTCAGCTACACAAGAGAACATCAGCGTCTAGCTATAAAATAACGAAAACCACATACCAAGACCCGGGATTTCTTCTTTCGGCAAAGAAATCTCTTCACCTGGTTTCCGATCTTTAAACACTTGAAGTCCAGGATGAACGACATGAGATTTCGATATCGTTCTAATCTTCCCCAATATAGCCTAGATACACCAATCAATACAAAATTCTCTTTAGAAAACATCACAACTCACCGCCTTCTGGTCCGCCAACATCTGATGAACATCCTGATATCTGACCTTAGGTAACATCCTACATTGCATAATCGTTCCACCCTCGTAATCCTTGATATATCCCACCCAACGTTCTCGATCGAAAGAGATCTCTTTGGTGAAACCTTGTTTCTTGAAGTATCCAACTGCATAATTATCGGCGTAAGTCAAGAAATAGTTGATTGTTGGATGAGCTTCTTTGACGTGATCTTTAAGATTGTTCATTAGGAAAGCTCCGTAACCCTAGATCAAATATTGAGTCAACATTTGAGACCCCGCATTTTTTGAACTGACCTTGACTTGCTCCGAACTATCAATAGCACAGAACACGATTTCTGCAAATCCACGACTTTCAAATGGTCGATAACAGATTCCACCAACAACCTTCCAACCTCTTTTGACTATCGCCACACTGATATGATTTTTATCCAGTACCAAACGAGTGATATATTCTTTAGGCATTTTTGGTAATTGTTTTTGGAAGAGGTTTTTAAGACCAACCAATAAGATCGACGCTACTGGTGTAGGGTTTCGAGAAGCTACTACACGTAGAATGATTTCTGATCTTTGTTGTTCAAGAGCAGCGGGTCGAGGTGGTAATTTAGGCTGAAATGTTAGTATGATAAAAAACACCATGTTGACCTACCAATTCAATACCCTCCCAAACCTCTACATCTTTAGGTTGACCCTCAGCATCACCCCCACTTTCATCAACTCCAGTACCCTTTGTTAAACGTCTCACAACTTCCTCTTCTCTTTCTCTTTCCTTTTCTTTAATCTCCGTACGTCGTCTACGCTCCGCATCATCTAATTCAGGTCGTTTAGCCAAAGGTATATCTTCCTCGTCGTCATCATCATCCTCCTTTTCACCGGAATCTTGATCGATTCGATGTGTGTTACCTTCCTTATCCATTTCTACGGCTACGACACCTCTAGTACTGGGTACCATTTGTCTGGGTGCTCGAGATCCTTTAGCAGATTTCCCACTGGTCTTTCCAGCGCCTGCACCTTTATGGCCAGTTCGTCGATTTAGTGGGGCTGCACCATCTATTGAATCCTCAGGAGGTGATTTCCTACTTCTTTTAGTCGGCCTTTCATCCCCGTCCACGTCAACATCACCATCATCAGTTCCTTTAGCTGATAGAGTTTCATCTTCTGGGAAGGGTGATTCTTCGTCATGGTCGTTCAAGTCGATTGTCGAAGGAAGAGCACCTGCAGGAAATTTCCCCGAAGGTCGAACGAAGTGATGCAATTGTTTCATTAACGATGTTGTAGTTTCATTCAACGGTGTAGGGAATATAAGGAGTTGATCATCGTCCTATCAATAATTTGTCAACATAGTCCACCATGGAAACGCCCATTGAACTTACTTGCAACAACTCTTCTATTCTGACAACAACCTTAGCCCTTCTCTGTCGTTCACTGTCCACCACATCTTTCTCGAAGACATGACCAACCCCACCCTCCCACCCATGTCCACACTCTCCACAAAATTTCCACCATCCCTCTTCCGTCCTCCAATTTTCAACACCTTCAACCTCGTCTTCATGTTCCTCGTCCTCATCCAAATGATCCATTTCATCTCGTTTCGCTAATTTGATAGTAGAACCTTCAGGCGGTGTCAACCCACTACAATCACAACCTTCAATTTGGCATGACATGAATCTAGCGATTTTGAATGACTTCTCTCTGTCCGATAGTTTCGAGAGATTCGGTACTGACGGTGGATATTTGAATGTTATCCCTGGAGGAGTTGGTGGAATTCTTGAAGCTGTTGATTTGGGTTTAGCTGGCGTGTCAACGTCTTTATCGTGATCCATTCCGGTATCTGCGTCTTCATCTTCGTCCTCGTCTTCCTCATCCTCGTCTTCATCGTCATCATCGTCTTCTTCTTCTTCATCCTCTTCCCCCTCATCCTCATCATCCTCGTCTTCTTCCTCGTCTTCTTCTTCATCGTCTTCCCCATCTTCTTCATCCTCTTCGTCATCCTTTCCATTTTCTGCATCGTCATCATCGTCCCCTTCCTCACCACCCATATTCATGATATCGATATCACCAACGTCCCCCATTTCAACATCATCCTCCCCTTCGCCTTCACCAACGCCTTGCATCATAGCCGCAAAATCTATGCCCTCCAGATCAGGGAATTCAAGTTCAGTAGCATCAAACGTATAATCACCATCGGGATACGTTTCTACTTCAACATCAGGATATGTTTCAGCTTCAGCCTCAGCTTCAGCTTCGGGTTCAGGTTCAATGGATCCAGTTGGAACATCAGCGTCTGATAGACTATGATTTGATTTTAGAGGTGAAAGTGAACTTGATGCTGGTGAGATTGGTACTGGAGGTGGATTGTTGCGATTCTTGGGTGCTGCTTTCTTCTTGGCCATTGTGGAAACTGATTGAGTGGAAGTGAAAGATGCGAATAGAAGATATACTATTGTAAAATGGTAGTTTGAAGGACAACAACAAAGAAGGGGGCACCGGTGACAGAAACAGTAATTCGAGTGTGGCACTTTTATTAAACATTTCTAAACAATGAATGCTATGCCATGTATCATGTGAATTAACTAGAAAAATTAACAAACTAGGAGAAGGAGTAGAACAGTATTCAAAACACATCCAATCTCCAAGTAAATACAGCCCAAAAAATAACCCTTCAACCCAAACCAAACCGATTTCACAGTCCTATCCTCTTGACCGCTCCACTCAATCCCTCCTAACGATCTTTGCATAACTTGCATGACCTTGATTCTGTCCGTTGCTCTTATTAGCAGGTGGTCCAATAGCCACGCCAGAATTCAAAGATATAGCAGCTAGTTTCGCCTCTATAGCTTCCTCCGTCGTCAAAACATGTGGAACAGTCGGTGAAACTTGAGCACCGACCGATGAAGGATCGATCAAAGCTTTAATTCTATTAGCCGACGCTGAGGATGGCCTACTTTCATTGCCTATCGTAGATGACAAAAGTGGTGCTCTGCCAGTACCGGTTGTTGGATCGTATAATGTAGGCGCATTTCTAGATGATGGTGTTCGACGTGGGAAATCTGGATCTATCTCTGATGAGAAACTTGGCGATAGTTGACTTGTGGTTGATTGATAATTCTGATGCGATGGGTTGGGCGTTCTAGATGGTCCAGGTATGATTGAAGTAGCACGAGGTGACGAGGGAGAATGACCTGTTGGATGTTGTAACACTTTTACACCGGCCCCATTCCACACAGAACCGTTATTGGGTTTGATCCGTGCCCTTTCAACTTGCATCGGTTCAGCATTCGTACCTTTTCGTAGCAGAGGTGGGAAGTCCGCTGTGTCGGCATTAGATTGTGGTTGACCTTGACCAGACACTGGAAGCGGTGATGGATGATATGGAACGTTGTTGGCAGACCAATCAGGTCGTTGTGGAAGTGGATGTTGATTGGGTCCAATCGGCGGAAGAGACAACGAAGGTGCCCTTCTTGAGGATCTCGATGATGTAGTGGAAGCCTGTAAATTATCATCAGCTTAGAAGCTCCAACAACACATTCTCTACGTACCGGACTATGTCCACGATATCGCCTCGTCTCGTCACCGAAACCTAAACTAGTCATCCCCGAGAATCCAGAATCTCGCCCACCCTTCATAGCTTTCTGACGAGTACCATAACCTACTTGTTGACTTGCGGGATACATCGCACCAAGTCTTACACTACTCGTCCCACTTCTCGTACTAGTTGTAGAGCCTCTAGAATGAGGTCTTGATCCATCCTGATAACTTCTCGAAGATATCGACGAAGAAGTCGACGAATGATGGTTAGGTGATGGTCGTGTGGGGGTTGGTTGAATAAGATTATTCGCATACATCTGGGGGACGGGAACAACATTCTGTTGTGCCTGTTGCTGTTGCTGTTGATAGGGGTATTGAGGAAATTGCATGCCTTGCGGTATACCTGGCATGGGGACGTGTTGATTTGGGATTTGACCATTGCCGTTATTGTACCCCCATTGAGGATTCATTTGCATGTTCATTTGATTGTTCATCATTTGCGGTTGGATCTGTGATTGTTGCGGTATTTGATTAGGATATGGTTGCGAATTCTGCCAATTTGGATTGTAACCATTGGTTGGTCCATTAAAATTAAAACCGTTGGCCAGTGGAGTCATGGCTCTGTTGTTATACTGAGTGTTAGGTACGATATACGGCATGTTCGGTTGTGTTTGTTGAGCCCCATAAACGTCATTCTGTGGTATCCCAGCATAACCACCCATAGCTTGCATATCGGGCATCTGAGAATAAGAAGGATATTGAGCAGGTTGATAGTTGAAATTCGAGTTTTGTTGAGGGAAAGATTGAGGGGCTGAGATAGGTTGTTGTGAATTTTGAAACTCGGGTTTAGCAGCGTGATACAGCGAAGGATAAACGGGTTCCCATTGATTGGTGGTCGCAAGTAAAGGATTGACTACGAGATGTCGAGGGATTGGATCAGGCTCTTCAACAGGTGTTGCACGAGCTGGCTTAACATTCGTCACCTTGTCCTCAACTATCTCGTCCGCAGCATCTCCATAAATCTTTGCACGAGCCAATGCGTATGCTTGTTCCCTTTCTTCTATCGTTTTTTGTCGATTCGAAGGACCAGCTTCAGAATCTTCACCAGAGACTGAAGTTGCTCGTGAAGAGCCTTCACCCAATGATGAATTTCCACTTGCTCTCTGCATTATACGAAATTGCTGAGCTGGTGATGTTGGTCTTGGGACAAGATTCGATAAACGAAGTGTTAAACTGAGATTACGTTAGTTTTGCAATGGGCGACAGCCCAAGCTTACCTCTTAGGATCCAATGTTCCAACGATTCCAATATTCATCCCACCATCAAGTCCGGGCACAGCTTTTAATCCAAACCACTCCGCTACCTTGTACACCAACATCCTCTGATATTTGCTAGCAGGTGGAGAGCTGAGAACCATGATAGCACTACTAGTAATTGAACCAGAGGCGAGGATCGAAGCCACAGTCGGTGTCTCAGGTGGAGAACCACCTATGGATTTTGAAACAAAAGTTTCAATCTCTTTAGCAATCATCAACAGAAACAATCTATCTTTCCCCTCCAATGCCATCTTCAATTGATCTTCTCCTGCGAGTGTCCCCAAACCGCTCTCTGCTGGTGGTGTAATGGTAGAAATCGAGGGGGGATTCATTGGTGTGACTTGTTCGTAAGATGCGGTCGTTCCATTCTCCGAAGATTGTCTTGTGTAGTCCATGCTAAAATTAAAATGATAGGTTAGTGTCAGTCCTGACAAAAGAAGATGACCATAGACATAAAGGAGGTATTTGACTCACTCTGAATTGATGCTGGTTCCGTTTCTCGACGATGAACCTGATTGTTCTGCTGACTGCTCCAGTTGCCCATTCTCTCCATCAAGAATCCCCGTGGAAGCATGAATTACAGGTTGGAGTTCCATCATACCAGGTCTTGGCGTAGCTAGCGCCATGGTCGGAGACACGATACCTGAAGGTACGACTGGTATTGTTAGTATTCAGTCAAAATAAGTTTCAGAAATGCGACTATAAAAGAAAAAGTAGAAAAATGAAGAAAAGAAGGGGAAACAGAAGCTAGCAATGGGTTATATAGGGATTCTTTGAAGCGGTGTGCCCGCCTAAAGTTTAAAGGAGGTTTTGGTGGGTCACGAGATAAATCGGATACAATGTATCCAAGGACACAAATGTCTTGAAACAATCAATCATTCCAGCAGGAATGTGCATGATTGTGGGGAAATGAAATTGGACCATAACTCACAACTTGAACTAGCAATAGCTGTCATACCGATGGATATCAAATCCCGTAACTACAACGACAAAAGATCGTGAGAGATCCAATCTAAAGATATCACTGAGAGAAGGATCTTATCCTATCCCAATTCACGCTGGAATTTTGGTCGTAAAATGAGATAATGTGGAATGATGTGATTCGTATGTCGATCAAACGATAACTATTAGATTTCGGTGATCACTGATGACTTGGGGTTAAGGAACAGGAATAATTCCAGCGCAGCAAAAAAGTGATCACGGAGAATAATCGTCGCTGTCGATGTTGCTGGAATTAGTGGAGTGACAATACAACGACTATATATAAAAGTGACACTAACTGAGATGATATTATTTTGTATTATATTATATACGTATACTTTGTATAAAGTAAAGGTATAAGATAAAGTTGAGTCACAGCCAGTAAGTCACTTCTAACCCTAGACGCGAACAGCAGCACAGTACTCGTATGTGGCGTGGCACGCTGGTCAGTCTTTTTTCATGTTCCAATATTTTCAGTTCAAGGAAACAAGTCAATGCATGAAAAACTACATAGATCTAACTGTTAATCAGTGAGAACACAGGGAAGTAAGGCTAGAATGCAATGAGCAAGGGTAACAAAAAAAGAACTCTGTTTTTGGAAGTTATCATTGATTCCCGGACCACTGTCTCTTGTCATCTAGGAAGAGCGGTGGAGAGTCCTTCATTGACCTTGAGGATCGAGGGAGACTGATTTGCATATTCGATCGATCCTGGCGGAGCACCTGTATCTCTCAAAAATCCTCCCTTTTGGTGGAATACCGCAGGAATGAACTTCATTTCGTCAGAAAATTGTATCATTATAATGAGCATTCAATCATTGCAAATACTATTTATCAATCCACCCTAAACTGTTTTTTGATCAGTAAGCAGTCTCCTACATCAAACTATACAGATCAGAGTTAGAAACAAGACCAGCACCCCAATCTCAACGTAGATCTTATTATTGTATGTCTACATTGTCAGTATAATCGAAGCTGATCGTTGATCTGCTAAAATCATCAATCTCTTCTCCAGACCTGTTGTAAGATAAAAACACTAACACCAATACATGGAATCATAACTACCAGTCAAAAAAACAAAAAGAAATTGTCCGTACGAGACCACGACCACCTCTCAAAACCCATCGAGAGAAACACCACCACCTCAGAGTCTAAGTTTCACTAACGATAATAATTATAACAACCAAAATTGGAAGTTGTACAAGGACCATAGAAATTGGCCGGTAATTCGATAGGACCACCACCACCTGGTGTATTACTCGCTGTTGGATAAATACAATCCCAAAGAAAACCTGTGGTGTCGCCTGGATGATGAACCAGACAGAAGGCACTCGCTCCCTCGTTATTGGTATAGGTTGCACATGATGACAAGGCGGAATCGAGAAGTCCCGCAACTTGAATGTTACCACCTGAAGTGTTCTTTCTGTTAGAATGGACTCAGGTTTTGATAAGGACGAAATGGACGAAAAGAAAGGCTTTTGGGGGGAAGGGACAAGATTGAATTCGAAACTGACCTGCTGTTGCACCCGCACCACATCCGTTGAAATCAAATTGTTGAGATGGAAGTCCAATAGTACCAACCTAAAGTAGTGATATATTCAGTCAATTAAAACCCCTATCAAAGCAAAGATGGACACCAACATGGCCTGGAGCAGGTGAAATACGTGGTTTCAAAGTGTGACGTTTAGTTGCATCTTTGTAAAGACGATTGGGAGAACTACGATATAAACCTTATCAGTGACCAATTCATTGTAAAGCAAATACACAATATATCGGTGGTTACCATACTCACCTGATCTTCTCTTTTTTCTGTGGTTGAACCTCAATGAAAACACTCTCCGGCCATTCCCAAGCAATATCCGAATCTAAATCTCCTTCATGAGCTGCTTCAGCAGGGACCTCAGCTAAGATCCCAACAGCTAAAAAAGAAATTAAAGCGATGGATTTGAACAACATGTTTTGTGGACGGACGCTGGTAAAGTGTTAAAATTGGGTTACAATATTATGGTTAAAAAAAGAAAGCTTTTCAGCCAAGACCCATTTGCATGGTTGCAGTATATATAGATCAGAATGAAATTTACGATCATAGCGTGAGAATGCCTAAAACGCTTCAAACCCCAGAGAATTCCATTCCGTGCAAAAGATCTGAACACTCCACCGGAAGATCTCTTAGAACCCACTCGTAACTGAACTTGTTCAGTTACTTGACTGAACTCCCTGTAACCTAACTCTGTAACCTCTGTCAACTGTATCGAATCAGAGGGTTTTGATAATCTAAATTTACGGCATAGACCAGATTCTCATTATCAGTTACAGAGGATTGAGCCGAGACGTTTAATTTGTGGCTATAGGTGGATCCGAATAATTGAGTTAATTTATTAAGTTGTCCCTTTTTTTGTTGTATTGGGTGGGGGTAAGCATGAAGACTAGGACCCCCCATAAGTGATTTGGAATGAAAGAGTCAAACCGCCCACCTCGCTACGCCCTTTCTCCTCAGCCTCAGTCTAATCCTAAGGCTATTACGAGAAGCGGGAGTGATACGTACCTAATCACTAGTTGCTTAAACCAATTCATCACGTAAAAGCTGTTTGATTACGTTTTCAAGTTAGGATCGTATCTGAAATTTTGCATTGAACTATACTATGACAACAGAACTGCGAGAGGTTTTGACCGCAGGAAGAAAGATAATACAAAAAACCCTCCCATCGATCAAACTACCAACCACCAACCTTACCCCCAAATCTAAAAAAGAGATCTTCGAACCCTCTCAAAGCTTCAACATCCTCAACATCGATCAAATCAACTTGAACACCTTTCTGATTTAACGAACTCAAACTCTCAGTCCTAGCTTCCAACTCCAGATCCAAACACATCCCCCGTTTCTTCCCATCGTAAACGAACATCTTGGCGTTGTTCGATAGATAATTATCTTTGTAGTTGTCACGAGAAAGTTTCTTGATTTTCACAAACGTTTTACCGGGGGTTAAGTCTTTACCTGTCATGTGTTTTAGCAGGTTTCTATCGGGGTTTTCTTTAGCACATCCGTCTTTATCTATGTTTTGGTGGAATGACTCACGAATGAACGAACAAAGGTTCCGGTTGATCAGCTCCATCCGGTATCGATATATCATATTGAAGTGTCGTACTAAACCGTCATCAATCTCAAGAACAACTTTAACAAGAATCAAATGAAACCTACTGTCCACAAAACCTTCCATCCTCAAATTGATTCTCAATCCCCAAAGCAGACATCCATCTCAAACTCGTACCAAACTCCAACCCCAAAATCCTAAAAGCCCATCTAAAAGTATCTTTATCACCTCCACACATCCTAAACCAGAATTCCTTATCGTTCATCATGCCACTAGCTAACCACAATGCGGCTAAGTTCAGACCGTCGTTACCAGATTTATCAATTAGGATTTGACCGGATTCGAAAGTCCAATCGTTGAGGGTACAGTCTTCACCTACTAGTCGCCAGATTGCGTTGGTGTAGTGGTCTTTGGAGATGTCTGGCCAGAATATTGCTTTGTGGTTTAGGAGGTAGTGTTCGGTTTCGAACAGATGGGTTGGATCTCGGAGTGGGATGTTGTCTGTTTCGTTTGTCAGTTAAATTGCGAATCGAGACGAGACGTTTTGTTACATACCTGAATCCAGGTAGAGGACCTCTTTGAAAGACGATTGAACGATAGCAAGACCCTTGATCTGCAAGAAGATTAGTTCTAGACTCTGTTTACAACTTGACCAAAATACATACCTGAAAGTTCTAAAAGCGACAAGTCAGTCCGTGATCCAATCCAAATGACCAAAGAATCCAAAAACTCACTTTCCAAGCCCAACCATCTTTCTCTGCACCTCTAATAACTCTGACCTTCGCATCATAACTTTCAATCTCCCGTCTAACAGTCTGATCCTTCAATTCATCCGGGAAATGAAAAACTTCAATTGGGAGTTGACAACCATGATAACGCAAAATTTTCAATAAAGTGATCAAACGTTGTGTAGTGTCCTATCAAGTAGTACTTTCATAAGAACAGCAGCATTTGTGATGAACGTCAGACCTACCTGATTACCACCAGTCAAAACTATACCTCTCCCCCCCTCCATCGATTCATTCCCAACAATCAATTCCCCAGTTGCTCTAACGTCCCTCAAAAAATTAATCAAAGAAACTCTCTTCTCAGCAATCATCTCCCTAGACATCGATTCCCAAAACGGTCCATCATCCCGAACTTGCCAACTAACGCTTAACCCATCCGACAAATCTCTCGGGCAACCCTTAACGTTCCGGGTCACCATCTCGTCGTTATTCAATATCTCCCTCGACAAGAATTCTTCAAGTCGAGCTTGGAGTTTGGTAGTGGATTCATCTGGTTTTAGGAAGGGATCGACGTTGAGGGTTGGGAGATAGGGTTGATAAATTTTTGATTGGGTTTGGGTTTGGTTTGAGATGGATGAGGTTGGGGATTGATTTTTGAAATATGGTGATATTTTAGTTGGGGTGTATGTTATATACCAAGTTATGATGAACGTTAAGATGATCGTTATCAGATACGTAGATAATCGCAATAAAAAACCTTTGCTTGGTAAACTGAAACCAATACCATCGAACATACTACTGTTATGATTGCCATAACGTGATTTCGTTCTGTTGAAAGAACGATAAAATCCTTCAAAACGTTGTAAGAAATCATGTTTGGATTGACGTCTTCTCTTCTTCCCACGTTTGCCGTTGTCTATATAATCCTTCTCAAGAAGTTCAGAGAACGAATCGATCCTTTCATCCTCCAATGAATTATCTGTTGAACGATCATCTCTTGATGAATCTGAACTACTTGAACTTGACGTCGATAATTCGGAATCATTAGATAGGTTATCGTCTGAATCACAACGTTCGACATCTAAATAAGAGGAAGTCATTTGTGTTTAAATGAAATCAGTACTATCATATCCACTCATATATGAACATTCTTGAGGTCCTTCTTGGCTGAGTTTCAATGACTGTGGACTGTGAAGCCTTGACTGCGTTTAAACGCTACAGACCTGACCTAGACCCAGACCCAGAGCTCTGACTCCATCGTGATTTACATGCTGTAATATAGTTCGAATTCTCTTACTGTATTTGGTTTAACCTTGACTGCGATTTGTTAAAAAATCGTTTTGATTTGGCTGCGCAAAAGTGGATGTTTTCAGATCTCACTCGAATGACGTAAAGGATCGGATGGATCTGCCTAGCTAATTCTTTCGGTGTTATATTCTAAGTTACATTTCATTATACACGTTAAAAAGGTTACTATATAATTCAAGTCCATGAAAAACAGCAATCCCACCCATCCTATGCATCGCATCCCCATTCCATTCCCCATCCACAACACTCCTACTGATCCAAAATATGCCCAGAAGTCCTCAATCCACGTCCAACCCTAACAGGTCGACTAATCCCAACCGTAATTTTCTTCAATGCAGGTGAACCAGAACCAATTTCAATTCCATTTCCAGTAGCACCACTACCAACGTTCATACCCGTTCCAACCAAATTCTCCTTTCCTTTAGCTTTCACCGTGGATTTGACTAATTTCCTTTTCCCTTCTGAAGCAGGTTTCTTGGGTGTGCATGCGACACCGAACACCTCTTTATCGATCATTCCATCCGTCCCACTTATTGTTGCGGGTGCAGAATTCTTATTCCTGTTGGTCGGTAGTTCGATGAACAGATTTCCACGACCTGGCGTAGCAGAAATGCCAGTCTTGGGAACAGAAGTCATTGTTGATCTCGATTTCTTAGTCGGCGATTCCATCGATATCGAGGTTTTAGCTCCTCGTTTAGACGGTGATAAAAGAACAGGTGATGATTTCGTCGTAAGTGAAGATTGTGACAATGGTGTTGGAGGTGCTGATGAGAGCGGGGAAGAATAAATTGTTGTTATAGGCGTTAACTCGGATGATGCGGGTGAACCGTCATCTTTTCGTGGAGAAATTGATGGTCGAGGTGTTGGGAGTGGATTGTAATCTTTAACATTTTTATTGGGCCTAGAAGCAGCTGTTCTTCGTCAGTTCATGTACTATGAATGAATAATGTGCTCACCTTTGCCCTTTCCCTTTGAGACAGTTTGTGGTATATTGAGTACGACGTTACCCAAAACACCATCCTCCAATAAAGTCTGAGTCTCCCAATCGGCAGGTTTGATTTTTTTCCAATCGTCTTCAACTTTTTCAACCCAATCATCACAATTACCCTCGACATGATAATCGATGATACCCTCCCATTCTTTGGATGGGGGTGTAGCGTTAACGAATATCACCAAACCTCGTTTCTTGGAACCAGTCGTATCGTGAACTGATTTGGCGAATTCTTTCACCAGTCTTTTGAAACCATGTACTTTCAATGAAGTTCCCATTATGAGAAGTAGATCTGGTGATTTTGACATGTCATACGTTTGGAGTTCACCTATATCATCACCTAATGGATGGGATTCATCGTAAAGGACGATGGACGGTCGTAGTGTACCTATTGGAACTGGGCGAGCTGATCTTGAAACTCTTTCGGCACCTGTCGATAAAATCAATACACTACTAACTTGGATGAGAAAAGACTTACATCTGGCATGACAAGCAGGACAATCAGGAGCTTCACCTTCTCTAAACATATCCGTCCATTCTGATCTAGCCTCAAAATCCTTCATACAAAGTACACAACGTACTCTACCCAAATCACCATGTAACTCCACATTCCTAGTCGTCTTCTTTTTAAACCCAAACCCACGTCCACCAGATTCTAAACCCAATCGACGTTCCAAGCCATCAACGTTTTGAGTGTAATTTCTTAATAATTTGTTTTTCTTGTTTAAACGATCGATGAAATGATGGGTTCGGGTTGGTGAAGCTTTCTCACAGGCTGATTTAAGTTCTGCGATGAAGGTTAAGAATATTGAAGTCGTTGATGGATTTTGAAATAAGCCGGCTGAAAACAAGTCTTTACCTGTGACGAAGGAATCTGGATATCTCGCTTTGACTAAGGCGTATAATCCATCTTCTGATCGGAAATCCTAGATGATGTTGTGGTTAGAGGAAATGGCTCGTTGGTGTTTATAGGACCTACGGGTATTCCACTTGAACAACTGATTCCTGCACCGCTGACTACTAAAGCTCGTCTACATTTTACGATAGCGTTTGAGATGTCTCTTAAGGTTGACCTAGCAGAGAAATCCGAATGATCCGTGGAGGAGAGTAAGTGATTTAAAGGGAGTGTAAGTGGCATGATGCCGTGGAGCGTGGTTTGATAGGCAGCAAGGGTGTGAACAAAGGTGTAAGTTGTATGTATCTCCAAGAGTTGGCAGGATGTATGTATCTGAGAAGTTGAACGAGAGAGGAGAGAAGAAAAGAGCGTATGGAAGAAAGAAAGTGAGAGGTATAAGTGAAAGTGAACGAGCAAGATATGTGTATTTTGGTGTGTTACTGGTGAATGCTGATGTTGTTGTTGTTGTGTGCCAAAGTCACTTTTAAAGGACAGTCGCGCCTCTTTAATTCTTACGTAAGCTTCAAGGCGTGATTCGTGTGATCTTGAATTCCAAGCTCATGGATTCATACTATACTGCCTGTATACTACACATTCATACGACACGAATACATGCATGCACAACACTATATACAACAAACACTAGCTTCCCAAAACATCCCAAAAAAATCAAAACTAAATCAAATCAATCAATCCAACACAAAACCTCCTCCAAGAATCCCTATCAACCGGTTTCCCCTCCCAAACCCTCCCCTCAGAATCAATCATCTCGACCTTCAAAGAAGGTCCACCAACCATCCTCATCAACCCAAGAGCATCACTTTCGAATCCAGTTTTTCCAATGAGATCGATAAGAACGATTTTAGACTGTTGGTCTAGAATGAATGATTTGTTGAGATCCGTTAATCCACTTTTGATACCTGTGTTGGAACGTTCGAAATGACCTTGTGAACTCGGAAAGTTTATTTTCGTTGTTTCGCGGTATTGGTATTCTGGGGAGATTGGACCTGTGTGATAATTTATTGTTACTTCTTTGAGGGTTTGGGCGTTGATTGGGTGTGATGATGGGTTAGGGCCTGGGTTTTGATTTGAGTCATTCATGACTAAAGTGATCGATTGATATTCGAGTCCCGACGAATAGAAATACCTTTGCGATAGGTGTGTGGTAGATAACACGAATTTGGACAAAATTGATAGAGCGATCAAATTCTGATTATCGTCACTATTGGTTCAATATGCAGAAGTGAGATAGATCTACAGAATTCAATAACCGTCTTACTTGGTATTTGTGGCTTAAACCTTGCAAGTGGCCAGTGGCGGCAACATTTCCTCGAACATTATCAATAGAGTACTTGTAGTACATCTAAACTTCGATTGCAAGATCAACCTCGCGATCACGGTCACAGCTGAAAATGATGAATGATGAATGATGAACAACCTCATTTGGTCGTCAAGCAGGACAAACCCTAAATGGCACTATCATCATCTCTGAGAGATGCCATTCAACTCGATCTCACATACACATCCTTTAACCACGTTGAGAAGTATACACACCACCTCATACACAGCTTCAATCAAGAGCGACATCAAAAAGGTAAAGGCCCCGAGCAACCATGTTACGCTACGTCAACTTTGATACCTCCATCCTACTTGGGTTGATTATAAATCTTCGTTCCACTCCATTTCACCGATCCTACCTTCCTTCTCTCACTCTCACTCTCTTCTTCATTACGATAAATCGGAACTCAAAATGCCAAAACAAACGATTGAAAATAAATCCTTAGGGTTCATAAGTTGTACATCATGGTAAGTCAAAGTTCAGAATCTCGGTGGCAATGGTGAATCACCCCCATCCCTTGTCCCTTTGTTTGAAAAAGGCATTGCTGATGAGACCTGACTGAATTTGCCTTTAGTCGATCAAGGAAAATTAAGTGTTCAGGTGAAAGACCTAATTGTATGAATTGTTCCAGAAAGGGGTTGAAATGTGAATACGATTTAGTTTCAAAAAGAAGAGGTCCGGATAGAATGCCTGGTGGTATGTCAAATCGTTCAGCCAATCCCTCATCTGTCATGGGAACTGAACTTGTGGTTATCAATTTCTAGGTCGACTTAAATCAAAAGCAGGAACGTTCGTTCATGCATTCGGATCCTCCAAAAAATCAACTCGTTCAAATTCAAATACCAATTCACCTACCGAATTCAATCCATTCCAAAAACCCAACCTAGACGACAGCAACAGCAACAATAACAACCTACAGATCTCATTCATCAATTCAAACGAAAACACGTACAGAACACATGAAAGAGATCTACTTGAACATCTTCGATCACCGAAAAGTAGAGTTGGGATTCATCAGCTGTTGGACATTTCTATGCCGCTTTATATCCCTCCTGGGAATTTAACTGAAGCGTCGGAGGGATGGTGGAGTTGGACTTTTGATCAATTATCGAATAATCGTCAGGAAGCTTTGAACATGATTTACAACCATTGTCAAACTTTGTACGTCTCCCCCAGTCCCCACGCTGACCTAGATTAGTTTCTGCGATCCAAACATTTGGTACACCTTCATCCACCGTGGTTTATTTTTTCAATCTTTCCTACAAGATTCAAAAAGAATTCGGACACCCCCTCATGTGATTTTGGCGATTCTCGCCCATGTAACTTTTATGACTGAAGGGAAAACTTTTATGGGTCAATTGAAAGCTATGAAATTCGTTGATGAAGCTAGGAAGATTATTGATTACGCTATCCAAGCTGGATCTAGGGATCCTGATTTGGTTCAAGTAAGTGAGAGCACGGTACTGATAATACTGTCCAATGAATATACACTCAACTGACATGCCAACTTTTCAGGCAGAATTACTAGTCACCGCTTTCGAATATTTACCCCATCTGTTCAATTCTCCATTACGATTGATATCAGCCCTGACCCACACCGACACATGTGCGCAAGCCTGTCTAATCCCAGATTTAGACATACAAAATCCACTAGCTCAAGCCAACACCAGAATTTTAGATTTACCAAGAGCGAAACAACATTCACCTCATGATTCAAATCCAAATCCGAACATGAGTCCACAATTTAGATGTTGGATCTCAACACCTACTTGGTCACATTTAGATGATGTCACTGAGATCAAGAAAGAAGAGATGAGAAGAATGTGTTGGTCGCTTAGTGCTATGTCTGCTAGTTTCTCTATTTTCAGACTTAGAACTGGTAGATCGACTGCTATTCCTAAGAGTTCTAATCCGATTTACGTGAGTCTACGAGAAACTGCATGTCAAAGTAGCATACCCTGACCTCAACTTACAGTTCAGATTGTTGTTTCCAGGAGAAGCAGCTTGTAACAATACAGAAACTCCTGATAGTGGTAAAACCACAGTCTGGGCTCTGTACCATAGAACAGTCACGATCATGTAAGTCATCAATTTCAATCTTTGGAATTGAAAATGAATACACGACTATGTCACTTCAGGTACGAAACGATCTTCGCAATCGACATGCCATCAAAAGAGAAACAAGCTTTCATATCCGAATTGAAAGATATCGAAAAGGATTCTGCTATATTCGCGATAACTCCGTTTAGGAATTATGCACTTTTAACAAAAGACATGGTTGTTGGTGAGTAGTATCTGTACCTACAATCCATTCATCAAATCTAACAATGATTGACTACAATCTCATACTATAGCCACGCTGAAGGAATTAGGAGCCTTCGATCAAAGTAGAGTAGGGGTTTATTTGCAACATACCAAAATCGCTTTGATGGCTATGGGGAATCCTCAATCTGGTCTCCCGGGATTATTGGATAAACCAATGATGTGTTGGTGGTACGTGTTGACTGCTTTAGCGTGAGTCAGAATCGGTTTCTCGCATATCTTTTTACTGTAATCATGTTGACACTGTCATCCTCAGAGTTGTCGATTATGGTAAATGGCCAATCTTTTACGAACAAGTTAACATCATTCTTCAATTAATTTATCAAGGTATTGATAGTGTTACTGCTATATGGCCTTGTCCCGGTGAGTAGTCTAACATGATTACCGTGGATAAAGTTCGGATGTTGAAGATAAAAACCAAACAGTTCTTGAATACGCTTTGGAAGTTGTAAGAATGAAACATCAAGAGGTGTTGTATGGTAGGAAAGTTCATGGTCCTTGGCTTCTTGGATTTGATTTCGAGTAGATGAGACTGTCGGGTAATTGTACTTGTGTTTGAGAGTATTATTGTAGTGTATATATATCTCAGGAAGAGAAAGAGAAGAATAAGGATGTGATTGGGGTTGATTACTGTACATGATATAGATGCTAGCTCTACGAATACTTGATACATGCACCAAGTTGTTCTTTCGCCACCGATCTCGCTCTCACGCACTCGGTCGGTCGATTTTGTTTCAGGTTACTTACAGTTACAGTGAGCTACGAGTGCCGTATGAGAATAATCTATTCTTGTTCTACTCCTTTGTTCTTCTGTTTTTAATAGTAATTAGAAGATAGAGTATCCCTTTCTTCTGTTCATTGTTAATCAACTCAATTGTCATTTCCTACAGATCAACTATAAAAACAATACACCGAATCCTATGGACACAACCTTACTATCTCTCTTATCATTTTGTATATACACTCTGATCGTATCAATCTTAATCACCTCACTAGTCCTTCTCTTCATCCATCACAGAAATCATGAGATCACATTAATCTGTCCAGACATCAATCTCCAATCAAACAAAACAAATACCCAAGAATTAGTTGAGAAATATTGTAAAAGTTTTGAAAAAGGTTTTAAACCAAGTTGGTGGTTACCTACGTAAGCTATTCTTCTATTATTTTCTTGATGGTGATAGCTCACACGACCAACAGTGGACATGCGCAAACCATTTATTCAGCTTTGGCAAACTTCTCAAAAGATGATCCAGTTACTTATCAAAGGTAAGCCCGAAATCCACTACATAGAAAGCTAACCATCAAAGACATCTTCTAAGATTACCTGATGGAGGTACCATTGGGATTGACTGTTGTTTCCCCAATGATTTACTTCCCGACGCTCCTATCGTCATTATCAATCATGGACTTACTGGAGGTAGTCATGAGAGTTATGTACGAAATTTAGTTTTCTGGATTACCAAACCCTACGAGGAAGGTGGTTTGGGTGGTAGAGCTGCCGTCGTTAATGTAAGTCATCTATTGCTTATAACTCACCAACGACTCCAGTTTCGTGGTTGCGCATCAACACCTATAACCTCACCACATCTTTATTGTTCCGGCACGACACTTGATACACATACCACTACCACTTATTTGGCGAGTTTGTTCCCTAATGCTCCACTGTTTGGTGTTGGGTTTTCATTGGGTGCTGCGGTCATGACTAGATATCTTGGTGAACAGGGTGATAGATGCCGCTTAAGAGCTGCTTCAGTTTTATGTTGTCCGTTGGAATTACAGGAGATGAGTGCAAAGTGGGTCATCAACATGGCATCAAAAATATCTTTGCTAACACCCCAACCCAAAGACTAGATTCGAGATCCTTCTTCCCCCGAATGTATTCTTTAGCAATGGCTCATAAAATGTTGAAATCTCTTACACCCCATTTACTCCAAACCTCACCGCTCTGTTCACCAGCTTCACATCTCCATCCATATATTTCAACAATATTAGATCTACCTGCAAGATATCGTTGGACGTTACGTGCTAGTCATGTTACTGAATTCGTCGTTGCGAAAGTTGGAGGTAGTTCTCCACATTTCCCTTTTGAGGGTTTACAACAGTTTCTAGAATGGGCTTGTCCTTCCGGTTGGATTGGTCAGATTAGACGGTAAGTTTTCATTCACTGTTTTGTAACATTTACTTATATCTCTCAGACCGACTTTAGCTATTTCAGCATTGGACGATCCGATAATTTCAGGAGGTACGTTAATCCCACGACCAACCACTAACGAAAAGATTGTCTACCAATATCAACCGTCCGTGCATCATCTCATTTCGTTCTAGCGACCGTCCCCGAAGGTGGACATTTAGGTTGGTTCGATGGACCACTGAGAGGTCCAGACAAACATCGACGTTGGCATGTTAAACCGGTCATGGAATTCTTACGTGGTTGTTTCAACGAGGTTAAGGATTCGGACTTGGTTTTGGATGAGATTGTTAATTTGAAGGATGGCGAGGGGTGGTGCGAGGTTGATGGGGCTCGTTGGAAGGTCGTTGGGATGGATGAGATTTAGATATTCAGAGTCACTGGTGACTTTGGACGTAGATTTTTTAGATAGATGTATATAGATTTAAATAGAATTGTTTTTTGTATATATAGAAATCAGTTTGTCGAATGAGAATTGTATTCATTATAACATGTTTTTGGTTTATTGTAACCCTTTCTTCAATGCTGTCTCGAAAGAAAGTATAGAATCTCGATATCTGGAGGGATGTCAATAAGACAAGAAGGGTCGGTGGGTAGGGTACTCACGCAATCTGTTCTCTATAATAACTTTCCAAAAGCAATCTCTCACTTTCTTTGAATCGTTTATGCATACTGATCAAAATCCATAGTATCGATATCAATGCTAAGGAAATGTTTTCAATTATTCTTCTTGTGATTCTGGTATGAAGTTAACTTACAGACGATGAAACAGATTATTGAAATTATATAAACTGATTTTGAGATTTGAATTTCTTCTTTGGGGTAACATAGATTGGAGCTACAGTTGGACTTTGGACTATCAGAGATAAAAAACGGACTGGAAAACTTACGCTCTCACATTCCCTATCTTCTTGACATGATCCGTAAAGTCCTTTAAACGGTTGACAAGTGTTATTCGAATATACATCCTAAACTCGTCAATCCAAATCAAATGGTTCTACAGTGTATGAAATGATCTTACGCAGTATCCCTCGTTGGGTATACAGTTATCACGAGCAATCCAGATGGTGGTTATTTGGCTCGTAATGTTTTTACCGGTATATGACTATCTTCATCAGAAATTGAACAATAATCGTTTTGGAGTAGACGAACAGTGTTTTCCAGTAGACAAGATGAATTTAACGCTGCATCCCTCAAACTCCACTTCCCATCAGTAAATAATACTTGAAATCTCATGATTCACTCACATACACGATCCTAATAAACAGATTTCAGAAAATTCCTCAGAAGATACAGAACATTGATCTAAATCATTCGGATCAACACCAAAACAAGAAGTAGAAAGAGATTGACTAACCATCCCGATTCAATTCACACAACCCACCAAGATTTTTTTGGGGTTGACAAATCGATCCATCGTCCGGACAATAACTCCCTAGAGGACATTGGGAAGGGATGGTTAGATTTCTGTTGATAGAAGAAGAAAGAAGATATTGATCTCGTCTTTGTCGTGGTTTTAGCCACTTTTGGTTTACTAAAAGTGCGTGGGTATACTTACCGACAGGTTTTGGGTTGACAGGTGTTATTGGAACTACAATCTGATGGTCATGTCGAGGTGTCATCGACTGGTTAGTAAATATTGGACATTGCTTTTTTAGGGGGTGAGAGAAAACCCCCCGACTTACATCCAAACACGTCACATTGGGTTACTAAGGCTTTAGTGGCGTTGGACAAGTGATTAGCTGTGATTGAACAGTTCGAACCTATCGGTAATCTCGCTTCCACTACTGTAAAAAAGATGATGAAGGGGATGTACAGATTAAAGATCATTGTTGGGACTTTGTAAGTGATTGAATGGAATTCTTCTATGATTCTCTTAATGGAATAATCAATGGTCGTTGTATGATTCGTGTCAAACTGCGATCAAGCCATTCACTTTTTTGGTTTATAAAAGAGGCTCTGGCCCTTATTTTCATCGTAGGATAGCAAGGAAGGAAATACCATTTCGAGGACGTAGCCGTTTCTACCATTTCGTTGACATTGACCAGACAATTCTTTTCTCCAGAAAGTGTGGTGGTTACCAGGTCGGAACCTGGTGTGGGGATCGAACCCGAACCAAATTTTAGGCATCACACGGAGAATTGCGGCAATAGACTTTTTACGGCGGCGGCCACCGTGATAATCGTAGAATATAAAGTATGGTGGATAGAATCACAACAACCTACAACACAACCCCAAACCCACCATGGCCTACGGATCAATCCTGCCCCCACTCCAACTCGCACCTCTCCCAACACTCTCCTTCCCCCTCCCAAATGAATTGACACTAACAACCCATCCTGTCGAAGGTTCCAAAGCACCAAAAGAAGTTATCGAATATTTATATAATATATTCGCTGAGGAGTTGGCTGGTACGTTCCCCCCCCCCCCCCCCCTGGTACGTATTCAGTAACTGACGCAGGGAGATAGGAGGTAAAACCTACCCCCAAGAGGGACCAATGGATTTAGACGGTTTCATCGCGTATTTCTTTAATTCAACTACTATCATTGGGGTTGTTCATCATACTTCTCCTGCTGGATTGGAGATGTCCTTGGAAACTGCTATTAACGGGAGGAATCTTGAGGAATGTATTGGAGGTTGTTATTACATGTTGGTCAATTTTTCTGTCTTGGATTGAACAAAATCATTGATCTGTCGATTCAGTAAACCAAATTATCCGGGTCGAAGTAGTCATGTAAGTATATCAATTCAAATTCTTGATCTAAATTTCTTGCTAGAACTGATAAATTTGGCTTTTGAAATAGAATTGTGTAGGTTCCGTTATGCTTACCGTACACTCATCAAACAGAATGCCGGATTCATCGTACCACCCTCTCAAAGAGGTCGTAAAATGGGTGTAGCACTTGGTAAAAGTTATTTAGAATATGCACCGAAATTAGGTAAATCCCCTCCTCCCCACCTTCATTGATAAAACTGATAAAACATCTCCAGGATACCGTGCTAGCGTGTTCAACTTAGTTTACAAAAGTAAGACCCCTCTCTCCCATCCCTCAACCTTGGGTTAATATACTAACAGGAGTCTGCCAGATAATCTCGCGTCGTTGAGAATCTGGGATCAGTTGGGGTTCCAGAGAGTCGGTCTTATACCCAACGCAGGGAAACTTAAGACTGGACCGAACGGCGCTGAAGAATATGTAGATGCAGTGGTTGTTTATAAGAGTTTCGTTTGATTTTGGTCATGTCACTGTAACTAGTTACAAAGCGGTTTTACGAATTTCTTTCGTAGACCCTTCTTTATCAATGATATCAGGAATCTCTAGTGGTTTAAAGATATTTTCCCTGTAAAATTTCAACTCGTTGATACTAGCTCTTATATCGTCTAATGCACTGTTTTTTATTAGTTGAAGAAGATGGATGGGACCTACCGATGAGATGATTCCTTCTTCCTACTTTCTTTCTCTTTACGGATGGTGTTGGGATACCAACGTCTAGCTATTTCCTATAGATTTCAGTGGAGTATGATTGAGGATTTCTTTACCTTAACCGAACTAACATCTAAGCAAGGATTCAGCATTGAACATAAGAAAATGGTTTTTATAAGAGAGAGGAAACCTACCCAAAATCCTGTATGATAGATGTTTCATGACATCAGGCATTCCAACCAATAAGAACCTGCCAAAAAAAGCAAAATCAATGCACGAACTCAAGTCGAAAATCCCACGACCTACGCACCTCATATCAGCATGAACAGAACTACCAGCCAACAACCCATCCCCCTTTTCAGGTATCCATTTCTTTATATACTCCAAAACGAACTGGGTTACCTGTTCATAAGTGAACGGTGAATTAATACATTGTTCGGTAAGTCCAGAAATTCCATGTTGGTTCGTACACCATTCACCCATCCTACGATACCAAGTCACTTAATATGAAAGGAAAAAGTGGAAATGCGAGCTTACTGATCTAAAACTTCTTTTGGGGTTTGGATAATATATTCAATACCTTCATCTACGGGTTCCAAGTTCCCGTTAGTGATTATCACGGCTATTTCTATGATTCGGTCGGTTTTGGTGTCGAGACCTGTCATCTGGGGGTTAGTTGGGATGGGGTTTCGATTTACTTCACAATCTATCTGTTGGAATTTGATTAGTTTTGGGGACAGTGGGATGGGACTTACCCAGACCAACGGTCCTTCATCGTATGTGAGGGGTTTTGGGTTTGTCATTGTGATAAGTTTTCCAAGTTTGTAGATGTAGATGGAAATTGATTTGATTAGACTGGTGGTTAACCTCCACTTTGGTGGCAGTTATAGCATTGCAACAATTCACAGTCACTCAGAACAGTGAGAATACAATTCTGGATTCAATCGTAAAGAGATATGACTAATGATACATAAGAGTACATCCACGAAATAACGACAAATCAATCTCAAGCTCCACCCGTCCCCTCAATGCAAGCGCGGTTTTCTATCCTCCCTATCCAAACTCCTATCCCTCCTTCCACTTCTATCATCTCCACGTCCAGGTCCATCTCGATCACGACGTCTCTCGTATTCCCTCTCACGCTCACGATCCCTACGAGGAGGAGTTACAGATCTCGACCTTGACCCTTCCTTCTTGACATATCGATCATCTTTCCGTTCACGTTCACGTTCATGAGATCTATCTCTATCCCGATATTCTCTTCGAGGTGACCTTTCCCTATCCCTACTATCTCTCCTGGAGTCGTATTCCCCACGATCCCGATGCGACTTATGTCTCCTCTCAGATCTGACTTTGTCACGTTCTTCCCTTCGAACTTCTTTTTCGGCTTTCTTCAAGGCTTTCTGTTCACGTCGAAGTCTAAAATACTTCGTTAACGAACCACCCAATAATAGAACAGTCAAACACACTCACTCTTTCTCACGTCTTTTCTCCTCCCTCTCCAATCGTTCAATCTCCTCCTCCCTCTCCCCCTTCTTCACCGGTACACTATTACTACCCGTCCCCACCCCATCACCATCAGCATCACCATCCCGATTCCTAACAGCAGGAGCGAAACCCAACGCAACAGCCAAAGCGTCTTCCTCCTGTTCCTTCAATTTCCTGATCTCCTCCTTCCTAGCGTTTTCGGCTTTGGTCTCATCGGATTCTAGAGGGTCACGGGCGTACCAATGGATATCTTTTTTCGATTGCCATCGTCCTTGAGGGGCGTTGACGGTGTGTCCAAGGTAGTTCTCTTTGATAAATGATTGTTAGTGTTTATAGATGGGGTTTTAGATTTGTTAGGATTTACCTCGATGTTGATCTGCTTGAACGGCTGACCATCTGTTCAAGTTGTTTAGAGACCAGTCGGAGGAGTTCTCAATGCTACTTACCTGAATTCTCCTTGACCACCACGAGTTCCTGTTGATTGGTTTGTCAGTTTGCTGAGAGGAGGGAAGCTTGCTTTTTAGACTCACCTCCTCGTACAGGACCGTCGTACATTGTGAATAACAGATAAAGTTGAAGTGGAAGTTGAAGTTGAGGTTGAAGGTGTAATGGATTGTAAATACTCATAGAAGCTAAACTGCAGCCACAGTCTATATTACCGATTTACACCGAACCTACCTGCGCGTTGCATGTCTCCCTCCTTCCCCCTATGCTGTTGTTACCAGTGATTTACATCTTACATTCTATTCTATTTCACTCCTTATACTTACCATCCCCCTCAGTCATATCGACCCCCACCCTTCAGCTCACCCCTCCCTCAGCAATAACCAACCCACCCACCACAACGACAGTGACGGTCTAATCACTCGAATCCAGATCCAATTCCAACCTTCACTCGCAAAAGGAGATCAAATCAAGTCTCCCTCCAGGTCGTCCTCCACCAATCAATTCAAAGTACAACACCAAAACCCTAGAATCTAATCAGAAATAATAAAGAATGGGTGTGGTATCAAGTTGTTGTAAGTCTTCACTAAAGTCCCTTTCTTGTGGACTTATCACCACATCTTACCCCAACTAACCTGCGTTCCTAGGTGGACCAAGGCGGAATAACAGCTATGAACCATTATTACTCGAGAACGAAAGAGAAGCCGTAGCAGATTTACTTCAATATCTAGAAAGTAAGTCATCTCATCAACCATCCTTAACTTCCTTTCATCAATTGACATCAATGACTTAGACCGAACAACGACCAATTTCTTCACTGGATCACCATTAGCTGCTCTAACAACTTTATCATTCTCCGATAACGTGGATCTACAGCGTTCAGCTGCGTTGGCGTTCGCTGAAATCACGGAGAAAGAAGTTAGAGAAGTCGGTCGTGATACTTTGGATCCTGTTCTCTATCTTTTGACTAGCCATGATTCGGAAGTTCAACGAGCTGCTAGTGCAGCTTTAGGTAATCTGGCTGTCAATGGTAAATACGATTTTTGGAATGTGAAAAAGGAATTATAGCTGACAATATGGTTCAGCTGAGAACAAATTACTCATTGTTTCTTTGGGTGGTTTGGAACCTCTCATTCGGCAAATGCTTAGTCCAAATGTTGAAGTTCAATGTAACGCAGTTGGGTGTGTTACGAACCTTGCTACTCATGGTCAGTTAGCCGTTATTTTCATATCAAAATAGAACTGACTCTTAGATAGACGAGAACAAGACGCAAATTGCGAAATCAGGCGCTCTCGTACCTCTTACACGTTTGGCTAAATCTAAGGATATGAGAGTACAAAGAAACGCTACGGGAGCTTTATTGAACATGACACATTCTGGTAAGTCTCTGCTTAATTCGCGTTCCGGACGAAATCTGACCAATTGTAGATGAAAATCGACAACAACTCGTCAACGCCGGTGCAATCCCTGTTTTGGTTGGTTTGCTCAATTCGACTGATACCGATGTTCAATATTACTGTACGACGGCTTTGAGTAATATCGCAGTTGATGGTAAGGATTTTCGAATACGCGAATAGACGACAAGCTGACATCGTATTAGGAAACAATCGAAAGAAGCTCGCTCAAACTGAACCAAAACTTGTCCAAAGTTTGGTGGCTCTTATGGAAAGTCAGAGTCTGAAGGTTCAATGCCAAGCCGCCTTGGCTCTACGAAACTTAGCTAGTGATGGTGAGCTACTTTGTGTGATCTCCAGGTATCTCAAGCTGACAACAAATCAGAACGCTACCAGCTGGAAATCGTTAAAGCGGACGGTCTCAAGCCCCTTCTTCGACTCCTTCATTCATCCTACCTACCTCTCATCCTCTCCGCTGCAGCATGCGTCCGCAACGTTTCTATTCACCCTGCTAACGAATCGCCAATCATTGATTCTGGCTTCCTTCAACCACTTATCGATTTATTGTCCTTTGACGAGAATGAAGAAGTTCAATGTCATGCTATCTCCACCCTTCGAAATCTCGCTGCATCGTCTGAAAGAAATAAGGGTGCTATCGTTGAAGCTGGTGCTGTTGAAAGGATTAAGGATTTGGTTTTGACTGTTCCACTCACTGTTCAAAGTGAGATGACAGCTTGTGTCGCCGTTTTGGCTTTGAGTGGTGAGTCATTTGTTGTTTGTGATTAAGACATCAGCTGATTCAACATAGACGAACTCAAACCCCAATTATTGGAAATGGGTATTTGCGAAGTTCTCATTCCTTTGACCAACTCTCCCAGCGTTGAAGTTCAAGGAAACAGTGCAGCAGCTTTAGGCAACTTGTCATCCAAGGCTGCTGAGGATTATGCACCATTTAATGAAGTTTGGAATAAACCTGATGGAGGACTTCATGCTTATTTGGTTCGTTTCTTGAGTAGTGCAGATACGACGTTCCAACATATTGCTGTCTGGGTAGGTTCAATCTCCGTCGAAGGTGACAATTGCTAACACCTCACAGACCATTGTTCAATTACTTGAATCAGAAGACGAACAATTATCATCCAACATCCGTTCATCACCAATTTTAATTTCTTCAATCAGACAACTCGCCGCTTCACCTCCACCCTCAAGATCCGGTGGACGTAGACAAGACACCTCAGGCTCAGCTGGATCAGATGATGATCTAGACGATATGGGAGACGGAGATGGTGAAGGTGAAATCGCATCGCTCGCAAGAAGAATTCTTGATTTAACGGAAGATGCGGGAGATGGAACTGGAGATGGAATAGGTAGAGATGGAGATGACGAGGATGATGTAGATTCGGGTAGATTCGGTCGACGTGAGAGAGAGATTGGTGAGGAAGAAAGTAACGAGGGTGTACCTGTTGGAAGTCAAGGGACTGGAATGGGAATGCCTGATCATGCGGCTTTAAGAGCTAGCGTTCATCAAGCTTTTACTAAAGGGATAGGACATAAGTAGGGAGGGAGGAGGAAGTGGGGGTGATTTCGGTTTGATTCAGTTTATGGGATAGGATAGGTGTTTTGTTCGGTTTTTTTCGTTATTCGATTATGATAAGATAAGATGATTGTATGTATACGATATGACAAGACAAGAAGAAGTTGAAGAAGCTGTGCGTGCGCCCTGGGATAGTAATGTTTACTATGTTTGAGTGGTGCCTTAAAATAGACGTCACAAGTCGATCGCCTTTTCCTTTCACTTCCGCTCACCCAGCACCCACCCCCACACATCGTATCCTTATCAGAAGGTAGATAGAACATAACATACATACATACTTAACATCTTAATAAATACTATCCTCAAAGCAACACCCACAATGGCCTGCGGTTCAGTAAACTTCACTTCTTCATACGTCACCTCCGTCTTATGTGGATCAGAAATTAATCCAGGGATACTTCAAGCAGCCTGTCGAACGACGATAACCACACCATCAGCTTTGGGATGTAACTCTCCAGATGGGACTTTTGTATGTGGAACTCAAGCTTGTGAGTTTGCAATATTGCACCAACTATAACATCGAATTAACAAACCACTTGTAATCTAGCTGCAACTCTCGATGTCAATCTCTATATCCTAGGTGTAGAAGCTTGTGTCTGTTCATCAACAATCTCCGCTAACGGTTCGTTAACCCCAACAAATCTTTATAACGGGTCATCATGTCCACAACATGTTTGTGATGGTACCATCCCTTACACTTGTTTGAACAAGATCCCAGTAGTCGCTAGTGGAGCTACACTTCATTATACATCTCCTTTGTCTACTTCTACAGCTGTTAGTTCAGCTTCAGCTTCTGGCAATAGTGTTAATCATGGAGCGATAGCTGGGGGTGTGGTAAGTTTTATTTTTCGTTCAGAGGATTTGTTTCAGATGATTGATATCTTTAATCTTTAGGTTGGGGCATTAGTCGTCATCGGTGTGGCCATTGGATTGGGATTATGGTTCTGGAAAAAACGTAAAAATCAGAATTCGTAAGTAACCCCTTCCCAATCTTGAATCACATAACAGTCAATCTAACAATAAAAAGAAATCCTACCATCATCCCATACAGATCAGATCCCAAACCAGCCTATAAAATGGATACCCTATCCCCACCACCACGTTCTGATCCATTCACGAAACTTGAAGATGACGCTGCAGCAACAGCCCCAGTTAGAAAGGATAGTATCAAACGTAAACCTGCACCATCTTTCGTTCCCGAGAATCAAGATTTCGAATCTTATCAATACGGTTCAGAATCTCATGATGGAACAACGTCCGATCAGCGTGATGCTAATCCGTTCGAGGACGGTAACCCCTTCGTTGATGGTGTACCAAGAACTCCTCCTCAGGTCTCTCAACGTCCTCCAAGGCAATACTTTGCTTCTCCATAGGACTAGGGAATGGTGTTTGTAACTGAGCGCGGGAGGATTTCTTGGCTGTCCTTGGCTATTTTGACTCGTGTTCTTGTTCTGTTTTGATCTTTTAAAGTATAATTTATAGTTGTGTGATGTTTCTGAATCTGTTTGTAGTTGGTTCTTGTATGAGGGTAATCAGTCGAGTTTGTATTTGAGACGATGTATGTAGGAGGTGATTGACTTGAAGCGATTAGGTGGTAACGACCAGAGTGGCAGCCTGGAAATGTACCATTTCTCCGTCAATCTCCTTCAAAGCTGACAAACCTAGAACTCTAGCATGCATTGCTATCTGCTGATGACATACGCGTTCAATATGAGTATCCTAGGAATCGCATGGAGTTGCGTGAATGACGAAATAATGAAGTAGAGTTACTTACCCAAATACTCTTTAATTCACACCACCATTACCATTTCCGGCCACCAAAAAGATGGCGCGACTGATTTTTTCAGTCACCACCCAACATGCCATCTTTGAAATTCAACATCCACAGTCACAACACCACTACACCACCGCGAATCACTCACCTACGTGCTTTCGAAATAACATTACTGCGAACACGACTGAAAATTGTCTGTACATGGTAACTTCAGGTGCTTGATCGACGTGAATATGATATAACCTTTTTACAATGTATACCCGGCGCATGGCGGGAGAAGATGTTTTTGATATATCTCTTGGGATAGGTTGAGTTGCCCTTACGACATTGAGGGATGACCTTGGGATTTCTTGGAATCATCTTAAGAATTGCTTAACGTTTCTTTCTTCACTTCTAACTTCTTAACTTCAATTCGAGCTGGTTCTCTATACTATCATAAACTCTGAATCCAACTTCTCACAGCTCAGCGAGCAAACCACATTCTTTTCACCCAAAAACAAACCAACACTTTTTAATCGGCCGGTCCAATCCCAAAAACAATCAAAGTACTCCCAACGAAAATGCAAATCTTCGCTTTGATCCCCTTATTACCATTACTGGTATCGGTGACAGCTTTCAACCCGTTTTATCCACCTAAATACACCACGGAACAATTGAATTCCAGAGCGTATCTAGAGGAATACGGTCGACAACAGCTTCAATCCAATCAGAGAGATGGACGGTTCAAAGGAACCAACCCTAGAAGTCTCCATCCGGAACAGTTCATCAAACATCAAGAACATGATTATGGGAGAGCGGCAATATCGGATTCAGATGTGAGAGCTGTATCAGCTGGAGCTGGTGCTGGAGCTGGTGCTGGTGCACGAGTCGAAGTGTTCATGAAACCACATCACAAATCTACTACTCCACCTATCTCTGATCGAGATTTACATTTTGAAATCAAGAAACGTCGTTTGGCGGAGGGCAGGGGTCCAGTCGTTAAACGTGTCAAGAGAGCTACTGGAAGATGTACGGTTTCTGGTTCGAGCTCTGCTGTTGCTTCAGCCACGACTTCTGGAAGTTCAAGTTCGACTTCGGCAACGGTTTCATCAAGTTCTGCTGTGATTTCTTCTTCATCTGTCCTTCCTTCGTCTTCGTCATTGAACTCTCCTCAATCAAGCTCACTCGCTGCCTCCTCACAATCACCTTCATCGGTTGTTCAATCAAGTTCAGCTGTTTTCTCCTCTTCATCATCCTCCTCTTCGATATCAAGCTCAGTCGTCCCCTCTTCATCATCTTCGTCGACTCAACAATCGAGTTCGAGCTTATCGTCATCGAGTTCAAGCTCCTCGACCCCAGTTGCCTCCCCCTCCTCCTCATCCTCATCCTCATCCACACGAATCAGTTCTTCATCCACACATTCTTCATCTACCAGTTCTTCAGCAGCTGCCGCTTCATCCTCAGCAAGTTCTATCACCGTAGATACAGGAGGTGTAGGACCTTTCTCAGGTCACGGTACATGGTTCTACGACGGATTAAGTGCTTGTGGGACATACGACACAGATTCCATGCCTGTAAGTCAACTTCTCTCCTACTAAATCAAAGCAACAACCAACTAACAAAGATAATTTAAAGATCGTAGCAGTTTCAGCTCAACTCTTCGACAACTGGCCAGGATACAACGGATTGAACCCAAACAACAACCCAATCTGTGGTCATCATTTAGAAATCTCTTGGGGTGGTCAAACCCTAGTTGCTGAAGTTACCGATAGATGTCCAGGATGCGATATACGTTCATTGGATCTTTCGATCGGTGCTTTCGAACATTTCGCTAATCTGGGCGTTGGAGAGTTTTCAGATGGTTACACGGGTAATTTGACTTGGAGTTGGGTTAGTGGGACAGGTAGATTACCGGAAGTTACTGTTACCCAGCAAGGCCAGTAGGTTTGGTCTGACTTGGATAGATTAGACGCTGGTCGTCTTGGATGTTAGAATGACGATGAGAGGTCGTCGTTCTTATATTTATTCACATCCCGTCTAGATTTGTAGCCGTTTTATGAACAATTTATGGACTCCTGGTTTTCGAGATTGCATGTTGCAGACGATCTGGTTTCGCTGGTTGGGTAGTCTTACTGCCAAATCTTGACCATCGTGGATATCTAGTGCGCTAAATATATTACAGTTGAGGCAATGGAGACAATCATACATTATCATCAGGTATTCGTAAAGTACATACGGGTACGTTGACCGAGTGAAACTCCTATAAAGCTATGGGCGTAGGTCTATATCAATCCCAGTCGAAAACAAAAAACAAAACAGTCTTTAAGAAACTACGGTAAGTCAGATCGACCAAAAACTGTTTCAGAAAAATTCCCTCGTAGCATCGTAAGCATGAGCACCATTTCCCGGTAAAGAAGACTGATTCCCAACAGCCAACTGAGTTTTCAAAGATAATTTTTGAAACCAAAAAGAAGTTCCGCTAGTCGTAGGATTTCGTATAGTCAAACTCTCTTTGATGATCTTCCTAATCTCAACCAATCTCTCCTTTCTGATTCTTTCGTAAGATTCAAATATATCGTCATAACCGTCTTTCTCTTTGTAAACCTCTGGTGACAGTAAGGATTGGATGAGGATACCGATATCCTCCATGGCTTGAGCTGTACCTTGTCCAACTGATGGTGAGATCGCATGACAGGCGTCACCTATCAAACATACCCTTTTCGTGTGCCATTTAGGAAGATCTGGAACTTGGTACGGAGCCCAAATGATTAAATTATCGATGGTAACCTCTTTGATCAGATTGTCGATGAATTCGTTTTTGATTTTTCTGTAGTTTTTACGAAGATCTTCAAGTGGTTGAAGTGATAAACAATATTTCTTCCATGTTTCTCGATCTTTCTCTTGGGACGGGATGAACGTCGTCCATTGATAGAATTCACCTTTAGCGTCGATGGGTACGATCCAGATGGTTCCTACTTTGGTGTAAATGAAGGCTGGCGGGTTGAAACCTCTAGGTATTTTTAATCTCGATTTATCGACTACACTTCCTAGAACGATGTGATTCGTGAAAACTGGGATATGTTTCTTCCAGACTTCTTCACCTCCTAACACATGTCTTCTGACTTTTGAATGTATGCCATCAGCTCCGATTAAGATTTCACCTGTTGCAAAGGGGTAAGTCAGATTGTATCCAAGCAACGTTAACTTTGATACCGAAGATCATAAACACTCACCTTTACTCTTTGTGCCATCTTCAAAAATCGCAACAACACCATAATCATGTTCCACGATTTCTACCAAATTCTTTCCAAACTGGATATGAATGTTTTCGTTACTTTCACAAAGGTTCAACAACAATTTATGAAGTGTCGGTCGTCGAATCGCGAGACTGTTGGTATCTCTTTCACCACCTTTTCCCAATAGATCTAATCCATGGGTACCTCCAGCATGTAGTTCGATATCGTTGAATGAATAACCTAACGGTCGAATATGTTGTTCGATACCTATGATCTTATCGATGACTTTGATAGCGTTCGGTGCTAACATCAATAAACCCCCTATATCTTGAGGAGAAGATCGTTTTTCATAGAGAGTTATGGTGACTTCGAGTCGAGCTAGCGCTAAAGCTAATGAAGGTCCTGCTAAACCACCACCAATGATGAGGACGTGCATTGAGAAAGTGGGTCGATGAACTACAACCGTTTTACCAAACTTTTTACTTTAAGTACTTTAACATTATTTCTTGATCTTCGCTTAACGTGAAACGTCATGTTTTTTGATGGTTTGATGGTTGCGACGGGAAATTTCGGGTCCTTTCAACACGCTGAGTCGTAAGGTCCGAATGTCTCAAATCATTGATCGGTCATGTAGATAATGATTCAAAGACATGGATGTAAAATGATTCAGAGACATTGATGTGATTGTGATCAAAGTAGAGAGGTAATTACGAGGTGATTCTAACCGAACTGGTCGTCAAGATAGATTCGACATTGACGTGACGTGAAATTAGTCCAAAATGTCAACCTATTCCAAATCTTCAAGGGGCATTCGAGTTTTCTGGCAATATTTCAGATCTGTGTCCATTTTGAAGTGTATCGTCTTGCATCCGTAAATCTCGGTGTCCCCCTTTCCAGAACACTGTGCTTAAGAAAAAGGAATTAAAGTGAAACCCTAATCTTTGAGCCGTGTTCGATTTGACATTCGAGAATTCCGTGCGTAGACGTATTGTGCTATTTGGAAGTCTTATCTAGGAAGTCTTGATTTGGTGATCCTCTATTCCCAACTTAAGGCAGTGAAAATGACCACCAGCATTCTTGCAGCAGCAGGAGATGGACTATGTCCTTCGTCGGTACCCATTCGACACCCTCGTGTGAGTGATATCAATGAGTCTTGCTGAAGTCAATGAGACGACGCCTCGAGTGAAGAACAAGGCGAAGACTATACTTTGACTTCTCTATTCGTGTGGATAGATGTTTCTTATTGTCAGAAGTTACACCATCCATCACGACCTTCAATTAGTAATCCTATCATACTTCGAGCAAACGTGCTTCACGAAAAACGTCCAACGGAAATAACGCCACATTCATAATCTTTTGAGGGGCACATTCTGGGTGAAATGCCGGCGTGGCCTAGTGGTACGGCGTAGCTTTCCTACCTTTATTTGGTATCCAAGTAAATGATATTTTAGGCTAAGATCGTGGGTTCGMCCCCCGCCGTTGGTTTGCAACTTTTTCTCACCTCTCTCTCAGCGACGACACTCAGCGACATTGTTTGTAAGCATGCTTTATAGACTTTTTAGACGAAGATGTCATCCATGCTGAAGGTGTTGTTTGATGAATTCGGCTCGAATGTGTTGCGTTGGATGAAAGGTTTCGTTGATACACTGAATTTCGATGTCAGTGAAGAATAATCAGCGGGTTGATCGTTGCTAAGAACTCCAGTTCTGATTTGTTTGACTAGTGGTCTTCCAGTTTCTATCTCTTTTTGATGTTTTAAATGATGGACGGTTTAATCTTGCTTGCTTTCAATGCGGTTTGTTAAAACCTTGACATTTGGTCATTGGAACTTGTTGGAAGTAGACGGTTATGTCGATTGACACCAAATTACGTGGAAACTTCTCTCGAAAGCGAGAGAAAATACATGATACTGAAACAGACCTACGTTATACTATCCCCATACAGCTTATTTCCTCCTGAGTAAATTATCCTTTCAAGTCAAGAATTGACGTGTTGAATAAACGGTCGCTTTAAAGACCGCAAAAGTACCGTTCGAATTTCTGCCACGTCAACCATTATATCACAACTTTATTTTCTCCCCCCTGATATAGAGCCTTATCCATTGATCACCTGAGACGTTATCCGCCGCTATGCATAAAGTACTACACCATACATCCATATTGCATAAAAGATACACTTCTTTCCATTGTATCTTGTCTTACTAATCCTGTCAAGACATAACGACGACGACGGAGATCTAGAATCCATAAGGTCGTCTGCGTTGACGTAGTTGAAAAAACTTCTCTTGCGGTGAAGGTGAAGGTTTTTCATTCTACGTTTATACCCGGCCCCGCGGCAGGGCAACAGTACATCTCCCTTTTTGATTAGGTGATAAAATAGACTTTAATTCAACTTCAACTTCACATCTCACCAACTCAAATCAACAACTCGCAACAACGAGGGCATCTATACTATACCTATAGGTGTCCTCTTATCATATCCATATCCTATTCATCATGGAGATCAGAGCTTTACTCAACGATGTAGACGTAGACGTTCCCACCTTCAAATTAAAATTCGAATCTACACCCACACCACCGCCGAAAAGATCTCGTGATGATGAAAACGTTGAAAACAGATTGTCGCGTGCTGTCTTTCCACGACTTGAATTTCATATGGACGTCAAGCAACTGGACGATAACCATGGTGAAGGACCTAGTAGACTTCGAGATACTCCTATTCAATTACGTGGGGGTGGAAAACCACCTAAATCAATTCCACGTCGGGTTAGAGCTCAAACTCAACCTCTTACCGATGTTGATACCCAAACTCCAATCAGAGGTCATCGAACTCGAACCCCAACTCATACATCAAATAAGAAACATAGAACTAGAGCTCAAGCACGTCGATCATCAATTCAATCAGACACTTCTTTGGAAGCTATCAACACCGAATCCATCGCTGTCAAGAAAGAGATTACGAGATTAGGGCTAGGTTTGAGAGACGTCACTGGAGATGGGAATTGTTTGTTTAGAGCTTTGGCGGATCAACTTTGGGGTGAAGGCGGTAGACATTTAGAAATTCGTAGAGTCGTTTGTGATTATCTTGAAACTCATAAGACAGCTGGTGAAGCTGGTGAAGGGATGGAGGGGTTCGTGGTTCCTTTTCTTCAAGAGAAAGAGGATTACGATGGTTATGTGAAAAGAATGAGGGAACCTAGTGAGTTTAGCTATAGTTTACTGGGAATCATGCTTATCGGGATTAGAACAATTCGGTAGTCACATTGAGATCCAAGCTGCTTCGAGGGTGTTCAAACGTAACGTGAGAGTTGTGATGAGTAGTGTAAGTTCTCGTTTGACGACCCTTCTGACGTTATGTTTAGACATCGTTCACGATAGTGTGGGAGAATGAATCCACCTCTCGTGCAGAATCTCAAACACAGTCTAGAGAGGCTACACCGGATGTTACTGTACAAGTCACATCGGATGCCCAGAACGATGACGACACCCCAACACGACCTCGACCACGCACACGTTCATCGACTATCAACATTGGTACTTCCCCTTACACACCTGGTAAACTCCCCTTGATTCCCGATCATCCACCAGGTCAATCGATGCTTTGGCTAGCGTTATTCTCGCAGGCTGAGCATTTTCAATCGGTTCGACGGATATCGAAAGCCACAGGTAAAATCGAAGGGAACGGTCCAGCAGAGGTTGAAGATTTCAGAGTTATGCCTCATGAAAGAGATATATCTGAAGCTGCTAAACGAGATCGGGGTGAGATCTTACCAATCGAAAAGGTCTCAATTTCAGAAAGTCCCGTTCAATTGCTACTACGAAGTCTACCTGTTGGTCATGGTGTCACTGAAAAGAGAGCTGCTGGTGTGCTAGGCAGAACAAAAGGTGATTTAGGAGCTGCGGTTGAGATCTTACTCGAAGAATTAGATCTTGAGTCTAATGATGATACGGAATCGGGTAGTGATCGACATGTCGAAATTCTTCTCACTGAAACTACAAGTGATGATCAAGATCGATTGAAATCCACCAACTATCGTGAACCAAGTCTTGAGGCGACATCACCATCCGATACCATCGCTTCATCGAATCCTTCTTCAGATACAACCAGTACAGGTACTTCTAATTCTACTCGTCAATCTGGTCAAAGTACACCGTCAACTTCGATTGATGATGAAAAGATCAATCCACATTCGTTACCGTTACCGTCACCACCTTTACCCATTATCAATCGGAAAGATCTACCAAGGGAACTGAGGGCTTTAGAGAATTTCTTGAAAGCTGGTAAGAAGGAAGATGTCAGACCTTTGGCTCAAGATAGTCCACGGTCTAGTAGGAGAGTTACTCGTGAAAGTGGGAATAAGACTTTGACTACTACTTAAGGTGTGGTTCTTGGAGTAACCTATCGTAATTCACGGATCTTATATGATGTTGTATTCATTCTTCTTTACATTACTTGTAGTCATTTTTTTTCTTTAACTTAAAAATCATGTATCACTAATTCGATGTCGGAAATCCGAAGCAATCAAATCCGCCGTCGCGCCGTCATAGCCAACCTCCACCAGTCAAGTATAAGTTTATGATCTAGATTAATAGTCATTTCTCTTGATTCAACAACATCACTCACAATGGTCGAACTAGAGAAGGTATCTTCAAACAGAGTATCAACAGGTACACTAACGAAATATAAATTCCAATCGAGCGCGTTAAAACTTCCAACACAGATTAATGTTTTCGTTCCGTCATCCGTCTCTACGCCTGTACCGGTATTATTTTATTTGGCTGGTTTGACATGTAACGAAGATACTGGTGCTCAGAAGGGTGGGATACTTAATACTGCCGGTGAAGAGGGTATCGCGGTTGTTTTCCCAGATACTAGTCCTAGAGGTGCGGGTGTTGAAGGCGAGGATGATGATTGGCAATTGGGTACCGGTAGGTGGACCTACTTTTGAAGAATGATGTTGATTGTTTTACGTTTCAGGCGCTGGATTCTATATTAACGCTACTTCTGATAAATGGAAGGAACATTATAACATGTATGACTATGTTGTTAAAGAACTACCTCAGGTTTTGAAGGAGAACAATTTGGGACTTGTAAGTGGGAGTGGATCCGGATGATGATGGATTATGTTGATTGGAGTAGGATCTGACTAGAATTTCCGTCATGGGTCATTCGATGGGTGGTAAGTGTATTCATTTGGTCGTATGGATAAACTCCATCTGAAGCTATATAGGTCACGGTGCTCTATCGATTTATCTGAAAAATCCAGAAATCTATAAATCAGCCTCAGCCTTCGCTCCAGCCTGGTAAGTCAAAAACCCTTCAACCCATCAGAAACTGAACAAACAATAATAACAAATCCCATTCCTCTAGCAACCCATCCAAAACTCCATGGGGAATTAACGCATTCACCAACTATCTCTCGGGAAACAAAGAAGAATGGTCGAAACACGATTCATCAGAATTGCTGAAACATACCAAAGCTTCACCAGGGAGTTTACATATTTTAGTAGACGTTGGAACGGATGATCAATTTTTGAAACAGAATCAATTGGAACCCCAGACTTTGGAAGATGCTGCTAAAGTTTCTGGTCAGAAGGGAGTTGAGGTTAGGTTACAAGATGGGTTTGATCATAGTTATTACTTTGTGGGTTTTTTTTTTTTTTGGCTTTTATGGGAATGGAAGGGAGAGCTTATGATTGATTACATTAGATTTCTACTTTTACACCGGAACATGTCGCTTTCCATGCTAAATATCTTAAGGCTTAGGATTGGAGTGGGTAGGTTGTAGGCTTGGTAGTTGGAACAGAAGGATGCATAAGAATTCGGTCATTGTTAGTGGCAAATTACACGATTCATTTGAACTTTTTGCGAATTGGAATTACTGTATCTATTCGAAGCTGTTAATCTTATGGCGGCCACAGTGATACATATACATGTAATTCAAGAAAGTGCAATTGTCTTATGTACATTGCATGACTACCATCTGAATATGAGAGATATCATTTGAAATAACGATGCCACGACGATTCCCCTTTGACCCCTTTGCGTAGCTTAGCTTTGAGTATCAACCGTGCGTTTCAGCCTTCAGAAAGCAACAACAACCAATTGCATTCCATTTTCAATCTATACTCCTATCCTCATTTGATCATCAAATAGAACCAATCTAACCCCCTCATGTCGTTAGAAGTCTCAGTCTCAACCCCAACTCATCATCAACGTCCGCCACCGCCCAATCGCAAAAAACACTCTTTCGTTCCACCACCAGGCAAAGGAAACATTCAGAGTAACGGTCATGACAGCCATCGAGATAGTGTCGAATATACACAAAGTTTGAGTGAGAGGAATGAAGATGAACTTATCAGAGTTGGGAGGGAGGAATTGATACTTTCTCTTCGTGAGAATTGGTCTGTGATCGAAAAAGTACATCAAAGTCCTTTATTGTACGAGAACTGAGTAGCTAATGACATGTTTCTTTCTTAGCTTACCACCAGGATCGATATCTATGAACAGGAGAAATCGGAATTGAAAAATGAAGTTAGGGAGTTGATGGACACTTTAAATCAATTTCATACTCGAACAGAAGAAGCTTTTAATGAACAGGTTGGTACAGTCGCTGAGGGTTTGCTTGGATACCGCTGAAATAAACTTTCTCTGTTTTTAGGCAAGACTAGAGGCAGATCTTGAATCTAGGGATGAGGTTTTGGAGAAAATTAGAAATAGACTTGTAGAAGCTGAGAGATCGACTAGGGAATTGCAGAAGAGATATAACGAACAGGTGAGTTTCAATTCTTATGTGGTCGAGACAATTCTGAAATTTCGATATAGGAGAAATCGTTTGCATCTGAAAGACAATCTTTTCAAGCTCAAGAACAGTTTCTGCATGATAGATTGTTGAAAGCGCAGAATCTACATTCGAAATCATCTTTCCAAACCGATAAAGCCTCTCACGACAGAGACGAAGAAATCGTCAATCTCCAAGAAGAGATTTCATCTTTGAAAATGTCTAAAACGAATTCCAACAATCAAATCCAAAGGTTATTGAATGAATTGAATTCTTTCAAGGAATCTGATAAGAGGTTGAGAGAGGAGAATGAGATTTGGGAATCGATGTTGAGGGAGAGAACTTTGAGTGGGGAATTGAGGGTTGGGAAAGGGTTTTTCGTTGGGGGGATGGAAGAGAGGCCGAGGAGATTGGAGGATGTGGATGAATGTTGGGAGGTTGATGGTGTGTCTCCTGATGCTGGATTGATGAGTTCGCCTGAGGGAGAGGAAGGTGGTTTGGATTTGGCTTCGGAATTGGGTAGAGCTGAGGAACCAAAGACGGTCACACCTCTAGACGAGAACGAAGGTTTGTTGGATTTGGGTCTTTTTGGGGTTTAAGTGGGACTGACGACTTTTAGCGATTCGAGCTGAGATCAAAACCCTCAGAGAAGAGAATAAAGCTTTGAACATGTATTGTACCAAGGTATGTTTTCACTAGTATCAACTCCAACTAAACCTGGTTCAGATTATCGACAGAATCATCGCCCAAGAAGGATTCGAACATATTTTATCTGTCGATTATAAAACCCGTCGATTGAATAGTAAATCAAATCGTGGTATACCCGTTCGAGGTAGTTTGCAGGAAGTTGCGGATGCCATGAAGAAAGCCCAAGATGTCGATCTTGTCGATCATTCTGAACCGGTTGGGAAAGCTAGACCGATTAGTATGTTGGTTAGGGGTATTTCGAATCAATCAGATATAGTTAGTAAAGATTTAAACGAGGAGACCAAGGTCGAAAAAAGGGTTAGTGTTCTGTCGGGGAACAAAGCTGATCAAAACACCCAGGCTCGTCGAGGATTTTCACTCGATCTACGCAATTTAACTGGATTTGGAACACCCACCGAACCTCCTAAACCAGCTTTGAAACCTTTAGCACTAGCCAATCGAGTCTCACCGCCCAGAAACGATACTCTCCAAGCTCGAAAACTTGAACCTCACGATGAAGACGAGGACGATCGGAGGGAACGACATCATATGGAAGCGGCATTGAAATTGATGGGGATTTCAAAGAATGGTTCTAACGAGGTTCTGTCGCCTGAACCGATTCAGTCTACGAATTCGACTGGTAAATCGTATTGGCCGACTAATCTTTTTAAGAGGGCTTCAAAGGATGTTACTTCGACGCCGCCTCCAGTTCCTGCCAGACCCACACTGGATAGAAGAAATAGTACACCTCTAACCCGACTTTCATCAGTCGTTGGAGTCAACCCATCACCTCTTTCACCGACTCTTGACAACATAAATTCAAATCTTGATAAACGGGTCATAGATGATAAATTAGCTGAGGAGGCTTTACGTGAATTTGATATGAGAGAGAAAGAGATTGCGGACAGATTATCGAAAGGTGGGAATGGTGATAGAGCTATTGGATACACTTCCCCTTCACCTGGAAGAAGGAGTTCTGTTAGACGAGAAAGTAGTAATAGTACCAGTAGTGGGAGTAGACGACGGACTATAGGGAAGAGTGAGAGTTCGTCAACGTTGTTTGATAATGGTCTGGGAGGATCGAGACCTTCAAGTGGTGAAGTTGTTGGTACTTCGACTCCTTCGTCTTCTTGATTACGATGCTCATAGTCGGATTTAATGATTCTGCTTTTGATTAGGTGCCGTCTCTGCATATCTGATAAAGTCAAATGTGTAGTAGAGTTATTTATAAATGACGTACCAAACATTGTTTAATGTTCTAGACTGGTTGATGGATTTAAAGCCCTGAATCACTAACAGGGATAGGATTGCAGGAAATGAAAAAAAATGTGAAAAATTACGTTTTGACGATCATTGGAATTCATAACCTGGCTTGAGGATTCAGGCCTAGACTTGAGGATGCAGCAGCGGTAACAGTTAGAGTTTCTTAGGTTAGGATGGGAATCAGAGTAGGTAGAGATGTACGAGGTAACCGTAGAGAGGGTAGTATAGGATTGATGTTAACAGTGCCAGGATAAGTTGATTTTCAATCGTTCATTTAGCTTAGGGTACATTTATCCACCCATCCTATCGTTTGGTTTGATTTGATTGGATTTATTTCTATCTCGACTGCATTATATTTCCACTTCAACCAACTCGTACCATAAACTAGAATTATATCATTACAAGAGATACTTGAACTTGATCTGCTGTGACTGTCATCCACCCATCCATCCACCTTCTGTGCCTGCTCCATTGGCCGATCACTCACTTACACATCAATCAATTCAGACACCCGGATCTAGAGCAAACTTTGAAGTATCATTTCAACTTCATTTCCAACATCAACAAAATCCCATTCCAATAACATTCTTACAATTACTCTTTTGTTGCTGTGCATAACTTCTTCTCAACCCAATCTCATGCTACATACTTCCAACCTCACAATCACCAACAAATCATAATTCTCCAAAAGAGACAGACGTCATCTCCCTCACAACTTCCCTCTTCTCCATGACCGACCAACAACCAACGGATCATTCTCATTCCGCATCAACGTCGATAACCTCTTCCAAACCATCAGCAACATCGACATCGACATCAACCACACAGACGATGGACACAGAAAACAACACACCGTCATCATCAAGATCTGGTAGAGCGTTGAAATCTGCGGCCGCATTACAATATTATCTTCATCATGATCCAGCGGCTCATCATATTACCTTGGCAGCGTCGAGCAGTCGATCAGGTAGTCAGACACCTTCCATCAACAACCCTTCAATAACCTCAATAGGTGTACCATTAGAACCGACTGTGGAACACAAGAATAAACCTTTATCTTCTCCACGTCGACCACCTCTCACTTCCTCCGTCTCATCGTATTCCAGAGAATCTTTAGCTGGCCCTTCAACAAAACCTGCACTCATCAGAGGTTCTTCCAGTAAGAAAAACGTCAGACCTAAAACTGCTCCTGGGAAAGTACCGATTCTAGTTCGACCTGAAGATAAAAACGAAACCTCGACCGCAGATTCATCAAAGGAATCTGTACCTGCCGACGACTTAATTGATCTACCTCATGTTGATGATGGTTCGGAGGATGAGGCTTGTGTGATAGCGATTGATGAGATTACCAAAGCAACGGATATGATGTCGATGAGTGTGAGACCTAACAGAGGTAAAGGGTTAGTGATTGGAAGATCTGGTTCGGTAGCTTTCCCACCTCCAAGTAAAGAAGACGATGATGACAAATTGAATTGGAAAACTTTTGGTAATTCCTACGCCAACGGACGATTTGATCCTAATCGAATCCCAACTCCACCGAAACCGTCTGATTCACCTACGGAAGATATCCCTTCAGCTCATTCTTCTCCTGGCAAACATACGATCTCACTCCCAGAGCGACCAGAAGTCACTACCGATAGTGGAAGTTCAGTGCGAACATTTAGTTCCAAAAATTCAAGTAGTTCAGCTTCGACTCTCACCAGTGCGAGCTCGATGCCATCTTCAGGCGGGAGTATGCATCCACCAACAACCAATAAATCAGGTTCAATGGCAGCCGCTATCGCTGCTCGAAAAAGAACTTTTGATCTTGAAGATCTACCTTCCAACGCTCTATCAACCATTCCTAGTCCGGATCAATTATCTTTACCTTCTTATTCACTAGCTGCTGCAACTGTTCGAATGGCAGCTTCAGGTTTCAGACAATCAGATTTCGCTCCTTTAAACGTTCCAAGTCCAGAACGTGAACTTATGGATCCGCTTTCATCTCACGTATCAAGAACTTCAAGTATCAAGGACAACGTTAGTTCAGATCCTGGCCCTTCGAAATACCCCTTGAGTAGAAGTTTGTCAAGTGTGGAGAGTGGTCGTACAGGAATAGCAATCCCTTCATCCCCTGTTCCAACACTTGCAACTATTCAAGCCAGTCCTGCAACCACACCTGACGAAGTACCTGGTTCAGCCAAAGGTCGAGATGCTGGAAATACACAAACAAGATTCGCTGGTATCGCCCATGGAACCAGGATACCCGCTGCTTCAGCACCTCTGGAAAGAGCTATTGAAGTGGAATCGAGCTCTGATTATTTCGGCGCTGCTGCAACTTCACCGCATCTTGATAGAAAACAGAGTGAGATATCACAAAGCTCCTCATCACAAACTGTCACTGGTACCACTGAACAACCAGCTACTGCAGCAACAACTTCGGTTCCCGCTTCACCAGGTTTCAAATTACCATCATTGGCATCAGCTGCAGACATTGGACCGTTGTTTGAAAAATTCGGTTGGTTACCTGCACCCATCCCTCCTGATGAGCTGGCAAGACGAAAGGCGTTGTATCGGTTCAACATTTTACACACCGCACCTGACATCAATTTCGATCGGATAGCCCATATGGCAAAATTGGTTTTCAGTTCAAAAATCGTCCTGATAGCTTTGATCGATAGTGATGTACAATGGCATAAATCAGAATCCGGTTTAGGAGCTACTGAAGCGTCAAGAATATCAAGTTTCTGCAGTCACGCACTGCTGGCAAAGTAAGTTTTGAATTTGTAGTCGTACTGATTTCTTTAGTAACGACGAACCGTTCGTCGTCCTGGACGCTACTCAGGATTGGAGATTCTCAGGTAATCCACAAGTAGTTGGACCACCTCATATTAGATTTTACGCTGGTGCACCACTTCGAACAGCGGATGGATACAATCTCGGAAGTCTTTGTATTATTGATGATCGCCCTCGAACGGATTTCCCACCTAGATCACGATTGATTTTGAAAGAATTTGCAGCTGTTGCAATGAGAGAAATGGAACTTTGGCGTGACAAGGTGAGTTTTTTTAATATTCGGTGACTGATTTCTAGATCCAATTACGAACTCGAGATCGAATCCAAAATTCAATGGAAAAATTCACTAGGGAATGTTTGGAAATGGACGCTAAATCTACAGCGTCGAACGCTGAAGCTGCAGCTAAAATGGATCAAGTATATTCCAGAGCTGCTAAACTCGTATCGACAACTTTGGATCTGGACGGATGTGTGATTCTTGATATTGGTCAATTCGAGATGATGGAGGTTGACAGTCCTTCTGGAAACCACAAAGTTTACAGAGCTAATCCTTACGGCGACGAATCGAATAGTAACAGTTCTTCACCTGTTCTGGAACGTTCAGATGGTTTCGGACCTGTATCAGCTTTACCTGTTTTAGGGACCGTTCCTTCCCCAGTTCCAACTCGACCACTCACCTCAATCGAGCATCAGAAATTATCAGAATTCTTACAAGAAAACAAGGATGGTCGTATATTCGAAAACGTAGCTCCGTCGTGGATCAAATACATTTTCCCTTCGGCTTTGAAATACGGAATGGTAGTCCCAATTTTCGGTGTCGATCAACAACCTTTTGCCTTGATCTGCGCCTACACTTGTGATAAGGCTAAACAATTCTTGGAAGGTTACGAATTACAGTTCCTACGTGCTATCGGTGTAGTTATTCTTTCAGCTGTCTTGAAACGAAGAATGGTCTTGGCCGATAAAGCTAAATCAATCTTGATATCTTCCGTCAGTCATGAACTGAGAACTCCACTTCATGGTATCTTGGCAGCAGCTGAATTGCTTTCCGATACCAATCTCGATTCGACTCAAATATCATTCTTGAAAACAGTTCAAACATGTGGTAACTCTTTGATTGAAACTGTGAATCATGTGTTAGATTTCACGAAATTATCAGGTACTGGTAAAGGAGTAAATACTGGATCTGGAGCTATCAAACTTGCCAGAGTCAATTTGGCTTCTTTGGTCGAATCTACGGTTGAAGGTTGTTGGATCGGTCAGAGAGCTCGTTTGTTCCATGGTGATTCTGATATCGGTAGCTTCTACGCTCCACCTGCAAGTTCTTTGATACCCCGTGATCAAAGACGAAGTATGGGTGAGAAGTTGACTCATGTGGAAACTGTTATTGATATCGCTCAAAGGAGAGGGGTGAGTTGTGTTTCTTAGACTTGGGTTTATTGACTAACATCAATCAGGGTTGGAACGTCCGTTGTGAACGAGGTGGTCTTCGTCGTGTCTTGATGAACTTGGTCGGAAATTCACTCAAGTTCACCACCGTAAGTGTGTTTTCATGTGCCTCACTGACAAGTAGGACGGTTTCGTTCAAGTCACTTTGCGAGAACTTCCCCATGACCCTGGATCAAAAATTATTCCAGTTGAAATGGCAGTGATAGATACTGGGAAAGGTATCGGTAAAGAATTCTTGAAAGAACAACTCTTCCATCCTTTCTCTCAAGAAAATCCTTTACAAACAGGAACAGGTCTTGGTTTAGCCATTGTCAACAGTATCGTTCGATCTGAAAGTGTCAATGGGAAAGTGGACGTTTGGTCAGCTGAAGCCATGGGAACCGAAATCCGTGTGACCTTTGATGTGGAGTTGGCAGAAGACGATGATGACAGTTCATCGGTTTCTTCGTCAATGTCGATATCCTCTCAATTCGGTTTCGGTTATTCACTCTCTTTACTCGGTTTCACACCTGAACATCGTGGTTTAGAACTTGAACTTGAAGTTTTAGGTTATTACGCCCAATACTGGAATTTCGAGGTCAAAGATGAATCAGCTGATGTTCTGGTTATCAACGAGAGTGTTGAAATCTTGGAAAGTCTCAAATCAAGTGGTAAACCAATAATCATGTTCTTGTCACTTCGTTTCCCTGAGATATTCAAAATCCGCGATGAGATCAACGAATCTGGTGGATATTGTCAAACGGTTTATAAACCTGTTGGACCTGGTGGTTTCCAGATTGCTTTGAAGGAGGCGATAGATTGGACTGAAGGTGGTCATCGACCACATCGACGAAGTTCTACGATTGGGAGTGGAATTCAACAGGAGTCGAATGAAGGTGATGTCAATCGACCTGGTATATCTAGAGGTTCATCTGGAGCTTCAGCGGAATCAGCTTCAACGATAAGTGAATTGGTTTCACCAAAGGTTAAAGATAGAGCTCCGTTAACGAGAAGACGATCGGAAGAAGATCGTCAATCTTCGTTGTCGCGTCCGACAATGGCCCCAAGAGGAATGACTTACCATGCACCACCCCAACCTAGACGTGTACCTTCCAACGCTTCCGATACGCCTTCCCCTGGTTCACCAACTTCGACCATCTCAACGATATCACTCGCTGATGGTGGTGTCATGTTGAAAGCTGCTACTTTACCTGAATCATATCAACGAACCAGGACCGCTAGAGTTATGGTTGTCGAGGATAACATTATCAATCGTAGAGTTTTGGGTGCGTTCTTGAAGAAAAAGGTGAGTATTGTTGTGGACGTTGTCTTTCTATGTATTGACCAGTGTTTAGGGTTACGAATACGCTGAAGCTGTAGATGGACAAGCTGGATTAGATTTATTCAGAGACACACCAGCGAATTATTGGGAGTAAGTCGTCATCGATTCGATCATGACTGTGGTAAAGAGTCCAAACTGACTGGTCTCAGTATCATTCTGATGGATATTTCAATGCCAATCATGAACGGCTACGAAGCTACAGCAGCCATCCGACAAGTCGAAGCCTCAAGACGTGGTATACCACCTGACATCGTACCGGGTCCCGGTAAACCTGTTAGCATAGCTCCACCTTTGGTCGTTCAGGCCAGAGCTAAAATCTTTGCGTTGACTGGTTTGGCTACTGCTGATGATAAACGTCAAGCTTTTGGTAGTGGGGTCGATGGGTATCTCGTTAAACCTGTTTCATTGGCTTCTTTGGATTTAATTTTCAAGAGTGAGTGTGATCTCTTCTGTTGATTTTTGATAAACGCTGATAGATGAATTCCAGAAATTGGGTTCTAATTACCTACATATATATATATTTGCTCGTACACGAATCTTCAGCTTTTGGGAAAGTGTATTCTACTAGATAGAGTTTTGGACGGGTAATGAAAAATATCTTTTTGTATCAATATAAAGTAGAATTTGGGTCAGGTCATGATTTTTGACAAATTCAGAAAAGTTCAAATCGTTCGATTGAATACTGTATCAATATATTACAATGCATGATTATCAACATATAAATTCTATCTTCTGTTCATGCTCGCCATGTAACGTGTACAGCGTCAGTTCTGAATCTAAAATTCCAAGTTAGCTAGTTGTATCAATCGAGTACCATAGATTGCATACCTTTGCGTCACTCCTGTCTTCTCTATTGGTGTAGTTTGACCCATTCTGTAGGCTAGTAATCCAGCTTGGGCTATCATGATTCCGTTGTCTATACAGAAGCTTGACCAAGGGTGAGTAAGGATAGATATTTGGACTTACCTCTCATCAGTAGCGAAAACTCTTCCACCGCGTTCGGAAGCCATGATCCCCATCATCTCCTGTAATCTCAAATTACCTAAAAATGTTTCAGTCAATCTAACAAAACTATAAGAAAACATCAAACTAACAACCAACACCACCAACGATCAAAACGTCTTTAGCTCCAACATGGGCCATAGCTCTTTCAGTGATTTCCACCAGCATGGCAAAAGTAGTTTCTTGGAGTGAAAAACATAGATCCTCCGGTGTGATGATATCATCGGTCAATTGCTCTTCATCAGTCGCTTCACCCCATGATCTATATTTCTTGTCTTTCGTATACGTCTCGATTGATTTCAATAAACCTGCTAAAGTAACGTCCATCCCTTTAGTTCCGTAGGGTAACGTCACTAATCTTTTCCCTCTGCTTTCTTATTAGAATGATAACGATTTCGAGGGGGGGGGACTCACTTCCTGGCTTCGATCTCGATGTTGTATCCTGGTGATGGGTCGTTTCTTAGACCTATCACTCGGGCGAATCTATCTAGACAATTCCCAATGGCTATGTCGAGTGTTTCCCCGAAGATTCGATAACGTTGTTGAGAGTAGGCGATTACTTGGGTGTTCCCTCCTGAGACGTATAGTACGATTGGGTTAGATGAATGTGTGATGTGACGACCCATTTCGATATCTTGTAATGAATAGTTAGTCTAATGCTGTCAGTCAAAGGGAGATGACTTACGACCAACACAATGATTCACCCCTACTAATGGGATGTTGTGGAGTAAAGATAATGTTCTAGCTACCAACGCTCCAACCTGTAAAGGCGTTCCCATACCAGGACCTGTATACGATATCAGTCCTGCATAAAAGAACTTATTATTCTAGGATCTGAACATACCTTTGGTAAAAGCGATAACATCCAAATCACTCATTCTGACACCAGCTTTCTTAATCGCTTCATCAATAACTCGAACTGCCCATTCACGATGATGACGTGCAGTGTCACTAGGTAAGAAACCTTCCCCAGGTGGAGTTATGTATGTATGTCGAACATTTGATAAAACTGTTACCAGTGTCGCTTTGGACGTCGGTGAATGTGAAATCACACCTGCACCTAGTTTGTTTGCGGACGATTCTATTCCTAGACATAAAAGTCGTGTTGCTATTGATTATATTCAGTTTTTTATCTTGGATATGGGTAGTTTACTTACGAGGTTTTGTCAATGGTGACACTTTCTTACTGGATGATGCTATTGCCATTTTGATATGGATGAAAGATGAATGTTGATAATGAAAGTAAGATTGAAAACAAATAAATTTCAAAAATCAACCTCCACTTTTGAATTCCACAAATTTTGTTCAAGTAATTCAAGCAACGTCCTGTCATCGAGGACTCTCACCTACTACCTACAATGTCACCACGAACGATAATCCAAAAAGCCAAAACAATAGCCGCAATATCACCATCAACTCTCTCTAAACACCTATCCGCCCAAAACCCAACCCCTCTCAAATTAACCTCCCTAGTCCAAAACTGGTCAGCGTTATCCTGGACGTTGAACGACGATTTGAAAGAACTCAGAGAAAGTGTTGGAGAGCATCGTCAAGTCGAGATCGAACTGGGTAAGAAAGGGAGAGGATATTTAGATCCAGAATGGCAAAGAATAACCATGGGTTTCGGTAAGATCTCATTTCATCGACATTTCCTTCGTCTAACGTTCTCACTAGGTCTGTTTCTCGATGCCTTCATCTTGAATAAGATCCCGTCTTCTGATCAAGATCTACCAACTGGTTATCTAGCTCAATCGGATTTATTAGATCTAGCTCCGAATCTATCGAATTTCTTCCCAGCTCTACCACATTTCCAATGTGGTCTTTCGAAAACTCTGTATCGAAGGACGATCTGGATCGGACCTGGACATTCGTTTACTCCTTTCCATAGGGATCCTTATGTGGGACTATATACGCAGGGTAGGTATTTGGTTTACGAAGTTCTGATTTACTGTAGTGCTTGGAAATAAAACTTTTCATCTACTTCCACCGTCGGCTGAAGGGCTGTTATCGCCATCATCTATACCTAGACACAAGAATACTTCTCAGCTACCTCTGCCTGTATCCCAACTTTTCTCGAACACCTCCGATCAGAATTTGGTAGATTGGAGAAATCAACTTGAAAAGGCATTTCAATTACAAGACGCTTGTGAGGTTAATGTTGGACCTGGTGATTCGGTTTTAGTCCCAGAAGGATGGTGGCATAGTGCAGAAGGAGGGGATCAGCCTGGGATCGGTGTAGGGGCTTGGTTTAGATAGACAAGACGGTCACCAACGAAACACGATCAGTTCACACATGTCTCTCACAGGATACGAGACCCAATATTGCATAATGATTATCATTGTCAACTAGTGTACAGGATTAAAAATCGTATCTTAGACGAAGAAGGCAAGGTAGATACTGGAAACGACAGTAGCTGCGATGACAGTGTAACCGGTAGAATAGACACCTTTGATAGTGAGAGCTAGGAGTGATTTCTATGTCAGTCCATGATTACTTTCGCGATGAAGCTAGAACGTACCCTTTCCAACGTCCCAAATCAAATGTCTGATACCGTTAAATGTGTGGAAAGTGAATGGAACAGCTAAAATGAATTTGATACCACCTTTGAACCAAACTGGTAGATCGTGTGCGAGTTGGATGAGATGGGCGGAATCGATAGCTGGGACGTATGGGTGGAGTAGATAAAGGATTGATCCACCGTATAAAAGTGTGGAGAGAGCGACACCGGTGATACGGTTGAATATCGATGCGACCCATGTTAACTAGACGAATTTCAATTGGTTGTCTCTTTCTTTGGAGACAAAAGCGATGACTTACTTGGGGTTGGTAGATGGTAGCATGAGGTGACATGGGTCTGTTCTCTCTTTGTTTGTTCAAGATTTGTAATGATTCTTTGGGAGTGAATGATTCGGTTGATGCCATTCTGCTTGGTTGTCAATAGGTGTTCAAAATAGATTTTAAACCCATCCCAACCCTCCGACCGACTTCATTCTACCCATCGGCACATATGAATCTCCTCCACACCTTCAATTGACATCAACTGAACAGCCCTACACTTACCTTCTCTGTGCCAAAATCATTTGAGGAGTAGCGAAACGAAGAGTTGGAGCTACGTTGCGTGAGTTGGGCGCCCTAACCTTTTACAGATTCAACTCACCAGTACCAACAGCTCTCAAGATTGATCTTCTACCCAACATTGATGAGGTTGTTAGAGTGACTGAAGCCATCTTGTATGATATCTAAAGAGAATAGTAGATGTCTGAAATCCACCCAAATTGATTCGTTGCTCATTGCTCGCTCGCTGGTTGCGGGTGTAATCGCTGTTTGTGGCACTTTACTTGTTTGCGATTATTACCGATTGTGGCAGAACTCGTATGGGTGTTTAGTTTTTCTCGTGGAATGCACATCTACGGTATCTGAAAGATGTTTGCCCAAATACTATTATTTTCCTGCATACAGTATTTAACTGCATCTGCAGTAAATGTTTCTGGTTAGTAATGATTAGGCCCCATTATCAGAATTTTTAAAGCTCCTTCCTATAACCCATTTGTCAGTGTATCATTCACTAAATTGAAAATAAAGAACTGAGCAGTGTGGTCTTCCAATTGCAACGCCATAGAGAATAACGCCAAGCTGAGTCAAAATGTTGAAACATTTCTTGTGTCGTTCTTTTCATTGGTAGCTCCACACATTCAAATATATTTTTGGACTTCTCTGCACTTCTCGCTCCACCAACCAATTTTCGTCTTCTTATTCAGTCGAAGGCCCATCAAAAGATCAGCTCATTACATGCCCTTGACATTTGTGCAATCCCCCAATTCTCTCGTTCTCTCTTTGAACATAGAACCAACATTGGTCATCCACCTCGTTTTACAGCCTCTCAATATAAATTTGTGTTGTCTTATTGTCTCATCTTGATCAGTACCATCTCAATATGTCAGAGAGTATTCGTAGTATTCCCACGTCGGAGGATTCCGATACGTACGGACTTCGTCCTTGGTCCATGCTCGACTGTCAAAAAATTAAGTTGGATCTAGATGGAAAAAGAATCTACGATAATGAGTCCGAGAAGCAGGTCCCAGATGAGATGTTCCTTTTGGAGGATTGGATGAAGAATACCGAGGGATACACACGTTTCGTTGACCAATACATTGAAGATATGAACGCTAAAAATCTATATGAACTCCTGACTGTTTATGGTAGAGAAACTTTGATAATCTATGAATCAGAAGATAAAAGTGCTTGGGTACGTAGATCTACTCCCAGTTGTTTTAGTCAATGATGCTGAACAGACACTCTAGGAGTATAAAACTACAGAATGCATCGAAAACGATGGGAAAGGTGAATTACTATGTGATTTAGCTTTCATGAGTCTTCTCTCAAAAATCGTCAAAGACAATCACCTCTTATCAACGGAAGCTAAACAAACAATCAAAGACTCGATCGAAATAATCAGTAAAGCCGCGGTAGAATTCTTCGGGAAGAACAAAAGTCAATCTTCCAGTTTGGCAAACGGAAATTCTGAGTTGGATATTGATGAGGTTAGAAATTTGTCCAGAACAAGGAGTCAATTTGTTAAGACCCTTTACGATTACGCTTGGAATTTCTGGGATGAGATCTGCGGGGAGTGATTTAAGTGAGTTGGCGGGATAGGAATAGACAGATTTTTTGTAGTGTTCCAGTACTGATGATGTAAAAGTGCCACATAGTGGATTTAACACACGTCATTTTTGATTGCCACTTTGACCGAATATTCTCGATTAACGTAGATTGTTACAGTTAAAAGTTGAGAGAGAAATACACCATCTACGTCTTCTTAAAAACGAGCTTTATATCTTCTCACTCAAAAGTCAGATTTATATCCACAGCTCATACTCATACATCTCATACCCACTCTACCCTCTCTACTTATACTTAATTAATCATGGCCGTAAGTTACTCTTCATACCACCCCACCCCTTTGTGAAATCCCACACTGACAAAAACTTTCATTTCACCAGTCCGTCGTTGGTATTGATCTTGGTAACTTGAACTCAAAGATTGGTGTAGCTCGTCACAGAGGTATCGACATCATCGTCAACGAAGTATCAAATCGTGCAACCCCGTAAGTCATACTCCCATCTTCTCACTTCCATCAAAACTAAATTCATTCCAGCTCCCTTGTCTCTTACACACCCCGTCAACGTTTAATTGGAGAATCAGCAAAAACAGCCGAAACTTCAAATTTCAAAAACACCATCGGTTCACTCAAGAGATTAATCGGTCGTTCACTCTCTGATCCTGAAGTTGCTGAATTCGAGAAGAAATTCATCAACGCTGAATTGGTCGATGTTGCTGGAAGTATTGGTGTAAAGGTGAGTTAATAAGTCAAAAGAATTCGACCGTTATCAGTGTCGTGTTATTGACCCACACACTAGGTCAACTACCTCGGTGAACCAACTACATTCTCTTACACTCAAGTTGTCGCTTCTTACCTCGGTAAACTACGTGATATCGCCGCCAATGAACTTAAACAAGCAGTTTCAGATGTCGTTATAGCCGTTCCAGGATGGTACACTGATGTTCAACGTCGTGCTTTACTCGATGCCGCCTCTATCGCTGGTCTCAACGCTCTCCGACTCATCAACGACACAACAGCCGTCGCTCTCGGTTACGGTATCACCAAAGCTGATCTTCCAGAAAGCGCAGAAACACCAAGACACGTTTGTTTCATCGACGTCGGTCACTCCAATTACTCTGTTTCAGTCACAGCCTTCTCAAAAGGTCAACTCACAGTTAAATCAACTGCTTACGATCGTAACTTTGGTGGACGTGATTTCGATTACGCTTTACTCCAACATTTCGCTGAAGAATTCAAAGGAAAATACAAGGTTGACGTCATGTCTTCACCAAAGGCAATTTTCCGTTTAGCAGCTGGTTGTGATAGACTCAAGAAAGTTCTTTCAGCCAACGCTGAAGCCCCAATCAACGTCGAATCACTCGCCAACGACGTTGACGCTTCTTCTTCCCTTACTCGTGAACGTTTCGAGGAACTTACCGCTCATCTCCTCAGCAGAGTCGCTGTTCCTCTTCAAGAAGCTCTCGACAAAGCCGGTTTGACTGTTGACCAAATCGACGCTGTTGAACTTGTTGGTGGTTGTACCCGTATCCCAGCTATCAAGGAACGTATCCAAGCTTTCTTCCCAGGAAAAGTGCTCGGTTTCACTCTCAACCAAGACGAGGCCGTTGCTAGAGGTGCAACTTTCGCTTGTGCTTCCTTGTCACCTGTTTTCCGTGTTAGAGAATTCGCAGTTCACGATATCACCCCTTACCCAATCAAAGTCACTTGGGAAAAAGAAGTCGGTAACCCTGATGAAGACACCGAACTCGTCGTTTTCCCAACCGGTAACCCAATCCCTTCAACCAAAATCCTCACGTTCTACAGAAAAGGTCCATTCGAACTTGAAGCTAAATACGACGATTCAGCCGCCATTCCAAAAGGTATCAACCCATGGCTCGGTAAATTCACTGTTAAAACAGTTGAGAAGACCAACGAAGATCTTACTTGTGTTAAAGTAAAGGCTAGACTCAATTTACACGGTATCATGAACTTTGAAGGTGCTTATGTTGTCGAGGAGGTTGAAAAGGAGGAAATCGTTACCACTGGTGAAGGTGAAGATAAAGTTGAGGAGAAGAAGATGGTTAAGAAAATCCAGAGAAAGGGTGATTGTCAAGTTATCGGTCAATACACTAGTTTGGCCAAGAACATTACTGAAGATTTCCAAGAGAAGGAGGGTAAGATGCATGCTGAGGACAAACTCGTTATGGAGACTGAGGTAAGGATATTTTTCGTGGACGAGGGAAAGGCATTAACTGATTGTTATCCTTAGGACCGTAAAAACGCTCTTGAGGAATACGTTTACGACATGAGAGGAAAACTTGAAGATCGTTATGCCGCTTACGTCCAACCATCCGAGAAAGAACCCCTTCTCGCTGGTCTTCAAGATGCTGAAGATTGGCTCTACACCGAAGAAGGTGAAGATGCTACCAAATCAGCTTATGTTCAACGTTTGGACGCTCTCAAAGCTACTGGTGATTTGATCGTTCTCAGATGGAAAGAATCTGAGGAAAGACCAAAGGCTGCTGCTCAATTACGTGAAGTTCTTAACCTTTACTTGGGTCAAGCACAGAACGGTGAAGAGAAATACGCTCATATCGAAGACGCTGAAAGAACCAAGGTTGTGAGTACAACTTTAGTTTTGAAATTCCTTTATTCTTTACTGACTCGTACGGTAGATCGAGAAATGCGCAACCACCCAACAATGGCTCGAAGACATGCTAGCTCGTCAATCTGAGAAACCAAAGAACGTTAACCCAGTCATCACGTCGACTGAAATTCTTAAACGTAAAGAAGACGTTACGTACACTTGCGCTGCTATCATGAACCGACCTAAACCAAGACCTAAGGTCGCTACTGGTGATAACACACCAAGTGGTACCCAAACACCTAAAGAGGAACCAGCAAAGACTGAAGGTGAAGGTGAAGGACCAACGATTGAGGAGATGGATGTTGATTAGGTGGTGTTGGTAGTATAGTAGATTTGGGTGATAGAATGCATGATACAATAGTGCTAGTGCCAGTGCCAGTGCCACTTTGAGATAATGCCGTAACACCGTACACCGTAGCGCGTCCTCTCCATTCATTCCTACCTATAGCGGTAGTGATTCAAGTTGATCTGAGCAGGAGCAATCATCAGCATATACATACATATCAATTACAAGTAACAATAACAATAACAACAACAACATCCACCCCCCACCACTCCCAAACATGTCATCACCACCTTCCTCCCTCTACCCAATCCATCTCCTAATGGACGAGCTCAAATCTGAAGACGTAGTCCTAAGACTCTCCTCAATAAGACGATTATCCACCATAGCCTTAGCTCTAGGTCCCTCTCGAACTCGTGAAGAACTCTTACCTTTCTTACAAGATCAAGTCGACGACGAAGACGAAGTTTTGTTAGTCCTGGCTGAAGAGTTGGGTGGGTTCGCGGAATATGTTGGAGGGAACGAATTCGCTTGGACTATTTTGGGACCTTTGGAGAATCTAGCTGCTGTTGAAGAAACTTTGGTTAGAGATAAGGTATATCCATTGAATCTCGGGCAGAGGGTTTTATTGACAAAAACGTTTGATTGTAGGCATCAGAATCTATCTCTAAAATCTCAACGGTACTTTCACCTCAAGCACTTGAACAACATCTGTTACCACTTTTACGACGACTTTCTTCCGGTGATTGGTTCACTTCTAGAACTTCCAGTTGCGCTTTATTCGCGGCTGCTTATCCTTTGGCTCCTGCTGAGACTCAAGCTGAGATGAGAAGAATGTTTGGTGGTTTGGCTTCGGATGATACTCCCATGGTTAGACGTGCTGCTGCCAAGGCTCTAGGTGTAAGTTGAAATTTCTATTGGATGAGTGTGTTTTTAGTCTCATCACACCCTCTTAAGCCATTCGCAAAAGCTTTAGCAACCGTCCCCAACCAACATCCATTACTCATAACAGACATTCTCCCACTTTATCGTAAACTAGCAACCGACGATCAAGATTCAGTCAGATTACTCACCATCCCTGATCTGATCGCTCTCGCTTCCAACCTATCCCCTCAAGAGGTCAACGAACATCTTCTAGAAACTTTACGGGCTTCTGTTACAGATAAATCTTGGAGAGTTAGGTATATGGTAGCGAACGAGTTTGTTGGTTTGGCTGAGAGTGTTGGGGAAGTCGTTATTAGGGAAGAACTTGTTGGAAGTTTCGTTGGTTTGTTGAAAGATAATGAGGCGGAGGTTAGAACTGCTGGAGCTGGTCAGATTCCTGGTATGTTTCCGAAAACGGGTACAGGGATAGGTCGATTAATCTGTCCGGTGAATAGGTTTCGCAAAACTTGTTGATCGTGAAGTCATTCTCGCTCGTATCCTACCCTGCGTAAAGGACCTGTCAACAGATACTTCTCAACATGTTCGTGCTGCTCTTGCCAATCAAATCTCAGGTTTGGCTCCACTTTTAGGTAAAGAGGCTACCACAGAACATCTTTTACCACTTTTCCTTCAATTGCTCAAGGACGAATTCAGTGAAGTTCGTTTGAACTTGATCAGTAAACTTGAGATGGTGAATGATGGTAAGTATTGATGATTGACTCAGTGAAACTGACATGGTTAGTTATCGGTATCGACCTCCTCTCACAAGCTTTGTTACCTGCCATCATGGAACTCGCTGAAGACAAACAATGGCGAGTTCGTCAAGCCATCATAGAATATATCCCACTTCTCGCTACTCAACTCGGCGTCGAATTCTTCGATGATAAATTAGGTAACCTTTGTATGTCGTGGTTGGGCGACACGGTTTTCTCAATTAGAGAAGCTGCTACTATCAACTTGAAGAAATTGACGGATGTGTTCGGTGTGCAATGGGCTAGAACAACTATCGTTCCAAAGGTTTTGGGAATGGGGGAACATCCAAATTATCTTTATCGTATGACAACGATATTCGCTATCACCGTGAGTGTCCCAATGAAAAGAAAAGTTGGAGTGATGACTAAACTATGGACGACAGACTATGGCTCCATCATTGGACGTTGCCATCATCAGAGATACAGTTCTAGACGCTGCTTTAGCACTCGTCTCTGACCCAATCCCAAATATCAGATTCAACGTGGCGAAATGTTTAGAAACTCTGGCAGCTGTCTTAGCATCAACACCTGAAGGTCAGGAATTGACTCAGAGAAAAATTCTTGGAACTCTCAAGAAATTACAGGAAGATTCGGACGCTGATGTTAGGTAGGTTACTGCTGAAGCTTTCCGGTGAATTGAATAGCTGCTGAATGTGATTATTAGATACTTTGCTTCGAAAGCTTTTGAAAGGACGTTAGGGGACGATTCACAACGTTCCGAACCTATGGGTAAGTTGTTTTGTGAGATATTGTTCAACAACTTATAAAAGATATTGTAGTGCTTTCATAAACGAAGTCATAATTTACCATAACCAATAAAGTAGTAGAAGTAGAAAAGGAAAGAAAGAAGTTTTTCTCTTCGATTGAAATCATCATTTTTATTTTGACGACTATGTACATACATTAAAAACAAAACCCGCAATTATACCCAACCCAACATTCCTTTTTCCATTCTCGCTTTAATAGTTTTTCTTTCTTACAATCGTTTACTGGACTCAATTATTTGTTCTCTAGTCAAACTTCTATCACTTACATGACTGTTTCTCTTTTTCTCGTTCTCTCACTTATGTAGACTTTTAACATGATTATGCAAAGAATATGGATACTTTGTGCTGTGAGTTTCCCGCGGAAGCACTACCGAACGAACACCTACCGCATGGTCGATTTATGTTCAATTCCAACATTGTTCTGCAACTACTACATAACTCACAATCACACAATGCTCATCATATATCGCCCATCAATCTAAATCTCAATCTGAGAACAAAGACAGTATCCTCAACCCAAGTAAATTGGAGCGAAAGTCTCAAAGCCAAACCGTTTGACCTTGATTATTCATCCAGAAATCCCCTTTTACATTTCCAACTCGCCGCTCAAAACCATGACAGAACAACCTAACGTCAACGAAAACGAAATCCCGCCTCCAACCTATGTATCCTCTCAACCCCAAATCCTAGTTATTCCACTACCAGATTCGACGAGTTTCTTCTGGGGGAAAACTGTCCAAGGTGAAATCTTCGTTAAAGGTTTAGGTGAAACCACGCCTTCGGTTGATAGTTTGTAAGTCATGTGTTTTGATGAGAGGGGAAAGTTTGTGCTGATACACATGATGTTTTTTTAGGACTGTTCGATTGAGTTTGATCGATCGGTTAGATCAATTGGATGATGTTTTGTTGTTCAGATCTGAGGAAGAGGTTCTTTATCCAAAATCTAGAACTGCGACTACGTCGACATCGTTTCCTTCTTCTCATAGATTCTCCATTCAACTTCCATCCTCGTTCACCAGTCCAACTTTACTTTCAGATTCACTCAAATCATTCCATTCAAATAAAGAAACTATAACAGGTCCCTTACCCGGTTCACTAGATCTATCAGCCTCCAAAAAAGGTGAAATCATTTGGTCAATCGAAACCAACCTCACCTTGAATTCTGGTGAATGTTTCAAAGAAACTGTCAAGATTGAAGGTACACCGCCTGATTTGGATTTAGATGATGAGAGTGATCGAATGGAGGTTGAAGAGAATTTGGTTAAGAACGGGGTAGGCGTTAGATTGTTGATTGATAATCCTTCACCTAGACTTGGGGATTTATTGAGATTGGGTGTGGAAGTTAGACCCAAGGTATCGGAGAAAGCTGGTGTTGGTTCTTCCAGTCGACCGGATCCTAGAGAGGTTTTACGACCACTCAGAAGAGTTCGTGTTGAATTGTATAGAAAGATTATCGTTTTCGATGGCAACTCCAATTCAAACGAGGTTAACCAACCTGAATCCTCAACTTCAACCTCATCGAATTTAATTTCTGATGCTCAACATCCAAATTCCAAAACCCACTTAACACTCTTACATTCATCTGGTAAATCTATGCGATATCCCGGACCGAACCCAGCTTATCCACCTCTAAGAGTGTTGTTCACTTTACCGTCACCTTCGTTGGGAACGGGTACCAGTACAAGTGGAGAACCAACTTGGGGTGAAATCAGTATGAAAACGGTTTATCACTTTGTTCAATTTTTCGTTCGTGTCATCATAGGCTTTGGATCAGGTTTAGAAAATACTGGTACGACTACTGGTCAGGATGGATTGAGAGATTGGATACTAGAACGTGAGATCGTTTATAAACCTAGTTTATGGAAGGAACCGCATTCGATCGTCATTCAACGTGGATTAATACCTGATTTCGGTGTTGGAATTGGTAGTTCCACTGATTTTTCGACACGCGCCTCGTCAATTGATGATGAGGGACTTGAACGTGAAGCTTATAGATTGAAAGGTCGTGATGTCGTTGGATCAGTTGGAACCACACGAATCAATGATACGGAATACTCGAATTTGGATAGAGATTTACCGCCGCCGTTCGATGGTGCTGGTCCATCGAATCGTCAGGGTGGGGAGGGCGGCGATTTACCGACGTTTTTGGAATCTGAAGAACAAATGAGACTTGGTGAAGCACCTTTACCGACTGAAAATGTTCGTTCGGAACGACTGGTTCCTGTTGAATTCAACGGTGAAGATGTTTTTGATAGAGCTACGGATGTTGGACGAAGAGGCAGTTTAGGTGGGGAGTTGGGTACATGGACTGAGGTATGTGGTTTAAACTCTCTCGAAATATTTTCAAATCTTGGCTAACGAAACTTACAGTATGACGGGTATGAAACGTTTTCAGTTCAACCACCTTCGGTAGCTGATTCATTCGGTGTTGGGGGAAGTATGGATCCACCACGTGAAGGTGACGATGACGATGGAGCCAACATCGTTGGAAACATGGTAGCTAGATTAGGACTATCGAATAACAATCTACCAACGACACGGACTGGTGGTTTAGAGTTGATGGAACAACTAGGTTTAGGTGAAGGAACCAGAGTCGTTGATCTACAGGACGATTTACCACCTGGAATCGATGAACCTTCATTACCAGCCTTACCGAATTTTGAAACTTCAACCACCCACCGTCAACACAATTTCGATTCAACCAGTGAGACTGAAATTCTTTTACCACCCTCGTTCGACGCTTCGGAAGCTGCTGAGGCTGTTGGTGCAACTGCCAGATCAGGCGAGATCGGGAGTGTCAGTGTCTCAAGACAGAATTCTTTGCCTGTTAATATTGATGATGGTCGTGGACATGATGGGACGAGTGGGGAGGCGCCACCTGGTTATTTTGGGAGGACGGGTGAATCCCATTCTGCTGGTCAGGGTGGTTTACCTCCTTATAGCTGATTGGAGATAGTCATCTTTTTTTGTATATCGTACCTTTTAGTTTGCTGTATATGTACAACAAGTCAGCAACAGTCTGAACGTGGCACCGGCCTTTGGCGTGATGCAGTTGTTTATCATTCGACTTCAAGCATGTAAGCGCATATATTTACTTCTTTCTAATGCATTCAACCTCATTTCCAGACATCCAATGTCAGAAATAGATCAGGCTGCAGGGCTCCCAAAAGGTGTACATTAGTACTAACATTGTCGCTTACAGTGCATTCTGATCTCTTGTTCGAGTGGCAGGAATTGAAGCTCCGCTTTACTCGATTCATCCTCCTCATTAGAAACATTTTGTATATACAGCTACACTACATCGTTCAAATCATGACCACACACTTACAAACCTTTGAATCCAAATCATTCACCCAGCACTCAACATTTCTTTCTGTAAACCTCGCTGAACTCCCCATCATCTCCTCTTTGAAGGGTAATAAACTCATCATTCTTGAGATAAGTGACTAAAAAGCCAAAAGAAGGATCGAAAGGGATGTACAAGTTCTCCCTTTCATGACCATCATTTGACCAGATATTATATATATGACTACCCAATTGTTGCGCTTTCTCCTCTAGCTCTTCTGTTGGTACACAAGAAAAGTTGAAGTTGTCGAGACTAGGAAATTGTCTTGTTTCATGATTGAGATCATTAAATACGGTGAACCAAGATTTCACAATCCCCTTTGATAAATCCTCGCGACTTCCAAGAATATTCTGCGTGACCATGGTAAACCATTCCGACCAGGATGTTCCCTTCTCACTTTTCAGATTGGATATACCTTCATTGAGATCACTAACTTGCTTAGCATTTAATGTTTCGAGATCCAGGAGTCTGAAGTGGCGGACTCTTGAGGCGACCCAACCGCCATACTTGATATCTACTACTATAGGCAAGTAGAACATTGTTGTGCTGGAAGTAGAGTTGGCTTGAGTCTAAAATAATAATGTGTAAGTACAAGGTTGAATTTTATAGTAATTCTCTACAGACTTACTCTTTCTGACATCTTTGAGTAAACCAATTGAAGAAAGAGATATGAAAGAAAAGGGGGGAAGAAGAAGAGAGGTCGTCAAAGCCTCGAGTATAAGCCACATTCACTGGGAAGGCACATGCAGACTTCCTTACTCCATATTTTCACTTATTATCTCTTCATTTATTATATCCTTTGAATAGCAGAAGAGCTCTTTTCATATGCAACGTCATAGCTTTGCTCCACATCGAAGACGTCACTCACAGCACCTATACGTTTTGATCCCTTGTAGTCAATTGTTTGAGTGGCAGAGATTGAAGCTCAGCATTACACGATTCATCCTCGATATCAGCATTGTATATACAACTACATCTTTGAAAACATAACTGTACACTACAGTATGATACCAAAGACTAACATCTCTTTCTGTAAACCCAGCTGAATTCCCCATCAGCTCCTCTTTGAAGTGTAACAAGCTCATCATCCTTGAGATAAGTGACTAAAAAGTCATAATGAGATTTGAAAGGAACATTAGACCCAAAATAATCCCACTCCCAATCAGCACTTGACCATGTATTGTAAAAAGCCGAGCCCCGATTTTTTGCTGTCTCTTCCACCTTCTCTATTGGTACATGAGAAAATTTGACGTTCTTGAGACTAGGATATAGCTCTGCGATTTGATTGGGCATATCATAACCGGTGAAATCAGATTTCAGAACCCCCCTTGATGAATCTTTGATGTCTCCGAAACCATTCTGATTGGTTGAAGTGGAACCTTCCTCCCAAGATTTTGGGACTTTAGCGTGCACGATACCTTCGACCATTCTGTAATCACTATATTGCTGAGGAGTGAGTGTCTCTTTGAGTTCGTTTGTTCGGTGTTGGATTAGGAGGTTGATGCTTCTATCGATGAGCTGACTGCCATCTCTGATATCTACGACTATGGGCATGTAGACGATAGTTCGGGTTGAAGTTGAGTCGGGTTGAGTCTAATGATGTGTAAGGGCAAGGTTTTAACTCTGAAAGTATTGTATTGCAAACTTACTGCTTCTGACATCTTGAGATAAAAAATGGTTGAAAGATGAAAAGTGAAAGAAAGGGGGAAGAGGAAGAGACACTGTCAAAGCTTCAAGTATAAGCCATAATCTCCAAGAAGGCCCATGTGGATCCTCTACTCCATGTGTTACGAACGAGATAATAATACCATATTTCTTTTGTCGTTTCTTCATTTATTGCATCCTTCGAATAACACTCCTTTTGCAATGAAAGTCGCAGCTTTGCTCCACATTGAAGGCGTCACTTACATTACAGTGCTTGTACGTTCTGATCTCTTGTGACCAATTGTTTGAGTGGCATTACACGATTCATCCTCTTTAAAAGCATTGTATATACAACTACATATCTGAAAACACAACTGTACACTACGACACCAACAACTAACACTCAAATCTGTAAAGCTCGCTGAACTCCCCACTGGCTCCCCTTCGAAGGGTGATAAGCTCATCGTTCTTGAGATAAATGACTTCAAAGTTATAATTAGAATTGAAAGGAAGATTTGAGCCCCAAGCACCAACAGACCAGAAATTGTACAATACAGTACCCGACTCTTTAGCTTCCTTGTCCAAATCCTCTATTGGTACATGAAAGAAATCGAAATTTTTGAGAGAAGGAAATTGTTTGGTTGCTTGGTTGAGATTGTCGTATTGAGTGTACCAAGATTTTATACTCTCCATTGTAGGAAGAATTTTACTACCTGGGAAGACCGTATGCATGACCACACTGACGATTTCTTCCAACAAGGATCCTCCAATTCTATTGCTCAACATAGACTGAGCCCTTATGTAATCACTCTCCTGCTGAGGACTGAATGTTTCTGTTTGACATTTGGGGTTCGAAGATTCTTAGTTTGTTCCACGAGCGTGTCGCCATCCTTGATCTCTACGATTACAGGGATATAGAATAGGTTTTTGCTTGAAGTAGAGCTGGGTTGAGTCTAAGACAGTTGTATGTAAGTGAAAGGTTGAATCTTAAAAGAATTTGTCGACAACTTACTTTATGAGACATTTTGGAAGCACAAATTGAACAAAGAAAGATGAAGAAGAGTGGAAGAACAGGAGACGTCAAGAAAGCTTTAAGTATACATGTAAGTCACACACTCCAAGGAGGTGCATGTGGTGCGCCTTCTTGTTTCCATGTTTCACTTCTTATCTCGTTATTTACTACTTACTTGGAATAAAGGAAGAAGTCTTCTAGCTAAAAAAAGTCACAGCCTTGCTCCACCTCGAAGACATTTTGTTTGAAAGAAATAAATGAAAGAAGCGTTCACGAGCAGTAATCTTGGTATGCTTCCAATATACTTATAGGTGTGGCTCTGTCTAAATACCTTGAATAATCTGTATCTCTTCTCACACGGGGTCTTGCTGCTCGACTTTATGTTGAATGATTAGCGGGGGAATAAAGTCTTAAAAGCACGTCCACACTGTAATTGGTTAACTGTGGCACGCCACACTACTGCTCACCAATCTTCTCAGGCGTGCTTTGTTCAATAAGTCTCGGGAAATTCCTTGGGCTTCTGAGAAGGGCTGCAACTTCTAACTTGCTCCACAAGTTTTAAAGTCCTACAAAATACTGGCTGATAGTTGAAATACACTTCGATATTTGCAGGAAGTTTTCAATCATACACTCGACTATCTTCTGCAGTTGACCTAATATTAATTTTCAGGCCAACCCAATTCCGAATAATCTTTTTTAGTGAGAGGTACTTATTAATTACTGTAGAATGTCATTATCATTAAAGAATCTTTTGGAACGAATCGAAATCGATCCATATCAAATGGAATTCGACGATCAACAGCTTCGTTCGGCAGAATGCGAAGGTCGTAAGTAAGAATACTGTACCTACATTTTAGCAGTTACTGATGTACAGAATCAATCTGAAGTTCCTGATATCAGTCCAAGAAGGTGGAGAGCAGCGACAAGTACAGTTCCAATCGTATGCCCCCTAACTTGAACTATGGTCATGATTTTGAAGACGAATACTGTATAACGACGAAAAGTCTCATTGAGATTGATGGAACAGAAAACAACATCTTGGGCAAAGTCTTCCCTGTCCGTTTTTTCGATTCGTGTTGGCTCTGTAAGGATGAGGAAGGGAACGAGAAACACTTCTACGACGAGGAAGAGGAGGAGGAGGAGGAGGAGGAGGAGGAGGAGGAGGAGGAGTACGATGTTGATAAAATCGGAGGCAGGTACACGCTAGACGTCTCCATCATACCTAACTCCAATATCATGTTTCACTCTAGTCATTTGAATGACACTGACTGCCAACCACAAATCGCAAAAGACCTAGGTATCACCGAAGAAATTTTGAAGACCGCCCAACCCCTTTTCAACTTCAGGGCAAATTGCAATAGCTGCAACAAAAACTTCAAAAGTGAAGACAGAGCGTTCTGCTTCATTACTCCGTTCAAAACTACACTACACTGCTTCGAGGTATCTACAAGACCTCGATTTGTTTCGACGTGTAATGCTGATAGAAGAACGGGTGTTCAAAAAAGTGTCTATTCGGACGACGCTGTCAAATTCGGAAGGATAGTAGACTGGGTTAATGAATCGTCTTTTTAGCCAATTACTGAATAGAACCGATGTTGTCAGGTCAATGATTGAAGTGTCATGGAGAAGATCGTAGAATTCTTGCTGTATGAATATTTGTACCCAGGGAGGATGCTACTACGTTGTTCTGCATACTCTTTGATGTCCAACTTCTGCCCTCAGGGCTCCCTTGCTTGCCATATGACACTGCTAACCAATCAAAAGTACTGTAACTTGCTGTCCACAAATTAGCAAGAAGTAGCAAAGTAGAAGAGACAAACATGCATAACACTTGACACAATAACACGGACCGATTTTTTTTTTGGATTTTTTTAGTTTAAAGATATTCCTTCCCTAACCTCTCAGCAGAACTTGTTGCGCATTTCCAATCCTAAAAAAAAACTAGAAAAAGCGTTTATGAACCCTTCTAGCTACAGTACCATCTTCTCTAGTGGTGATAGTCGTAGTTTTCTCCCAACTTTCTCCTGTCTCAGTGGTGACATCCTCGTCAACAATCCGGCTCTCGTTGGTTGTAAATCGGTTTACACGTCTGGGGTTTGGTCTTTTTTGGGCACCGTAGCCTGTAGTAGTATCGGTGGTCGTTTTGGTAACGCGTTTTGGTCTTAGTCTACGACCATTCTCTGGGTTGATCCAACTACCGTAGTCTGTTGTAGTATTGGTGGTCGTTTTGGTAACGCGTTTTGATCTTAGTCTACGACCATTATCTGGGTTGATTGAGCTACCGTAGTCTGTGGTCGTGGTGGTGATCGTCTTGGTAACGCGTTTTGGTCTTAGTCTACGACCATTATCTGGGTTGATCCAACTACCGTAATCTGTGGTCGTGGTGGTTGTAGTCTTCTTGACCCCTCTTGCTCTTCTTTGTTTCATTTTACGGACTTTCTCGGACTTTTCATAGTCGTTTGATCTGGTCGTACCTTTGTTGAAGAATCTGGACTTTTCTTTGCCGGTGAAGGTCGATGCATCGCCACGACCACGAGGAGTGAATCGAGAAAAGTTTACCCCACCTTTTTTCATCGAATTATAGGCTTTGAGAAAATCGTTGATGGTGGTGAGGATTTCGTTCCAATTTTCCTCAGGGTTCTCTTGATTGTCTGAGTTTTGGACGGAGAACCTTTGTTCTTCTTGTTGGTTTTGTTTGCCTTCGCGTCGAACGATATCGTCGATTGTGGTGAGAGCTAAGCGACCGTTTCGTTCGTACTCAGCTTTCTGGCTTGGAGTGACCCATTCGTTGGGAGTGGTGATGAGCGAGTTGTTTTCGTTGCTGGAGTATTTTTCTGAACCTGACGATTGAACCAGAGAATCAGAGAGGTTTGATCTGTCGACGATCGAAACTTGTTGATGATTTCTTTTGGCGTAATTGAGAGCGCTTTTGACTTTCCCAAAGACTTGTGCTATGCTGACGTCGTCGTTGGTGAGATCAGCGAAAGAATCGAGGGTATCACGGTAGTCGAGTGGAGAGATACCTTCATTAAGAAGAGTGTCTTGAGCGATCTTTGCCCATTTATTGAGTTGAAGAGCGGCGGGAGTATACATTTTYTTCGAAAAAGTTTGACTTTGGATATTGTCAAAGACAGTTGAGATAGCGTCGAGATGTTTGTCGTCGAGACCAGCGAGGGTTTCTTTGAATTTGGTCGTGGCGTTATCACTCTCTTCGAGTGATCGAACCATATTGGATTGGTTGAGTGAGAAGGGATTGAAAGCCCTTGATTGAACTTCGACTGACATTGTGTTTGGTATGATAGATACCTGTTTCTGTATTGGGTGGCGAAAAGATGAAAGTTGGAAAGAGGGGGATTCCTCAATTTCCTCCTGACTAAGTACGTATGAGGTAGAGAAGAAGGCGTTTTGCCAGGAAGAAAGGAGGTGCATTATTTCAACATGCGCTCATCGTCATGGAAAGTGCTCGAAAAATCCACAGAACAAAAAGGAAAGAGTTTTCTCTATGAAATGAAAACACGTTTGATCTTTCGGGAAATAAAACATTGCTTGAAAGGATGTTAGTTTTTCTCGTTCCTCCTCGGGTAAAGCGCAAAACAAACTAGAAGACAGTTTATGGATGAAAGGCTGTACATTATTGTCCGACGAAAGTGGAGACGGACTGCTGCTCAAGAAATTTCTTCCTTCCCTCTTCATTACGAACGGTATACTGAGAGACGTACTGAAGGTTCTAAGAATACATCATGGCCGAGGAAAAGGCGATATATCTCCCAAAAGTGATTCAAACTGTCCGAGCTAAGAGGCTGAGCTTTGACATGCACGAGGAAGACTGTGGAGGTCGTGAGTGTCAACTTGCTCGTGTGACATTGAGCGATCACTGACAAAGAAAACAGTGCCACTTTCGAGCTGTGGTCCAATATCTTGGGAATGGAAACAAGTGGCTGTTCCAATCTCTACTATTTCAGGATATGACGAATCAAATCCTGATACTACTTGGTGTTTAACTACTAAAGATCTTCTCGTCACTAAAGGGGAGAATGAGAACTCCCCATCAACCAGTATTCATTTGATTCGCTTCTCAGAGAATTGTGCCGTTTGCAAAAAAACGATGAAGGTGGACGATGAAGACGAAGACGAAGAGGAAGAGGAAGAAGAAGGAGAAATCGCCATGGTCTCATACATCCCCAACACCAACTTCTTTTTTCATTCAGAACATTCGAAAGCTAAATTGATGAAAGTCATTGATTTACCCGAAGATGTTATAGACACTGCAGTGGAAGTCAAAGGTTTCGTCTGGGGGTGTGGCGGTTGTAAGCGAGGCTTCAATGAATCAGAACCGGTATTTGCTGTTCGTCGAGAAAACGAGGCAACTCTATTTTGCACCCAGTTCCCCGGTCTGTACGATGAAACGATTCATCCTTGTGTGACTCATACTGAGGAATATGGATATGAATACAATTGGGGTGGTTCTCAGGAGGAAGAAGCAGTGTGTGATGACGATGAAATGGAGGATTAGGAGGTTAGACGCTACATGTATGAGTGACGTCGCGTATTTGCTTAAATTAGACCCATGTATGTATCCTCTATACACAGCTATTGTACAATAGAAAAATTCCGTCATGGAAGTTAGTGAAATATACATTTTACCGAAAGTACCTTTCAGACAACAGGGTGAACGGGAAATTTTCAATGCCTTCTAAAGCTCCAAACACTTCTAGTCTGTTACAAGTTCGTAAAAAATGTCGGTATTCTAAATTTCTAGAAGACGTAGCTCCACAGAATTCACCTCGCTGTGACCTGCTTAAAATATTCTCTCAACTGTTTCTTTCCTCTTGAGACAATCCTGTAATCTCTAACGTACAAGTACAGTTTTGAAAACAACTTTTCGAAATATGTCAGAAGAAAGACGAATTATTATCAACCCACCCAAACTCTGGCAGCAATACACAGCCGAAGAGCTCTCAGTTCGTGAGTAATAATAAGCTTACAGACCAGGCTCATTGTCTATAGTAACCCAAACATCGAACCCAACTTGGTCCGCCCACGCCGTTCCTCTACTTAAACTCATCGATGATGAAGGCGCCGATAGTTGTAATGCTTTCTGTGCTCTAACGAATGACGTTAAATTCAACACTGTCGCCGATCAATCATCTATCAAAGTATATCTAATGAGCTTTAAAGATACCTGTTACGTGTGTGAAACAGAGTTCGGGTTTGTTGTTGGAGATGTAAGTAAGCGGGTCAACGTTACGGCAATTCCAAACACCAATCTTGTTCGCCACAGCCAATGCGGAAAGGGCGATTTGGAGAAAAACGGTGTTCCTGAAGAGACTGCTGCTAGTTCTTACCCCATATATTCGTTCAACGGTCATTGTAGTAGCTGTGACACATATCTCAATGATGCTCAACCCGTCGCAGTACTCCGTCGCAACGGATATACCACTTTACATTGTTTGGAAATCAAATCTTTGTATCCTCTCAATGTGAATGTATGTAGGAAATTTGAGTGGCAGGGGGACGACAGGATCGGACTCAGGACGAGAGTAGATTCAATTTCAGCTGGCTTAGATTTTGTAGTTTATAGCGTAGAATATCTTTGAGAAATGGGAAATGAATCTTGTAGGCTGTTTTGCTATTGAAATGAGTGCATACATCATGCCTTCTGAAAAATTGAACATCGACAGAACTTCGTCACTACTGCTCATCTACTTCTCAACATAAAATCCATTCTCTTCCCATCGTATTCGACTAAGAGGTATAACGGAATCCTAAAGTCATCGATCAGTCATACCGTACATCATGTCAACATATAAGAAATCCACATACCTGGAGCCAAATCATGTCTCTCGATGACATCGAGGACGGTACCCTTTGGTGGTCGACCACCTTCAACTTTGTCACGACGTCTGTTTTCCATTCTGTAGTATAAAGTCATTGCTAAGGCAATGACAAGACCGGCAGCCTGGAATGCAATGTTGACAATACAACCTTGGGTATATTGTGGACCTTGGTTGGTGGGGAATCTGTTTTCGGACGTCAGTATTGAGCAAAGTATTGAATAAGGTTTGACTTACAAGAAAGCGGCAGCGAGGGAAAGACATTGACCCAATGAGTTAAGCATACCGAGGGAAGTAGCTCTTTGGGATTGATTTCCAGTGTTACCAGCTTGCCATGCTGTGAGGTAGGTTAGCTCAGTCTCTCCTTAACCTGATTGAAGTGTACTTACCAATGATGAGTGGAATATTGGTGTAACCAGCAGTGACAATACAGATACAACCAAAGTATCTAGCTGAATATTGACTGGCAGAGATAGCTGTGGCTGGAACGGCGAGAAGAATGGCCCATCCGATGATACCGACACAGAAAACGGACATGATGGGAATACCTCTAGCTTGACGCCAATCTGAGAAGGATGTGAGGATTAACATGAAAACCAAAGCGACGGCGTAAGGTGGAACAGTGAATAATTGAGCTTGAGCATTGGAGTAACCAAGACCTTTGATGATTGTGGGCAAGAAACCACCAACAGATCCTATTTCACTATGTCAGATTCTTGTAAATACTATCAGAGATGTAAACTTACCAAGAGTCAAATTCATGCACGAGTACATGATTGAGACGACATAAGTCTTCCAATCCATTAAACAACGTCTGACACCAGCCCAATCGATACCGACACCAGACTCAACCAAAGAATCACGGTTTAACCTGGTCAAACAGAGAGTACGCTCAGTCTCGTTAAGGTAACGACTGGTCTCTGGTCTACCGGGCATGAACAAAAAGACACAGATAGCAAGTAAAACACTGGGGCAACCTTCGATGAGGAAGAGGATACGCCATTGTGCAATTGAAGAATTAGCGATGGAGCTGACACCGAATGAGACTAATTTGATCAGAAATGAATTGCAAGTCTGAAAAAAGACAACTTACTTAAACCACCGAAAGCTCCACTGAGAGCTCCAGCTGAGATGAAAAGACCGACACGTTTGGCGAGATCACTCTTGGTGTACCAGAAAGATAAATGAAGTGCCATAGCTTGACCGAACCTAATTGTTATCAGTAATTGGCCAAAGTGAAATTAGCTTAAACTTACATGGCCTCTCCTATTCCGACGAAGAGTCTGCAAACAAAGACACCAGCACGGTTGGTCGTGGCTGCTTGACATGTTGCAGCGATAGACCAGAGGAGAGCACCACAGGCGATAGATCTAGATGGGTCGATGGCTTTGGCAAGTAATGTACCAGGAATCTGAAGTTTTGTTAGATATATGTCAGATCTGCAGAACAACGTTACTAACAGAGAAGATGATGTAGGTGATGAAGAAACAACATAAAGCGATTGAGTAGTTGGTATCGTCGTTATTGAGAACTGTTTCTTCTAAACCTTGTAGACGAGCGTTGGCCCTAGTAAATTGTTAACAAGGGCACTAAGCTAATTTTAATTGTTGCTTACAAATTTCCACGATCTAGGTAGGCACTCAAATAAAGTAAAACAGCAAATGGCAAGATACCAAAATCTACGTCAACAAGTTAGTCGATTGTTTATGCGGGTTTATCTATTTGATTACACTCACCGAGTTTAAGAAGAAGTTTTCGTTCTGTTTTAGCATTCTCTGATTTGTGAGCCAAACCACTGGTGGAGTTGGCGTATGAACTCGCTTTTTCAGTGTCAGTACCACGCGTACCAGTGGGGTGGAGGGATGATTCATCATGAGCATTATGTTCAACCATGTTTTCGTTAGGTTTCTCTGGATCAGCCATAGCTACGTGGCGGGACATGTTGAAATAAAAATTGATTGATTGTTTGCTTAGTTGGTGGAAAGATTGGGGGAAAGAGAGATTATTAAAAGAATGTTTATCCGTTCTTTTTATACCTTACACTTTGCTCACGACTCATTTTTTACCTTTAGGTTACCCTTTTACTTTTAACTTGGTCGAAATGCCTGATCCCCAATTGGATAAATTCAAATAAATGATTTGCGGAGACGTTGTTCTTTTTTTCCTAATTGGTGTGAAATTCGTATTTGACCTAGATTTAGACCATATGGGACCCCGTGGGATATGGTCAGCACATGATAAATACGTAGTCATCCCGGCGGTGAATTTGAAAATTGACGTCCTTGGCCCTGGAGGGCGTTCTATTCTCAGGTGCCAAGTTGGGTAAAAAGACTTGATCGGTCCGATCACACCGGGATCGACAAAGCAGCTGCTGGAGTAGTTGGCATCTGGTGAGTACACTCGAGCATTCCTCTTTTGGTGGTCAGAAAGACTTATGCCAGCAGAATCATATCATTCAAAAGAAGCAAAGTCCTCAAACTTCTCTTCACAGTTCACGGTTATCATCGGCGTGCCCCACAATTCAACTGTGTCCTACTTGTGATGTATGACGAGAATGTCTCGAGAAGTAGCACGACTTCAATCGGGAGGAATAGGAATCGCTCAACAGCATGTCATGATAAAGCCGATGGATAATTTGATATGATTATGATTATGGTTAAAATCAGATGGATACCGTGTCGTATCTAGAACCTCGTTTCCCAGTGGCAGTACGATACAAGTAAGTTGTGTGAATTTCCTTTCTTCCTGAACTCATCGATACTCATTCTCAAGGAAGATTAATGCTCTGGACTGTAATAATGACATTATTGAGCTTGACAGAGTGAATGTATGTCGTATCGAGGCATACAGTACAAACACCTGTCAGCTATTGATAGATTGGCGACAAATGAAGTTGGAGCCCCAAGATGCTGAGAGCAATAAATTCGAGATTTCTCACACTTTCAACCAGCACCATTGAAAACTACTTTTAAAGACAAACAATGCTCGCGAATACAATATAGGTGACATTCGAGTCTAGGGGTAATGTCACCAACGAAAACATCATCCATCTCACCCCCATTACCTCTACCGCTGAATTTCGCCCTTCTACCGTCACGTACACCCACCAGGGCATTGATTCCAGCTTTATACTGTGTAGTCGTGAGTCATCTTCGATGTACCAAATCCAGTGGATCTGATGAGGTTGAATAGAATGGTCTCAACATCCATCTCTTGATACCGACCTCTCACGAACCCCATTTATCTCTTCTACCATTGATCTTAGCGCTTCATCCACTTCCACCCATTCACATCCTCTCACAATTGAAGCTTAGTTCAACAGATTACACATTAACGTTAGATGGTATAGCACCTTGGGTGGATTTTTGGGTACCATGGCAAATTGGTAGAGATGTTTGTAAGAGACTAGGTGTAGGAGTTTTGTTCTGGTCAGAGATCGAGAAGGAGAAAGGTCTGTTGGGAGAGATCGCGAAAGATGCTGCTAGCTGGGATGAATTGGAAGGAGGGATTTGTCACAAGTGAGTCTGTCTTTCCGTAGAAAACAAGATGAACGCTTACCATCATCCTCAGTTGGTTACCAGCAGCATCGCATTTACCGCCTTCAGCCTACTCCCTGTCAACATTATCGACTGTTCCATTTCCCAGTTTATCTATCATACCCAATGATAAAGTTGTAAGTGAATGTTGATGCTGACTACTGTTTACTTATATACGATAGGTGACAACTCCATTGGATGATGGTGCTCGAGCTAAAATAATCTTTCAAGCTGAATATGGTGACCCTTCAGGAATGGGTGACAAGGACTGGATGAATTCTTGGGAAGGGATAATTCGATGGTCTGTGATGTTGGTCGATTCTATCGCAGCAAGAAATGCAATGACTGACCAAAAACGATTGTAGAGCATGGAATGATTTCCTTCGATATCCAGTAAGTTATAAACTGCCCTCTAAAGACAAAAGGTTCTAAAACAAAACAATAGTCAACACCACCCCGACCTCGTCCTTCATCTCTCATATTCGCACCATCAATCCCAACAATCCTACCCCAACTCTTATCAGGATTAATAAACCACTCCTCAACCGACCAATCACCCCCACCATCCTATCTACCAACATCAACAGATCTCGAAACCCTCTCAACCCACCTCTCACCATTCAACCATTCACCTCCCGACCCTCCCAACCCAATCAAACACCTCTTTAATCTCTTGAATCCATTTAAATCCCCTCCCAAAAATCAAATATTAACTTCCAACCAAATCGCACAACTTGAATGTAAAGCTCGTGTGAATCTTGGAATGGCAGAATGGACGGGATGGATGACGATCAATACATGGCGTAATCAACGGGAAACGAGGAGATTGAGAATAGTGCTTGAAGGCGGTGGAAGATCTTTACCGAGGGATATAGTCGTTGTTCCCACCCCTCAAAACCAAGTTCCAATCAATTTCAATGGAGCTCGAGATTCTTCTGAAGAAGATCCAATAGAACAATTAGAAAGATTACGGGGTGGAAGTCCACCTTCAATCTCTAGACATACTCCCAAGACTAAAAATTCTATGACAAAAAAAAAGAAAAACTCATATCAAACTCCTCAAAGAGCGAATTCTTTGAAATCGTCCAAATCGTCTCGTCAACCTTCAGATATTTTTGAAAGACAGAATGAATTTAGAGAGGATGAATTGAACGCTGACGAAAGTCATGTAGCGCTTCACGATGAAAGAAAACTGCTAAGTGAGGATCAAAGTGGTTGGTGGATGTATCTCACTTTCATTGGAGTTTCATTTGTAGCTATCGTATTAGGTTATATTACTTAGACCAGAATCGTTTCGTAATAGATTTAAAGGTTGTATTGAATGTCATGACTTAGATGCTAGAGATAACACAAACCGATTAACATCTGGTGTTTCTATGTACAATTCAGTAAGATTACAACATGAATTCAGCTCTATAAAAACAAATTTATTTTGATACAAAAACATTCAACCAGTATAACCCCAAAACCATGAGATTGCATATCTATCTAATAGGTAGGAATAAGGAAAGAGTGAATAAACGCCCAAAAACTTTTCAAAAGTGTCTAAACAAAGATAAACTACTGCCATCCGTCATACCCAAACATCCCAGAATTCGCACTAACAGAAGATCTCTAATACTTGATTTATCAGTACAAGCGATCAAATATCAGCAAGAAGAAAGCTCACCTGATGCATCATAGGTGCAGGAGGGAAATAATTCGAATCATGAGTCTGGATCGGATTCAACAATGGATTATTCAATAGCAGAGTTGGCGTCAACTCGTAACTGTATTTTATCGATTAATATGAAGTGTGTAAGAAGGGTTGTTTGAACCTACACATTTTGTCCGATACCTTTAGTTTTTCTAGCTTCATCTGGACGTTGACAAATATGAACTCGAGGTTCCTGCGAGGAAGTTTCTTCTCCATAACCCCTGAGAACTATGTCAGAAGTTTGATGCAGGTTGAAAACATAAACACCTACTTAGGTCCAGGGGTATCATTAGGTTGCTTAGCAGCACCTCCAGTTCCACTAAACAAGTGAGTCAGTATAAAAAAAATTCCTCAAGCGAGAAACGACATACTCCCAAGTACACCTTATATCTGTTCCCGTATAGATCTGTAACAACTTTGCGTTGTCAATATGACGAACTTCGATAAATGGCGCTGAAACCAGTAAAAGATATGGAGGATGGAAAGCTACACTGTCAGGTTTACCTTCCCATTCGATAGCTTGATGATCTCGATTCGGTTCGCCGTGACTGAGTATTAGACACATTTAGCTTGTGAACCTCTGTTTGTTGAAGACCACTCACCGATCAACGTATATTCCGAAAGCTAAACAGAACGGCTTAATCAATATTCGTCTCGTATCGCGGTATTCACAATTTACTCACAATCATAGCACAACAAGAATTCACTCTCTGTAGATCTGAACATACCAAGTGGTTTAGCAGTTTCACATCTCTTGGATAATTCAGCAACTGCCGGTCGTTCTTTCACACGATTAGCATCGAAGATAGGAATAGAACCTCCTTTGAGACTATCAAAATGAACATCAGTTTCCAACCTTTCGATACAAAGCTAAAAAAAAAGCTGACGACGTACTCTGTTAAATCCATAATCTCAAAACCTTTAGCACAAACGATAGCCAATTTAGCCTTCAAGAAATGAACATGTAAAGCTTCAGTTGGGATGAAGAAATCTTTATAAATTCTGAACCATTCAGTTCTTTGACCTAAGAATGAGCCGAACGGTCGTCTTTGACGAGTATGATCGTTGACTTCACCACTGTTTATAGGTTCGAGTACTCGGAAGATTGAATCCATCTACGAGAGAGAATGATCAGTGTCAACTCCAGATATTTGATACTTCGACTCACCCCTTTCCTTTTCATGTAGATCACCAATGTTCTACCAGCCAACTGTCCAACTGAGAAGAATACAATGTCCCTCTGACCACTCAATCGTTGAGGTCCAGAACGAACTAAAGGTCCAGCAGCGGTAGGAACCAACGATTCAAGATGGTAAGCCAAGAGACACTGTAATTTTCTAGGTTAGCTACTATATTCTTCACTTAGTCCAAACCTACCTTGTCAGAAAGCACCAAGAAAATACCAAACTCTTCAAGGACAGCACAATTGGTGACAGATTTCAAATGTAAGACCACACGTAATGATCTCGGTTCGTGTCTGTTTCCTATCCATACACCCTCTTCGCAACCGACAGCGACGAGCTGACGACCATCTGTGGAGACTACAAACGAATCAGTAAGACATTGTACAGATCCTCGAAGATCAGAAGCGAAAGACATACTGAATGGGACACTGCACATGACTCTTCCAGTAAATGGAGTCTGTTCACCACGAGCTGGAACGGGTGCGTAGTAAGGAGCCATGACGAATGTATCCTGACTGATTGGAGTCATTTCGAACATCTAACGCGAATTAGTTCAACCTATCACAGTCAAGATACAACAAACCTTTCCAGCATCATCGACCTCCTTTCGTAAAACTTTAGCATGTTCCAGTTGTTTCAACCAGACAGTTCTAGCTTGAGCCGAATCAGTCCATAGGGTATATTGTCCGCCCAAAGTTGATTGACCAGGTAAACTGAATCCTTGACCAACGACGCTGAACGTAAATGGATAGACTGTTCTTGAATCTGATTGATTGGGTTGACCAACGACATCAAGCTCAGTGTCGTTATTTCCTTCTTTCCCTCCTCTAATAGCTTTCAGTAAACCCAAAGAACGGGTTTGGGCTGGAGAGGAAAAATCGACCAGTGAAAGTAATTGTAATGAGATTGGCTAGGCGACCATAAGTAATTTTACTTTTGTCAGTGATCACAACTCACTCGACGTGTGACGACCCATTTCGCGGCTTGATCTGAATTCTTGATCTTTTTATGCTTGACAATGACGACTGAAAGGGGGGCATGAGCATAAGAGCTAGAGGCAGTTTAATCACTCACGATAATTATCGAATAGCAGTAAATGGAGAACAGTCCAGCTACTTCCTCCAATGGATCCTTCAGGTTGACTAAACACTTTACCCTTGTAGATCAATTCCCTCATTGGATTCAATAGATCAAGATCCCTGACCTACAACCGTAATGTCAGTTTTCCTAATCTTCAAATACTAATGTCAACTTACAGCTCGACTATAATATTTACCGCCGTCTAAACTCTTTTGGAATTTCCATAATTCAACTTTAGCCGTATTGACTTCGATACCTTTATCAGTTTTCCTACCTAGATCTCGAATAAGATCCAAGATTTGAGGTAACTCTTCGATATCGGGATCATTAGCTGGTCCAACTTTGATCAAAGTTTTCAGTAAAGTGCTGAGTAAAAGGTCGTATCTCAGTAAACGAGGAATTGGACGATTAACGAAATGATCAATTCCTTTTCTCTGTGCAGCAGGGTGTTGACGACATTCCTAATCACAATAGTGTTAGTGAATGATGACTCTTTGTAACGTGAAAACTGGATTACCTCTAAAAACTTGACGAATCTTGGATTCCTTTCAGTCTCTTCTTCGATCTTTGCTTTGGCAATTGGATAATGAGTGATATATTCCAGATAAGCATCGTGCCAATTCAAAACAGCATCATAAAATAGATCAGAGATCATTCCAATATTAGGATGTTGTTCAAGTTGACGTTGTTGTAATTGTTCCAGTAATCTTTCATGGACATCGATCAAAGATCGATAATTGTGGAAAGCGTCATCGAGGAAAATTTCTAATCTTGATCGTTCGATGATGGGAGTGTCCGCTTCTCTCAGACCGTTGATGAACAACTGTAGAAGTCAGTACGAAAGTCGTTTGCGAAGATTGGTCAACATACGTTCTCGATGATTTCCAGATCCGCGACATATTCCATTTCACCTTGAATGATTTCCCAGATTTGACTGGAAGAAAGTTCTAATCAGTCCCCGCATATTACAACAAGCTTATAGACATACCGTTGTTTCAACTGTTGCATATCCGTCATTGACTTTTTAACATCGTCCGTAACGACATTATCCCATTGCATCTGACCAGCAACGCCTTTACCTTTACTAGCTTGGAAAAGTTTCAATTGACTGATCAAAGTTACACTTTCAATTGAGCTTAGAGCTACCTCCAAGAAATCTCTATCGTGATAGTCGACAGGTGTAGCTTCTAGAATAGCCTTGACTGTACCTGCGTATCGTTGCAGTTGCGTAGAAGGCTTTGTAAGAAGATGTTTTAGTTGTTGAATACCCGAAGCTTGTCTTGCGAAAGCTGTATTCGAGTTCAAATCGTTGAGATTCTACGAATCCAAGTCAGTGTTGGACGACAACCATAATTCATGAAAATTACCTCAAGAAAAGCTTTAAACGCAGGATTCTTTTCCACTTCCTCATCAATAACCCTAGATGCCGAAGGTAGATTCCCCGTGTATTCTGGATAAAGTGTTCTAAATTCTGTAGCAGCTTCCAAGAAGATATCGCCAACTGTAGCGATCAAAGGGAATTGTTCTCTTTGACGAATTTCGAAATTCTCAATAAATCTTCTACAAGATTGACGTAGTTCCATGGCGTTACCGAAAACATCTCTTGTGAATTGTTCCAATCTGGTTTGAGAATATATGATGGGTGGGTTATGGTGAATTAAAGGTGTTATGAAAGTTCGAGCGAGAGTGGTTAGATCAGCTTCGTATGCTATCTCATCGGTGAAGGCTTTTCTGATTAAAGCTTGACGAGTTTTTTGATCTTCCGTCATATCGTTCAGAACCCTTTGATCTATCTCCTGCTGCCAATCCCCTTTAGGTTCTTTGACGACCTTCTGACGTACTTCAGTAGCTTGAATAGCTCTCGTACCGGAACCAGAACCAGCTGATCCAGAGGCGACATTGAACGAATTGTCGATAACCGAAAGCGATTTGGGGTCAAGGAAGGAAGACGGTTTTGCCTTGTAAGGACACCTCCATGAATAACAACTGTTATCTCGTGGACAACTGGGTGAATAACACGATGTCGCCATTGTCATCAACCCAGTGGGGAGTTCACCAGAGATACCATCGGCCCCACCAGCCATACCTTCCATTTCTCCCATGAATCTGAAAACATCTTCGGACGAATCTCTCAATGGTCTAACATCCCAGTCAACTTCAACAAACCACAGCTGATTCTGTAAAGAGCGGGCTACCATTAGAGCGAATCGACGATCATGATTGTTATCGCGTGTATAGATAGGTAGGAAAGACTGGATTGTCGACTGAGAGTGATGTCAATATCAACCCAAATACGAAACGACTTACGACCAAATCTTTGCCGGTAAAACTCCCTTCCCAAGCTATACCCGCCTTGATATGCCTGCTTCTGACCACTTCATCCCTTAACCTCAGAGCTGTTTCACTCAAATAAGCAGGCTGGAAAAATGTTTTCTCATCGACTTCCTCAACTTCACCTCCATCACCATCTTCATCATAATTCTCATCCCAATCGTATTCACCGTCGTCTTCAGTTCCATCCCAATGGCTACCATCCATATTACTTCTTCGTCTATGTTGCTGAGAGATAAAAGATTCCCCATCGTCGTAATAACCATCACCACCTTCAGCCTGATGTAACAACAATTTATTCTGTACCCATCGAGAAGGTTGTTGTTGTTGCTGGTTCCAGGATGGTGAGAGTTCTATTGAACGTCTTTGGTGACTACCTGAACCACGGTGACGTGACGATGGTGGCCTCAACGAAGAGGTATTTGAACTTTGACGTTGAGGTGCAGGATTTCTGTCATTGTACATAGATCCGTTGTCGTAGGAACTTCGATGTGAGTTGAATGAATTTTGATGTCCCATGTTGGGGTTGGGGGAAGCTTGCATATTCTGATCCCTTCGCCAAGCATCTATACCTTCAGCTCTGACTACACCAGTAGAGCTAACTCCAGTACTTGCACTAGCAGAAGAACTATTCCGTGTAACACCGGGTCTTTCGTATTCATTAGAAAGACTGCTTAAACCATGATTCCCACTTGGGACGCCAAGATGCGGAACAGGAACTGGGAATTCCACAGATGCGGAGTTTGCGAGAGAATTTTGATATGAAGCTCGAGAATTGATGTTCGGTGTCGGCATAGCTATCGAGGTGGATCCGTCGGCGGCTACAGTTGAAAAGCTGGCTTGTCGACGACTACCAATCGTACTTGTACCATCACTTTCCACACTCAAAGCTGGCGGAGGTTTCAAATCCCAATTGCTCTGAGTAGGCGTTCCTCGTCGATCTATCGGATCAAAAGAGGTTGTCCTATTATCCAAAATCGATCCCTCTCCAACTGTCATAGAATTCAACTTGGACGACAAATCCTTGTAATTGGTTCCAGTGTATGTACCCTCATCTTCTTCTTCCTGTGTGGCCAAAGGCCTTGATCCATCTTCTTGATAGCTACCTTCGAAACTCGTAGGTCCGCTCTCTTCTCTATGAGATCGATACGACGATGAAGAACTTGATTCAGTAATTGAATGAACGGTTGATGACTGTCTTGATGGAGAGTGTAAAGATTTTTGACCTGGGAAGCTTGAATTCGTATTTTCGAAAGAAGGTGTAGCGGGCGTACGAAGTGATGTGGGTGAGTCATAAAATCTAGATTCTCCCTCGTGATTCTCACGAATGCCGCTAGACCGTCTGGCAGGGCTTGAGAAATACCCTTGTCCAGGTGAGCTCGGCGTACTGGGGGGATTTCCCGTCAAAGTTTGAGGTGTGGGTAAAGGTCGAGGTCTAGGTGGAGGTGCTGGAGGTGTTTGAGTGATGTTGTGGTGTTGAATTGAGGTTGAGCCGTTTGAGGGATTATTCGAAACTGATGGCGAAGCAACTGCTTGAGGAATGGGTGGGAGAGTTGGCAGTGCACGATGAGAAGGTCTAGCTGGCGGCGAAGGAGCTTTTGATGGTTCGTTAACAGGAGGTGGGACTGGAAGAGAACGTTGTCGATTCATACTACCAGTTCCGTTGGTGTGAGAATTCGATGAGAATCCATTCGAGGATGAGGACGCAGAAACAGGAGTTTGGGGTAAAGGAAGTGGTCTTCTTGAAGTTGATGACGCAGGAGTTTGCGGTTGAACCGTTTGATAGCCAAATTCTGAGACTCCGGATGGGTTTGCAGATGACTGAGGATGACCTGAATGAGAATTGACAGATCCACCATAAGAACTCATTCGCGAAACATTCGGTGAAGATTGGTATTGATAGTTGTTATCAAAGTATTGGGTTGTTGGTCGTGGGGGTGGTGCAGGTGGTGGTGAGCCTGGTATCGAAGGTGGAAGAGCTCCTGGTGGAAGATGTGATAGTGTCTCATGTCTTTTGACTGAGTCTATTGGTGGATGCTGAGCTTGAACGGATGATGAAGTTGAAGCCGACCAAGGAGGAGGTGGTGAATTGAACGACATTGGCGGCTAGTTGCACCGTTTCAGTTGAACTGGAGTAAATGGTGAATCAATCCACTGGTGCATATAAAGATATCCTGATCTCTATGGCACCCTTCTTTGATATTCAATTAACGTATATGTATGGATATATATATACAATATTGTGTATCTGTTAAACCAAGATTATTAACTCTGACATTGTTGTTGCCTCCACTAAGTTACGGGGTGAGACACCCATTCAGGACTACACAGCTTCATTTTGCTCCCGCAGCGACATTGCTAATGTTATCACACGGAGAATTGCGGCATTAGACTTTTCTTGTTTTCTTCCTTGATTCTGCAGCATTGCTAAATCACACGGACATTTGCGGCATTAGACTTTCTGGCATGTCCTCTTTCTGGATTCTTATGGTGTCACATTGCTAACACACGGAAATTTGCGGGATTAGCATTTATTTCCTTTCAGCTCGCTGTTGAGGAGTTCAGACTCGAAGTTGAGAGTCTGTCGTCTCAGAACCGGTGCACTCAGCATATGATCAGCATGAAACTCGGCGCAACCTGGACAAACGAGTTACAGATATTCAACAATGTTACGAACGTCATCGTGCTATCACAGCGACATCATGCTATCACGTTTCTTCTTCACATGCACGGGCTTTTGGAAAACCGAGGATTTGAGTTTCAGCGAGAAATGAATGGACCATTTTACATTACCTTGCTAGTCTCATTCGTTGTTGATTTCTCATCTTATATCTGTTGACTTCCACAACACAGCATCGAATGAGTTCCTAGAAGCTTATAGCTTATAGATTTTAGCTTTTGTCGCTATCGCTTACGGTGTTGCTCGGCTGATTTTTCAGCTTTACTTTTCTAATCTGATAGCTGATAGGTGTCAGGGTTCGGACATCTCCCGGTGCTTACTATATAAACTGTAAAACTCTCTGCGCAGTTCTTGTTCTTTTTCCCCCCTTATTCTTATTCTTTTTCGTCTTATTCATATTCATCCACAACAATAATGTTCAAGAAAATAACCAAAGCCTTCGGTTCAATGACGACTTCGGGTTCATTACCACCCTCTCATCATGCTCCAGAAAGAGTAGAATCTTATGCCAACCTAGCCAAAACATTAGCAGAGAACGATGTACCAGTTTCACTAGCAGATTGTAGAACTTGCGAAGAACCTTGTGCAGGTATGTATCTTGTACTCTTTAGTCAATACTAGAACTAATCTGAATGATCTAAAAGACTCTGAACCATCTGCTGGGTTTATCTCTGAAGCTTATATCCCCGATGAAGAAAAGTATCAAGCAGCTATCGAAGAACATTACGGTGATCTTGGAAGTTTACCTGCTGGATTTGACACAGATTGGGAATCTGAACTCGCTGGATCTGGTCAAGGTGGAAAAGGTCGTGTTGTTATAGTATCAACAGGTAAAAGCGATTGGGAACGTGATCATACGGTAAGTACAAGACTTTCAAGGTAAGAACCTGACATCTGAACAATCACTCTAGGACGAGAAATCATCCCTCTCACATCAACTTTATCAATACCATTCCTCATTGAATCTGCCAGATCCAGCGAAAATTACATCAAATCTACCACCTTACATCTCAAAATCAAATTTCCCAACTCCCTCAAAACTCCCGACTGAACCTTTACAAGCTCCACCCTCACTCTACTCATCATCTCTTATTTCTCAATCTGATGATCCAGAAGATCAAACAGTGTTAGTCTTCCCCGATTGGAAAGTTGTTCATGAAGTGGAGAATTCTTTGAAAGGTGCTGAAGAACTTTGGAATGGTGTCTTGAACGGTAAATTAGGTAGAGCTGGGGTTTCTTCAAACGACGAAACTGGGGTTGGTAGGAGACGTAGTTGGGTCTTACCTTATCGTGCAATTGTTCTTCTTTGTAAGTGATGTCAATTGAGGGTTTAAATCATATCTAACAAACTCAAGGTTCGCACAAACGTCGTGACAAAAGATGTCATATCGCAGCGCCATTACTTCGAGCCGCTTTACATACAACCCTATCCAAACATTCGATAGATATCGACGAAACAGGTGATTCACTCACTCATCTAACTGGACCTGCCTTGGAACAACTCCAAGGAACAGAAGAAGAACGTGAAAAGGAAATTGGAAAGCGAATCGGTGAGATTGAAGGTGTGTCAGGTGGTGAGGGAGGTCAAGTTGGAATTTTCAACATCAATCATCTCGGTGGTCATCGTTATGCTGGTGTAATGATTGTAAGTTTCCGACCTTTTTCAAGACGAATCCTTGAGAACGCATCACTCATCTGATCCTTGTTATAGATCCTTTTCCCATCAGGTGCTTACCTTTCTTATGGTCGTGTTACACCTCAAGAAATCCCAAGAGTTGTCGAAGAAACTATCCTTCGTGGACAAGTCGTTCCAGGTCTGCTAAGAAACGCTGTAGGTGTCATCAGACCTACGTCGGAATCCGCAAAATGCGTCAAGGAAGGACAAGGGTTCTTGGGATGGTAGAATGTGATCGGTTTGGTTTTGATGTCGTTTTATTTTCTGATTTGATTTTTCTTTTAATTATTATTGTGCCTTCCTCCATTATAGATACATAGAAAAAGTACATTAGGAATTATGTATAGTGATTTAGTTGATTGCATTGCTACCTTCAAATTCATCTGAATCTGAACTGAACTCTGATGACAAAGGTGCCAATTCGCCAATAACCGGTTGATCACCAAAGTAAAGCTCAATCAACTTGTAATCATCAACATCCATTCATAAAAACTTCAAAGGCAACAAGATTGCCCCCTTTCAACTCTCCTAACTACACACTGGCAGCACCCAGCCAATGCCATTAACCCTTTCACCAACCTCTTCCCGTCCAACTAAGATCGCTAAAATGGAAGATTCCATAGATGTCGTTTCAGCAACGACCAATCTAGAACCGATACCTGCGTGAGTTGATTGAATCCCCCAACATGTCTAGAAACCCACTAACGATGATCGCTTTATAGTCATAGACCTGACGCAAAGACTCGACGATACGATAGACAGCTTCGGTGAGTCATCATTTCTGCTTTAACTTGAATCTACCAACTCGTGGAAGGGGATTATTTGACTGAAGCAAATCTACAGATTGTGGGCATCAGCAGGTCAGAAATCACTAGAATCAGCTCGTATCCTATTAATAGGATGTGATGCGACTGGATGTCAAGCGCTAAAGAATTTGGTTTTACCTGGTAAGTCTTCATTTCCATCAGAGAAAGGGCACGTTACTCATGAAAATATCAAGGTATTCAACATTTCACCATAATCTCAGAACTACCTACCAAATCTCATGACGTCGCTACCAATTTCTTCCTTCATCCCGATTCGTTGGGTAAGAGTATCGCAGTTGAAGCTGTCAAGTGAGTCTAGGGTTTTGATCATTGATGAAGGAAGTGCTGATATCATTTTAGATATTTATCAGAATTAAATCCATCTGTTCAAGGAGAAGCTCGTGTTGAAGTTAGTTGCATCGAGGTTAGGTTGATTGATTGGCTTGCTGACGATATCTTTCAGGATCCTTCAACACTCATCAATTCAGATCCTGATTTTTTCACTTCATTCACATTGATCATCGCTTCGAATATCAGTCCATCGTTGGAGCTTCAATTGGCAGATCTACTTTGGGAGAGTAAGTTTTTGATTTGAACTTGCTTACTCTCATGGATAGATATCTGATCTACTCTATAGCGTCTTCGACAGTTGGAGCACCTGATATCCCATTGATTGCAATCAGAAACTCAGGTTTCATCGGAAGAGTTGAAATTCAATTGCGAGAGCATTGCGGTATGTCCTAAATAGAAATTGGTCATGGATTTCAAGCTAACCCATAGATAGTGGTCGATACTCATCCAGATACTACTCATACACTAAGAATCGATCAACCTTTCCCATCTCTAGAAAATTACTCGCGTTCATTGGATCTCTCTGCAATGGATAGTATGGAACATTCACATATCCCCTGGGTTGTTCTTTTGGTCAGAGCAGCGAGTTTATGGAAAGAGTCTGTAGGTCCTTGTATCCTTGCTATATTCGGGAAACGTCATTGACATTGCTATAGTACGGTGGAAAGGCTCCTTCGACTTCCGAGGAGAAAGCTGAATTCAAGAAATTCATTAGTGGTGATAGAACCAAGGGCGATGAGGAGAATTTTGATGAAGCTGTTGCTCAGGCTTATAGGGTTTGGATGACATCTGAGGTAAGTCTGTGTGCTCGACATCGGATTAACATATCCAGGTGCCATATGAGATTCAACAACTTCTTCTCATTGATTCAGTTCAAAACGTCTCACGAAATGTAAGTCGATCCAATTGTCCATGCTAACATTCAGTCCAAAAATCTTCACATCCTACTTCACACTTTAGGAATCTATTTACAACATTCAAACCTTCTACCGACATCCCCAACATTGCCAGATATGCATTCGTCAACAACTTCTTATATAGCTTTACAAAATCTCTATCGTTCGCAGGCATCCGCTGATCTCGCTGCTTTCAGAGTTATTCTCGGTGGGGTCCTCGAGACTATTGGTTTGGGACGCGATACGATACCCGACGAGGAGGTTGAGAATTTCGTCAAAAACGCAAGTGGAGTTGGAGTTGTCAGAGGCAATGCATTTAGAGAAGGGAAAGAGGTCAAGGGGTTGTTGAAGGAAACGATTGGTTAGTTGCTAATGAGAATTACAGTGTTTCAGTCAACTAACATCATACATTCAGTCAACGAATTCTCGGAAGATAGTTCACCAACTTTACCATTAGCTCTTCATCTCGCTTTCCTATCTTCAGAAAGATTTTTCTCGACCCAAAATCGTTGGCCAGGATCAACAAACTCAGTCGAAGAAGATCAAATCCAAATCCAAGCTATCTTATCCCAAATTTTGACTTCATCTGGAATAAAGCCTTTAGCAGATAACGATGAGATTATTGAAAGTATTGCCGAAATGTGAGTGATTGGCGTTCAAAGATTGGCTGATGAGAAATACAGCGTTCGAGGAGGATTCTCTACTTTACCAACGACAGCTGCTTTCTTGGGTGGGATCGTTGCTCAGGAAACTATCAAACTTGTTACCGGTCAATATACACCTTTAGATAATACTGTTATCGTCGATTTGATCAAGAGTTCAATGGAAAAATACAAGTTTTAGTGCGGGAGGTGTGGTGTTAACGATGATAGATAGTTTTATGAGAGATTTGATCATTTTGGGATGAGTGTATATACAGTACGGTGTTGTTTGTAGCTATAAGTTAGATGAAGTTTCGGAATAAGCAAACAATAACAATAACAAAAAACTCGGCTTACCATTTCGGCAATGACGATTCCATGGAGCAGTATGAATTCCAATCCACTTTCCACAACTACATCTCTTAAAACACAGTAACAATCAAAATGACAGCAGCTACTTTACCCGACGAACCAATACAAACAAAAACAAAAGGTCAACTAGTAGCTTATACCTTCCTCCTAGGTTTTCCAAACAACAACACAGGTTCAAGGGAAGATATAACGGGACTCTTAAAACAGACTTACGAGGTATGTCCTAGCAATCCATCCCCTCCTAATCTAACACAAACACAATCAGGAAACTCAAGAATACGTGCAAAACCTTTTCCCGAGATTATCACCATACGAACATACAGATATCGATCTCTTGATTCCACTCGTTACAGCCACTGAAAAACATTTTCAGAGATGGACGAAAATCAGACCTGAGACTTGGGACATTTTGAGAGACCTTGATCCACCTGCTAGGATCTTTGTGACTGTCGATACTCAACGTATTAAACGTCAGAAATCGTCACTGGCTTCGGTTGGTGGTATTGATGATAACACTCAGGTTGCCGGTGAGTGCTGACTTTTTTTGTCTCTTCTTCTTTGATAATCTGACGATTGATTTGTCTTTTTTTTCAGGTGATTTGGGGTTTTTGAAATATGTCACTGGGGGTTTGGTCGTTGCTTTCGTTTCTTTGTGGGTTTGGGTTTTGACTAGTAGAGGTGAATGTAGGAAATGAAGGGATGGAAGGACTTTCAATGTAATTATAGAGGTGGTTGCGATCTCTGTGACAGACGGTTTTGTTCGCTCAGGACACTTCGACTACAATCACACTATCTTACATGTACTACACTACGAACATGTATTGTCTATCACCAATCCGATATTCAAATTACTTGGACAAAGTTGATGACAGTTCTGCAGGTGTTCTGTTTTTGTTTTATCGTTTAAACATTCTAATTTCCAGATATCTCAATGGTAAGTAAACGACAAAAGATCCAAGAGCACTGTAGTTCGCTGTCAGTGAATCTAGAACAAGGTAGAGAGTAGACACTTACGCTAGCTCAAATCCCAGATCAACTCCTGATTCGTTGATCAGTCTAGCTATTGGACCGATGTACCAAGATTCTACTTCCCGTCAGACGATACTTGAAGCCTAACGATTCACTCACCCGTCATACCCATAACTGCAGCTACGGACCCTACGCAACCAGCCAAAATTCCAGCAAATCCAATAGGTAAACGTTTATCTATTACTTTGGTATCAGTTTTTGTCCCTTCACGACTTGGTACAAGAAACTCCTTGACGTACAAGTATCATATATCTCGAGATCGTAGCCTTTCAACATATATCGACGAAAAATGAAGTGTTCCGTCATGACGATAACTATATTGTTCAGTTACAAATTGTTATTTCTCACAGGGGCATACCAATGAAAAACGATATCCAGTATCCCAGAACTCCTAGGAAATTGTTTAGGAACAACGAAAAACTCTGTTTACCGAAAACACCAGCTAGAGTGTATATCGCAAAGACGACGATTGTCCTGTGAACGAAATGTCAGTTTAAATTCACCTAAATTGAAGATAATTATCTACCTACCAAATAGCTCTAGGAACTTCTTCCATGATGGGATATAATGCTTGGATTGATAGAGCCGCTGAATACGTGTTTGGAACTGGAGGTTATGAGCTTCTGGTATAGGCGATGTACTTACTGTTATTGGCGATAACTGAGAAAGCTAAGAAAAACAACAACACTTTTCCCCCAACTCCCCATGGTTCAAAGACTGAATAGTGTATTGATCAGTTGTAGAACTCTCCATTCGAATGGAATAACTGCACTCATACCTTTGGATATAACATCGATGGCATCTCCTTCTGCGTACGCTGAGGCGTAAATCGGTACAATCATCAAACATGCTCCGAGGGTTTCCACAAAAACCAACTATACAATGAATGATATCAGAACACCAACTATATGTAACATTCACAAGAAGAACCTACGGGAATCATCAATCCCACCCAAGTCATACAGAACAGCTTCATGTTGCTGATATCAGCTGGTAGTTTAACGTTGAAATCTAAGATTGGGTCAGATGCCACAAATGGTTTTCATAGACATTTATCCACCTTACCTGAAGCTATAGGAGCCCAACTTGTTCGACAGTCAGTTGGACTTGGTTCTTTTCTTAATTGTGGTAAGGAGATGATGTTAACTTACCCAGCTCCAGCACTGAAAACGACTGCTCCAAACGACAAGAAACTGGAGAACGAGTATTGTGGCACGTAGTCAAGATTGAATCCCTGTTTCCCTGCTAAACCATACATCAACCCAAAGATGACAGTAATCCCTATCCAAGCATAACGTTCATAGCTACCTTCAAGTCAGTCTGTGACCTGAAATTAATTTATGTATCATAAATACCCACTGATGTAACACTGAATAACCGAAGAAGCAAACTATCAAACTAACGATTCCGACCAAGACGATTCCGACGACTAGCGGGATTCGATTCGAAACGTTGTTCAAAATTTGACCACCGAGGATGACTGCAATAATTGCGAAACCAAGTTGAGTCAAGATGTTCAAAACTGCGAAAATCGATCCACCAAAGTAACCAACGGAATACCTTGTTATCACCTAAGCAAGCGATTTTCGTTAGCAACTGCATAAAGGATTACCTTTGAGAAACGGATGTGGGTCGGCCTTACCATGGTTCTTAAACCTGTTTTTGGACCTAGTGTGGCTATGAAACCTACTGCTGCTGATGATAGAGCTGAGAAGGCTACGATACACGTAACCACGTATTTGAATTCGAGATTGTAGTACGCTTGACCCAACATACCTAAGAAAACGATTAACATGATATCGAAGTGTGCAGCACCGTAAATTACGCCATGACTACTTACCGATAGGTATGATTGTTACAACAGAGTTGCAAGAGATCCACATAATCTGAGACGGCTTATCAGAAATTTTCAATCAACACCGTCAGGAGCTTCATTTCACATACCATAAGATTGAGAGAGTGTTGATTAGATCTTTCAGATTCTGGAACTCGCTCAATACCTCTAGCTTCGACTCCCATGTCGAATAGATTCTATCATAACCAATAAGCGAGTATTCAACCTCATCTCCCGAAGAAGGGAATCCTCACCGATAACTGACTGAAGAGCTTGAATTTGACCTTGATGTCATCCTCAGTACTGGCTTTATTCGAGGTGGGACTTTTGAGGCTATCATCAGTGAAAGCATTTGATTGAGGTGAGGAGATCTCCTCGACGATTGGATCTTGTTTCGGATACCATTTAGTACTCATTATAATTGCTGTTGAGTTGGATGAGAAGATGGACAATTCACAGGGAATGAAATAGTAAGTCAAAGTGATCCGATACTTTATTTGCTGCGATTGGAGATATGAGCCTGGAGAACGAGCTCCACTATGATACTGAACACGCCACCATCAGCCAATTTCAAAGGTGGTCTTGTACTCGTAGTTGCCTGTTTCCATGATTAAAAGATCTTCACTTGATCTTCGTTCCTTCCTCATCCCTTTGAAAAACGTCTGCTTACAGTAGTTCAAAGGCTTACGTTCTGCTTCTGGGAGACGAGGAAGGTATTCCTTTCAAACACAGAAAGTCTATTGCCGCAATTCTCCGTATGTTATGACACTGTCACACCACTCACACTTGACACTTTCCGGCGGAACCCATGAAGCTACAACGATGTCATAGCAACATCTCATCTCTTCCTTCCATTAAACACCAACCCAATAAAATGCCTTCAGAATTACTCCACTTACCCCAACTATACACCATAGTAGGTATCTACAGACTCTTCACCGACCCCTCAATCCGGAATCCAGTCTTGGACAAAATCAAACATGCCACGGTAAGAGGTGTGACCATAGGTTTAATCTATTCGGTTGGGAGTTGGAAAATCATCGATTGGTTCGTCAAAAGATTCTTGATTAGTGGTGGAGGATGGTTTGGGTTTGGTGGGAATAGAAAGATTGACGAAGCTGTTGGGAAAAGTATTAATGGACTTATCAGAGTTGGATTGGGGAGATTTAGTTTCGATGTTGATTTGGTTTTATGTAGGTTTTCACTACGATTCCGGTCACTGTTGAATACCTTGGCTGATCTCTATTTTATCTTAGATAACCATCTCTTGATTCTCTTACCCCAACTCTCATCAATCTTGCGATTCTTTATCCTGAAAAATCTTAGATTAGCAAGATCGAGAGCGTACGCTTTGACGGTTTCTTCACGAGGTAAACCGGCTGAATTCTGGAATCAAGTGGGTAAAACCAGCGGGTTGAATAATCGAATGATCACTGATAGAATATTAGGGGTATGTGGAAGAATGGGCACAACCACCTTCAGGATCAGGTCTATCAACGTCGTCAACGTCAAACCTCAATGATCGTCAGAGACGACATGAACAGAAATGGATATCTTGGTTGTTATGGTGGCCAACCCAATTGATTCTAAGACATTGTATGTAGTCTTCAGTCATAATGATGATGTCCTGCACTGAAACCAAAAAATCCAGATATTCTTCTCCCTTTATCACCAAATTTACCACTCATCGTCCCACTGTTCACCGCTTCGTTACGTTCGATCCAAACAGCTGAATATCTACATCAACCGTATTTCGATGTTAAACACATGAATCAATTTGAAATTTGGAAATGGATAGAAGAGAGAGTGTGGGGTTATCGAGGTAAGTCTTCAACTTTGAGTCAGACTTCTGGATACTGTATTGACTATGAATGATAAACTAGCTTTTGGATTCGCAGCAAGTCTGTTAGAAAGTATACCTATAATAGGTTTATTCTTCAGTATCTCGAATAGAATAGGTGCAGCCATGTGGTAAGTCTTCCAATCCTCTTCCAAGGTTTCCAAACAATAAAGTATTGATAAACTGCTGCAGGGCGTTTGATCTAGAAAAACGTCAACATCTGTTCGCGAACGATATCATCAAACCACTCGAACCGAATCAAGTCGGTTTATTCGGTATGGGGTCGATTAACGATTTAGGGATTGATATCCAAGCTGCCGAAGAGGAAATCGAGAAGAAGTTCAGTATGAAGAAAAAAGTTGTTGGTGATGAGAAGAAGAACATTGTTGAGCTCCAGGGTGAGGGTTTGGGTAGTTCTGAACCTGGAAGGGAGAAATTGATATAGTAGAGAGGCTTTCCTGATATGTAATGGATACTTGCAGTATTTGCATAGCTAATTATTTTGGACGAGATTTTAACTGGAAAGCCAAAACCTGATTTGAATGACACCCAAAAAATAAAGTAAAACTCATCTAAATGAAAACCAGCAATAAGATTACAACAACCTCTACCTATACAACTTTGAACACAGTTCTGATCACCCAATCCCAATTCCTGCTACCCAATCCATGCTCCGACAAAGAACCCAAAAGTTCAATCCTATTTCAATCCTTGCAGGAAATCATCGAATTCCGTCGTAACCATCGAGATTTTACCAGGAGTGTCAACCGGCTGATCAACCCCAATACTTGAACTCAACAACTGATCAAAAAAGGCTTTCGTGTTAGGTGATTGATCTGGTATCGAGTTTGAGGTGGTATTCGTTTCTGTTGTTTTAGGTAAAGTTGGCATATCATTGGGGAATGATAGACCGTTAAGACCGTTGAATCGATTATCAACCTCTGCCCAAAGTTGTGCGTTCAAATTCAGATTGCCATTATTACTTTGCGTCGAAGTGCCATTTGAATTTGTCCCAGCTCCATTGCCATTCGTATTCAACTGATTCCCGATATTCGTCATTCCATTGGTATTCGTGTTCGATATCGAGTTATCAACAGTCGAGAAATTGCTCATAGTAGCTTGAATAGCCATTTGAACTTCTTCAGAAGTAGCCTCTGCGATCATATTCATCGATTCTCCATATTGTAACCAAATGTTATCAGGACCTGTCATGTTCATGTTTTGGAAAGGTGACATTGGGTTTGGGTTGGGATAAGATGAAAGTGTTGGACCTTGATTGTTCTGAGGTCTACCAGAACTGTTTGACCAAATATCCGATTGACTTGATGTCGATCGATTATGACCGTTCGATGTTGGATTTGGGTTCGCACTTGGATTTAAACCTTGAGAAGCATTGGGGCCAGAGGTGGAAGATCCAAATGGTGAAGTGGATTTTGACGTTGATGGTACATCAGCTGCCAAGAAAAACAAACGAGATTGGTCTTGACCCGGAGACGAGTCATTCGAAGCAGGTGATTGTGAATGTGAATTGTTACCACTTCTGACAGCTCTCCTCTCCGTATCGTAATCAACAGCACTTCCTGAAGGTAATCCTGAAATTTGAGCTAAATCAGCCGTTCCCATTGTGTAGTATCCGGTATTCAGAACATTTTTGTCTCCATCATCTCCGACAAAGATTGATCTATGTTTTGATTAGATTGTATACGCTATGAGGTAAGATATGAAAACATACGTCGGTGGCCAGAATTTCAAAACTTGTTTCAAGACTGCCATTTCTTGATTCGATCTTTCGGCTGTCTGGAGGATGATAGTGGTATCGACTTGACTTGGCGATTGGTGATACTTGGTTAATTCTTCTGGAGTTGGTGTCATTCTTTCCATGACGACCATGACGTTATCGAGAACATCGTTAATATCAGCCCAAGCTATGACAAAGTCAGTTAAAAATCAGTCAACCTGCTCCGAAACAACTGACCCCATCCCTATCGAGGATATTAGCTTTCGTCCTATCCAAAGAGCGAAAAGACTTACAACCTGATATAGCGCATCGATACACTGTCCCACTTCTTTCTGTTTCCTATCCCAAGTCCAGCCTACTCCACCAAGCTGTAATCGGATTTCAGTTGACAGGCTTTATGCTTAAACAAAAGCTGCTTACGGTATTTGCAGGATAACCTTGTTCATTACATGGAACCTCCGTAAGTAATTGGGTACAGGCAATGATAGCTCTCAAAAATACAGAAGCGGCTAAAACAAATCAGCAAAGATTCCCAACGAAAACTACAAAACAAATTTACTTTGGATGATACCAGTCGGCATCAATTCCTGAAATCTTCAGTCAGCATCCTTTCATCAACAATAATTACTGCAGACATACCTGTAACATTCCAGCCTGAGCACGACAAGCTTGTAAAGTGATATCGATACCTTGCATTCTCAGTTGTTCCAATCGAACGACCTTCCAATCCTCGGGCGTAAAAGCGGTAGGAACAGATTCATCGATGATATAAGCTGCTTTCAGATTTTTGCGAAATTTCAATTGATCGCTGACAAGTTGAAGAATCAATAGAAGTAGAGTTGGGAATGACAATCGAATATTGGCTATAACGGTGTTAATTTCTAGTGTAGAGTTGGAGAGGGGCGTGCCAACTCACTGACGTAGTTCACAGGTGAAAATCCTATCAGACTGTTATCGAAGCCTTCCAGTAAAGGCATGATCCGTGTGTTGAAATCGGTGGCGAGATCCTTCTACAAGACATTTGTCAACAGTGGTGTCGACGATTTGAGTCGCGACAACGTACGATATCCCTCCAAGACTTCTGGACGTGATCACAAAAAGCTTCAACGTCTACTGATCCCGGTCTCAATGAAGGAACAGAGATGTTGTTAGCGATGTATCTAGCAATAACGGAAACCCTGTGGAACGTTCTGTAGCAATACATGAGCTCGAAATAGAATTGAGATCTGGACATGACTTACTGAGAAAAGAACTACGAAATCACAACATTAGCCTCGAATCCGATCAGAATCTACTGTTACTCACTGCTAGCATTTTGAAATTCACGACGGGGATCGTCTCCACCACTGTATCCAGCCAAGCACCCGCTGCATCAAGCTCTTCTTGAGGTCTGATACACGTTAGTCGAGTCGTGTAAATTTGACTCACATCTTTGGTTTATTTCCTGTACTTGCAGCCCAAAATCCATCGGCCACGAGCATCGAGAAGAACATACGTCTTGAAAAGCAAATGAGTCAATCAAACTCTACTGATGAGGGGACAAACCTACCGTTGCTTCATTCTCATCTGACTGATACTGACTGGCAATTCATTTTCATCCACAGGGAAAGGTCTCGATGTATCCCAAAGTAAACCTAACGTCGACATCTGCTCAATAGCTGTCGAGTGCAAAACTTGGGCTGAAGAAGTTGGTCAGCTTTGATATCTTGTCAAAATGACCAGCTAGCTAACTCACCTTCGAAGATATCCTCGACCGCATTCTGCCTCTGATCATTCATATGTCGCAGATTCGAGAACGTGACTAAAGCTTGTAAACCAGTAACTGAAGGTTTACGCATGATACCATGGTGATCTATTAGTTTCCTTGCACGTTCAAGTAGAGCATTGCAAGCACCAAGTCTGGCCCTTCCCCAATGCGCACGAGCTTGTGTACCAGGGACGAACTACGTTCAACGTCAGTCTTATTTTCTTGCCTAAGACGATATTAAAACAACTCACTCTACCATCATGAGTGATCACTGTTAGGATGTCAGCACGAGACTTTTCCTGGACTCACCTTTGGGCGCCGTGTTCGCTTTATTTGGGTCAAGGCCAAGAATCTACCCAAATTGTGAGTAAAGGGAAATCTCATAGTCGTCGTCTACTTACCACAGGGGAATCTGAATAACGAGCTGCCCAAGCATCTGGTCGAAATGGTCAGTACTGCAAACCTACGTCCCATAGATCAAAACATTAGTACTCACCTATCACTGCCGCCAGACATTCTAAAGCAGGAGTCATTTGATCAGTCCTTTGACCGGCTCTCTCCCACTCCATATAAAACACTTCTGGACTCAAAGCCTAAATCCGAGAGATGTGAATTAGCACATTCGTGTATCTAAGACTCAACAGCGAGAATGACTTACCGGTAGTGACAAGTGCACCGATTGGAAGAACACCTTGACCAAATGTCTACTCAAAGCAGCCCCCAAAACTCTATCCGCCAATTGTTCTCCAAGTTCCTCTCTCCTTGCCCAACTGATTGTCCTATCTTCTTCACCTGTTGCCCATAATCTCCAATCCTGAGAAACGACTTCGTTTCCAGAAGAAAATTTGTATCTGATTGTCCGAGTTTCATTTGACGATTGACCTGATTCTGATAGACTTCTTTTGGAACTCAGGGAGCCGTTGGGTGAAGGAGCTGTTGATGCGTAGCTGAATGGATTTGGAACGTTTTCAGGTTGATATCTCGCGTTAGCTCTTGATACTGGTCTTGAAGGTACTGGTTTAAGACTGGCTGAATCTTTGATTACATATTTATCTGATCGAGGATCGTATTCCATATCCGCCATGACGTAAGGTGAAGGTGATGAAGGTTTGATATTTTTTCCATTATCACTAGGAAGATGACCATGTAAACCAAGGAAGGTGTTTCGATGTGGATAGTTAGACATGTCGACTGAATGATCATTCGAAGTAACGGAGGAAGATGAAGAGGGATCCACCATATTCCAGATAGCTCGACTTTTCTCTTCAGCTTCAGCTTTAGTCATCGTCTCGACAGCTTTCGATGAAGAATTGCTTGAAGAGTTGATGTCGGAGAAAACGTCATTCATTCCATTCGAATGGTACAACTGTGAAGTGTCAAAAACCAATCCCTGCCTGTTCAAAGGATTTGAGCTGGTCTGATTATTATCGGACCAAAAGTTGAATTGATTTCCACCGTGTGAACTTCCAGGATCAACAGTGATGTCTGGAACGACCAAAGTTGAAGAATCCAAATTAGTGAAATCGAATTCATTGAAATTCGATAAATCCAACGGTAAATCTGAACTAAGTAAATCAATCGAAGGGAATTGAGCTTGATTGCCGAAAATCTCTTGAAAATTGTTGCTAGGATTGAAATTTGAATTTGGTAAAATCGATCCAGAAGAGATCGATTCGTTAACTCCATCTGTGGTAGCGGAACTTCGACGTCGATCATCAGCACTAGATCCAGGATCTTCACTATTTCTAGAACCGTTCACTCCTTCACCGAATTTTTTCCTAGCTTCATCGATCCTTTTACCACCTTTATTCGGTTTACTTGGGTTCACGATTTGAACTGTCGTACATCTGATCTCTTTGTTTTTACAATTCGTACATTCGACATCAGGATTGGCTAGTACTAGTTCGTGAAGTGGTGGATCTGAGTCTGATGATTCTGGAGTGAGGAGATTGACTAGGTCGCATTTGATACGTCTGTAGTGGATGATTAGTTGGTGACACTCGGTACGAATCGTGCTTAGGCTTTCTACACAGGTCCTGCTCACACTTACCTTAATTTACATGAATCGCAAGCAACGTTTTGACCTATGGAGGGGAGTGTGAGTGGTAACAATGAAGCAAGTGAAACGTCAATCAATACATACGTCTTTTCTTTTTCGGTTCGTCAGGCATGTTGTGGGTGGTGGGTGGTGGGTGGGTGGTGAGTGGTGATGGTGAGTTATGAGTTGTGAGACGTGCTGTTTGATGCCTGTTCTCTAGTTCTCTCTATCCTATGTCCTATCCACAGTCTAGTGTCCTGTTTGCAATATGTAATAAACAATGAGATGCTGATGCTGGCTAGTGCTGCTGATACCTCCGAAGCATTTCAAACGGAGTGACTCCCCACGCACCTAAAAAAAGCGGTGACATAACGTCCACGTGGTATCCCCGTTAAACCGACAACCAAAACGAACCTAAAATAGACTACTTACGTAAGTCAATTGCTCCCAACCTGTGGCACCGATAAGAACTACCTACGTATACAGTGATTCAAGGTGCAAGTATTGGCTTTCTGGAAACAACGACAAATGATCTTCATAATAAAAGCTACATTAAAAAAGGATAAAAAGGAAGATACAAACAAAGATTATAAAAACGACGGCGAAACGAAATGAAAAGCAAAAAAAATCAATCTATGGTGACGAAAAAGAAATTCGTTCTAACTTCTTTCAATTAATTTCTGTCCGTCAACCCCAGAACCAACATTCCCCTCCATTCTCTCATCGACTTCAGGGATAACTCCTTGTCCTTCTACGCCTTCAGCCTCAGCCTCGGCGGCAGCAGCAGCTTCTTCTTCCTCCTTTCTTTTCTTCTCTTTGGCCAACTTGGCTTTCTTACGTTGTTGGTAGATGTAGGTACCGATGATCATTTTGTTGGGTTTGGGTTATTTAGTGGTTGGAGTTTGGTTTGGTTTGGTTTGGATAAAAGTGATTGATATAGTTTCAATTCTGAAATGTCCAAGTTTCAGTTGTACTGCTACTCGGTGATATTCAAGGATAACTCCTAACTTACCTTTCAAAAGAATATTGATTGAATCAAAAAGAATTCAAGTAGTACTTCAATGACTCTAGGAAGTAATAATCAAAGTATGTTTGTTGAACGACCAATCCAATTCTCATCGATTGTCTCCATCTTATATACATCCAGGAATCAGAAACACACCACAAAACACCCCGCAACACCGCCCACTAACCGAAATCACGACCGCCACAAATAATCAAACATCGATTCCAACTCCGGTTCCCGTCCCCCTATATCCCAAGTATCCCTACTTTCATCTGGACGCAAAGGACAGTGACATGACGTGTAAGAGTGATACTCAACGTGAATCGCTTCTGGATTCGCTTCAGTTTTCGGTTGTGTCAGGAGTAAAAATTGGATTTTTCGGTTTAGATCTCGCTTCCCCAGTCTTTGATCAAATCTATTGACTTGGTTTCGTCATTGAATAACTGAGTGGGTTAAGTTTCACATAACATGTCTGGAAGTCTTATCGTACATACTGCAAATCGCATTCTATGTATACCACCAATCCAGTCAATCATCAACTAACGAGTCCCAAAAACGCTAAACCCCTGACCTAAACTCCCAAAGGTAAATCCTTAGTAAACCGTTCCAAATCGAAATCCCAATCCTGCACTCCAACCCCGCCCCCCTCCCCCTCAACCACAACGTCCTTCGTATAAACTCCAAATCCAGATTTCCCAACGTCGTACCCAGGAACCGGACCCAGTATATTGACATATGAATTATTGTTACCTATCAAATCGATCGATTCGGGTGAAGTTTTATTACTCGAACCTCCACTTTGGTTGGTACCGTAGAATTGATAATCTGGTGATGGATTACCTGATCCTCCCCCACTTCCACTCCCACTTCCACTTCCACTGCCAGTTGCACTACCACCACCTGAACCACTAAATGTTTGATTGACACCATTCGAAAAGTTGTTATTGTTAACGGTGTTATTGAAGGTCTCCGAGATATTATTGAATTCAGTACTAGTGTATCTATAATTTACACCTGAGGAATAATTGTTATTGACCGCAACGGGATGATAAGTATGTAGAGGTGCTGAATGATTCTTTGTCGAACCTTCGTAAGTAATTTGTTTAACTGAAGGTGCGGTTTCTCTTTTCGAGACGAGTTCTTCAGTTGCTTTCAAGTATTCAACCAAGATCTCGCACATGAGATTACCCAATGGATGTCTAAAATCGAGTCAATCGTTGTAATCATTGTGGAAAACCACAACATTACTCACTTTTGACCATAACGCTGTAAAATCATATGAAGAGCAGTAAGGTCCGAACGATATTTCATCGCCATTGCCCAATCTTCCCTTCCAGCCGCTTTCTTAGAAGAAGTAATAATCATACGACCTATAAACTAAATCAATACCAAGTCCGAAACGAAACCACGGCCAAACTCACCAACAGTGTATAAACAGAAACAAATGATTGGCGTGAAGATCAACGCGACATCCATTTGGGAAGGGATAAGATGGATTAAACCGATGACGCTCTGTGCAGCTCTTTCTATGGCGTTCAAAGATGGGTTTTGAGGTTGATCCCATTGAACGAAAGCTTCGTTCAAGATGATTGTGGATATATGAGGTAAGATGTGAAGTGTTAACAGATTACTCGAGTAATCTGTACTAACTCCAGCGTCTGCGTTGTCGATCAGTACTTGATATCATGAACAGTAGATATAATAGACATACCGAGAATTTTGAATAAATTTCTTGCGGAAGATGGAATACTCAATCTGATAAAGATGAAAACATTTAGTATGATCACGACAAGAACAGCCTAAACCACCCACTGAAAACTGAAAATGTCCGAATTAAGATTAACGAATTCGGACGATCTCAAACCATCGAATTGGTCACCAGGAACGATGATTCTTTGTTGCCAATTTCTAACCCATTTAACGACTCTGGTAAGGAGCATACAAGCTTTAACGCTAAGAACGAAAGTGTCATCAACAGGATGATAAGTCAGAACATCATCGTCTTGACCAGATTGAGGATTTTTCTTCATGTAACCTTCCTATTTTTTCACAACAGATCAGAAAGATATTGACTAAAATATATAAAAGATGTATACTTACAGTTCTAGTAAATTCTTCAGTTGCAGTTGGTAAAGGACAAAGAATATTTTCTAAACTCATCGATTGACTCCAATTACTGTTAATGGAAAACGTGGCGTCAATCATGAAAGCCATCCAAACCGTTGCTAATCTTTCTTCACGTTGTTGATCGTTCACTGATTCAGCCAACAAACCAGGTTTAGGTCCGATAACGATATTTCTTCTCCCCAATTCCATGGCGTTGATAAGTCTCGGTGGGATACCAGCAACCATCCATCCAAGAAGTGCTAGCCCTTGTGAGAAATAAGCTTCAACTAGGATTATCTGGAAAAACCAATCCATCAGTCAAGGAACTAGTATTTGTTACAGAAGCTCCAACTTACGGCAGCTTGAGTGATTTCAAAAATCATAGTACCTGGACCCATAACACAACCAGCAGCAGATTGATGAATAGCCCTAGAAGCACTTTCAGCTTGAGCCGAACCGAAATCTTCCATCGATTCTAAATCCATTCCAGTGGCTATAGCATGTAACCTAGCGCCTTCGATTTGGTCTGGCGGTAAAGAATTTACCCAAGCTGTGTAAGGCGCTGCAACTGCACAGATTGCGTGTAGCAGAGCTGGATGGGGGAAGTTGGCGTTGTTAGGTGATAGTTTTACTCTTGCCAGTAGGGTTTGTTTGTGTATGATTCTGGGTAGTTGAGGTACGGATTCGAAGAATGTTAATATTCTGTCAAATGATTGTTAGCTGAGGCTATTCTTGGGGCGATTGGTGGGCAACTCACAAATGTTCCAATAAAATAGGTGCAGGTAGATTCTTTGGCCAATTCGTTGGGACCATGAATAAACCACCGAAATCCCAATCCTGATCCATGAACGTGTCGTTAACATTAGATTCCCAATTACCAGTACCAGCACCAGTGCCAGCTCCAGTGCCGGTACCGAATTGGTTTGAATCCAAACCAGGTAAAAAGCTTGCCGTAGGGTCCGACAAAAAAGCGGCGTTGGGGTTAGGATTAATTTTTGCATTGTTAGCCGAAGTAGTCGAGGTATCAGGTACCCAAGCTTGTGAAGGGTTTGTTGGAGGTAATAAAATGAATTCAGTAGCTGAGACTGAATGGTTACTCGTCGAAATTGAACTTGAAGTGTTTATCGAGGCTGGACTTGGATCGTTGATTTCTCTAGGTGTCATTGCAGCTAATCTTGATTCAAGTTGAGCTGGTGAACAGTGTCAGTATTGACATCAACAATTTATTCCGATAACATACCAATCCTAGCTAAAAGAGTATCCTTCTCTTCCTCCTGTCGACGTTCCTTCTCCCTAACCAAATTTTTACTTCCAGAAACATTCCTCTTCGAACTCGAAGCAACACCAGAATGTTTTTTCTTCTCACCATGCAGATGCTGTCTATTCTGACCAGAACCCAGATTGATATCAGAAATCAAATATTCAACTGAACTATCTCTGTTGTTACCTTCATGATCCTCCTCACCTTCAGCGTAAGTACAACATAACACCGGTTGTGAATTTGATTTGTTACGTTGAGCACTCCTCAATGCGTGAGCGTGAGATCTTAAACAAGGTGAACAGGTTGGTTTGACGGCGTCACATTTGACTTTACGTTTTTTGCATTGTAGACAAGCGTGATTTCTTTTTAGGGGGGCTAGGGTATCGTCTTCTAGGATATCTGCGTAAGGTGGACTTGGATTCATGGTTGGATGTTGGAAGGTTGAATGGTTGGATGTAGATTGGATTGTTCAGCAATTGAGATATGATTAGTCACGTCTGAATTACCCCACGTTTACAGTGGATCTTTGTTGAAAGGATTGTCTTGAGTTTTCTACGAATGGTTTCTGGGTGTCGGGTAGGGTTTGGATGTGATTATGGACAAAATGAAGGAGGGAATAAAAGCCCAAAGACTTTAGTCCAGTAACACCAACCAGCTCCACGTCACAAAAGTTCCAATTTTTGTTGTTATCTAGCCGCGTATGTGTTCAAGCCGATGATTTCTGATTCAAGTGATGGATCCGTTTCGGTGGCCGAGGGAGGGCGGATTGGGATTGTTACTTGTAAATCGTACTTGTTACTGAAGATGAAGACGAAGGTGAATGAGGTTTGTCGCCACTTGATGATAGATGATAGATTGGTTGATATGCTGTTACTTTGTACAGTGATAGTAGTCAACTTACACCTTAAGCGTTTGCACCAAGATTCAATCCAAAACAAACCAAAACCTTCCAAGACCGACATGACCGTCGGTCATCGAGTCAGCCAAAACGGTAGTTTCCCACGGTACGTATCATCAATAAATACTCTATTGCCGCAAATCTCCGTGTTGAAAATAGCAATGTGACAATGTCACAAAATGTCACATCAAATGTCACACTCATCGCGGAGCATGTTGATGGTGACTCATAAACACAATGCAAGGGTTTTAACGACTTTAAGATGGATAGAACAGTGAACCCATACGCTCCTGCTGCATCATCAAAGCGTCTAGACATCAAATGCAAAGAGAGAATAATAATATATAATCAACGACAGCCTGCTCACTAAGGCTTCAAAGGATTAACCTTCCTACCACCCTGTTTACCACCTCTCCCCTTCCCCCCACCCCGTCCACTCTTCCCGCCCCGGTTCGAAAACCCAACATTCAAATGATCGTTGACATCCCCACCACCCGACGGTGCATGTATCCCAGCAGCCTTTGGCATCAAATAATTAGGAACATGTTTGAGATGAGGTTGGACTCTTGCCGGATGAAGTGGGGCGTCGTGTCTCAAATACGATAGATCCAATGGATTAGCGGCGAAATGTGCCTAATTCACATCTCAGTTCCAACATTCACCAGCATAACAAAAGTCAAAACCCACCTTTAATTTTTCACTGTTCAGTAATTCCCTTTTAACTTCTTCACGTTTAGCTTCAACAACACGTTTACTGGTCACACTCTTCAAAGCGTCTTCCATCCTATATCTAAATCCTTCAACTTCACCTTTCCTACCCCCCCATTCCCATTCTTTAATCTCACTCCCACCATCCCGACGGACTCTCTTAACGATCCTCTCAAAAACCATTTCATCCTTTTCACAACTTTTCAAAGACGTAGATCTGTCTTTACCGAAATCTGTTTTTTTCACGATGAACGATAAAGCTAATCCACTTTGACCGGCTCGGGCGGTACGACCTACTCGATGAAGATAGGCTGTTGGTGTTGTTGGTAGATCGAAATTTATGACTGAGGAGGCGGAAGTGAAATCTATACCTCTTGCCATTGATGATGATGGATTAGCCTTTCTGGGTTTTTTACTAGGTTGTGAAGGTGGTGGTGAGGTCGCTCGTCTTTTTGAAGGTCCAGCTTCGGCATTGGTTGACTCTGGATTCACTGGCTCTTCCCCTTCTTCCTCACCCTTTTCTTCATCTTCATCTTCTTCAACTTCAGAATTCTCTCCTGCAACTTCCTCCTCGTCATCTTCACTCTCACTTTCTTCATTCCCAGCACTAGCCCCTTCATCGGTAGCCACCACCACATCGTAAACACCCCGATTGAATTCCTCGACTACATGATAACGACTAGCCAAAGGTAATTCCGAATTGACCACACAGCATTTAACACCGAATTGTTCCAAAAACAATTTCACCTTGTAGCCTCTTTCCACATCATTGACGAAGATGATAGATTTGCCTTTAAGCAATTTCAACTTTAGCAAGACGTAAATCAAAAGGAATTTATCACGTTCGGAAGTGTAAGTGTAATGTTGTGTGAGTAAAGATGACGAGGCCGCAGGTTCAGATAACGTCAAGATCGCCTGAGAACTTGTCAGTCGGAGTTTCAAAATTACAAAGATCACTCACAGGATTCCGTAGTACCAATCCCTTGACACTTTCAACTTCCTCACTAAGAGTTGCACTGAGTAAACAACCCTGCACACCTAATCTAGGAATCCAACCCATAGCAGGATCCATAATTCTCGTCAAATCATCTTTATGACCATAAGACAACAACAAATCTGCTTCATCGATAGCGAGGAATGTTAATTTTGCCAACGATATGGATTTAGCTTGAAGTAATGAGAGTAGTTTTGATGGCGTTGAGAGAATGATATCTGGATTGTCATTGAGTAAGACCCTGTAACAGAACTTGGGTATCAGCTCTGGTCTATTCTACAGTTGTCATGAATTTGAAGGAATTGAAGTAATCAGAAGGAAGGCAACGGAGGTGTCCACATGGGTTTTGCGCTCTCGGACATCACCCCGAAGGGTATAACATCCGAAAAATTCTTCATCATAAAAGTAATATTCGATAGAATGGGGATAGGATGAAAAGGACCTACCGTTGAACACTAGCACCTCCAGCGGCAACATTCACAGCAGAGATTAAACCGTCACAATAAGTTGTGAGTGATTTGATGAAAGATGTGACTTGAATAGCTAATTCTCTTGTGGGTACAAGGATCAAACTACGCGTCACTTGATAATCAGGTGAAGATGGTGATAGGATCTATTTGAAAAGATTAGACGTTAGAATTAGAGCAACTAGGGAATTTGAAACTTGAAACCGACATACAGCTTTTGATTCTAAAATCTTCTGAATGATTGGTATAACGTATGCAGCAGTTTTACCGGAACCAGTACGAGCTTTCGCTAAAACGTCTTTACCTTCTAGTAGTAATGGTATAGACTTCGACTGAACTAGAGTTGGATGAGCGAATTTGAGATCTGCTAGTGATTTCAATAGACGAGGATCGAGGAGAGTTGAGAAAGGTGGTGAAGCGAAGGTGAGTTCGGAGCTGGATGGGGTGAAGATTAGTTAGGATGATCTGTTGCTGTTGATAGGGTATATTACTTACTCTAACAGAGCATCCGATAGCTTGGATGACATTGTTGGATGTTGATATGTTGATGTAAGTAATTAGAATCAATGTACGTTTACATTTGCTGTGGACCAAGCTGATCGTTAAATTTCAGAAATTCATTATTGATCACGTGACCACATGTCAACTTCTTGTGGCGGTCGTTGGTGCCTGAGGCGACCGCAAAGTTGTACCTGGTTCACAGAGATGAAAGAAGGAATCGTGGGTACGAGTAGGGAGAGTAGGGAGTACTTGGAGGGAGAGTAAGCATCTACGAGTGCTATGCTATGGGGACTGACATGCTATACTATACAGTGTTCGCTTCCACATGTGAGAAAAGGAGTATGCAAATAACAAATCTCATCACAAAACATATGTATGCTCTGGTTTTGGTGGGTGGTGACGCCTGCAGACGATCGACTGCTGTCTGACCGAACCCTGACGTTTTTACCGTCTTTGGAATAAAAATCACTTTCAAGACGGCTGGTCATTTAAAGTTTCGTCAGAATATTTGTACACCTGGTAACTGATAACTATATTGTTATGCACTGATACTGCTGAGTTGAGTACTGGCCGTACTGGAGTAAGTCTAGATATACACAGTGAGTATCATACTGTGGACTGTGGAACTGTGGGATGAAATCATGATTATGTCTGTACCTTACCATATGTATCCTCCAATCTGTTCAATGCGATTCAACGCATAGCTTTTAATATATCTACTTAGTATTGCACTTCACTTGCTTATATAAACTACATTGCATCTCATCTCACTGAAAGAAAACTAAAGTCCACTTAGTCTTTTACGTAGCTCTACATAGTTTTACATAGTCTTTCACTAGTGAATTCGAATTCCCTAAATTAGTTTTCCTGGTCCCTTGACTCACTCGCTCGCTCGTCCAACTTCTAGGTAAAGGTAACTTACTGTATTACTATAGTATAGTTTCAATTCCAATTCAATCCTTCATTCATTCTTATATCTCATCATCACCATCGTACATCTATCCATCGAGATCATTCTTATCATTATCATCATCACCTACTCGACATCGAACCACCAATCAATCTCGGACTCAATTTTGTTCAAAACAAGTCATACCGAATTCGTTTTCGTCGCTCATTTCACCAGGCTAGGGAAAGTAGATTAGAACGAGTTAAAGATTTTGCTTGCGTGTCTTTTTGGTGAGTACTCCACTGTCAGTATTTGATTTTCAACACCTTGGATATTCATGTTCCAATACGTTCTTTTGATTCCCAAAATCCAGACGAGACTAGCGTCAAAATTAGCTTCACCGCGACGTCGACTTGCCACTGCTTGCTCTTTCATTCACCGTTCAATATTTTCATCACACAAAGAAGTATCTTTTATTAATTACCAATCTATAGATACCAAGGCATATCTTTGATCACTTCCATCGCCTTTGAAACACCAACTACTTTCATCAAATCAAGCCAAAGCGTCCCCAAACACGTACGAAAAATTAAACACGCGATCAATCAACTTACCTTACTCAATTTCTCTCTCACTTTACACTTTCACATCATAAAGGAAATACTTCAAGAGGATACAGACGTCAGGGATAAAAACCCTCTTGGTTAGATTTAGATCATTAGATCTACCTCTGGAAAAGTTTTTTGGGTTCTAGTTTTGGGTTTGGGTTTTCCAGTACCTTTCTCCAAAAACAACACAATCTCCTATAAATAAACAACGCCTCTTCTAGACGATCTTGGAATCGTAATCAACAACTCAGTCACTGGCTCGGTCCATTATCGAAAACCCACTCCTTAGGGAGAGGGAGGATGTCCCAAACCCTCTCCCCCATCTCACAAGTCGGGGAGATTGGTCTTGTTCATCATCATCATCAATATCTATCAACAACCGTTGGTCAGAATTTGACAAAAGATCATTTAATCGCAATGTCAACTCATCTTTATCCTAATCAACAACCACAACAATCACACCATCAATATCAAGATTCTCAACAACATCCATATCAATCTAATTCTGAATCTCATCTTTCTGGCGCTTCAGGCAGTGGACGGACTAGTCAATTGAACACCCCAAGTCCTAGTACTGAAGGATTCATCTCACCAACTACCTATGGTTATCTTGATAACGGTAACAGAAGTGAATCTAATAGTAGAGGTGATCTGACTGTTGATAACAATCATTCTTCTTATCTTCCAACACCTACAAGTTCAGTTCCTCAACATCTCTTACAGCCCGTTCCAAATCAACATTCTCAACGTCAAGGTTCTTCCCCATATTCAAACACTGGTTCACCACAATCAGGTTACGTTTCCCAATCATCCACTCCAAACCCACAGCAACCGCACCATCAGCAGCAGTATCAACCTGAATGGCAACATAACAACGCTGCAGCCGGTCCATCATCTTCTCGTCAAACTTCCCAAAATGGTCACATGGAAATGAACGGTCAAACACATCAATTACATCAACACGATCACTATCGCGATGACACTGAAGAAATCATGATGCTGGATAATTTGGCAATGGAAGATGAAGGTGATGGGAGAGTTGGTGTAGATGATCCAGTTGGGGAAAGGAAGTATACCGAATTGAAATGTGTAGGAGATGGTTCGTTTGGTACGGTTTGGTTGTGTGATTGGCATTCCCCTGTTAAACCTGGTGTCCTGCTGTCGGCGATGCAATGTGGTGCAGGTGCTAGAGATGAATGGTCAGGTTTAAGATTGGTTGCTTTGAAAAGAATGAAAAGGGTTTGGGAGAATGGTTGGGATCAAGCGAAAACTTTAGGCGAATTAGTGGTGAGTGAAAGACGAGCTGACGGTTTTTCAATCTAACATTTTCTTTTAGTCGTTACGGAAAATCCCTTCTCACCCAGCTATCATCCCTCTGTACGACGCCTTCATCTCACCCAAATCTCGTGAACTCTATTTCGTTTTCGAATGTATGGAAGGGAATCTATATCAATTAACGAAATCTCGTAAAGGTCGACCACTGGCGGCAGGATTAGTCGCCAGTTGTTTCCATCAGATTTCAACAGGTCTACATCATATCCATAAATACGGTTATTTCCATCGTGACATGAAACCAGAAAATCTATTGGTTACAACGACAGGATTAACTGATTATCTGTCAGCTGCGGCTTTAGCTCAACTGAACGCTCGAAATAAATCTGGTGGAATCGTTGATGAACCTTTACCTCGAACTCCTAATGGAGCAGAGGCACCTAGATTCGAAAAAGATGTCGCTGTCATTGTTAAACTTGCAGATTTCGGTTTAGCAAGAGCTATCTCGTCAAAACCACCTTACACGGAATACGTTTCTACTAGATGGTATAGGGCACCTGAAGTTTTATTGCGTTCGACAGAATATGGTGCTCCGGTAGATATGTGGGCTTTGGGTACGATATTATCCGAAATGGTCAATCTCAAACCATTATTCCCGGGTGTATCAGAGATCGATCAAGTTTATCGAATCTGTGATACGTTAGGTGATCCATCTTCCGAATACGGCGTTGACGAACGTGGACGTACGATAGGTGGTGGATCCTGGAATTCTGGAATCAAATTAGCTAAAAACGTTGGATTCTCGTTCCCCAAAAGGAAACCTGTTCGATTCCGTGGATTATTCGCTGAAAGTGTTCCACAATCTTTGGTGGATTGTATATCAGATTTACTGAGGTATAATCCGAAATATCGAATGACTTCTTCTGAATGTGTCGATCATCCATATTTCCATGAGACGTTACCTCATCTTCAGAGAGCTGCTCAGTTACCTAGAATACCTTTCAGTCAAGGTCAACCTCCACCTGGTACGATTCGTCAACAACAGCAACAGCTTTCTGCGGACATCAACGCTCCACCGAGACAATTACCACCTTCTCATTCTCATCATGAACCACGTCCTGCTTTCGCTAACGGTGACATGCGGACTTTACCACCTCCAATGGGGACACCTGATACTTTGGGTTCGAATCAGCAAAGATTGTTTTTCCCTTCTCATGGTCATCAAGAGGATTCGAGGATTTTGGGTGCTTCAGCTTTGGTTCATCAGTTACGAGAATTGGATTTACCGACTGAAGATCTATCTTCTTATGGTCATAGAGCACCTCCTTCACCTGTCGCTAGTTCAGTCTATTCCTTCGGTGGTGATCGCATAACTGGACCTGGAAGTATCGTTGGACATGGACACGGACACGGCCATCCACATCAACAGTCACAACGTCAACAACGTTGGGATGATAATCAATCTCGAAGAGTTTCTAACGCTCATTCAACTCAATATGATGGATCAGTCTTCGAGGGTTCACAAGATGCTTCAGGATCTAATCCTTCTTTCACCAATTTCCAAACGTTATCGATTAGTAATCTTCAACGAGCTGAACAATTTGATCAAAGAGTTGCTCGTTCAACCGCTATGGCTTCAGCGTCCAACGTAGCTGCTTTCGTTCAACAGCAACAGTCTCAAATAGGAATGTATGTCGATGAACCTCCACCACGTCAACAACCTACCTCTATGCCGGCTATTATGGAAACTCCCAGAGCACCTTTACCTCAACCCTCAAGTAACGCTAGTAAACTAGGTGTTACTGGTAAAAAGAAGAAATGGGGTTTGAGTTCAGTATTCGGTGGTGGTGAAAAGAGTCAGGAATTGGGAACAGTGGAAGAAGTTGGATATCAAGGTTCATCATCACTCAAACGTACCCAATCAGGTAATCATCCTGGTGATAGATTACAACCTATGAGTACGACTACACCACCACCTCCTGCTATCGAATTGGATCCCAAGAAAGCTAAGAAGGAAGCTGAACGTCAAGCTCGTGAATTGGAGAAAGCTAAACGTGAAGCTGCAGAACGTGCTCAGAAAGAAAGAGCTAGAGCTGTGTTGAATAAACGTAACCAACTTATCGAAGCTAGACGATTGGCTAACACGAAAACTGAAATTGAGTATGGTGATAATTTCAACACTGGTCATCAAGCTCAACCTAGGAATGCTGGAATGAAACAAGGTCCAATACTTGGTTCCATGATTGGTGGTGCATCGACAACGACGTTGGGGATGAACGGTTCTCCATCAATTCCTGCATCGACGTATCAACAACCGCCACCTAACGATTTTGGACCTTCAAGAACCGACATGCGTGAATACAGGGATATGCCTGGATCGCAATCTGTCAATTCAGTTAGATCACATCATTCAACTCATTCCAATCATAGCAATCATAGCCAGAATCAATTGTCGACGGCAGCTTTGCAGGCTTACACTGAGCACCAGAACGGTTTGGTTGGTAGAGGACCTGGAAGTCGACATAAAGCTAGAAGAAGGGATGAGGATGATGATCACTCCATGTCGAGTTTTGATAGGAACTCGTTAATGAGTAGAAGTGTTCTTACGGTTGGAACTATTGATAGCGAGTAAGTGCAGTGATAGACGAGTTTATATCTTTACTAACAGGTCTAGTCCTGGACCACGTCGAAGCGCTCGTCAAGATTGGCCTGATCCATTGAAACACCCACACCCCTCACCTAAACGCACGAACTCGGTATCATCATTCAAACCAACCCCTCAACCTCATCATCAGAGTCTAATGTCACGTTCCAACGCCTCACTCGAATCACAACTAGCTAGAGATTTCCAAACGCACGCCGTGGTAGCTTCTTCATCGTCTACTTCTTTGGGTAGACACGGCGCTTCGCAACTTAGTCTCAATGGTGAATCGAGATCTTCGGCACCGACAAGTCCTTATGGCCATGCTAAAGGGATCGCCGTAGCTCATGGAGCTGGGATGGGTAGAAGTGGAACTATACTACCGAGTATTAGTAGTTGGGAAGCAGTTGGGGATTCGGTCGGTAATGGATATGGTCAACAGATTAATCCAATGTTCAGAGTTGTAAGTTGGGTCCGCTTTTTGATGGTGGAAATGTGATATTGACTTTATCGTTTAGCCACCAACAGATCAACAGAAACTTCAACATCAAGTTAAACAGACTACTACTCTACCTCCGTTCGCTGCTTTGGCTTCGGTAGCGGATAACAATCAACAACATCCACATAACAGGTGATCGGTATCTACTTTTCTTTGCTTTTCCCGTCATTCTTCATTTTGGTAGCTATCCTAGCATTGTTAACCACGTTTTTCCGATCATTTATCGCTCATGTTTTATCTATCTCTGATGGGCGATGATCAATCGTTCTGAATTCAACATTTATTATTTACAGTGTCTTATTCTTACATATGCATCGCAGTGTTTTGACTGGGCGATATTGAAAATACATTGCATTAGTCTGATTTACGGAAGGATCATCGGATCGTACAACGTTACACCTACGAAAGATACAAGGATAACCAAGAAAAGGAGATCGATCATTTATTAGCTTGAATGATATTTTCAGCAGCGGCCGAATCCAAATAACTTCTCACATGAGCGATTTTAGCATCGGGATCATCGTTCTCAAGTTCGACTACCCAGCAATATCTATTGAATATCAGCGAAAAAGCATACCTTGACAAGTAGTCAAATGAACGTACAATCCTTCATATTCACCGTTTTTCTTACCTTTAGCAGTACCTCTTGCTTCCCAACAAACGTTTTTCCCAGAGACGAAAGTGTTGGTAAGTTGGAATTGAACTATTGAAGAGAGTGCCATGTCAAGTATTGAAATTGCTTTTGCGAACGATTCTCTCTATTGTGATTTTTAACCAGTATCAGCAATGGGAAGTTGGGATACACTAGCTTACATCATGTTTCCCCGCCATGGAAAACGATTTAACTTTATCATTGGCGATCGTCCATGAGATGTCATCTTTGATATAAGGTAGGAAATTTGGCCAATCTCTTTTTGAAGCTGCCGTCCATACTTTTTCGGCGTGTTCGATAGTCCAAGGCATGTTTGGAACTTGGTTGGTTGATTTAGTTTGCACCAAAGGCTGAATTATTTGATTTTGAGGTGGATCTTAGAGGTAATGGGGGTTTGTGATGTCTTTACAAGGATGAATGTACTTTTCTTTCCGATCTGGTTTATATAATACTAAGGTTCGTTTCGTCTTTGGATCAGCTGCTTTTTAGTTGGTACTAAACATTTCAGTATTATGTACTCGCACGTACGCAAATCACTCAGATTCGATGGCATTGCCACACTCCTAGTTGCATGTTGGACTCTAACAGTTTCTTTCACTTTACAACATTGGATGATAACGATAACGTCTTTCTCGTTGATATCGTTTCAACCTCTGGTTGTACATGTGATGGCTACGTGGACAATGTAGCCTTTGTCGAGGGAGAAGCAAGTGCCAGTATTGTACTGCCTTTAGAGTGGTATCCTTCGCCGCGTTGAATGATGACGAAAGAATTACGTAAAAGATCGACCAGGTGACAAACCTTGTCAACGAACCTCTACTTCTTATGTCTTTCCGAACAACTACTTACAATCCAGCCTACTACCTTTTAACAAATATTACAAACTCTTAGTCATGGTAGCAGCTAAAACTCAGCTAGCTAGGAAGGTCAAAATGGAGACGAGAGAGAGGTTGATAAAAGAGATGGAAGAAGAACTTGGAAAAGCGGAAGACCATGTTGAGGCGGATCATATTTATTTGAATACTAGGTAAATGATTTTTAGGCCTTTTCGTCTCCTCTGACCAAGTTGATCTCCAGTCCAGAACATATTGTCAAGAATCTAAAAGAGAAGTCTGCCGGTTGGACTGTCGAGAAAGTTATGATAGCATATGTAAGTTTATCTTGATTTGACTCATCAACTGACGTTCAAAGATTCGGGCTGCGTGTGCGGCTCATCGAAAGACAAATTGTTTGACGGAAGGTACAGTTGGAATTACTTCTCACACTCAACCTGTTTCTAGTCATGTTCAAAGAAGCCCTAAGGGCAGCAAGAGCTAAAGATCAAGAATACGCAACCACAGGGAGGGCAGAAGGTGATTTTTGGGGGTTACCATCAAGTTTCAAAGGTAAGATTTTTCATTTGAAGCTTGAGTCCAGCGATTCTCACCAAGGTCATTAGACCATTACAATATCCTCGGAGTAGATAGCTCACTAGGATGTAGTCCCCACTGTTTCAGACCAACAGAAAAAGCAGAAGACGAAGCGACGGTAAGTGCCGTAAACTGATCAATATTGACAACGATGCTCAGCTGGTTAAACTCTTTCGTGCTGCAGGCGGAATCCCATTTTGTAAAACCAACGTCCCTCAGACCATGTTAAGTTTTGAAGGTTCTAATCCTATCTTCGGTGCAACCACCAACCCTTATTCATCAACACGTACTTCGGGTGGGAGTTCGTCTGGTGAAGCGGCTATGGTTGTACTTAAAGGAACACCTATTGGTTGGGGATCCGATGTCGGCGGTTCTCTTCGTATACCAGCTGCGTACTCTGGATGCTGTGGATTGAAACCTGTCAAAGGAAGATTTGCTGGGTTCGGAAACAGAAAGGCTTCTCCTGGGTTTGAAGCTATCAATGTGAGTAGAATGTGTCGCCTCTATAACCTAAAACATATTCTTAGTCTTCCATTGGACCTATGGCTCGAACAGTCAAAGACCTTATATTCGCAACCAAAACAGCTATCAATCTTTCTACTTTGAATAACTTTGATGTTCCTTTGAATGGAGAAGTTGTACTACCTATCCCATGGAGAGAAGTTGAGTTGCCTCAAAAATTACGTATCGGTTATTGGCTCGATGACGGGTTTATTAAGGTGAGTAGGACACTCTGAAGAGCTAATCACAATGCAGACAAGTCCAGCATGTTCAAGAGCTGTCATGGAGTCTGTTCATCTACTGGAAAAGGCTGGGCATCAATTGATCGAATGGAAGCCTCCAAGGGGTGAGTTCAAGTGTTTTTTGCTAATACTAATTAAATTCAGTACACGACGCACTACGTGTAGGTACAGTTGTTGGCTCTTGCTGAACTGGGAAGATTTTCGCCGCTCTTACATCAGCGGAAGGGTACCATACGTTACTTTCTAATCTCGGACCTGATCCTATGGAACCTTCAATGAGATTGGTCAGTTGAGACTTCGGTGGGAGGATATTAACTGATCTCGGTTGCAGGTCACTTTAGGATCGAAATTGCCGAGATGGCTTCATTGGATCGCCCACAAAGTCATTCGTTACGTTCTCAAAGATGAATTGTTTGCTGCATCTTTAGGTAATACATCATATAATTACCCCGAACTCCAAACTGAAGCAGTGCAGCCGCTTCTCGTCCAAAATCCGTTACCGAGTATTGGAGATGGACAGTCGAACGAGACAATTTCGTAAACGGGTTCAGAAAAGCTGTGAGTGTTCTGATTCACTGTCCATCTCACCTCTGACAGTCTTTATACAGCTCTGGGAAGACAATGGATTCGACTTTGTGATTTGTCCTGTCCAAGCAACACCAGCTCTTGAACTTGGCATGTCAACTTACTTATCACCTTTAGCGTAAGTCCTATCCCTTGAATTCCCACTGAAATGATAGCCTAAACACCATGCTTTTCAATGTTGTCGATTCAACTGTCGGTGCCATCCCTGTCACCAGAGTCGATAAAGTACGTGATCAAGCTCCTCATGATTACTTGAAGGGGTCAACGGGATCTTGGATCCTTGAAAAAAGGGTTTACGAGGGAGCTAATAGAGCTTATGACGCTGATAAAATGCATGGGCTACCTGTCGGTATTCAGGTTGTTGGACGTTCTTGGGAGGAGGAAAAGGTTTTGGCTATGATGGAGATAATAGAGGGATTAGTTGATTATGTTTAGATGGTTTACGAGCAAAGTAATAGTTTACATGTCTTTGCTGTAGGACCGGAGGGTATATTCTGTACATATACTGTAGATATAAAATAGCTGTACGGTAATCACGAGTACTTGACGCAAACATTAACGATGCAGATACAAGATTTGGAATGAAACTTTACCAGCACAGTATCAATACTCTATTCCAACTTTTTTCTTCAATTCTCCCCAAATCTTATCATACTTCTTAACCATCTCATGCTTGTCCATAGTTTTCCAACTCTTCTCCTTCTCCTCTTTACCTTTCCTGTCTCTAGGTTTACCTTTCTCATCGAAAACTCTATCCCAGACCATAGCTCTACCAATATCATCCTTAGGAATTTCATAGTCATGATTCAGATTATTTCTGTAATCGATACTCCAAGCTTCGTTATAAACCGGTCCAGCTAAGTACAGGCATTAAGCAATCAACAAAACGTAACGAAAACAAGGTAAAAACAACATACTATCTTGATAAATCAAAATCCTTTCAACTTTAGCTGTATCAGAATGATCACCTTTCTCCTTAGCCGTTGGCCAGGTCATGATCAATTTACTAGCAGCTTCTACATCACCCCCCAAAAGTCTATCAGCTTCTTTCAACATGTTGATAATAGTTCCTACAGGATACTCCCTAATCGATAACCATTGTTTCAAACCGTCACGTATTTCAGGTTTCAATTTGGAGCCTGGTTTCGGTTTTCCTGATTTATCATCGCCACCACCAGCTTTAGCGTTAGCTTTTTCGTTCCCAGGATCACTGAGATATCTTTTTGAAATCTTTGAAACCGTCTCCGCTTTCCCGTCTAACCATTTATCCAGGTATTCCTTGATCATCTCTGGTTTACCCGAATTTTGGAGTTTCTTGTTCATGATCGAGATCACTTTAGGATCGTAACCTGCCTTCGAAAGTTTTTCATCTATCTCTTTGAGTTTTTCTTTCGGGATCGACATTGGTTTGGATCTCGGATTTTGACCTTTATTTGAGGTTGGGGTTTGGGTGAGAGTTGGAGTTGGAGTGGAAGCGGTTGAAGGTGGTTGATCTGTCTGTGATTTCTGTTTGTTTTTCTAAAAGGGGATAATATCAATCTACAACCCATTCTAGGAAAACTATAAAGTCATACCTTGTAGTCATCACCATATTTTTTAGCTCTAGCCGCAATCGCTGGTAAATCCTTCTCATGCGTCCATTTATTCAATGCAGCCTCTTGCTTATCCTCAGGATGTTTTTTCAAAGCTTCAATCATCCCTTTCCTAGCTTCTTTAGGTTCATAACCAGCATGTTTAAGTTTTCGATCCCATCTCTGTTCCTTGGTTTCTTTGGGCTTGGAAGGTGTTTTAGATTTGGTATCAGTGTTGGTCTCAGTATCAGTATCTGCATTAGAACGATTGGTCTTTGTAGGTTTCGAGGAGTTTCTGGGTTTGTTAGTTTTGGATTTCGAGGTTGAATCTTCTTTTTCACTCGAATCTTGGTCTTGGCCACCATTCTTAGACTTGCCTTGATTCTTAGTTCCGGGTTTAGCGTTCAGAAGTGGTGGAGGCGGTCCACCTCTCATCGAAGTGGTCATCTACAAGAAAAAATCAGATCATCGCCACATTGGAGAGAAAAAAACTCACCCAACCTCCAGCTTCACTTCTACCCATCCATATACAAGTCATAATAGAAGTCTTGAGACATACACAAAGAGTGAATAGATCCGGATCGAAGAGGAAGAAGCTCGTAGCTTCTATTAAACAACCTATAGTGAAGATTGGCCAGTAATCATCGAGATGTTGTCGATGTCGGCGATAGGATTCTGGGTTATCTAAAGTTGAACAAGTACAGTATGCGTTGGTACATTGCACTACACTTTGAAATCAAATGGACTTACTATAATGTTGCAACGGGATAGTCAGATCGAATAGGAAGCCTAGGATGAATGAAATTTCCATCACTGCCGTGCGAATTACTATCCAACTTAAAACGAAGATTAGACATAGGAGGAAGATATCCCATATTCCTGTGATATCTGATAAGAGGATTACTATCTCTCCTAACCATCCTCCTGATGGTACGAGCTATTGATTACTCTTTCAGCGATCAATTGTTCTTTGTTTCACTTACGATATATCTTCGAAGCCATATTGATCTATCGGAGAATGTTATCATTATTTCGAGTCAAGTACGTTATACAGTACGGTAAATTATCAGATTCAGGTGAAGATGAAAGTATTTCCATATCCACTCTACTTCCTTTCACAATTTCAACATGAGGTAATGAAAGGATAGTACAGAGTCGAAAAAGCTATTTCGAAAAATACGATCGTCACGTAGAATGTGAACCCCATCCATATCTTTATTTACAATTCCTACCGACAAAACAAAAACAAAACACATTTACGAAGCATACCAATCACTAGCAGCCAACCTCTGTCTCTCACTTTCCCTCTCCCTCTCCAATCGCTTACTTCTAGAAGAACCGGTAGCACTTCCACTCTCACTTTTTCTCGAAGATCCAAAGAAATTTTTAAATTTCGATCTGGTCCCTGTACCAGTACCGGTACCGGTAGAATTGGGAGTTTCAAGATCACTTCTGGACCATCTATTGAATCTCTTCTTCTCGGAACCTGAACCTGGATCGGTGTATCTACTGGTATCTCTCAACCAATTTTGACCCCATGGGATATTCGTGTTCGTATTTGAAACTGAATGATATTGATCACTCGTTTGATTCGATCCGTAGGATTGTACTGGATGGCTAGAGATTGATGATGAACTTATAGGATTCGATGGTCGGATACTTCCAACACCTCCAAAACGGACTTTACTGTTGGCAGATGGTTGACTGGTTGGTAATCCTGTCTCGTTCCCATTTCTTCCGTACCGAGGTTGTCTAGTGAAAATTGGGAATCTACCACGGGAAGATGGTGGGGGTGGAGGTGTGTATATGGTTTCTGATCTATCTCTGTACATTCCTGTTTGAACTGGTTCGACGACTTCAGGAAGTGATGTTATTTGGGGTGTGAAGGATTGATATTGATTTCGAACGGATCCTCCTGGATTGTGTTCTGAGACGTTACGTGTCATGGGCGGTTGATAAGGTGGTGCTGGTGGTGGTGGTTGAAAGCCGTATCTCATAGCGGGATGATAGTGTCCAGGATGATTCATCATTGGATTCACAGGTAACATACCTGGTCCCATCGGTGGTACAACCATTGGAGGCATACCCATGGGAGGGATACCCATACCCATTGGCATTGGCATACCCATAGGCATCACTGGCGGCATTGTAGCGCTTCTAACCATGGCGTTCATCTGAGCACGTTGTTGTCGTCTGAAAGCTCTGTACCAAACTGATTGGAATGAACTTCGATTATGCGCGTAACATAGAATGAAACCAAATATCAGGGCACCTAGCAGCCCACCAATGACTAGAAGTAAATTAGTACAGTAACCAGGACGTTGTGTTCAACCAAGAGACTCACGACCACCAGCCAAAGTTGTATTAATACCACCGCCCGATGCACCAACATTGAAAGCATTCACTGTATTGGCTTTACCAGCTATTCCAACGTATTGACCGTTGTCGGAATAATAAAAAGCCCTAGGTATCAGTACCGATGAAGCCCCGTTTCAACATACGTGTAGACTCCTGACATGAATGGAGTACCTAAACGAATTTCTCCCAATTTCTCTGGTAAACTGCCGTTACTCCAAGCTACCACACTACTCCAACAAGTTTGTCCAGCTTGATCTCTGGGTTGCACAAGTTGAGTTGAATTTACTTGATATTCGGTCGAGGAGATGAATATTGACATTGAGATGTTGGTGTTGCAAGGGAGATTCTGGTTGCATGCTATTGAGTACAATCTTTGTCTTGGAAATGAAATAAGACATACCCAACGACTAGTGTCAACTAGATCACGAGTTGCTTCTGGAACGTTGGCGAAGAACTTTTCAGCTATCGATGTGGGAAGGTAGATGTTATCGTATCCAGGATCCAATGAACCCTGTCAATATCAGAGAGGTGACTAAACTATTACCCACATAAAGTAACGAGCCATCGATAACATTAGATCCAACTCTGATTCGATCGATATCTAGTCCCCAACTTCCAGCTACACTTGTATTCGTTTGAATCCAATTGCTAGATGTCAGCAACGACTGGAGATGATCACCTACAAATCGCCAACATAAGTCCTCTGGGGTACACCTCCCCAATGAATAACCCCAGCTTGAGCATGAGGATTGGTTGATACTGGATTAATGTCGAAGCCAACTACATAGCCTGTAGCACTTGAGGGAGAACCAGAGGTATCAGTCTTGTACAGAGATGGAATTATTGATAAACTCGGTTTTCCCTGTCAATACGTTAGATGTTGATTTCATCTTTGTTTATTTTGACAAAGACTTACTTGATCTATCCCTATACCCCAGTATCCATCTGTGCCAGCACTCAACGTAGTATCTCCACTGGAAGTTTTTATACTAGATACTAAAATAATCGGTCTGACACTTTTATCGAATCGGATGTCGTCCAAGTAATCCGTTGCGAAGATAGCTGAAATGGAGAAAGAATCTTTGGAAGAGCTGGGATCGATGAATGTGTAGTTCAAAGCTTGCTCGGATGACTAGTTTCAAATTAGGAAGATTATCTGAAATCAAAAATTGAACTCACTGAAAGTGATGTTGACGAATCCGTTGAAAATCTGTTAAATATTACTATTCTGTACATATGTTGGGGATAACACTACTCACTCTGTTTGACCATCGGTACAACTTCCACAGTCTGTTGTAGCAATCGATATGTAATTAACGTTAGTAGCTACAGTTGATTTCAGCTCAATGCCAGTCAAGAAATAATCATGCCTAACTTACAAACAGTTAAATTAACGTTTTGTGCTGGTGTACCAACAGCAAGTGCTACGATATTCGTACCACCACCTGATCGATATAGAGGGATGGGGGTGTAATAGGTACCAAGACGCTGTTGATCTGTCCCATCTTCACTTCGTACTTGTGAGGATACGAGTAAGGCGAGAATGACACATGAATTGATGAAATTCATTTTTGCTTTTTGAGAAATGAATGCAGAGTTGAGAGACTATGAATTAATACGATTAGCTTTAATATTGAGAATCGAACCTTGATAAAGTTCTATACCAATCAAGTGGACCACCTTTCAGCTTTATCTACCTGCACGAGTTCGGCGAAATTTTATGTTTTTGAAAGGATACAGATTTTCTAGATGATCACTTTCATACCGCATTCACTGATTTGGTTTATTCCTTTGGTTGAAAGGGAGTTTAGAGTTCAGTTTTGAAGGATGTGTGTCGGTCAGTGAATTGTAGTGTACGTTCTCGTCGAGTTTCTCGTTCTTGGTTGTTGGTGTAGCTTGGGATAAAGTGATTGTTGTCCTCGTATGATGATGTGAAGATTGATAATATAGTTGTTGACATTGAAAACATTAGGAACGGGCGTAGTTGCAGAGCTACGTAGATCAAAGGAGGGGTAAGTTGAAACATGAAACGTAAGTAGACAAAGACAAATTCAAGCAGTCAGTAAGTAGCTATCCAACCCACTCACAACATCCATTCACTTAAACCACAGCTTTAACATACAAGTACACATATAGTATTATGGATACAGAGATAGAGACAGAGACAACGACAAGTGCAACCTCTACCTCTCCTTTCTTGGCATTATCAACTAAGCTCTTGGCGGCGGATGAGGCGGTGGTGGTAAATGTGAGAATTGTCCTCCTCCACTGAAGAACCCTTGTCCAGGTGGTTGGGGATCAGGTCCATCTCCCATGTTCATTTCCCAACCTACAAAGGTATCGTCAGAAACACCCAAAAAAAAGACCCAAAAATCAAATCGTGTTCGCGATAGTTTGAGCTTCAACTTACGACAGATTCCACAAATCCAAATTCTGTGTTTAGTGAATGGTATTAGAGGTATCCAGAACAATTCGAACCATGTCCTAGATGAAGCTCCTACCACGGAAGCTGAGTTTTACGATCAGCTCTATTCGATGAAATCGATTCTTTTCCTTTCATGGGTCGTTGACTGCGCAAGTAGATTGCAACTTACCATTATGACATCTTGGACAAGTTCTTCCTGGCTCCGGTGCGTCTTGACTGATCTATTTTGAGTGAGTCAAAGATAAAAAAGCGATATTCCAAAATCCAATACACTCGATTATCATGACAAGAACAAGACTTACTTTAGTTGGGAAACCACCTGCGATATGGAATGAGCGATCAAGCAATGCGAACAAGTTCAATCTAGCTTACATATAATTGGGATGCAGACTGTGAGGTTTGATTAGTGTCTGAAAGCAAACTTCGAGTATGGATGTACACTCACGAGCCATGATGAATTTTGAGTATTGAAATCTGTCCAATAATCTAGATATTTAGAAAGTCAAGTTTGACATTATTGGAAACGGTGGCGAAGTAATGTGACGGTCATCCATTCATCTCCGGTTCGTTAACCTTTAAGTTGGCATTTCCAAAAGTCATCTCATTTCATCTTGATCTCAACGGAATAAGAAGACTGCAACCTTGAAGAACTTTGAATACGAACACCAACTACCCCCTCATGAAGTGAATTTGATCAGTTGACTGCGAAATGCTTCTGTGTCTCAGCCTGTTTAACAAATAAAGACAAAGACTCAAACCCTCCGGTCTGCCGAGAACATTAAAGTTGTACATTTCCCACGGGGAGGCAACTTACGATCGAAACCCGAGCGAAGAGAACGTCTAGCCCTCTCTCTCTTCCCTAATCAGTTCCAAAGTCTAGTTCGATAACCGAGTCAAACACTCAAGATAACGAACGTAACGTCCCCACTGCCGTCGGCAAACATTCCTTAGGACGGAAATGAACTACCGTAAAACCAGGAGAAGAAACGCCTCCGTTTCTCTTGTTACCTCTTCCCACAGGTAATTCTCCTAAATTCTGGGCTAAATTTCTCGCAGTCATTGGTAATTGCTCATGGAATATTCCTAATTGTTGAGTAATCTCGTTAACATATTGTCAGCCTTAGGGTTCGTTTTTCTTTTTGCATCCGTACCCTGAAAAAGCTAGACGAGATGGGTGTTCGGAATGTCAACGGTAGTGAGATCGAAATGAGGAAAAGAATGATTGTTATCGCCTGAGAGTTCGAGTGATTACTGTTGATAGGTTGAAGTGAAGAGCGTTCCGTTTTCTCTGGAGTCGAAGGACCTCAGCTTCGACTGAAATGTTTCCCGGCGGTAAGTTATCTGAGTAAGTTACAAACGTTGTAAAAGCTTCATTAACTCTAACTTAGGTTAACTTAGGTCGATCTCCGAGGCGTTCCTCATTTCTCAAGCCACAAGGGGTGTTTTGACTTGTAGATAAGAATTCCTGTAAGTTAGCGAAGGATGGCGAATGATCGTGATAAGCAAGTAACTTGTTAGCAATTAACTTTAATTGGGTGGTGGACCAGAGATCAAAAACGCTTCCATTGTGGCAATTCCGTTTTACAGTGTCTTGTCGCCTTTGACAGTTCGAGCTTGAGAAACATCCACTTAGTTGAGTCTCAAATCGCTTGTTCCAATTCGTGAATATTACTTGAGTCTAAGTTCGGGGGAAACGTACCGAAAAACCCCCGTCCATGTCTCCCACTAACTCCACGTCCAGATGCTTTTCGAGAAAAAAAAGCCACAACCCTTGTTCCTCCGTGTAACCTCAAGTAACTTTTCAAGGGATAAGTTAGGTAGTAGGTTCACTTCCAAGCCATATCAACATGGAAGATAAATAGACATCTTTTTGTTTTTGGGAAGAAAAAAAAAAAACATCCTTAAACTTTTTTTTTAAAGTTTTAAGGATAAGTAGTGTCGAAGGGGGCCAAGGGAAGCGGAAGGAACGGATGCTATATGGCTCATTATGTTATGCTAAGTTTCTTATTATTTTTCTTGGAGTCTTCCTTCCCTTCTTTTATCCTTCACCTTCATAAGGGATGATTCACGGATAAATCGGTCCAACGGACGTAGGAGCAGAAAGGAGCAATTAATTAACTAGTCGAGCCTAGGTTGTACTGTCACGACGACGATCATTGGCTTAACCAACTTTATATCATTTCTTCCCACTTGTGTCCCCACTTTCTCGAAGAACCTGTCTTTTCCTTGCTAGATACGCCAACGCCACCAAGTAACAAGAGAGGAAAGCAAGTGCGGAAAAGAAGGAAATTTATTTTTAGTTTTAATTTTTATTTAATCATTTGGCTTATTGTTCTCCAAACTCCAAGCGTCCGTGCTGCCAGGTTGCCGGCATAGGTATGATGATACTCCTAGACTGCTAACAAGAAGATAATTCGACTTATGTTTATTTCATCTTCTCATCGTTAGTATCTATTCACTGTCAAATGCTTGAATCTTTAGTTAGTGGGAGATAAAATCGAGCAGGCAATAACAAAGATATCAACCCAAAATCAGTTTATTCAATAAAGCGCGGGTGGGATCGGTACTTGTCCGGATAAATACAGATATTAGCTGGTTTTAGAAATAATATAGGATATAGGATTATTGAGATTGATGAACGTGAATGGTTAGAAAGGTGAGTTGAACACAACATACACGAGTTTAGAGAGTAGGAGGATGGATATGTATATGAGAAGGAGCCAAGGGGGGGAAGACAGCAGTCTGATTTGATTTGAAATTGGAGGGTTGATGTAGTTTCTATCACGAGGTTTGAGCTATCCCTTTGGTATATATTCACCAACATCAACATCAACAATCAACATCAACATTAGATGTATCACACAACCATTTGAATCTTAACTTCTTATCCTTCTATCATTCTCTCGATATCCATTTCCCTTGATTATCGATATATACTTACTGCAATCTTGACAGTCTCGCCACATCGGATCATAATACCTACCCCATCCATCCACCCTCTCAACCCAGTTGAGATGTCAACTTCTTACGATAATGAAGAAACTTCAAAGCCATCGACATCTTCTTCATTAGGTAACACCGGTACCACACCTTATCAACATCCTACCTCCCTCACCTCAGACCAAAACAATGGAATCAATATTTATCCACATCCTCCCTCGGGCTCTCCTCCGCCGAGAAGTTTATCCATCTCAACCCCAGTACCACAAAGTACGATATCCACAGCATCATCTCTATATTCCTCTCCCTCTTACTCAACATCATTCTCACCCGGATTCAACTTCTATCCAGGTTCTCTACCAACGAATCCATCATATCTGAATTCAAACGCATTCCAACAAAGACAATCATCACATGATTCACCGCCTTGGCATACAACGACCGAGGAAGAAGCTGGTACTTCAGGTTTAGAATTTGAAATGGGGTATGATGATGATTTAGATTTCGATCCAATACCTCAACCCATAGACGACGAGGAAACCAGTTACGCACCAATTGCAAGTACGGCTTTGACCAAGATCAAACATACGTTGAAAAATCGTACACCCCGTCCACCGAACGCTTGGATTCTATATCGATCAGATAAATTAAAAGCTATAGCTGCTGGTGAATCTTTACCTGGTCAAGATGAATTGTTGGCAGAAGCTGGAATCTCATCTGGTTCAACTTCAAGTTCAGGTGATGATAGTTCAATGCTCGGTAAAAAGGGTAAATCAACCACGACCAATACTCCGTTAACTTTAAACGTCGGTTCACCGACCGATAACAAAGGCGATATCGATAACGGCAGTAACAAACATTCATCAGATCTAGAAAATTTTACCATGGCACCGCCTGCTCTACCTAAAATGAAAAAGGGTAAAAAAGGTAGTAAAGACCCAACCGAAGGTTATCTTTCTTTAGGTCGTGGCAAAACCGGTAGAGGTTTGCCACAAGCTGATATAAGTAAGATGATCAGTCTTGCTTGGAAAAGAGAAACTCCAGAGGTTAAACGAAAGTATGAACAGATGAGTGAAAGAAGAAGAATCGAGGTGAGTAAACTAAAAATAGAGTTTCTTCCGATTAAGGTTATGGGTATCAAGTGTAGATAAGCTTAATTGACTATTTTTATCTTTTTTTTTTATCTCTATTTTTTTATATGTCTATATTTAACTTGTCTCTTGTTCCTGCGCGTCTACTTTGTAACTGTCACTGACCTTTGGCTACAGCATCAAGAAAAGTATCCGGGTTACAAGTTCCAACCATTACGAAAGGCGGATAAACTCAAGCTAAGAGAAGAACGTGAAAGGGAGAAACAAGCTATCAAGCAAGAGAAAGCTTCGCGTGTTCATAACAAACGTATGTACCTCTTACGTTTGAGATGAGTTCTACCTTACTTACTTTATGATAGGTGGGCCTAAAGGTCGTAAATCCAAGAAATCCCCTTCGTCGCCGTATGCCACACCGTTGACTATGGAACGTGCTCCGTCTTCTGGTTTATCTCGTTCCCTACCTCAACAAGGGTGGGTTTCTGATGCATCGACGGGTCAACCGTTATGGAGTGGTTCAATCTCATGTATGTCTCTCGAAAATGCCTCGAAGTATTCTTGTCTAACGGTCTCTCAGCTCAAACTGAACCCACGAAAACACCGGTTGAGGAGGAAGAAGGACCAAGAACTTACCCATTCCCAATGCCACCTGGATCATTACCTTCTATGAAACCAGAAGATCATGCTGACAACCCATACACCGATGAGGAAAATAACACAGCGTCATACCACACATCATTGGCAAGTTCACGTAGCGGTTCACCACAAAAGCAAACGACCCATCCAAACGTTAACCAACCGTTCCAAATCCAAAACGTCAACCCCAACATTCCGCCACAATGGTCGAACGAAAATCAAATCCATCCATCAATGTTTCAAGGGATGCCCGGATTGGGTGCACCGTATGCAGTACCATTCTACACTGACCCTATACCTTTACCTGATGGACTTGATTTGAGCTCTTTGGAACCTTTACAACAACTTGAAGGTTCTGGGGATGCAGATCAGTTAGCCGCTTTGTGGTGTGTCATGGAAGAGAACCCTGATGGTACAGATGTACCGATTGGTGATTTACCTGGTTTGAATCGTTGGGATGTGGATGCGTCTCAAGTGTCTAATTGGAACCCATTCGATAGTGGGTTGATTTTCTACTTTCTGTTGAGAATAGAAGGTAAACTGACAACGAACTCGTAGTGTCAAACTCTGGAATTCAACTGTCAAACGCTGCGACTCAGAGTGTCAGAGACAATTGGCTGATACAGAACGGACAGCAACACGTTATGAATCAGATGCCAATGGAACCAGGGATGTATTATCCAGCTCATGACGCGCCCGGTGGATATTTGGCGGTTTCATATCCAGTCGAACACCATCAAGGTGATGAAAGAAATACTGGAACTGGTGCTGGAACAGGTTCAGGAATGGTTGGCGGTGACGATCCCCAAAGAGGACCTTTCTTATCAACTGCGATGCCTATCTCACCAATCTCTTGGTCTTCTCATACCACACCTCGGGAATCAACTTTTGCCCGAGCGTATCAAACGAATCCAGAGGGTTTACAAGCGTTTGGTAATTATAATCTGAATCGAAGGGTTTCATCCACCTCTGGTCATTCTTCACAATTCAACGGTAGTTCAGGTGCTAGTGCTTGTGCAACGACGCCCCGAGCTGCATCATTCTCTTCGACGAGTTTACCACCCCGTCATGTATCCACTTCGGCTTTCACGAAACATCAAACAGGGAACGATGATACCGCTGAAACGAGTTCTGGTGCAGGAACATCAAGTTGGATGGGGAACATGAACGATAGACAGACTTCATTCGCTGCTAACACTCTCAACATCGCTTCTCACGAATTACAAGAAGACGTGTTAGGATGGGACGAAGAACTTGATCAAAATAAACGTAACATCTCGAATGGAACCGTTAGGATCGTTAGTGGATTAAGCGTCGTTAGCGATTCATCACATCATGGTCATGGATCGGTTTCACCGAGTAAAGCTGGATCATCGAGGGAGATCCCTTTACCTGTACCTAGATCTTTGGCTAATAACTCTAACCCACCTAATCCAACTTGGGTCACTAGGGAGATGAACGTTAGTTCTCAACCTCAAGCTACTTTGTTGGCTCCGGTTCCGAGAGGGAAAGGTAGACCTAGAACTGTTGCTAAGCAGTTCAAAGTCGAACCAAAGTGATTTTTTTGAGCTTTTTTTTATTCGGTTTCACCTTGGTCTTTCCTTTTTTCACAAAGATAATTCAACTCGTCAACTTCATTGTAGGACTACGAATCAACTTCACGTAACGTAACATATACAGTATACTCCTTTTTTCTCGGGTTTCTCGATCTCAAAAATCCATTGTCGAAACAATCACCAAAATCATCTTAACGTCAATATCATTCATCAATTAAAATCAAACTCAAACTCAACATGTGCATTACAATTTCACCATACACGCCTTATCTTGACCTCCATCTTTATCTTCTCTGTTCACTGTCTATAGTTGTCTTTTTTCGGGTTCGGATCCCATTTTTATTATTATTATTTATCTATTCTTCGATCCCCGTTCGGTGTATATAATATCTATATATTAATCTTCCTTTTTTGCTTGGTTGCTTGTGTTTGTCTTGTTGTTTATTTGGATAGACTTGGATGAGTTTGCATGTACAATTACAATGACAGATGCCAGATGCCACCTTTAGTATAATTTGCCACTCAAAGTCATGATTACCTTATTCGTCGTACTACGGGTGAAACCGAAGGAAGGCTGCAGGTATGATATTGATAGGAGAAGTCAAGGTAGTACAGTAGATTTATTCATCAACTCAACCAACAAACATCACAATGTACTCCTATCCCAAGATCATAACACTACTAACATCCCTATGGCTACTACCACCAACAATCGCCAAACAACAACCACTCTCCCACCATCAAACACCATTCCAACTATCGTCCACCACCTCAACAACCCATGATCCAAAAGTCAACATAACTTTATACGTCATGAGTCGTTGTCCTGATGCTAGACTTTGTGAGAAGGTATTTGAAGAGGTCAGTAGAGTGTTTTTGGTTGGGATTGGGATAAGGGAAGGGGGTACTGACTGTTTTGGGGTTAGGTATTTCAGACGGAGGGGATTTATGGGAAAGTTAATCTAGATTTGGGATTTATCGCTACGTAGGTTTTTCATCTTTTCATTCTATCGTCAATTGCTCTTGGTTTGATCACGATTGAAATCCACATCCATTAGCGAACCTAAAAGCCGGAGGAAACTAACGTCTTCGTAGACCCAACAAAACCTCAACATACGGTTTACAATGTATGCACGGCCCCCTCGAATGTCTAGGAAACGCCCACGAACTATGTCTAAAAACCCATCTCCCCTTAGAAGATTGGTATCCAATCTTGAGTTGTATGAATTATCAAACCCCGTTCCCAGGTGATATAGGTAAAACATCTTTAACGAGGAAATGCGTTGAACTCAATAAAATCGATTATTGGGGTAGTGGGATTGGTGGTTGTATTTCTTTACACCATGATGATGAGGGTGACGAAGGGGTGTTGAGTAAAGAAGCTAGAAAGTTACTTTGGAAATCTGTTAAATCTACTTTGGAAGTTGGGGTTCGGAAGAGTTGTACGATTAAGATTAGGAGTACTATTGGGAATCGAGGTGGGGGTGGGGGTGGGGAGGGGGGTGAGAGAAGTTGTCAAGTCGATGGAGGTGTTTGGACGGGTTGTGATGTGAGTGGTTTTGGTTTTCAGTTTGTTTGTTGATGCTTTGCTGTTGCTGAGTTTCGCTGCTAGGACGGTCATACTGCTGCTGATTTTGTTAGAGTTATTGAAGAGGAATATGATCATTTGAAGAAGATGAATTGAGGGGTGGGCGAGGGGTAGGAGTGGATCACTTTAGAATTCATTCGACGTACGAGTACGAGTACGAGTAGGACCAGGACCAGTGTATAATGTACCAGTACAGAGCATACCATAACCAGCGTACTTTCTAAGCTGTAGTTGTAATAGTAGATGCATGCAACTGCGCCACATCGGGAATATAACGAAACACCGACAGTGCCACATCGAAATTTAGAGTCTGGTTGTATGGTGTGGTGTGGTGGTTGAAGGTAGAAAAGACTATAGATACACTGTATACAGCATATATATCAAATTTACTTATTCATTAGTAAATTATACTAACACTCTTTTAAAGAGTTACTTCATTAAACGAGTATAAATAGTAAAAAGGTATGTCCTATGTCCTGTCGGTGTACTGGTAGCTACAAGAGCCAATCCATTTGGTTGGAATGTTGAATGGTGGATGGATCACAATGTCGTCGTTCAATTTACTGACTCTATCATCTCTTTCATCTTATCTCAACTACTCAATTTTATTCCGGATATTCAAATCAATACAGAGCCCTGCACAGCAGTAGGCAGAGATAATCACAGCTAACATGTCTGTGATTTCTAAAAACCCCTTCGACCTTTTGGGTGGTGAGTTTTATTTTCTTTTACTTTTGGAATGGATTACTTGGAATTGGAAATGGAATCAGGGATTAAGAACTAGAAAATGGAAATGGAACTGGAGTGGAAGAAAACCAAGAAACTGGAATTATGATCGATAAAGGAAACAGGATGACGGAAACCCAACAACAAACTGTCAACTAACACCATTCATAGACGACGGAGAATCTCCAGCACCCGCTCCCGCTCCTAAAGCTGCCACCCCAGCTATCGCCGCTACACAACCAAAAGTTGTTCCAGGTGCTCAACCAAAGGCCGGTGGTCAAAGAGGTGGTAGATACCCATCCCGTGGTGCCCCAAGAAACGCCGGTGCTCGTGGTGAAAGAAGAGGTGAGGAAGGTGCTTTACCTTCTTCCGAAGGTGTTGCTGAGGGTAACGAAACTGCTGCTGGATTCGATGGCGAACGTGTTCGTAAGTGGTCTTTGTTTTCCTCTGTGGAGACTGGAATAGATTTTTGATACATGTACTTGTTCTTAGCACCACCAAGAAAAGCTCACCACGGTCCCGACTCACACACTAAAGGTCCTCGTGGATCTCGTCCTGCTCGTGGTTCAGGTCACGGTGCCGCTCGTATCCCCCAAGGTGGTGAGAGAAGACAATACGAACGTCGTTCAGGTGGTTACAACGATAGCGAAAAGAAAGTCGCTTCAGGTTGGGGTGCTGAGGAAGGTACCGCTGAATTGAATGGTGGGTTTGTTTGGTTTAAGCAAGTCAAACGATGTTCATCTAATACTCTTTTGTTTTTAGCCGAAGTCGCTGGTGAGAAAGACGCTATCGCTGAGGAAACCGTTCCATCAACCCCAGCTCCAGACGCTGAAGAAGCCGCACCAGTCGTTCCAGAAGAACCTGAAGAAGTTACCAAGTCATACGACGAATACTTGGCTGAGAAAGCTGCTCAAGCCCTTGGGGATGGTCTTGGTAAGAAAGAGGGTAGAAAGGTTGAAGGTGAAAGCGTTGAGGGTAAAGCTTTCAGACGTGAGGCTATCGACGATTTCTTCTCAGGAAAGGTTAGTTCTGATTCAAAATAACCGAACGGGAGTCAAGGATAAAACTGATCCCATTGTATAGGAAAAGACAAGCGCTGCCAAAGTTAAATCTGCTGTCAAGAAAGAAAAAGTTTACCTCGAATTCGAAGGTAAATTCGCTGCTCCACAAGGATCAAGACCACCACGTCCCGAAGGTGGTGAACAACGTGGTGGACGTGGACGTGGTGGTCCAAGAGGAAGAGGTGATCGTGGAGGTAGAGGTCGTGGTGGTCCAAGAGGTACCGCACGTGGACCAGCACCTGTCGATGCCTCCGATGAAAAAGCTTTCCCAGCCTTGGGAGCTTAGGTCTCTTTTTTTTGGTTTAGGAAATTCAATGGATTAGGATTTGAGTTTTTTTGGAGGGATTTAGTTTGGAGGGGGGAGGATCGGGGAACAGAAAATGGTTTTTTATTGGTGTTTTATTGAATTCGGTTTTTCATCATTCATACCACATTTTCATTTTTTTTCTTCTCTCTCAATCCTTTCTTCCAGATATTTTCTCCATCATCATTCAAGTCCCACTTCACATTTCCGTAAAAAGTTCTTCAATTTCAAACCTCACAGATCACATTAAAAAAAAAAGAGTATTCATCATCGATACAAACAAATCCCCTTTATTTTGATAATATATCATCATCTTTCTCATTCCCCCTCATTGTCAATTACTGCTTTTTCTCTCTCTTATCTACCAAAATAACAAGACGTCCGTAGTTATCCCACCAATTGAATACGCACATATCGTTTCTGTTTCTGACTGCCTTGTAAACTTATCGAACGATTGACTACGAGTGCCACATTTTGATTGGGCGCTTGGAACACGCCACTGCAATTGCTATAACCCATAACCATAACCATAACCTCTATCCATACATCTAATCCTTTCATCCGTCTCTCTATTCTACTTTTATTCAATCATCATCCATAAATAACAAATAACAGAAGAACCAGTATACAGCCCACTCACTCATCTCCCTTCAGACTCAAATCAACGACACCTAAGAGAATCAATTTCAAGGAGAAGAAACACAAACGTTATCTGAATAGATCATTCCCCCTTACACACCAAATCACCGTTTTCCTTATTACTACATATCATGTCAGACGAAACTCCAGTCAAAGCTGTTCAAGTAAAACTTGTTTTATTGGGTATGTACTCATCGTCTTTCTTTTATCGTCAAGGATTGGAGAATTGGGTTTGTGGGTACGGGTCTGATAACCTCAAAAGATGAGACCCATCACACTTTTCGTGGATATGCTATAAACTTTATTGCATATCCACACAAACAAATTGTATCTAGATCAGGATTTTCCCCCCTAAACCCATCTTTATCCATCCATTATCTGAATTTCTCTGACCCAACGTTGTCTTAAATTAACACGAATAAATCTCCTTTAGGTGAAGCCGCAGTCGGTAAATCATCTTTGGTTTTACGATTCGTTTCAAACGATTTCAACGAAAACAATTCACCAACTATCGGTGCTGCTTTTTTAACTCAAAGTGGGTCATCTCTACCTTTTCCCCATCTACGTCGTCACTCGGGTCAAAGAGGACTAAACCCAGGGTGGTCTATCCTACTCCTCCTCGCCACCTCCTTTTTGGTTATCTTACTGACTGAACACAGAATGTCGTCTTGAGAATAAAGTCGTTAAATTCGAAATTTGGTACGTTATATTTCGATGATATACGAAGTTTTTGGTCTTTACTAACTACGTTCTAGGGATACCGCTGGTCAAGGTTAGACTTTAGTTCTGTTGCTCTTTGACACTTTTAACTGATAAACCCCTCTTCAGAACGTTTCCACTCTCTCGCACCTATGTATTACAGAAACGCCGCAGCCGCTGTTGTAGTTTACGATATTACCAAGGCTGTATGTTGGTTTTATAAGATTCGAGAGATAGATGTCTGATAAAAAATTCTTTTTAGGCATCACTCGAAAAAGCGAAAGCTTGGGTTAAAGAACTTCAACGACAAGCCAGTCCAAAGATCGTTATCGCTTTAGTGGGAAACAAAGTGGGTCCAGGTTCATTTCTGTAACATCGACCTCAACCTAACCTCGATCCAAACTAGCTCGATTTAGTTTCAACCGATAAATCAAATGAGACAGAGACGGAAACCGAAACAGAATTATCTGAAGTGACGCCCAAAATCAAAACCACTGATGAGGAGGATGAAGTAGAAGACGAGGATGCTGACGAGGACGAGAACACACCACCACCAACGACTGTACCTTCAACAACGGATTCCGAAGATCTACGTCAAGTAACCCGAGCAGAGGCAGAGACTTATGCCAAAGAATGTAATCTATTGTTCTTCGAGGCATCAGCTAAAACCGGTGAAAACGTTGGTGAAATTTTCACGGAAATCGGTATGTCCCCCCCCCCCCCCCCCCCCATTACGTCTTTTGAATGAATGTTGACTTAATTAAATCCAAGCTAAAACGATTCCACTCGAATCGATCGTTCCTAAAACTACGACACCGACTACGGGAAGACGAACGACCGGGAACGAAGATGAGAACGCTAGAGTCAATTTGGGTCAGAACAACCAAAATAAAAAAGCTGGTTGTTGTTAGGTCGATCCGGGGAATTACTTTGTACGATTATTGCCTTTCTTTCTCCTTTTCCGTTTATATACTTCCCCCTTTTGATCAGTTTTTTCAAGTGATCAGACTGACAGTCGGTTTCTTAGAATTGGATCTGGTTTAGTTTTCTTTTTCCTTTATGTTACGTAGTGTTCAACTTTAGGTTTTTCGTGCGTTTCTTGTTTCGATGTTATTGTTTCTTTTAAATGCGAGTATCTCGTTCTCGGACGAAATCATTCTTATATCTCAATAACGATCCGTACGCTAAACTGAATTTACATCACGACCACCAAAGAAAGTGCATAACTCATGCAGAACCGGTACAACCCTCCCTAGTAAAACAAATCGCATTATATAACCTCAACCGAATCCTCATCAACGTCCATAGCAGCATAAACCTCCATGTCAACTTCTGTATCATCTTGATCCCGACCTTGACCTTCCCCATTGTTTACTACGGGATGATTGATTTCATCAGTTCGACCGTTGACTTGATTTTCGATTTGAGAATCTTCATCTTCGATCACGTAGATTTCGTAGATACTGTCACCTTCTGGACCTTCTACTACCGATTCCAATAGATCTTGTGCTAGGACTAGTAAAATTATAAATCAAGATTAGAATTGACCCAGACATTTACTAATGAAACATTCAACCTACATTGAATAGTTCTTAAATCCGACGAAGACAGATTCTGTTCATCACCCATCTTATATTCTGGTTCGGCGTAAGCCAATCTACCCAAAGAACTAACGAAGATATGTGGTAATCCGTTAAAATTGAATTCCTTGTTCGAGGTCGAATGCGATTGATGAAGTTTTTTGGATAAATTGATACCAATTTGGTTGGTCCCGAATTGTGATTGTGAGGATTGGGGTTTCCTCGATGGGATCGAAGTTAATGTCGAGGGGAAGGTTAGGTGATGCAGTAGGTACAGGGTTGGTAGTAATAATGCTAGTGATCTTTTGAGGGGAATGTTAGGTACATGGGGATAAGGTGTTGGGGTAGAGGTGACTCACTCTTGAACAGAATATATCAAACTATGTACACCCCATATCTTCGAACTTTCACGTTCCAGAATTAAGATCAACGTGGGTATCAATAAACTTTTCTCTGCTACCAAAGTCAAAGCATCAGGATCTGAGATCGCAAGCATGCAGAAACCTTGAACGATCTTTATCTGTAATTTGATTATTTCTGAATCCTATACCCGTATAATTTGATCAGTTTCAAAAAAAACTGGGTAATTTGATGTCTGTACGTACATTGGTTAGGGACGAGTTGTTGAACGATAGAATCAATCGACACATTTTCTCCACTAATGGTGGGGATTCTGGTGGACGTGTGGGATCCTCTGATGCGATCAAAGCTTTGAAATTGGTATATGCTATAAATCATCATGGTCAACATCAAAATCTCAACATCGCTCAACTCACAAGTAGAAGCTCTGTAGAATAAATCGACACCACGAGATACAATCGATAGATTGAGATATGAACTCGTCATTCCCCCAATCAAACTAACCAGACTATTTCCCAACCTAAACCCGAACGTCAGGCAAGAGACAGAAAAGTGTTCTAAAGGAAGACGTACCATATAACTCGACCATCGCCAAACCAACACATAGATTCAGCCAGGTCTATCAAACTGCTGGCTAATTTTGTATCCCACCCGGCGGCACCACTAACGATACGTCCACTTGAATCCTGATTCGTCTCAACGATTTTCGTCACGTTATCCACACTTTCTTTGCTGAACAGCTTGTTGTTGATTTGCGAAAGTAATTTACTCGTTGGCATGGGTAGTCCAGAATGGACATTGGCGGATGTAGGGAATAAGAACGAGATTGTAGACAGGAGATTTAAGATGGTTATCATACACGACAACTTGAGAATCGATGAGTTAACTTCATTCCTCTGTAAATAAAGAAAGATATAACTCACGTCTTTGAGATAAAAATCGCTTTGATCGATTGCAACCAATGACAAGCAATCTACCAAGGAACTAATAATAATTTTCAACACTTCATCGAAATCCAACAAAAAGTCTCCACAGACTTTGAGAATTCTTGAACAGTTGTTGGAATATCTCGTAACCTGATGTCCCTCCACTTGGGTGAATGAGAAATTCATGACATGATAGATAGAGGGTGTTGTTAAGATTTGATTAAGCTCTTCTTCCGTTGGTTGTGAAGCGCCTATATCTACTATTGCGATATGATCTACACAAACGTGGTTCAGGAGATGATGTATGAGCTATATCGAATCAGCAAAGTCAACAATACAGAGTGATACTCAACAACCTACCTCAACTCGTTTATCCTCTTCTACTTCAAATGTAGTCTCATTGTCTACGACACCGAAATCAGGCTGCCATCCTAAATCATCATCAACATCCATCTCTTTATCTTTTTCAACAAGTGGAGATCCATTTCGAATTTTCGTAGGTGACACCTGTGGGGAAGTGATCATACCCTTTGGATTCAACGGTGAACCCATTCGAGTTGGCGTTGTCGACAATTCCTTCGTTGGAGTTCGATTTCCATTGAGAATTCTCGGTGAACGGGGACTGGTACCAAGGGTTTCGGGAGCTTCTGTTCGAGCTCGTTTACTTTTAGGACCAATCACCGGGGGTGTCGCGAATGCATTGTTGAAATGACCAAACTGAGCTTTAGCTGTAGAATTTTTTTAATCAGACTTTTAGGTTTCTTTAAACGGTGAAAGAAATGGATTTACGTTTGGATTTAGCCACGGTTAAAGCTGGAAGACTGAATTCGCCATCTCGACCTAAACTCCCTTTACGTTTCGGTGAACCGTTTCCAAATTTTACAGGTGTCGATGCTCTGACTTGACTCGATGGACCAGGAAGATTAGCTCGTTGAGACATCAACAGACTGCGATTTTTCATGGCGGAATTTTGATAATTCTATCATAGTTTCAGCCGGCTTCTCTCGTCATCACCAATGATGAACGACACGACTTACATTGAAAACAGCTTGAGACCTCACACTATCCAATTGTCTTTTGTTATCTTCATCCTTCTGTCGAAGTTGAACTTCCATATCCGAGACTTGTTTTTTCAGCTTCATTTCCATTTCGGCATGATTCGTTTGATCCTAAAGAATTGAATGTGTCAATCGTCGATTTCCTTATCAAAGACCCGGCTCACTGCAAGTTGCCTCTTTCGAACAATCTCAACTTCTCCTTTATACCTATACATCTCCTGTCTGATCGTTTGAATCTCCTTTTCTAGTTTAGCCGTGACCTTCGGATCATCATCATTACTTTCGTCGACGTCCTCTTGTTCCCTCTCCTTGCCTTTCAAACTACCATTCTTCAATCTAGCCAATTCGAATCTCATACTTCGAACCTCTTCCTCAGCAGCCAATCTCTTCCTTTTCTCTTCTTCAACTTTCTTCCGCTCTTCCTCTAATTCAAATACAGACCGTCGAGCAATTGATCCTTGTGATGGTGCAGGTCCAGATCCAGATCCCTGTGAACCGAGCTGTAAATGATTTGCATGTTGATTATGGTTGAAATGAGTTTCTGAATGTTGGGAGGATTGCGATGGGATTGGTGGTAGATTCATTCCTGGTGGTCGAGATGGTCCAGCTGACGTAGGCCTCGATAAAATATGAGAACCTGCAGAAGCTGATCTAGCTAAAGTCCGAGAAGGATTGAATTTGGTGTTAGATGGTATTGGATTGATACCGTTACTAGTGACGAACGGAGAGGTTTCTGAAGTCTGATTAGCTAGTTTGTTGGAGGTCGATGAGGATGAAGAAGTCGATCGTGACATTGGTGGACGATTGTCTGGAACCATACTAGCCAAAATTGCTACACGTCTAGCTTCAGCTGCACCGTTATCATTCAACTTCTCATTCGGTTCTTCAGATGTTCGATCACTTGAGAACCCGTATCTCCCATCTGAATTCAGAACTACATCAACAGGTGATTCTTCATTTGGAACAGCAGAGATGGTCCGTCCTCGACGTGGATTTTGTGAAGAAGAGAAATTCCCAATACCACTATCACTAGGTAGGTTATCGAAATTCCAATAATCCCTACGAGTTCTGGTATTTTGAACATGTCTTTCGACGTTACCTTCGATTGATCTTTTCCCATTATGTTCCCATCCGAATCCACTAGTCTTTTGACGTCCAGGTTCAGTGTTCAACGGTGCAGGCGGTTTAGACGGTGCAGCTACAGCTGCAGCTTTCGGTGGAACGACTTGATGATGATAGCTTTGTTTCTTCTGTTGTTGGATTGATTGACTGGGTGCTGGGAACGGTCTGTTGATTTGAGATTGAGTTGATTTTAATTGAATGGCTTGAGCTTCGGCTGCTTCTATCTGAGCGAATGCTAGTGGATCATCGAAGAAATTGTCATCATCGTATGGATCTGATGATGACATTCGGATTGATTGAGGGAGTAGAGGATTGACTCTACATAAGGGGTGTGATGATTGTTGGATGTAGATGTTGAAAATGAACATTAATTACCTACCACCCACCACCACCACCACCACTCTCGGTTGACGCGACTGCTCTCTACTCCAATGGAAATTAATTACTACCACTGTTAACTTATTTTCTCCCCCCTTTAAAAACTTTTTTTTCTGAGTCGAAGATAGGTAGTAACAGGCAGATAAGAGAACGAGACGTTTAACCCACATTAACATCTACATCTCTCTTCCTTCTGCACATTATTGGGTTGGTCAAATCCCATGATATCAAATCTCATCCCTCTATAATCTCTCTTATAATACCTTTAACGAGTTCCACATCTTCAACGTTATCGCTTTAATTCCACATCCCTTATCTCCCACCTGTTTCCATTCCCCCAACATGATCCGCTCTCTACCTCTCAGAGCTCGTCTCCCAATCAAATCCCTCTCTTTAATCTCCAAACGTGCTTCAATCCCCATCTGTACTAGAGGATATGCCGTCGCAGCTCCAGCCGTCGGTTCATACACACCATCAAGTGGTGAAAGAACTCTCAATTCACCTTCAGAATTGGCTAGAAAAATTTCAGCAAAAGTTTTACCTCAACTTGAAAAACCCAACGTCAAAAAAGTTTTAGTCGTTGGTTCAGGTGGTTTATCAATTGGTCAAGCTGGTGAATTCGATTATTCAGGTTCACAAGCTATCAAAGCTCTTCGTGAATCCAACATCTCGACTATCCTCATCAATCCAAATATCGCTACCATCCAAACTTCTCATCATCTTGCCAACGAAATTTATTTCTTACCCATCACAGCTGATTATGTTGCTTATGTTCTTGAGAAAGAAAGACCTGATGGTATTCTTTTGACTTTCGGTGGTCAAAGTGCTTTGAACGTTGGTATCCAACTTGATAAAATGGGTATCTTAGAGAGATTAGGTGTTAAAGTTTTAGGTACTCCTATCAGAACTTTGGAAGTTTCTGAAGATAGAGATCTTTTCGTTCAAGCTTTGAACGGTGAGTAGAGGATCAGATTTTAGACGAGTAAACGCTGATCCATTCCATCAACAGAAATCGATATTCCCGCTGCCCAATCTACCGCTGTCTCAACTATTCAAGGTGCTCTTGACGCTGCCGCCGTTATCGGTTACCCAATCATTCTTCGTTCTGCTTTCTCCCTTGGTGGTCTTGGTTCCGGATTCGCTCACAATGAAGAGGAACTTCGTAACTTGTCTGCTAAATCTTTATCCCTCAGTCCTCAAGTTCTGATCGAGAAGAGTTTGAAAGGTTGGAAGGAAGTTGAATACGAAGTTGTCAGAGATGCCGCCGACGTCAGTTTACCGAAAAGCTTTGGAGTTCCAAACTGACATACCTTTAGAACACTATCATTTGTTGTAACATGGAGAACTTTGATCCACTCGGTACGCACACCGGTGACTCTATCGTCGTTGCTCCTTCTCAGACTTTGTCTGATGATGAGTACCACATGCTTCGAAGTGCCGCTATCAAGATTGTCAGACACGTCGGTGTTGTTGGAGAATGTAACGTTCAGTACGCTCTCGACCCAAACAGCCGAGACTACAGAGTTATCGAAATGAACGCTCGTCTTTCCAGATCTAGGTAGGTTTCCGAAAGTCTGACTAGTCCGATCAGGTTCTAATCTCCTCCTAGTGCCCTTGCATCAAAAGCTACCGGTTACCCCCTTGCTTACACTGCCGCTAAAATTGCTCTTGGTCACACTCTCCCAGAATTACCCAACGCTGTCACCAAGACTACCACAGCTTGTTTCGAACCAAGTCTCGATTACATCGTCACCAAAATTCCTAAATGGGATTTAGCCAAATTCCAACACGTAGAAAGAACCGTTGGATCAGCCATGAAATCGGTGGGAGAAGTGATGGCTGTCGGACGAACATTCGAAGAATCTTTACAGAAAGCTATCCGTCAAATCGCACCCAACTACGCTGGGTTTGAACCATACTGGCAACCTGAAGATATGGAAACTGCATTATCCGAGAACAACGACAGAAGACTTTTCGCAATCGCTCACGCCATGCTTAACCTCGACTACACCGTTGATAGACTTCACGACTTGACCAAAATTGATAAATGGTTCCTTTACAAATTGGAGAACATTGTCGCCGTTAACAAGGCTTTGAAGGCTACCCCCTTCGAAGATTTGGACAAAGAAATCTTGATGACAGCCAAGAAAACTGGTTTCTCCGATATCCAAATTGCAGCTTTAGTTTCCAAAACTGAGGATGAAGTTAGAGCTCTTAGAAAATCACACGGTGTCACTCCTTTCGTCAAGCGTATCGATACTCTCGCTGCCGAATACCCAGCTCACACCAACTATCTCTACACCACATACAACGCTACAACCCATGATCTCGAATTCAACGAACACGGTACAATGGTTCTTGGATCTGGTGTTTACCGTATTGGCTCTTCAGTCGAATTCGATTGGTGTGCCGTTACTTGTTCAAGAGCTATCAGATCAATGGGAAAGAAGACTATCATGATCAACTACAACCCAGAGACTGTTTCTACTGATTTCGATGAGGCTGATAGATTATACTTTGAGGAGTTAGGTTGGGAGAGAGTTATGGATATCTACGAAATGGAAGGTGCTGAAGGTGTTGTAGTCAGTGTTGGAGGTGGGTCATTTGAAAGTTAGTCGGTTGTCCTTACTGATTTTATACAGGTCAATTACCTCAAAACATCGCTCTTCGTCTCAAGCAAACCGGTGTCAAAGTTCTTGGTACAGACCCGGAACAAATTGATAACGCTGAAGACCGTCATAAATTCTCTTCCATCCTCGATAGCATCGGTGTCGATCAACCCGCATGGACAGAGGCAACCTCTTTGGACGCTGCTAAAGAGTTCGCTAACAAGGTTGGGTAAGTTGAATCGAACTTTATACTTTTATTTCTTACTGATGAAATTCAGTTACCCCGTTCTCATCCGTCCATCCTACGTTTTATCAGGTGCTGCTATGAACGTTGTTTGGGATGAATCAACTCTCGAACATAACCTTACTGCCGCATCTGACGTTTCACCCGACCACCCTGTGGTTATCACTCAATTCATCGATGGTGCTCAAGAAATTGATGTCGACGCTGTCGGTCACAAGGGAACGCTTCTCGTTCACGCCGTATCCGAACACGTTGAAAACGCTGGTGTCCATTCCGGAGACGCAACATTAGTCTTACCACCTCAATCAACATCCGAAAGAGATCTCGGTAGATTAAAAGAAATCGCGGAAAAGGTCGCCAAAGCTTTCGATATCTCTGGACCGTTCAACATGCAAATCATCAGAAAGGAATCACCTGATGGCGGAGACGCTGAATTGAAAGTCATCGAATGCAACTTGCGTGCATCAAGATCTTTCCCATTCGTTTCAAAAATTTTAGGTCACAATTTCATTGATACGGCTTCTCAAGCTATTATGGATACCAACGTTCCAGCACCTGTTGATTTGATGAAGGAAAAGAGAAATTACGTTGCTGTCAAAGTACCTCTTTTCTCTTGGGGTAGATTGGCCGGTGCAGACCCAATGACTGGTGTTGGTATGTATCACTCTTTTTTTCATGCAACGAGAGGATAGCTGACAGGATTATTTAGAAATGGCATCAACGGGAGAAATTGCAGCTTTCGGAAGTAACATTCATGAAGCTTACTTCAACGCTTTCCTCTCACAAACCGGATTCAGATTACCGAAACTCAATTCAGGTGTTTTGTTGGGTGGTGACATGTCAAGACCAGAGATGGAGATTGTCGCCAAAGGTTTGATCAATCTTGGTTTCAAATTGTTCTGTTCAAGTTCTGAAGTTGAGGAGAAATTGAACGCCATGTCTTATGTTGTATGTTTGTTCTTCTCTCGTGTTGGTTTTTAGTTTACTGATTGGTATTTTCCCTTAGACCGCTAAAAAGATCTTCTTCCCTGTTAAAGATAAGAGAAGTCTTTTACAGGCTTTCGAGAATTCAAAGTGAGTTTTGATTTCCAGCGTCCGTTGGGTGAGATATTGACTGGTGTAGTATCCAAATGGTCATCAACCTTGCTAGAGGTAGAGCCCCAGATGTTTTAGATCAAGATTACGTTGCCCGAAGGTGAGTCCGATCTGCAACCTAAAACACTTAACCCAACAAACTAACAAAATCAAACAGAAACGCCGTCGATTTCGGTCTACCATTAATCGCCGATGCCAAACTAGCAGTTCTCTGGGTTGAGACTCTAGCAGCCAAAATCCCAGTGGGTGGTCTGGAACCCTACTCAGAGGGTCAAATACCGTCAGACGTCAAATCTTGGAGAGATTGGAATCCAAACAGTTTGGCTTAAAACGGTTTCATACAGTACCAACGTTGTATGAGATTAAACTTCGCTTGAACACCAAAATACAGTAGATTAGAGAGGGGAATATTTTTTCTCTGGTGGAGGAAATAACAAGAATCTTTTTTTAACGGGCAAATCTTTCATTTTTTCAACTCCCTTTTAGCCTTTTATTTAATTTATAAAACATATGCATATGCACTATTCTCCAAAGGGGTTTTACTTAGCAAAAAGGCTACCTGATGTTGGTTGTACAATCGAGATAAATTTGTCTTGAAACCGTTTTGAAAGTGATGACAAAAAAAATTGTAATTAAGCTACATTGCAAACGTTTACGTGACTACATAACTTCTTCCTATTCCTCCTAATTCCTACCAATGATCCATCCATATTACTCAGTTCATAAAAACCCTTAAACACCAGTTGAACCTGTACCCTCAAGATCTCTACGATGAACGTATTTACCATCATGGAAGACTAAACCATGAGGACCTCCCGAATCGAGATGTTCAGGATTTGAGATGGGTTCTAAATTCAATCATCCAAAGGTCAGTCCAACTGAATAAATACTTTATACCGAAACAAAAACCCACCTCCACGAGGATGATCATCGACCGTACCGAAATGACCAACACCACTTCCAGTCTCGGTCGTACCAGTGGTTCCGGAACCAGCCCCAAGACGATCGGTAACTACAGCTGTAGCACCTGCGTCTGCACCACCTACGAGTCCAGGATTACCTGATGACGCTGTGGAGGTGGTGGGGGTACCGGATGGAATGGTATAATGACCACCTGCTCCTCCAGCTGGTCCAACTCCATTCCCAGTACCGGTACTGGTACCGGTACTGGAACTGAAAGCAGCGGTAGATGCTGCAGTGGTAGAATCTAGATTTTCACCTTGATAACCAACACCTTGACCTGTGGTGTGACCAGCTACGGTTGACCAAAGTCAGTAAATGAGTGGGCATAGGGAGGGAGGAGGGGGTAACTCACTTTGACCAGTTAAAGCATCTTTGGTTCCTGAACCTGAATACGCTCCTGCGACTGCACCACCTGCTGCTAAACCAGTTGCACCGAGGGCTGCTGAACCCAAAGAAGGTCCTCTACCGGAATCGAGGGCGTTATCGTATTTACCCCTATGGTCCTGATGAGACTTTGATCGATATGAGAAATCTGAGGAGGACACTTACAATCCTGATCCGTGGCCTGCACCTGTGGCTCCAGTGGAATAGGTGTCTAATGTACCGGAACCTTGATTGTTGGGACCACCTGATTGACTGGTGAATTGATCCGCTATAGGTGTTTTGGAGTGGGATGGGAGACCTAAGTAACAGTTTAGTATTTGCATTGACGTCAATTCACTGAAAGTGAGACTAACCACCTGAAGCGTGTTCACCACCGAGACCACCGTTGAAAGAATCAGTTGCTCCTGATTGGGTGTTGTAGGAATGGGCTGTTGAATGCTGGAGTAATGTTAGTGCGTTGATGATAGATTGTTTTGACTAATACTTACTCCTCCAGAGACACCTACTCCAGCTCCATGTTCACCTTGATCGAATCCTGATCTTGGTGCTGTGTTTGATGATTCGTTTGCTAGTCCTGACATTATGTTTGTTGTGTTGTAGATTTTTATTTGTTTTAACTTGTTTGGTAGTTGTTGGAGGATACTTGATTATATGTAGGTTAAATCAAAAACGAACATTTGAACACCACCACTACGTCATTCAATCTCTTCAGTGATCAGTGACCCAAAACTGCGGGTAGGTGACATACAATACATTCAACGTCACAAATCACACCTTACACCATATCACATCATTGTCTTCCAGTAACTGATACTACAGCAGCGTCATGCATGTACTAGTGCTAGCATACACAAATCGTCATAGTCACGAGTGAATAACGTCATGAAGCTGCTGAAGAAGTGGCACTGCCAAATGTAAACATTGGTACCAAGTACAACCGAAGTTCCACCAATCCATCTTGTTACTGTATGCTACAAATCCGAGTCGATATCTCGTGTCTCATCAATTCCATGCAAAAATCCCAATCAAAGAGCAACCCCAACATCCCTCTCCCCACTAACAACCCTCCAATCACCCAAATCACCCCCTAAAACACCTTCCCTCTGTAACACCCTCCCTCCCCCATATCCTTCACCCACCAACCCCCTTTCATGATCAGTCATCTCACTAACCTCCCCAAATCCAGGTAAAGCCATACCCCGAACCTCTCTAACCTCTTTCGAACCGTTATGAAACACGTCTTCACCTAAGATCTCGATGGCCGCTTTGTCCCCGATCACTTCGTGCCATTTCCCATCTTTTGATGAGAAGATTCGATGGCGCGGTTCGAGTTTTATCGGATTTGGATCACTGATGGGTTGGATTTTGGGACTGGATTGACGGGGTTAGTTTGTGGGTTTGTGATTTGATTTGGGTAAGATTTGGACATACTAGATATGATATTTGTGGACTTCTCTATCTATTAACGTCGTATATTCCGTATACTCTTTCCGGATTATATGTTCCTGAATGAATGAATTAGTACAGAACAGCATTGTTTTGTGAATGTCAAAATTGAAACCTACTTGAACAACTGGTTCTAACCATTTCGTATGAACGTCAACCGTATCCCCCAAAGCCAATTTATCTTCCATTCCAGCCGCTCTAAAAGTGTTTCTACCAGATTCACTCAACTCCTTCCGACCTTTCTTCTCATCCCCGACTTTACTGATGATACCATGAACCATATCATGTCTCTGTTCATCAAGTTGTTTTCCAGGTATCAATCCCATTTTCGATAACGGTGAACCAGCCTTTGAATTCGTATGATCATTTGAAAACAGATTCAAATTTTTTAGATGACTTTCTAAATGTTTTTGGGAATCTGTATCTGGATCCCTGGTTGAACGTAAATTTTCTCTTGGTAATAAAGAAAGTTCCGAACCACTTTCACCAGGAATCAATTCACCATTGGTATTAACCCTCGTTCCTATAGGTTGATCAATCAATTCAGATTGTCTTTTACTGATTTTTCGTTCCGGAATTTCAGGTGTACTAGCCAATTCGTCTAAACCATCCATGATACGTGGATCCTTTTTCAACGGTGACAAAGAAGATGGTTTCGGTTTCTGTATTGAATCGACATGTCTAAATTTTCTATCTCCGATAACCTCTCCTTCAGATTTGGGGATAGTTTGTGAACCCGTTATCACCGGTTTTGGTCTTTCTGTCGAATCTTTGAGAATGGGTGTTCGATCGATACTGTCAACATGATGGAATGGTTCCGAAGTGAAATTCAATGGTGGAAGAGTTGGGATATTTTCAGGTTTATTCGTAGAGCCTTGATTTGGAGGATGTACAGAATTTGTCGGATATGAAGGTGAGATGGAGGCCGAAGATTTATCGTTATCGTTATCGTTGCCGATCCTTGGAAGTGGATTATGGATGTTCGAAATAGTAGTAGGTAAATTTGGACGTTCAACTTCATCCGAAAATCCTATCCCTCTTTGCGATCCCACCCCATCCTCCTCAACCCCATCTTTACCAATGATCACAACCGACGATCGTTCTGCATCAAAATTTTCTTTTGGGACATCGAAAATCCTTGTCGGAGTCCCAACGATGGGTGCAGTATCTAGTGATTGTCGTGGTTTCGAAGTTGGAGATGGTCGTAGGATTTCTTCAGAATGTCTGGATGATACATCGGAAAGTGTGGATGATGTTGATTTGGTTTGACGATGTTTTCGAATTCCGAGTTTGGAAAGTGCGTTGGAAAGATTTGACATCTAGCGTCTGTCTACCTGGGACTTGGTCTCTCTAAACCTTTCAATGAGGGTACATATACGCGCAAATGTAATTCTGCTGTAGTTTCTTCAATGATTCTTGCACTGTGTGTAGGTCTTCAAACTACTCTGATCTCTGATCTTCAAAAATTATCTAAAGTTTCCGGTCTATGACGTTGAGGGACCCCATTCCATAGCACTCGGTCAACCTCACCCACTTCGTACTCTAGGTGACGACATGCAAATCTCGAATCTCGGAATGCATCCAGGGTACATGATGGCTTCGGAATCGACAGGCACATACTGTAAACCTACACGTTCGCTTGTTTGAAGGTGATTTTCGAACACCGTGAAAAAACCAGCTCCACAACCCAAAGTCAACTAACCTGCAAGCTATTACACAGTCGAATCGAATCGAACAAAAGAAATAAGTTCTAGACCTGGACCTAGCGTCCGTTCACCGTTAGTTAGCGCAGTTTACCATTCAACAGGAATGCTATTTTTAAGTTTCGTTGATGACCACACTACGACGTCCTCTCACCGATCTTCACCTAAATCCAATTTAATGTTGTCGATCCTGTCAGGTTAGTTTGGATACGTTCTCGTTAGTTGAGATAGGTTATAGGCCTGGGTCTCTGGGTTAACTTATCTCACTTTCTCATCGTAATCGTTAGATCTGCGTGTGGGATTATCATGACGTCGATGAAGTCATTACACACTTGCTACGCCGTTCCCAGTTTTAGTGGATCACGTATATATAGAGCATAAGAAAGTCCTCGTTGAACGTTCCTCAACCAAAAAAAAAGCTTTAAACTCTTTCTTCTAATACAACCCAAACACAAAACAAACCAACATACACAATGCAAGCCGTTAAATCATTCTTGAAAGATGGTCACAAACCTGATTCAACAGAGGTACGTCTCAATCCAACTTCACCATTCGATTCTACTGCTGACAGTACATCCCAACAGGTCTGCTCAGAAGTAGCACCAGAGGTCGTTCAAGAACACGTCCGTCCTCAAGAACACACCGAGACTGTTGAAGCTATCGATCGTGAAAAACACGTTCATCACCATCAAGTGAGTCTACCCCTCCTCTACCTCCTTAGTCATGAACAACCCTCTGACAGATTCTTTCAGCATCGTGTCCAACCAATCGAACACAAACAGACTTTAGATACTCAACACGTCCACACCGCTGCCCCAGCTGTTACTCGTGAGACCAAAGAAGAGATGTTACCAGAACATCAAGCCAAGCTCCACGAACAAAGAACACTCCATCAAAACGTCAACACCCAAGGTGATGTCGAGCGTTCAGGGGCTCATCTTGGTCACCACGTCAACGAACATCAACACCACCACATCCATGAAACAGGTAGGTCATTTTTTTCCCGAAAACAAACAGAAATAAAAACTGACTTTAAATTTCAAGTCCAACCCGTCATCCAAAGAGAAACAGTTCAACCAACAACAGTCCACCACACAGTCGGAGTCCACGAAAAAGTCCACGACGCCCCTATCGTCCACGAGGCAACGACTCTTCCAACAATCTCCCATGCTGATTTCTTGAAATCAAAGCATAACGGTCCTCACGCCCATACCGACAGTGGCCATAGTCACCAGTTCTTTGAGGGGGCACCTAAAGTCGGTTCCGGCGTTAACAGCGCTGAGACTGCTGCTCATTAATTTGGGGTCTAGGACGTGTAGTAAAGGGCAAGGATAGATAGTCGCTGTTTCTCGTATTTGTTCATAGTTGCAAGTCAAATTTACATGTAGCCGATAGTCATTGAAGTTGCAGGATTGTTTGTTTAGGAAAGATCAGTAGAGCAGATTGCGATCATGGCTGGAGCTTGGTTCTTAGCACGTCGAGCTAGCTGGGTCGGTGACTGTGACGTGGGCAGTGATTGTGAGGATGAGTGAGGAAGTGGAAGTGGAAATTCGAGCCTCTGAAACCACGAATGAGTCAACCAACAACGGAATCAAATAATCCTTGCATCAATCATTCAGGAAGATCTTGCTCTGATTTATGCTTGCATATATACTACGACAATGCCAACATCAGCTCAACAACCACAGCACAATCAAGGAGGATATCACAGTGATGCAGCGACTCAAGCTCAGGCGCAAGCCCAAGCTCAAGCTGCAGAAATGAGTGTGGTCCTATGTACAGCAGGGTGTAAGAGTCGCTCCTCCATTTAAAGTAACCGATTAGCTGATCGTTTTAAACCAGATGATCACACTATAAGATTCTGGGAGGCATGGAGTGGAATCTGTTATAGAAGTATACCACTTCAACCTCAATGGGTTTGTTATTTTTCTTTTCTCACTTCGATTGGGAACGGACATTGATGGAGACGGGGTTTAGAAACAAGTTAATAGATTAGCGATTTCACCTGATAAAGTATATTTGGCGGCTGCTGGTAACGCATCTGTTAGGTATGTATAAGCTCAGTTGGTTTTTGGTATGATAAAGCTGATGGAATATATAGGATATGGGATATACCTTCATTATCGAATACACCTGTAAATCCAATTCTTTCTTACGTAGTACTACTTTTGTTTCTGACGCATCGATTCAGATAGCCAGCTTAGAAGGTCATACAGGAAACATCACAGCTTTAGCATACAACGCCCAAGGGAAATGGATAGTGACGAGTAGTGAAGATGGAACTGTCAAAGTCTGGGACACGAGGTTAGTCCTAAATTCCATTCTCCAATGTTAATCCGCTCGATTAGGACATCACAAGTTCAACGAAATTATACACACGACGCACCAGTTAACGATGTAGTGATCCATCCTAATCAAGGTGAATTGATCAGTTGCGATCAATCTGGTAGTGTGAAAATCTGGGATCTGGGTGAAAACACTTGTACACATGAATTGGTAAGTCAAGGTTTGTTAATTTCTCCGGTCAATTCGCTAATGGGTTGGTAGGTACCAGCTGAAGATGTTCCAATTAGGAGTGTAACGATATCGTCAGATGGTGCAACTTTAGTTGCGGGTAATAACTTGGTTTGTCCTCTCTATCTCATTTTGATTCTTCAAATATTAATCTGTTTATAGGGATTGGTTTACGTTTGGAGGATCCACACCAGTGCAGAGCCAACGACTTTACAACCAGTGACGAGTTTCCAAGCTCATACCAAGTATATTACAAGATGTCTATTGAGTCCTGATGCGAGGTATGTCGATCACCTGATAAAGTTGTTGTCCTCAAAAGATTGACACAATAATAGACATCTAGCAACATGTTCAGCTGATTCAACGGTCAAAATCTGGTCTACCGATAACTACGACTACTCCCTCGAAAGTACCCTATCAGGCCATCAGAGATGGGTTTGGGACGCGGCTTTCTCAGCTGATTCAGCGTATCTTGTAACGGGTGAGTACACTTGATCTTAAACAGGATTGACCGGATTTCTAGCTTCATCAGATCATTCAGCTAGGTTATGGGATCTATCACTTAGCTCAGTGGTGAGACAGTATGATGGTCATCATAGAGCGGCTGTTTGTTGTGCATTGAACGATATCAATTTGGCTTAGGTGGAAGGGTTGTACTTATTTACATCATTGAAATTTTCATACCACAATTTTAATTATACCATCAAAGGGATGTACGAATAGGTTCTTATGAGTGTTGAAGCATCAATTCTGCTAATTGATCATCGATTTGAAAAACGAAAGTGAAGGGAAGAAGCAAGAGCAAAAGGTATCTAAATTCATATTGAAATCAAATCGAATAAACAATAAATGATATAAAAACTTCCGTCCCCCAAAACCCAATCCCGTCCGTAAAAGAATCCACATGTATTCTTGACGTCTAGTTCAAAACTTTTCTTAAAGCTTGTTTCTGATCAGGTTTCAAGCTCGAAGGGAAGATGACGTTCCATCTAACGACCAAATCACCCGGTACACCACCAGCTTTCGATGATGGCATACCTTCACCTTTGATTCTCGTTTCTTGACCTGGTTGAACGATTTGCTAGAAAAAGAAAAAAAAACACAACAACATCAGTGATGAACTCAACCCTGATCAAAGAAAACATGCTACTCACTCCCTCAGGTAAAGACACTTGAATCCTTCTTCCATCCAGTTGATCGACTTCTTTCGTTATCGTTCCACCACCTTCTGGACCTAGTAGCGCTTGCGATAACGTCAAGTTGAGTTTGATTATTAGATCGTTATCGATTCTTTCGAATCGACCATGTGGTTTCTCTTCGACGACGAATGCGACAGTCCTATGACAGTTGTGAGCTATGTATGTCTTCTAAATTCAAGCAAAAAGCTTACTGGCTTCTACCATATTCATCCTCGTTACCTGCACCAGCGAACTTGATTTTCGTTCCCTACGAGATACTCGTTAACATATCATCCTCAAATATCACCAAGACACTGGCTCACCTTCTTCCAACCAGCCTTATAAGCGACCTCTAGAATCTTCTCCTCCTGACCACCAGTATGTAAATGTCTAGTAATCTTCAAACGTTTCGTTCCACCTTTATACAACTCTTCCAGAGTCAACGCAAGAGGTTTAACGATTTCCGTTAACGGAGGTAAATCTGCTGGTGCAGTTTCATGACCACCGAATCCACCTGGCATACCACCACCCATGCCTCCCATACCAGGCATACCACCACCCATCCCACCGCCCATACGTGAAGATCGACCTCTGGATCTTCCACCTCCGCCTCCACCGATGTTCGTGAAGAACTCTTCTTGACCACCACCACCAGCTCCTCCTCCCATTGATGAGAAGAACGCACTAATGTCAAACGTCAGCCGTGATTCTCGATTTTAGACTTCGGAGTGTTGAGAAACTTACTTGAAAATATCGTTAGGATCTGATGCATGGAATCCACCACCGCCTCCTCCAAATCCACCACCTCCTCCTCCTCCAGGGAAACCGCCAAATCCACCACCAGGTGGTCCACCTCCACCACCTTTCAAACCCTCTTCACCGAATTGATCGTAAATCTCTTTCTTATTCGGATCAGACAACACTTCAAAAGCTTCTCCGAGCTATAACAATAAAAGATTTACATTAGTATAAAGAAACTCCTTTAATATGAGGTGACTGTTGGACGAACCTTTTTGAACTTGGCTTCTGCTTTCTCTCTGTTATCTGGATTCTTGTCTGGATGGTTTTTAAGTGCTTCTTTTCGGTAGGCCTGTCGGTTGTAAATTTAGTTAGCTTTTATTCGGTTTTGTGTTACGATAAGGTGGACTGACCTTTTTGATCTCAGCGTCTGTAGCGTCTTTACCGACACCTAGGAGTTTATAGTATTCGTTATTGTTAGGCATGATGGTGATGGTTCAAGTTGATGGTAGTGTGATAAGTTAAGTAGCTCTTTCGAAGATACGCTTAGTTGAGAGCTCGGTATATTGTAAGATATTGCAGTGAGTAGGATTGTTGTTTTATGATGTTGAAGAGAGAATGGAATAAAAAGGAGTGATAATGGAATGAGTGACCTTGTAGTCTGTAGACGTTGAATATATGATACTCGTACTCACTCGCTGCTGTACCTAGACGTCACCTTTGCCGATAATTCTAGCATTTACTAGTGCATCATTTATTCACTCCCCCTACATAACCCCATACTAACCACCTTTGTGGCCATGTGGCCATTCCTCCATTCAGCTGAAATCCAATTATTCAAACAACGACAAAAGACAAAGAGTTAAATACTGCCTCTCAAAGCACATTTCATTTCAGAATGCAAGCTCCTCCAGGTGTCGATCCGTTTGAATCAGATAGTGAAGAGGACGAAGAATACGACGGTATACAAAATTCACGGCCAGTGAACTCAAAACCGGTATTCTCTTTTCGAAGTATATTTCGTCCGAGTGCTGGAAGTAAGAAGTCACAGTCACGTCCACCCCCGGATACTGCTGATCAACCTTCGAGGGAGCGTAAGAGTTCACTATCTGGGAACAAACTGAAGAAGAAAGTTAGAATCATGACTCACGATCAGGAACTTCCCAATGGGGACGATAAACTTATGCAATCTCCTACCACCGTCGTACAGACTCAAGAAACCGAAAACGTCACTCCCCCCTCCTCCAGTAACCCTGCTACCCCTACTTACTCCCCTACTGGAACCCCACCAGATGTAAGTGGTGAAGTATTGAAACTGTTACAACAACTTTTAAGTCAACAAACAACAGCGCCATCAACGCCGAACTACTTCCCTCCCCAACCTCCAATTGTACCACAACCGCTACAACCTGCATCCCCTCAAGAACAAAACAGAGACTCCAAGAGCCCAACCCAGCCTCAAGTCCCATCTAATCAACGTGGCCTCGCTGAATCATATTACACACAATTTGCACCCACCCCTCCTCCATCTTCACCAACCTCTCCTCAAAACCCATCACCCGTCAACTGGCCAACACCACACCCAGCACCAGTCTGGACAGCGTATTACCAACACGGTCCCCCATATCAAATAACCCATACATTCCCAACTCCACATCCATATTACCCTCATCCCTACCAACAACAAATACATTATCAATATCCACCACCTTTCCCCCATCCATCTGCTCTACAGCCCTGGCAACCATATTATCCAACACAGCCCGAGAATCCAGCTGGAGATGGTACACCTCCACCGGGAATGGGGACTACTAACGAACCTTGGTCACCACTTAGTAATCCATGGCCGAAGAGTAGTTCTGAGAATTCTCCTCAAACTCCGAAACTCCAGGCTGAAGGTTTGACATTGAAAGATCCGAATGTAGAGATTAAAACTCCAAATCTTGATAGAAGTGGGACTCAGAAATCTCATCGTGGTGAAATTGTCGAACCGAGAAAATCAAGTTCGGAGAGAGTCGATAAAAGCTTACTTGGATCGGTCGCGGAGAATGAAAGTCTCCCTGATGAAAAGGGGGAAGAGAGTAGGAAAGTCAAAAGTTCTTCAACAGAAATTCAAACTCCTCCAAAAGAATCTCCATCAGACGATGTCGAAGTTTCGAAAGATAAACCTAAAAGTACAGTCAAACTATTAAATGTAGAACTTGCGAATGAAGGTAAATCCAATGGTGGTTTGAGTGAAGAAGAGAAGAAACAATTCAAAGCTATGCGATCGATGGATCTGACCAAAATGTCTCCAGAGGAACAAAAGAGATATAAAGAGAAGATGAAATATCTGATGGCGAAACAGAAGAATGGGACTGGTGCTGTAGAGAGACCAACCACGAAAGAGGATCAAGTAAATTCAGTCGAGGGTCAACCGGAAAAGGACAAAGAGATGGCGAAAGACAAGTCGAGAGACAAGGATCTTGAGAAGATCAAAGCTATGAAAGCCATGGATACATCTAAAATGTCACCCGAAGAACAAAAGCGGTATAGAGAGAAATTGAAGTCCTTGATGGAAAATCAGAAAGTTAGCTCTGTTGAGGATAAATCCAAATTGAGCACGAGGGAGAGTGGGTCAATGGATAATGTGGAGACTGAACCGGAGGAACCGGTTGATAAGGTATCAGATGAGAAGAGAACGATATTCGGCTGGACTAAGGACGATGAATCGAAATTGAAAGCTATGAAGGAAGTTGATACCTCTAAAATGTCTGTTGAGGAGCAGAAACGTTTCAAGGAGAAAATGAAGATGCTTATGATGAAGCAGAAGATGGCTTCTCAGTCTCCAGCAAGTGATAGAGGAGCGCTGGAAGAGGAGAAGGGAATGGTAGAAATAGAAGAACAAGGAAAAGATAAAGATGAAAGTGAACCCAAGAAAGGGCACCCAGTAGACGATAACATTGGGGAGAAGGAAGTGGAGGATGAGGTCCAAGAGAGATCGAATGGTCCCAAAGGAGACATAGGGGATCAAAGAGTATCTACCAAAGACGATATACCCAGTCCAGGAGAACTGAAAAACGGGTTAACGAAAGAGGAAATGATGAAATTCAAACAACTAAGATCTATGGATATGTCGAAACTCCCACCAGAGGAACAGAAGAGGTACGGAGAGAAACTTAGAGTTCTATCTGAAAAAGTCAAAAATTCTGCCTCTTCTCCGCAGACTAAAGAGATACCTGCTCAGTCTGGAGATTCATCTCGAGAAGCAGGTACTGGGAAGGGAGGGCTGAGTGAGGATGAAATGAAGAAATATAAACAATTAAGATCTATGGATATGTCTAAGCTCCCTCCGGAGGATCAAAAGAAGTATACGGAGAGACTGAGAGGTTTGAGTGAGAAGTTGAAGAGAGCTCAGAAGGAGGATGCAGACGGTCCTGGTGAACTGGATGTGGCACCCAAAGAAGAAAAAGCTGGTTCAGCGGAGGGATTGAGCGAAGAGGAAATGAAGAAATACAAACAGTTGAGATCTATGGATATGTCTAAGCTCCCTCCTGAACATCAAAAGCGGTATCAAGAGAAACTAAGAGTTTTATCCGAGAAGGTTAAGAGATCTCAACAGACAGTTGTAGGATCACCAGAAGAGATAAGATCTGAGAGGGAGGTACAACCCATAGCATCGGGATCTCGAACGACTGAAGGGTTGAGTAAAGAGGAAATGGCTGAGTTTAAGCATTTACGATCAATGGATTTATCGACTTTACCTCCGGAGAAACAACGGAAGTACAAAGAGAAGATGAGGTATTTGAGTGAGAAAGCTCTAAGATCTCAAACTTCTGGTTCGAATGGTGGTCAGGATTTGTCGAGTTCTGGTGTTGAACGGGGTTTGACAGAGGAGGAGATAGCTAAATTCAAAGCCTTGAGATCTATGGGTATATCGAAATTACCTCCCGAGGAGCAGAGGAGATATAAAGAGAAAATGAAGGTGTTAGCTGAGAAAGCTAAGAAGTCTGGGAAAGGTCTGGGAGACGTTTCCGAAGAGAATAAGGTACCTGATGTACCTGCAGAGAAGTTGAAGATGAAGGAAGACAAAACGATTGATCTATCAGATTATTCATTGGAGGAACAGAGGAGGTTGAAAGGTAAGATGAAAGAGGGTACCGAAATTTCCACCCACAAAGATAAATCGGTGGTAAAAGAGGATGGTGGGGATAAAATCGACTCGGATGAGATTATAGACAAGTCTACGAAGGACAGGCGTATATCTGAACTGCAACCTATTCCTGGTGGTTGGGATAGAAGTCAAAATCGAGATCAGAAGATGAGGGATGTTTCAACGGTTTCGCAAAATATATTGAGAACACAATCTGAACTTACGTGGTCGAAATGTGCCATTTCTTTAGCTACTTGCATCGGTGAGTGACTTTCTAACCCTATGATCGGGTTAAGCGACAAGCGATTGATCTTTAACAGATCTCGCAAACGATACACTATCATCCTTACTCCGTTCTCAAGCACATAATGATAATACTAATCCATCTTCACAAATCCTTCTCACCATACTACCAAAATTACTTACCTCACTCTTAACACAGAAAGATATGGTTACCTCCATGTCAGAGATATTTGGAGACGAACATTCCCAAGCCCTCTGTAAGTCTTTCTTGCTTCATTCAGAAAATCGCTCAGTTCTGACTTGTATGGAACAGCCGATTTTGCAGCTCAATTAACCATCGTGCAGAAATATCTTTCGCAGAGATCCGAAAAGATTTCATCGGGGAGGGAATTAAGTTCGATGGTTGATCAAACTTCTGAATGTGAGTTGTAGAAAATGAAACTTTGATTTGGATCCAGAATTGAACTGACGAAGGTTCAGCATTTGAAGTTGGAAGTTTCCAACTCATCTTGAAACATTTAATGGGGTTTAGTGAACTTATGACACCTAATGTTATGGAGTGTGTTAGAGAGTTGATGGAGGAATGGTCGAAAGATGGATTTTCTTTGACAAGGTGGGACGTTTTCTCGTCTATCAAATTTTCAATACTAATTCAACAATATCAAAAGTGTTATTCGTGCTGTTATGATCATCAGAAAAGAATTATCATCTGCTCAACATGATAAATCGAAAATTACTGATTCTACTCATGGTAAATCAAGCGGGATGATGAATCTATTGGATAAAGTAAGTATCTGAAATTCGTCTTTCTTGACTCATCACGCTAACTTGGTTTTCGACACTAGCTTCTAGAAATGTTTTCGATAAATCATCATTCGGGGAATAAGATCCAAAACACCCTCGTCGATACGAACCACCATAAGACATATTCAGAAGTGGCAAGATCCCAAGCGAGACCAGAAGAATCCTCCACAACACATCAAAGATCTCAAGAAGATATCAAGAACAAGGCTGTAGAAAGAAAAACTCGATCTGAACAGAAGAACAAGTCGTCAACTTTGACCAAGGAGAAGCGACGTTCAGAAAGTAAGGATGAAGACGGAGACTCTACTGATGAATCCGACATTGAAGCATCTGAACTTCTTGCTCGAGCTGATAGTGGACCTTCACCTATCGAGTCTGAGATCAGTGTTGATAAAGAGGAGAAGAGTGTTAGACCTAGTACTGATCAGGTTAAGAGAGCTAAGGAGGTTTTGGGAGGGGAAGATTAGAATGAGCATTTATTGTAGTTGATAGGAGATGTACCATGATTTGCCACTTGTAACATTACTGTGAGATGCCACGTACCCCGTCACTAATCGCACTTTGAATCTTGCACCTTCTTCAACCACTGCATACATTCCAACCTTCAAACGAAGAGAAGGACACCAAAACTATCAAACCACATAGCATCGAGATATATATATCAATCTGTATCCATAAAGACTACTGGATCAACCCACATCAAATCAGATCGTAATTATTCACACCAAATATCACCATGGCATTCTTTTTTTTCGGAACTTTCATATACGTTTCTCTCCTACTACTGAACGCTGTCGCTATTTTATCAGAGGATAGGTTCTTAGCCAAGAGTGAGTCATGGTTATCAATATATCTGTAGGAGGATGGAGTGCTGATTGATGATTTCCATTTCAATCATTTATCCCAATCTAACGATGAATCTCCTATCTGTTATTACAATATGTCAAATCAATATACAATTCAATCACTCGTCTCTATCTTCACCCAAATCAACTTTGACTCGATCATTCACGCATGATAGTCGGATGGTCAAACCGAGCCCCAACTAACGCCAACGCTGGATTCGGTCATGTCCCACCAAATCCCAACATGTACGACGGAGGTTTTGACGGTCAAGAGGGATTAGGTGTTAAAGCTAAATTAGTCAACCTGATAGGTGCAGTGAGGACGTTAATGAGAAGTAAATTAATTCGTTGTTCATTGATTAGTGCAAAAAGCTGACGCTTCTATCTCTAGTACCTCTGATCATCGCCAATACTGTCATGTGAGTTACGACACGGCGTTGAGATCATAAAGTCCAAGCTGATATGTCTTTTTTTCCCCTTTTTTCTGTAGAATTATCTACGAGATAGCTTTGGGATGAAAGAAATAAGAAATGTTACTGCATGTATATCTAATCATTTTGGTTGAACAAGATCATTTACCCTGTACCCGCCTGCGTAAACGTCTTGAAACCACGATCTCCAGCATTTTGCTTATTTGTTGTCAAATCAAGAGTTCTGAGTTGTTCAACTTCCTTGCTCTACTTGCCTTGCTTGGTCGTCTCATCTCGTCCCATACCCTGTCCCCTGCTCGTTGCCTGAACATGAATATGAATGCTGAGAATTAATTTGAGGTTGCAGTAATGAATTGTTGATGGGCGCGTTATAACGCGTCAAACATTTTCATTTTGAGGAGTTACAACTTCCATCCATTCAACCAACTGTTACAATTCCTTTTTACATATCCATTCTCCGTACAATATCTAGACCACGTCGAGTCATTTCCCATCAAATACCTCATCAGTGGAACACCCAATAATCAATCACAAACCATCCAGCCAAAACCATCACCAAAATGCCTCCCAAAACTGTACCACCAGATTTTTCGAATTCACCAGCAGGCCTCCAACAAAAAGCCAATTCTATCGGGATAGGGGAATTTGAATTACCAAAGACGACGTTAACGAAGCTGGCGAAAGGATCTGTAAGTTCTTATCTGAAGAAGTGAGGTGGTCTAGATTGATTGATCGTGAATCATTCCAGATACCGGATAATGTTAAAATGCAGCAGGACGTTGTTTTGGCTTTACTGAGGGGATCAACTGTTTTCATCAATTATCTAAGTGAGTCTTCGGTTTCATTGATGATGCCTGGGATGAAATTTATGCTGATAATACTTTGTTCACAGCTGCAGCGTATGTCATTTCTATGAAGGGGAATCATGGAGATTATCACTGATCCTATATCAATCACAGAGCTCATGATCAAGCAATATCGAGATCTGGAAAATCAATCACTGCGTCAGACGTCTTGAAAGCTATAACAGAGCTAGATTTCGGTCCAGCAGACGCTCTCGTTCCATTACTAGAAGCAGAGCTAGAAGGTGGGTTACCATGATTACTTGTGGAAATGATTTTTTTGGCTGATGAAATAACTAGCTTATCGAGCGACCATGTTGAAAATCAGAGCAAGTAAAGCGAAACCTACGACTGCTGCACCTGGTAAAGGGAAACCAGGAAGGAAACCTTTGAACGCAACGACGGATGATGTCGAGATGGATGACGGGGAAGAGGTTGAGGACGAAGAAGTCGCTGGTGATCATCAATCTGAAGGACAGGATGAAGAGTGAATTTCATGGTGTAGGTTAATCATGGCATTTTTTGGTATTTCAGGCATGTATTTGTTTCTATTTAATTTCGGTTTCGGTATCAAAAAACATCTTCAGCACAACATTCCAAACATTCACAACAAGCACAAAGTTCTAGACAACAACAACATAAACCACCAGCTGCTGCTCCTCCTGCCATAGCACCTGCTCCACCTCTGTCTTGTTGTTGAGGAATCATTTGTTGTTGCGGTACCTGTATGACGATTAGGTTAATGATAATTTGGGTAACAATTAGTTTGACGTACAGGTTGAGCCTGTTGTCTACAGTATCTTTCAGTCACCAGCTCGTTTGATATCGCTACAACCACTCACTGAAAATTGTATCCTGGTTGTTGACCGTTGTATCCAGGTTGCTGACCGTTCCATCCATTCTGTTGGTAGCTCTGTGGAGGATAACCTGGATTATTGGAATAATATTGCTGCGACATCTTATTTGATATGATGGATGTTGAAAATGTAAGAAAGTGAAACGAGTTAGAATGGATTTTATTTTACACAAAACAAATTAGAACAAACGAGGTCTCCTTTCTCCAGTATCAAAGATACATTTCGGGGGTTGCATTAGGGATACTACAAAATCTGAGACCAGGTCCACTCAGTCCTTCTTGACAACTCCGACAATGTTGTATCTCTAAGTCAATCAGCTTGGTTTCGGCCATCACTAACCTTCTCAAAGAAACTATCCCATTGATCCAGAGTCTTTCGTTGGGCTTCATTCAAACCTGAATAATCTGGGACAGCATCTGCCAATTCCAAAGAAGACATTCCTTTGATAAAATAAGTCGATCAATATACTATCCTTTCGAAACCGATTTGCCAACTCACCTAGACCTTTACTGGCGTCCTTTCCAGCGAAAACATTATATCCAGCTCCTTTACCATACATTTCCTTTTTTGAACTGACATCGTAGACTCTACCTTTGATAGCTACGTAGATAGGTTTTGATGGATCTGATCCGTCATGTTTGGCAAGTTCCGCTATGGAAATTGGATCTGACTAATTCAATTGAGTTAGTGACGGCTGTATGTGGTATTTTAGTATTCTGAAAGACTAACTTTGGGTGGAGCAAGCTCCGCTGCTGGAGCTGACATTACCGACATGGATGAGGCCTAATTGATTGCGTTGGTGTCAAGGTATCGGGTAATGACTTACGATCTTGGCGTTGGAGTTCTGAGTGGAAGTTGCAGCTGATGGTGGAGTTGGAGTTTGAACAGGTTGTTGAGCTTGAGGTTGATTCTGAGTTCTAGTATAAAGTAGAGCTGAAGCACCGATTGCACCAGCGATAAGAGCTGGAGTTGAAGTTATTGTCTCGAACCAGGTCATTCAATGGTGGAGTTGATTGGTGAAGTTCAGAGAAACGAGGAGGAACAGTGATAACGTCTTTACAGTGGAAGATGCCGAAATCAAGAGTGGCACCGAACTGGTGTGGCATTGACTGCACCATTCAACACTCACACCTTTGTCTGTCTTGTCTTTGTTTTTAGGGTGAAAGGATTAATTACACTGCACAAGCCTTCGTGAATACATGAAGAGATCAAAGATATTTAATTCAATCGTTCCCCATAACTGATATATCAAACTTTAAACTTCATTCCCAAGATGCCATCGTTTACAGAGGGAGTTGTCGAATTTCTAAGAGACACCAACAAGTATGTTCCCGTCGTCCATATAACGTACAGTGCGCTGACGAATGTTTTAGCAATTTCAAAGACGTATCTGCGATTCTTGATCGTCAATCTCTTGGAGTGAGTTTCCGACTCCTGATAACTATCTATACAAGTATAGAGGTAGAAAACCTGACCGTCTTATACCATAGATGTTAGGATCAAGTAAATTCACTGAAGCGTCGACGGAATGGGATCAACAACGTCAAATCCTCGAAGGCTATCTGTCTGAAAGAACAGAAAATGGTCTTCTGAACGCTATAAGAGCTTTCTGTGAGTGATAAATGACCTGTTAAAACCTACAACTCAAAAGACTGACATATTGAATTCTTAGCAAAAATCGTCGAAACTCTAGATTTCCATGCACCAGCTCTTAAAGGATTAGGTGAAATTCATGTATACACCTGTGAAAGACTGAAAGCGATTCTATTCGACAGAGAAGCAAGTGATCAAATGTCTTTGGCTGCTGCCCTGCTACTCGGTCAAGCGTTGGCGATGTCGACAACTACCGATGAAGCTGTTTCTTTGGAGGTTGAAAATATGTATGTACCGCTGTTTCTGATCTCCATATAACCTTTGTTTTTCTCTTGCTGATGCTTCGAATCAGTTTGTTGGGTAAACGAAGACAATCGGTTAACATCGCCATGTCAATCCTTCTTGGTGTTAAGAGATCTAACCCAAGTTTATTCGAGAGTCATCTTTCACTTCTTCTCCATCAGGTTGAAGTAGCCGCGGGAATAGAGGAGGTGAGTACAGACATGCTTTCTCTGTTGTTTTTGAAGTAACTCTGACCTACTCTTTTTGACTCAGGGTCAATCGGTCGCTCAAGAAGCTTTGATCAGTGCTATGCAAATGTACTCACCCAGTGAAAGATTGATATCCTGTCGCACAATCCTACACACCACCCACGAACTTCTAGCCTCATCACTCAAATTATGCGAAGACAAACCAGCACCAAGAACCCGAAACATGGATGGGTTAACATGGTGTTGTTTCCTATTACAACATACCCCAATGGTAAGCCAGGAAATCAAAGACCAAACCTCAACCCAGAACTAACATTCACTTGTAGTTGTTAAGAATGGATTTAATAAACCAATATCCCAAGACATGCGATGCAGAAGAAATCTTCCGAATTCTGGCTTTACGTTTCAAAGTGTGTAATCCAGATCAACATGCCGCTTTATGCGGTGCACTACCTGTTTTGGCAACTTGGAACACATCAGCTTTCGTCTCTGGAACCCAAATCAAGGATATGGTTAAATTCATCTCTTCTGTGGACGAGAGGAAAAGAGCAGTGGGGTTGATGGGTTTGGGTGACGTTGCTGCTGTTATTCTTGATAGGTGGGTTTAGGATTTTTCGTGTTATACAGTGACATCAGACTAAAGCTAGCTGGTTGGGCTTTGATATAGGTTTGAAGAGTTTTTACCTAGTGTCGGGGCTATGGCTTTACATTATCTACATCATAGCTCTACAAACGAATGGTGAGTCGCACCGATACTTTACAACATCTTTTTTTCCCTTTTCTTTTGAAGTGTGATCGATGCTAACATCCAATTGAAAAAAATTTTGATACAGTCAAAAAGCCGCTCAATATCTGTTGAGGAAACTTCTGGCAGCGTTGGGACCAATCACGACAGATATCATGACGGATTACCTAAAAATGTCTTCCGACGTTCTGCTCAAAGATATCTATTTGATGGAAATGATGGCGGTTCTACTTCCAAAATTAGCTATGAGGATAAATCAAGTTTTAACGGATATCATCGATCAAGTACTTGCCCAGACTGGTCGACATAAAACCGCACGTAAGTCTAAAAGTGTTCAACATCTCACACGATTTGATTTCTGACGTAAAACTAATTTCAGACGATATCGAACGACATCAAGCTGTTCTGGCTGCTTTAACTGCTTTCCCATTGAACAGTAACTACCATTTCAGTTCCCCAGAATGCGACTTACTGACAACTATGTTTCATGAAGATAAAGCTCTGGCGCATAACGCTCAACGGTTGGTACTATGGAGTCTGGATGAGGATAAAGGGAAAGAAATCGTAGTAGCTGCATTACAGGTCTCGACCATACCGCATATCGCTACACCCAACATTGTCCAAACTATAACATTCAGAGTCGCACAGTTACTCCTAGCTGATGGTAATTGTCAACTACTCTCACCACACTGACTTCCTCTAACGATACACATTTAGATCCACTAATCGTTCATATGGCTTTGAGCGTCCTTTCAAATCCAGCTTTAGCAAGTACACTAGACGAAAGAAGTTGCAGTATGATCTTACTAGCACTTCATCAATCTCTCGAACCATCGATTCAGATAGTCGCCGCGAAGCTTTTAACCCATCTTACCACAGTCCATCGAGCAATCGTCCAACCACTAGCATGGAGTCACATCAGACAATCATTAAGTCTAATGGATTTTTTACATAGTGTAGAACCAACTCGGGCGATCATCGAAGCCTGCATAATAAGTAATTTACTGTAAGTCCAACAATCTCCCCTTACGCTTTAACTTAAACGAAACAAAAAATCTTAGTCCAGCTTTACCAAAGAGCCTACACAAGAAATACGTAGGACCAGTGAAAGAACTGATTCTCTCTGGCTTACAAAAGCCCAACGAAGGTAACACCCTCAGTCTGATTTTCCAAGGTTTAGCGAATCTAGCGAAATTCGAAGAATGGGGTTCAGCCCAGCAATCCCAACTTGCCCTAGGTCTCCTGGAGATGTCACAAGAGATACCGAAGGATTCTCAACACGCTGCTTTAAACGCTATTTCGAGGTTGTTATCGGTCCCTCAAGAAGGTTTGGATGTTTATGATATCTTGATCACTGTTCATGCGACTTTTGGAGGACGGAGTTCGAAACTTGAAACTGATTTGAAAGCTTTGGTTTCGGGGATTTATGGTCATTTAGGAACTGTTGAGAGGAATGTGAGTCTTGGAGTATCAGGTCCAAGTCTACGACTAATAAAAACGTAATTCTTTCTTAGCCTGTGATCAGTAGAGTAAGTCACTTCCCACCAAACACGAATAACAACTAACTTGACTTTCAAAAGGATTCCAAAGCTGCGATAAACCGAGAAAACTCTTTCTACACTTCGAAAACAATCTCGAAATCTCGAGTAGCCGAGATGAGAGATAAATCCAGTGCCCTCTCTCAAACCCACATCAACTGGCTAGTAACCAAAACACTCTCATCAGCCTTGACCCCTTCCTACAGAATATCAGATGAACGCGCGTTAGTGTTGGAGATAATGACGACATTCGGTATCTTACAACCTCAATCTTTACCATCGTTGATAGCTGAATTACCTTCTCTTATCTTACGTGAGATTAGATTAGGTTTGAATAACCCAGATCCGAAGAAAGAGATGACCCCAGTCCATTCTTCTCTTTCTTTCCTTTCCACTTCTTTACATTATTCTCCAGAGTGGTTGGATCAGTATTGGAGTGAAATGGCCAAAGTTATGATTGATTGTATTGAAGTCGGTGAATCTTTGGCTGTTTTGACTGGTCTTGAAGTTATTCTAAGTGGGTTGGATGATTGATTGATCGGACAGGTTAGGGTAAACAGGGACAAGGTCGTTGCATAATTGATACATAATAGAATATTGAATATTTACATGAAAGTAGGTGTTGGAGACAATGCGGATCTGTACGCGTTTTAATTGCTGGAGAAAAGGGCTGCAAATATTTCAGTCATTATAACCATAGATCTGCATCTCATAAAACTTACCCATAATATCCTTCATCGTCAATTTCATATTTCTAACTCCCTCACCAGATAACGCAGCTTTTGCAAGATCTCGCTTGGCTTCTTGAAGCTGGAAACAGGATCAGATATACACCCAATAATCAAATTGCTCAACTCACTTTCAAAATACCTATCGTTGATCAAGTCAGTGCGGCTCACATCCAGCTGTAGATAAGACTTACGATCCTCAACAGTCTCTTCTATCGTCAATTTGAAAATATTGACATCTAATTTTTGCCCTAATCTGTAAGGAAGTAGGTTAGAAAGTCACTCAGGCAGATTTTTTGAGCACCTACCTATGGGCTCTATCGAAAGCTTGATCTTCCAGTCTGAGAAAAATCAGTATTGCTCAAATTGCTTCCTAGCGACTTACGCTGGGTTCCACCAGAGATCCATAAGCACGACGTTGTTGCAACAAGTCAAATTGAGACCTATTTGGTCGTTAGTTTCGCATTCAGCGACATGTCTTACCTGTGCTTCCCGATTTGAAGGAGATCAGGATGACACGAGTCGAGGTTGAACTCTTGATCTTCTCCAGAGCTTCTTGTCTCTTATCATTTCGCATTGATCCATCATCTAACTCTGATCAGTTTTCACTCGGCCATGCTCTCAAATCCATCACTCACATCTAACAAACTTGATACCGGCATGCTTCAAGAATGGTTCGATCAAATTGAGGAAACTTGTAAATTGTGAAAATACAATGGTCTTCTCCTTCTTTGCACTCCTCGTTTCAATGTCCTGCAGTATCTTGACAAGCATTCGAGTCTTTGCACTTGATGGTGGTAAACCATCATGAGCTTCAACCGAATCCGCTCTTGATTTTCTGGCGATTTCCTCGCAGTCTACACAATATTTGGTAGCGGTGATTTCGAGTCTAACTTTGTTTTAGTGCGGGACTCAATGAAGCGAGAGGGATGACCTACTTGGTGAAACACATTTCGCAAGTTTTGGCGTTATCAACTCCCAAACCACCAAGCATATCGGCAAGTTCATCAGCTTGATCAGGTTCGTCAGTCTTGGCCTCGGCAGCTGTATTATCGATAGCTTCCTTGTCAACCTGAAGAGATGCAGTGACCAAAGAAGGATGGTCGCAAGCTGAAATCAAGATTCAGTCTCCTAACTACTATTCATGTCGCAATTCTCACCTTGACGCATTCTGAGAAGTAAAGTTAAAACCGATGTGTAGTTCGCCATGGCAGTTCCACTTCTCAAAAACTAAGTCCCTCAGCATGATTCACAGACCGTCAAAAACTTAGACATACCTTGTTAAAAGTCAGTTGAGTCTTCTTCTCTAAAGCATTATAAAATTCTCTCTCCTCTAGGTCAAATGGACATTGAACGATCTCAACAGTTCTAGCAGGAAGTTTCAAAATAGGTTTACCATCTAAAGATGTCGATAAGCAAAGGCCGTCAACTTTGATCTCGGAAACTCACCAATAGTAGCATCCTTGGTTCTACGCAACATGATAGCTTTCAAAACAACGTGAAGTCGTTTCATGGCAATAGCGGTTCTCCCATCCTTAACTTGAGACGAGATTCGTTCTCTCCAAACCGGCCAATCGTCAAGTGGTTTTGCACGAAGGAACTTGAACAAACTGTAAAGCTCGTCCACGTTGTTCTGTTCTTCGATTCAGTATACTCAATCAAACGAGCTTTTGAAGACTGACCTGTATAGGGGTACTGAAGCCAGGTTACTTGATCGTAACAGTGTATTGTGGCTAGGAGAAGTTGTGAAAAACTCACCCAGTTAAACACCATCTGTACTTGGCTATCAAGGCAACTGCAGCTTTAGCAGCCTTTGTGTTTCTATTCTTGATATTTTGGGCTTCATCTTGGGATTAATCAGTATATAAAGTTCTTGCATATGATCATTGCACCCACCAATAACGATTCGGAGCCACTTGATGTCGAACAGAGCATGACCAGCTTTGCTTTTCGTTTTCTTCTTGAGAGTCTTTGAGCCAAATCCGGATTCAGAATCTGAATCTGAAACAGGTGCAGAGGATGCTTCGAAAGCTGCATGTTCAGATGCTAGTATCTGGAAGGTGGTGATGACAACGTCAAACTTTTGGAGGGCTTTACCAGCTGTGGCTAAAGTCAGTTCAATGATTTACGGAGAATGAATTCGTTTCACTAACACTTTGTTCGACTCTGACCATGATGAGTTGTAACGCTGAGTACACCTGGCTGGGTTTTAGTTCGACATTCGGTAGCCCATTGTTCCATGACGGCCAGAGGAGCAATGATCCTATTGGTGGTGAGCAATGTAAACATACGCAATAAGTAACATACAATGTTCCGCCTTTGTAGCCCTGTTTCTTATGCGCATCAGTTCTGAATCCTTCGACAATCCTAGCCAGAGTTTGAACAGTTTTTCCAAGACCCATATCCTGAAAGTCGTGAGCTTTATTATGGAACATTGGATTGCTGAAGTCAAAAACCTACATCAGCTAGTATTCCACCAGTACATCTTCCTGCTTCTCTCTTTTTCATCCAACGGACACCTCTGATTTGATGAGGCATGAGTTTAACACCATCAGCAAAACCTTCAACAGTATTTTCCCCTTCATCGATCAATTCATCTTCTCCATCACCTATAGCTCCAGAAAGTAACTCTTGCATATGCAAATCGGCATCACCTCTAACCCTTTCATAGTCGGCAGCGGTGAGTTTAGCGTCATCGAGATTGAAAGTTTCGCCAGGATTTTCATCAGTATTCTCAACTGGTTTTGGAGGAGCCTGTTCGATTGATGCAGGAGGCTTTTTGACCAAGTACTCAGGCCAGCCATTTTTGTATCCAGGTGGATCTCTATTTTGAGGGTTGACATGTTGAGAGAAAGTAGGTTGGGGTCGAATTTCGTTTTGAGATTTGAACGCTCCAGGAGTGGCTGGTTTGATGTAAGAGTTATACGAACTTTTCGATTTGGGTGTACTTTGAGACTGTGACTGTGATTGTGATCCTGACATCAAAGCGGAAGGCTTTTTGGGTTTGGCGATACTGGCACCAAAGGAAAAATCATCGGGGATTTGATCCATGTTGATTGATCGATTAGGGACACTCGAGTTGACAAGCGGTTGTAAATGAGACGTTGCTTGAAGAGCTTTTGGAGTGTGACTCTGGAATGGATTGGGAGTGTGAGATATGGAAGTGTTGATTGAGGGATATGTGGATTTGTGGGTTGAGTTATATTCTATTGATGATTTTGAAGGAGGTTGAGGGGACGCTGATGGAGATGGGGTTGGTGAATCAGACAAGTAAACAAATTCGGATTGAGCAGGCGCTCTTTCTACGAATGATGGCATGTGAGAAGGTTTGAATTCTATACCTTATATTCTATGGAATTGTAAATGATAAAACGAGGCAAGAACGATGAAAAAACGAGAGAAAGTTGAAAATGGAAGGGTTGAGTGATTGGATGTTTTGTTTTGACTTTTGAAGCCTAGCCACGTGGCATTCGTCATAAGAATGAAACGACGGAAGCAATTTTCCCATAGAGAAGAGCTTGTAAGATGACCACTGAATTTGCTTACCTTTACCTTGCCTTGCCTAACTTTCCATGATATTTACGGAACATATGGTACCAACATTCATCATAGCCTCAAAGTGATTATGAACAATACATCTGAATTTCCTTCTCTCAGTGATAATGGTTCGTCTGAGGTGGCTACGAAGACATCGTTGGCTGCGTCGGCTACTGTATTGCTTATTCGCTTTAGCTAGTCTCTTTTTGGTGTTACCAGTAGGTCAATCTTTCCGGCAATAACTAACGAAGAGACAATCAATGTGTCACTAAGGAAGAGGTCCATACTCACCTCTTCTTCAAAAGTAATCCACAAGTTGGGAAACCACCACAAAGCTTCTCTCCTCACTGGATCTGGTGGTGAATTAGGTAGGTGTCTGTGCGTTTGTCAAAATCTTGCTCACTCAGTATAGCATATCATCTCGCTTGCAGATTGATCGAAGAGAATCAAACAGTCATCATTTTGAAAGGGGCTATACCAGAAACTCAAGTGGCTCAGCTACTGCGCAATGGTATTCAAGGTATAATTGAGATTGGCGAAATCGACTCGGTGCCTAAGGAATCGATAGCTGGGATCATCCATTTCAATCCAGGATTATACTCTGCCCCCAATGAGCACAATAATTCTGACGTGGACAGAATGGATTTAAGGGACTATGGCCGTTGGGTCATTGAGGTCACACCAGAATCAGATTGGTCGCAGTTTCGAGACGAAGAGGATTCAGCGTTCTATACGTCGAAGACTATGATCGTTGAAATGCCAACTCTGTATGGAGAACAACCTGGAGGTGATGGTCTAATATCGTCTCTCATGGTGAATGCTCTCTCCAATCGACCAATACACGTTATCGAAGAGGACCAAACTGTAGGTATGCAACCCATTTCAAAGCTGACGAAACTTAGCTGTCCTTTCTTCACATCCAAGATGCTTCTCGTGCTCTTTTGAAAATAGTTACTCGTCTTCAATCATCTTCGTCAACTTCTGGATTATCAATCAAGCTCCCAGGAATATCTATCTCACTTCTGGATTTGGTCAGCAAAATGACTCAGATAACTCGCTCCGCTTCGCCTATACAGATCATCCCTTCGCTTAGAAGAAGAGGGGATAACGTTCATCATGAATTTATGTCAAACGAGTCCGCTAGCAAGATTTTTGATGAAAGACTATTTTCTCTTACTCAATCGTACCTGGAAACGACAATGGATTATCTCGACGGTCGAATCGCAGCTTGTCAGGCATACGATCCCCAAATTACTTCTTCCGATATCCAGCGGCTTAACGGCTGTTCTGCACTCATAGGAGCCAATTTCCAAGGTCTCATTCGCTATCTCGTTCTTCATGAAGATCTTGATGGTATAAAACAAACTTGGGCAGATACAAGTCGTCCAACGATTTTACAGTTAGAGATCGTGGAAGGAAACTTGATGACTGCCCGTGCAGTTCAACGAAGAAGTTGGTCATCTCAACCAGGACACTTTAAAATCCATGGCGAAACGAGTTTTCTACTTCATCTTGATCGGTTGACAGGTTGCATCGCCATTCAACTCGCTCATTCCAAACAATGGTTGATACCATCTTCCGACGGAACTTATCAAGTTGTATTGGAAGACCAGAGACCCAACTCGTACTCTTTTCGAATGAACACTGTCTGTTGTCCAAACCAATCAGCACCTTGGCCATTCTTTGCAAACGACGCTTTATCAGCCAACATCAACGATCTATGGACTGAGAAACATAACAGCTTTACCTCTTCACATCGTAATAACCTTTGCAAGAAATACCAGGACGCCCTGAATAACACGCAATCTCGTCTAGCGTCTTTGACTTTACCAAAAAGGTGGAAACGGCGATTACCGTCTGGATCGCCTGGACAATGGACGCAAAGGGGTTTACCTCCATGTCAAAACGACTGTGAACACCCAACGATATGTTTGAACACTGGAAACTGTATCTGTGTCCAATCCAATTGTCCGTCACCTCTCAAATCTCCTTCCTCGTGGTTCGACGTACTTCGACCCCATGCAAGGGCGTATTTCGATCAAAATCCTTCTCTACCTCTCATCAATCTAACTCAGCTACCAGAACCATGGCGTAGTAAACGTCTTGCTAGTACGAACATCGTTGATCGTCTGAGGGATCCTTTGGGTGGGTGCCATAGTGCCGATTCGACGATGGAACATGGAGTTGCAATGATTAGTGATCAAGTCACTCCATCAACTCTGGTATTTCTACCATACTATCAAGCTTCTCTGAAAGTGAGTTCCACCAGCATTCGCATCTGATGACACTTTTAGTACCCACCTATCAACGACTTTTTCCACTACGCGATTGACGTCAATCTACCTGAATCTTTCGATCCTCGTAACTTGATCGTTCCCTTTGCTCATGATTGGGGAGTATGCAATCTCTTTCGATTTGATGTGTTCGAGATAAGAGAGAACGAATCGGCTCCGCTTGAGATCATGCGTGAGGCGACCAGTTGGGCAGGTATGGGTGATTTGAATAGTAACTGTAGGTTCTGATTACTTGATCTATGTTGATGATCCAGGTTACAGACCAGATCAAGATATCGTCATCCCAAAACGGACTTGTCAGCAGGAAGATCTTCGTTCCAGCTTTCCTGATTCATCTTCAATTCGCCTTTCGAGAGATCGAACTTATTTAGCTTGGTTTAGAGGTACGACGAATCTAGGACAGGGGATGATACTTCGACACAAGGTCATGTGTTCTCGGCAGTACGACCCAATTTTCACTCAAACAAGAACGCCGGTGAAACTTTTCGGAGGTGAAACACTCCCTTCTCTATGGCATGAGTATCCTCCTGGAAAAGACTACATGGCTACGCTAAATGATACAATCTTCTGTCCTGTCCCTGCAGGAACAACCGGATGGACTGGTAGACTTGTCGACGTTATTCTCGCAGGTTGTATTCCGGTCACTATCAACAGTGTCACCCATCATCCATTTTGGGATGTACTGGATTGGAGCAAATTCAGTGTGAACATCAAAGAAGAGGAGGTGGAAAGATTGGAGGAAATCCTTATCTCGAGGTATACTTGGGACGAGGTTGAGATTTTACAACAGCATCTACTGCTTGTTCGTGAAGCTTTTCTTTATCCGGCTGACGATTCTATGGAACAACATTTCAAGTGGAAGGGACCACTTTACTTTGCTCTTCATGGCACAGCATTATTGGGATTGACTCATTTCCCGACTTTGACTGATTTAGATGATTAGTAATTAGATTCACTAGCAGAAATGTATATCAATGTGGCGCCAGCTTCTATAAGAACCGATTAAGGTGTATAGCATTTGATTCGTTTTGACGCGAGGATAGACTGGGGATCATATCAGGCAGCAAGTAATGTCCCATTCTCATTTATCTAAACATATAGAAATTAAGGATAAATGAAAAAGAAGAAAGCGAAAAGAAAAGTACAGGGATGATTAGGTCAAGGAAGTGGCGTCGGGGGAACTAACGCATAGAAAGAGAATATTATTAGTAAGATGAAGAGAAAAGTTCTAGTGTACGAGGATGTGACACTGTGTAAGAGAGCGATAGAAAAAGCTCGTGACGAGACATAGAAGATCATGAAGAATCCTCTTCTTGTTTAGGGAATTTGAATTGTCTCTCTTGAATGAGTTTCTGGGAGGCGGACAATTCTCTCGCGTCGTAGGATCTTCTGAAACCGTTTGATGGGGGGGTAGATCCAACTGAGCATGTTTGCGTGAGCTAAACCGGGAAATTTCAGTTCACGAAAACAACAAAACAAAAGAAAAACAACTTGAGAAATCTTGGAGAAGGAGGGTTTACTCACTTGAGGTGGACAACCTTGTGCATGATTTTGATCGTTGGGACTGTAACCCGTCAAAGTCCCGGTGGAGGAATAGGTGCAAACGACGTTGTAAAAGTTGAAGTAGTCATAACTGGAGAAAGCGTGGTCAGATATTTATTTATAGACAGAATATGATAGATACGAAAAAGATATCATGGCATCGTTTTCAATATTTGATCACTTACCTGCATGTACCTCCTGTTGAGGTTGCTGAAGTATCAGTGTTGACCCATTGCCCGTAAGTCAAGGGGCACGTGTAGTAACAAACACTTCCACCAGAGATATAGTAACGTTTAGCACTGTCTACACGACTTGGAAGAGCCGTTACCAAACCAGCGAAAACAAGGGCGACTAAGTTGAATAACATGATTTCAAGTAAGTGATTTAGAAGTAAGGAGAATGAAATGAAAAGTTTTAGGCAGAGCAATAATTTGAAAAGAACTTGGAAAAGAAAGACACTGGAGGGGTATTTATGTCTTTTGGGGGGTAGTGCAGTGAATGTACCATAGATTTTGAGTGTCCTCGCAAGTCTCTGTTACTTTGTTTGTTACCTGAAAAATGCGGATGTCGAAGTAACTTACGTTAACCATGTTACAACTGGGCGTATTTATGTAGTGTACCATAGCTTCTGATGGTCCTCGCATTTCATGCTGTTTTGTTCGTAACGTACCTGAAAAATACGATAACACTTACATACCACTGAATCTTGAGGTCCCAGATTTCAGGTTATCTCCTATTTTAAGCAATGTTTTTACTGGGCACTGAGAAAACTTGACGTTATTGATTGAATCTATGCCATAATCATTCTTGGGATCATCGCTGATGAGATCGGCATTCCGACAGGACGGACCGCAAGTAAGTAATTCAGGAAAACTTATAATTTAGCCTGTTTTTCTCTCAAAAGAACCACTGTGTGGGATTTCGCTTCCGCCACCCTTACACCTTGTTTCGTGCCTGGAGGGGCCTCTGTTCCATCCCCAGTGTCAACGTTCAACTCACTTACTTCCAAAGACAAATGTAAGTAGCTTTACTTAGGCAAGGCAGCATTGGAGACTGAGCAGAATTCATCTGCATCTTGCTTTGACGGGCCGGCATTATTGGGATCGACGCATATTCTGTCAGACAGGGTAAAGTGGCCTATACGGATTAACAGGACGTTGTGGTGACACTATAAGCAAAAGTGTTATACAGGTGCGATAAAAGAGAAACCTAGCTGTTTCTTGCTGTTATCTGGTGCCAGCTAGTGCTTATATAGACCTGAGATACTACAACGTTTCTTAAGGTTCAGTAGATGTAGTCTCTTATTGTTTTCTGATGAGCATGCGTGGTTAATAAATCTTGTAAATACCAGAGTAGTTGACATTAAAAGCATCCTCATTCCTTCCTAAAAGTTGACAATCTTCCAACTTGAGCGGATACGGATCGTTAGGTAGATGGAGTTGTGATCGTCGAAGAGATGATTACCGGACTCTAGTTTCATTCATGGCTGCTGCGACCATCTACGGTCGTAAATACCCTCATGCTAATATTTCACAGACGACTAACAACCATTCAAGAAATTAAGCAAAATGCAGTCCAAACTATCTAATTATAAACACCGAAGAAAAGGAAAGGAATGTCCGTAGATTATTAGTCTACCGACAACGAGATACCATTTAATTAAGGAAAATCCATCTTAAACTATCCGATCATTAAATACTGAAGAAAAAGAAAATGAATGTCCGTTGATGACCAGTCCGATCAGCTACAGAGTGGCTAATGAAAACAAGGTTTTCGTGAAAAAAACAATTTATTCTGATTTGGGGAATTTGAATTGTCGTTCTTGGATAAGTTTCTGAGCGGCGGACAATTCTCTGGGTTGAATTGATCGTTTGAAACCGTTTGAGGGAGGTGTAGAACCGGTGGTACATACTTGGGAAAGCTAACAGATAAACGTTGTGTCAACATAGTTTTTCATTGAATCTGTTTCAATACCAGTCACTCACTTGTGTAGAACAACCTTCGCCGCCGTTGGGGTTTGAAGTGTAACTTGTCAAACCTCCAGTCGAGTCGTAGGTACAAGTGACATAATACGTATAGAAGTATTCATAACTGATAAGAAAGGTCAATGATTAGATCATAATGCTACAGCAATCAAGACTTATAAAAATTCACTTACCTGCAAGTACCACCAGTTGACGTCGTAGTGGCATCACCGTTGAGATTCCATTGACCCACACTTTCAGGACAAGCGTAGTAACAAACGGTACCACCAGATACAGAGTAACGTTTAGCACTGTCTACACGATTTGGAAGGGCGACAGAGACGACCAAACCCAGACTGGCAAAAATGAGAGTGTATAATGAGAGTAACATGATTATAGAATTAATTTTGTCTAGGTTAGGTGGATAGATGATTGAGGATTTTTGGAACAGAAAGAGAAAGAAGAAACCAGAACAGAGATGACTTGTGGTACGAGGAGGACAGAATATATAGTCAGAGCTTTGATGTTATTTTTTTTACACTTGTTGATTGCACTCGCAGCTACTGTGTTGAACGGATTGATCCGGTGACAACCCCCGAAACGTCCTTTCAGGTCAAGAATGCTGGTGCCATGCCCTTAGACCTAGTAAGGACATCTCGCACAACAACGTTTTCCTCCTTTTCAAATCCTAAGTATCCTTCAACTCATCAGAAAAGGATGGACTGTGCAACTCATTGAAACCTGATGAACGTTGTTTTTGGTAACCTAAGTGCTTAGTCTGTCTGTAGATAATTATTGATTTTAATTATCCGTGAAAACCGGTAAACTGGACCCATAACGCCCGTACCTTAGAGTATTAAGTATACCACAGCTTTAAAGGCAGGACGACTGCGTAAGCTGCTTGCAGCTACCACGTGGAGTTGTTCGCTTCTCGGACAGCCCCTGCTTTGATCCCCTTTGGGCGTTCGCCCCAAAGTACGACTACGAATACATCCGAAAATAACTCGAACTTGCCTAAACAAAAGTTCAGTGGTAAGTTCCATAAGTATAACCTTATGAACCTTCCATTCACATCAACATCGGATGCCGAGCAGACTATATCTGTCTCTCGCAGTTCGTGCATCGATATTATTGGCTGTTTCGTACCTCCTGCTGAAGCTATGGACTTCTAAAATCAAACATGTATCGTTAATTGAGGATGTCAATAGGCTACGTTCAAGACAACAGTCTCAGCTTCAGTTCTTGAATGAGAATCAGGATCTTCTTGAGTGGGTGAATATCCTTGGTCTGACAGAGCAGACACTTACTGTACTTAGAGGGAAGGCATTTGAACATAACGTAGAAGCGTTAAAGCAACTTCAATCATGTCTTGATTCACCTGATTGCGTCGAGAGACCGGTTATCCTCACTTTGTATTACGATATTGGAGTTGTTTACAGTGGAATCGATATCCCAGCGGGTGAGACGGTGTGGATGACTAGTGTCGTAAGTTTCTAAATTTCTAAATAGAAATGTCAAGTACGTACCCTGATAAATCCAGATTAACGATATCGAGAAAGAAGGCTTCATCATCATCCATGTTCCCGAATACGAGGATTTCATTTTGACTTCAAGATTGATTCCAGATCTTGTTCACATGTATTGGTTCCCGGAAAGAAGCTCTTTATGGTGTATCCTTGATCCTCGTTGTATCGCCGACTACGGATTCGAGACAGTGGATCGCAGTGCTGGTGTTCCAGAATATGAAAGGGGAATGATACCGCTAGCGAGATTATTCACACCAACTTGGTGGGGATGTTATCCGCCTTCACTTGATAATCGCGCAGCTCATTTGTATGGAGCTGTGGGGGATGAAGAGTTCAGTTGGAATCCTCTGGGAACTGAATGGGCTTTAACGTGAGTCTCAAACAAATACTTTCAGCTGATTTCATCGAAGTCCCTTCGAATATCCAAACCACACTTTCTTACCTTGGTCAATTGAAGATTCTTGCAAACTTGCGACTCATCGTCCACACAACAAACGTCAAAAGAAAGCACTTGTTTTCACCAAAGTCGCTCAATCCTTATTTGACGGATCAATCGACTCCGATTTCTGGAATTCAGTTGAAGTCAACGATCTAGACTTCACCTTTATGTCGACAGCTGACACCAGATCTTCAAATGATCTCCCTAAAGGACTGGTATCAATTGGAAGGCAGAGTCCTGTAAAATACGCTCAGCTTTTAGGCGATGTAAGAGCTGTGGTTGGAATTGGGAAACCCCCAATCAGTCCAACACCGTATTTCGCACTGTAAGTGGAAATTGGGATCATCATCCTGATATCTTTCAAGATGTGTAGGAACTCCAGTCGTGTTACCAATTCTCAACGAATCTATACCAGAAGAAGCTAAACCATATGCTCTGTGAGTCTCACCGGTTGAAAAGTAGCTTACAGTCAGTGCGTACTCTCAACATCCAATGGCAGTCTCTTTAGGAAAACCATACGTACACACTTACAAGGCCAATGATGGTCCGGCAATCATATCAGCCGTCCAAGAAGCAATGCAATCAGAATTTGAACCTTTGTAGGTGGTTACTTGTATGAAGTGTTCCTTTTTTGACTGATCATCTTAGCATCCCTCCTCTAATGAAGAGAGATTTTGTGAAATCTCAAATACGGAAAATCCTGTTGACGGATTATGAACAGTTGGCAATGAGGAAGATTAAGGAGAACGGCGGGAGGATACCTGCGTTACCTGAAAGTGTACATCGTCATCTTACGCAGACATATATCCATGTCCTTCCTCCTGGCCGAGTTCAACGGTGGACGGAGGATATGATGATACGTACGGAGTTGTAAAAGATTCCATTGGGGTTGTATATCTGGATGTATAACTCTGTATACTGGGAATTCTACGAAGAAAGTCAACTGTAATGTGCAATCAACGATGGTCCGTGACCTCTCATCTTCTCATGGAGCAACTACGGTCTAATAAAGTCTTGGCGTTTTTACAATCAGTTGATGCTATCTGTAATTGAGATCACTTCATCGTGGGAACTGAACGATTTGCCCGGAAAAAGATCAATGAAAGAGAGACTTCCCGGGGTTTGCGTCATTGAAAGCGACACATTTCATTCGTATTTCTCGGGAGGTTTTTCTTTGTCCTTTGACCGAACTCGAGATCAAAGCAACCCCAATAAACTCAACGATTGACAGGAACAAGACGATCGATTTCAACCCGCGATTCGAATCTACTTTGACATCATTATGACGAGTATAGCGGTAAAACATTTAGCTGTGCAGTCGACGATCCTTTTAGCGAGCAGGAGTGTGGAAGCACAATTAGCACTATCTTCTATGCGTCGTGGGAAAATATTAGGCGGGACAAGGAAAAATACATATACGAGTTCTCGGTAATTTAACATTATTGTCAATTTTTCAGATTTCACGAAAGCCACTCGTAGATCTTACCGTTAGTACCTTCCCCTGGTTCCTGTGACAGGGATCGATCATCAATACGAAAAGGTCTAGAATTAATTATCTTGGCATCGATAATCTTTAGAAAGATGTAAAGTAAAGTTGAGTTGACTAACGTTACCTAGGTTAGTCGTGAAGTCTGGACTCTGCATTCCTTAAGAATGACCGGATGCTGAAAATGTAATGTCCCGAAAACATTCGGTCAGTTGTTGATGGTGGTGAGATCTGACTGGATGGGAATGCATTTCTTCTTCTGAATCAAGACTTCTAGTCCTAGACCAGGCCTATCATCGGGGAATGCAATGGACATTGCTTATGCTGTTTATAAATTTGTCTCTTTTCTGCAGACATCAGTAATTCAACATGACTGGTTGGTTACGAAAATTGTACTAGAATATTGAAGATGAATCTTCATTTCTCAGGCAACCCTTCGTATCACATCCACAAAGCTGAAGCCCAGACCTTCCCCTTAAACTATCCGCAAGGATTGACATGCTTTCAGGTAGTATCTCGGTGTTGATGTTAACATTAAACGGGCATGGGTGGCAGTCGCAATGGGGTGGCGGTCAGAACTCGAAACCACGACAACGATCTCCAGGAAGTATTGTTTGAATCTTCATTCCAGAGCATAATGCGAACTGACACCCTCTCAAGTTGTATTTCTAATGGGTAACATCCCTTGAAATCTGCAAAAATAAATTGATAATGAAGTGAACTGATGTGAATTAACTTGAAGAGCGTTCGTTGAATTATCACAATGCTGACATCTTTCGAACGTGTGTTTAGTAAGTACTTGTTCTTTGAATCCTTGGTGGTTCTTCACCAACAGTGCTTATACTATAAAATTCTACTTGATGAGGAGTCAATTCTTCTCTATAGTACTACCCTATAAGTAATTTCAGACTCTAAAATCGTGTTAGGATTCTCAGACGTCCGACAGAGGTTGTTGAGAAGTAGCCAGAGCTTTGGAAGGTTATTCATTATCCATTCAAAATTAAGTCCATCGTCCCGATTCTTGACACTGTACGAATATAACCAATAGAACGAACCTGGAGAAATCGAATGTAGACTGCAAAGTATAGCCCCTCAGGAATGCGTACCCAACGATTCGATTCTATCACGAATAAAATGGCACTTCCCGTAAGGTCCTCATACCGGAGAACTTTAGCTTATATGAAGGGCATTAGGAACTTGATTAGTGTTCTTTCGTGACTTGATTGAATGCATGGGAGGTCAGATGGCAAGGAAACTAGATGAATTGGAATGAATCAGTAACGAGCGATATTGCCACGATTCATGGCTTTTGGCTTTAATCATCACTTTTCCCCTTTCCCATAACGATAATCCCCGCTTCAGATCTAATTGACTTAATGTTAATAATGGTTTCTCTACTAAACAAGTACGAATTGTGTACGAAAGTGGCAAGCTAACATTCACAGGTCAGTCAGATCTGAGAATCGTAGCACTAAGCAAGTCAGAATTAACTTAGTCAGCCAAACGTTGATGGGACCGAACGTGACGTCAATGCATGATACTGACCACCTCGTCGATCCTGTCCCTCAATATCGGAAGTAACTGTAACTAAAACTGCAGTATTAAGTTAACTTCAACCACCTACGTAAGTTAGTCTAAAGAATACAAAGCTAAAACCGTTTTTAGCCGTCTATTTCTTAACTTTACGGCCTTAAGTCTTGTCGTCCCATTTTACCTCACTGTCTTTTGGTGTCTCGTGAGAAAAAAAGAAATCAATATCAAGATGTCGTAGTGGGTGGTAGTACAACATAAATTTGAATTCTGTGACTTATAGTTTTCACACGTAACATAAGAAATTAAGGTGTAAAACTATCTTGAACGGTCAAGTTTACGCTCTGCCAAATGTTGCTTAAACGTAAGGTTACTATTTTAATGCTCTTTGTGGGAATCAAAACAGGTCAAGGATAGGACCTGAGTTAAGTTTAGATAACTTTCCTAATTTACTTTACCTTCAACGTTAGCATTGATACTCGGCAGATAAAATCATAATTACTTATTTGATGACAGCAGCATCCCGTTTCGAAATCATTGTGGAGTGGGAAAACATAGTTTTCATCAGATGACTGAAAGAGTTGTTGTTACATGTTCTTTATTTTTCAGTTCTTTGGGGATATTCTATATTCTCACAACTGATCCTCGTTATGGTAACTGGGTACGGGCTTTGAAGGGTGATTACGTGGTTTAATGCTTTTTATCAACTACGTCGAGGTTCTTCGTACTAGCTTTTAAACTTGCCTACGTACCTTTTGCGGAACTGAGAAAATTCATTATGTCACGATGAATCAGATTTCATTTTCTATCGAGTCAGAAAAAAAAATATACTGTAGTGCCAGAAATCGCTTTCGAGACTGAAAATGTAGCAATGCCAATGTAAAGTCAAATGAGATGGTGCAATTATTTCATCCTTCAAAAAATATAATTATGAATCAAATGTATATCATGAATTGCAATGAAAATAAAAAAAGTTATATAAAACAAATGATAATTAATTGTCAAATCAAAAATGTTTCTTCTTTCTCTTTCCGAAATAAAAAAAAGAAACAGGTATAGAAAAGAATTTGATAATTAATAATACTAATCGTTCTGAGATGTGATGAATTTGTTTGAATTGTTTCCACAAAAAAAAATAATATAAAAATAGGTAATCGAATATAAGCCATATGAGGTATCAACAATGAATGAAATCTTGGGTATCAATGAATGCACAATGGGTATAAGTCGTAGATGATGATGTTGAATGAGATGAATTGAACGCTTCTACCATCCCCCAACATCGATTGGGTAACCAGTTATAGCAGACGTATGCTGTCGTGACCGACCATCGAAAGCTCTAGACATGTCGACAGCTTTAGGTTCATACGTTCTCGAAGGAACTGGATGACCTGAGTGATGATGCACTCCCGATGCTGAGGATGTTACAGCGACAGGTGAAGGTGTTTTACAATCATCTGATGCTGGTGAAGAAGCCAATGATGAGTTGGCTGATGCGAAATGAGGTGCTTGAGGTGATGGAATGTGAGAGGCATGAAGATATCGAGGTGGTGATTTGGGTGGTGAAGGGAATGTTGAATTTGCTGAAGGTCGATACTGCGTTCTCGAATCACCTCTGTATTTATAAGGTGATGGAACAGGTCGAATAGGTCGAGAAGCCATTGAAGGATCTGGTGTAGTTTCTGGTGATGGATAAGAAGCGGTTGGTGGTGGAACGATAATGACATGATCTGAGTTCGATGAACCAGAAGATGACGAACCAGCTTTAGCAACAGCAGCTGGACCATGTTCAGCTCTGATACGAGCTTCGAATTCCAAAACCTCATCACCAGCGACGTTCAAATTCCATTCAAGGTAACCACACATTTCTCTTTCCATTTGGTTGATCTCTTTCAAAGCGAACATTTTTTGAGCAACGATACCCCAAGATTGGTTACTGTAAGTGTCGTCGCAGATGACTTTGGAAGCGATCATGAAAGCTGAAATGAAAAGTCGATGACCAGATGAACCACGGGCAGCTGGGAACCGCGTTTTTAATCTTTGAAGTAATAACAGAGCGGCGAACGTTACGATCGAAGGTAACCTCGTTCGATGTAAAGCGTAAGCGACAAAATGAGCTAGTGTTGGAGTGGGTGCACCTGGTGTAGTGACTGTAGGTATGTTGGGACAGGCGAAAAGTGCAGTGATCTAACGATCGAACCATGTCAGTCAACCGAATCGCAATCGATTATCTTTTAAAAAGATCTACTCACGAATCGTGCACTCATGACTGAAGTCTCTTCATGACCATAGTAAGGATCTGAAGTAGATCGAGAAGGTGGTTTCGAAGAAGTCGCAGAGGCTGAAGCAGAAGCTTTGGCCACTTTGCGTGAAGTGGAAGGTGAAGATGAAGATGGGTTGGTGCGATAAGCTGGGATAGCTGATGTTGAAGCCATTGTATACAGTGGTGGTGGAGGTATTGAAAGATAATTGAACAATGGTACGGTGGGATCAGGTAAGAAGGACGAAGGGGCGAGGATACGTGTTGAAGTCTGTTGATTGATTGAGGAAAGGAAAAACAAGAGTCAGTAACAGTTACAGTTTAATTATATAATGTGGAGAAATGGGAGACGTAGATCAAGGAAGGTAAGGAGGAAATAGAAAGCAGCATACAGGTAGTCCAAGACGCATGTTAGAAGGAGATAAGAGGTAGAGGTGAAGGTGAAGGTAGGACGAGGTTAGAGTATGATGTAAGATATGTATGTATGTATGAATAAGAAGTAGAAGTAGAAGTAGAATGTATTATATAACCCGTATAGTCCGCGCAAGTAAGAGTACGATACACCGTACGCTTAAGTGGTGGCAACCTTCCCTTCGGTTATAAGAGGGGAAATAAAAGGGGAGTTCAAGTGGAGTACGAGGATACGAGTATACGAGTTATTCAAATGGTGACGAAGGTGGTTGTTAAAGCATGGGATTAAGGAAGGATACAGTATAACAGAAAAGAATGAATGTTGAAAAGAATAAAGAAATAATTAAAATGGTTAATTTTGTTATGAATGAACGTGAGAAAGTCAAAGTGTTTATTAAAGGTGATGTGAGAAAAGAAGTATAGGATATAGCACACCCAAGATCGGGCCGTTATTGATCCATTCGTTTAGAGGAAAGGGGTACCGTTGATGGTGAATAGTGATGAAAATGGGTCATGTAGATCATCAAACACCATCACACACACTTCATACACACATCCCCCCCCCGCCCCCCCTGCAAAACGAGGTAAAGTGCCAGTTTAGGCTAACAGGAAGAGGGAAAGAGAAAGATCACCCAACCCATTCAAATCGGTGATCTTCGTTAGAGGGGTTCTTGGAATATGTATAGATATCCCAGATAACCCTCTAACTCATGTTACGATCCGCGATTGAAGCATGGAGAAGAACAGTAGAGAACCAGTAACCAGGAATCAACAGCACCACCCACGAAACACGGGGTAAAGGCTCTCACAACTGTTCCTTCCCATCAATCAATCAACTTCTCAAAGCATGCTCATGTTCTTCATTCCATCGTTCTCAATCAATCCACCATATGCACCAATCTCATTCCTAACCATTTCCTCACGACCAAACAACACGATTTCACCAACAAAGCAAACCCGGTCACCGGCCCGAAAAGGTAACAAAGAGCCTCGACTCACACTTTTTGCACTTAATATCCACTCTCCATTTGTTGTTGGTATCCAATAAACTGTTTTGTTGTTATGAGATTTATGTGAACGTTGAACGTATTCCTCTTTATTTTAATTTTTTAGTTGTGGTGTGTTTGATTATGATGCGAGAGTTCGTTTGGCGTTTAGGCGTTTGTGTGAGAAAAAAAAAACGGTGGTTTTCGGTTGGAGCAATGAGAAAAAGAAGATTAATTAGATGTAATGAATAATTATTATATTGACGGGGTCCCGATGATCTTGTTATAAGTTTATAGGGTGGTGATATGAGAAAGTAGAGTAAAGTAGTTATAGTCGGGAAGTAAGGAGTAAGGGTGGCTTCAAGTGGCCTACCGAGTATTTGGTGATCGATCAATCTCCCTTGTCTTGAGTTCCGGAACGAAACTGAAAAATAAAAGAATAATAGGTCAACTTAGGTTGGGTGGTGATGGGGGAACGATGATTGGCGCCATCTGTAGACACATTACACTTTGAGCCAAACGTCTCACCTCACCTCGCGTTCGACGGACATAACACGGACGATATCATTTTGCAAGGAAGAACCCTTTCGGCTATAAATTTATTCAAAACCTATTTCTAAGGTTGTCTTGCATCTAACCTGACTTGTCATACTTCACCTTAAAAAAGAAGTAAAATAAAAATCTCGAAAGATCTAACCGGTGCTAAAAAACCACTGAAATCTAGGCGGATTTAATGCGGCTAATCGAAAGAATAAGAGTTAGAATTCTTGAATTCTATTGATGTACCTACCAAAAGAAGGAAATTTCAATGGGTACCAGTGAACGGCGGGAAATCGGTATATATCGGTCATTTAGAAAGAAGTCTAGACGTACGACTCCCCCTGAAATGAGGGTTATTCTTCGGAATGTACATTATCCGTTGAGTGTAAAAGCAAAGAAATCAACAGGGCGGCTAGGGCGGGTTCAAGGGCGGGTAGTGTACGCAGCCATTTACGTTAATTCTCATAATTACACACATGTAGGCATGCTTGTCTGTCGTGGTTACCTAGGTGGATAGTAAGTATCCATAACATAGCAGTAAGTTTCTTAGGTTCAATCGCAGCCTTAACAGTCTAGACATCTAGTAGCTCAAATCAAGTGGATACCCCTATCACTCATAATGATGTGCTTATCGCAGTCTGAACTTTTGGACTAACCAAGTTAAATCAATCGTACGAACATCTGATCTTTTCACATGCAAAAGTGCTGAAAACCCGGAGGATCATCGTCAGAAACGTTAGGTTATAGTTCAAGAAAGATGCGTAGCGCTATTGAGATTCCCCCCTTTCGGTGATCTCAATTGAGATAACTTTACTGGGTAAAGTGTGGCGTGAGACGTGGGAAAAAGGTCGTTTTCAAGCTTTGTTTTTTTTTCGGGTTTACTGACGGCGGGTCAGTTCCCGATATTGACCTCTGTTGATTCATTCACCGTGTGGTGAGGGTATACATGAGCTTTGCCGTCGCCATACTTGGTATATCAGCTTTCGAGGCGTTAATTAATTATCATGATGTGCCAATACATGGTTTCATGGTTCGTGGTTTCATGGAACGTAAATTTGGATTCAACAGAGTACGGGAGTTTGTTCTCGCCTCATTAAAACTATCATACTTCCTAGAGACACATTTAATCATTAACAAAGTTATACTTAAAAAAACAGAAATGCACCAAAAAAAGTCGAGACCCATAGCCACATCTCAATTCAAGATAGCATAGCTTTTTGTTCGTATTGAGTATTTAACCTTCAAAACCTGTGGTAACTCCCCAATTCAATTGAATCTCCAATGGAAAGACTACTTAATCTTCGGAAACATGAATATGACGATTGAAGTCGTACCGTACTTGTTCGTTGAATGACGATCGAGACGTCTATTCGGTAGACACTGTGAACCACGAAAGTAAGAAAAAAGAGCTTGGCGAGCGGAATTGTCTCGGATATATTCAAAGACTCATTCAAATCTGCAACATTCAATACAAAAGTTCCGTTGGGGTTGACGTATTTTGGACGGCTATTGACTGCTCATTGAAATCTCACTTTTGCATACGTTGATTTCAATTCTAGATGGTTTTCAATTAAAGCTACGCATTCGAATTCATTGGTGGGCTTTAAGGAATACTTTGCGATACGTCAAGTCGGAATGATTTCACTAAAGAACCGGTTTCACGGTAACGACTTTTTTAATATGGAAAGATTTCACTTCCCGCAAACAGACAATGTGTAGCATCACTTCGTCTTGCTTGCTAGAGACGATTTAGAAGGCCATACTGCGGTCCCAACATTCCAACGGCCGTATCAAACATTCTTTTTCTCATGGGGGGAACAAGTGCTAGTGTCGGCATCTCGAACCGCATTACGTATCAACTAGTGTTGAACAAGTTAAAAGAGTTTGTGCTGAATTAACTTAAAATCCTAATATACGTAAATACGTAACATGACATAAAGGGGATGCAAAAAAGCGATTTAAATCCGTTCATTCGGCTGGTTTAATCATTTAACACTAAAGGATAGATAAAGATGGATATCGTAGGAATCAGATCTCGGTATAGTACCTGATCATTATTGTTCTCGAACGTAGAGAGATCCAGAGATCCCAATTCGTTTAGATCTACGTACTTAGCTTAATTAAGTTACATCTACGGATAGATGTTCGTCCTGTCTTGGCGTGCAGTGTCAATCATGCAAAACAGACTAAATAATTGGATTCTATCTCCTACGCCACTTCTACGCCACTACGAAACAGGAATTACCGTCAATCCATCATCCAACTCGATCTTAACTCGCTTAGCTGCATCCTGCTCCTCCCTCTCACCTCCATCAACCCCACCCACCCCATTCCCATCATCGACTCCATCAATCTTCCTCTTCTTGTCAACGTCGTTCTCATCGATTTTCGGTAATTCAACAGGATTCCCAATAGAAGCTGGACTTTTGCTAACACTTCGAGCTCTCGGTTCAGTGTTGTTCAATAATCTAGCTGCTACCGCTGAAGAAAGACTTTCGGCTCTACATGTAGCGTGATAGATCTTTTGATTTTGTTCATTAATCAAAAATGCAGTAGGCTTAAAATGATAACTTACAGTACCGTTCACATCAACTGCATTTCGCCATATCCATTCTTCCTCTTCCTCTGACCATTCTGATTTAAAGGTTTCCTTACAGACCGGACACGGTGTACCAGCTTTAACTGAATCTTGTGGAACCCTAACCCATTTCTTTCGAAGGACAGCTAATCTCTCAGCTGTCAGTTTTTGAGTAGCAGGGTTGGTAGTTGAAGTTTGAGAATTTCCATGTAGTTTCGTTGAAGTTTGTGTAGAAGGTCCTGCTTCTGGTACATCGTTAATCCATTCCTGTACATCGGGTTAGACGAGTTTCGAATGAATGAATATTCAAATGAACGTACCTCAGCTTTCGGTAACCATCTTCTATGAGCACCTCTACCTTCTGATTCTCTCTCTTTCCTATTCCTTCTGAAATGCCAATCCATATGTGCCTGTAAACCATTTTCACCCTCGACGAACCTCATCCCACACTGTTTACAACGAACAGGTAAATGCGAAATAGGTAATGAATGGATCCTAATGAAATCACAGTCAACACAAATCTTGTTTGGCTGAAAGGTAAACAAAACTTACTGATTCAAATCCAAAGAACCAAGAACGACATTCAAACCGAGTACCATGTCTTCATAGAGATCCAACGAAGATTTAGGTTTAACGATTTCGTTTTTAGACGATTGTTCAGGTGTACGTGGTGTACTGATGATACCTGAATTAGTGAGGTTTCTCAACATGTCTGCAAAATTATCAGGTAGACCTGGAACCGCTGCAATCGGCGTTGAAACGTTTGGTGGGATAGGTGTCGATGAGACCGTAGGTGGTGTTGGCATTGCCAACACGCCAGAATGATTGGTGGGAGGTGGGGGTCGATATTGTTCTCTTTGGGGTGGGAAGGGCATTTGACCGATCGTTGGAGTAACGTTGGAAGATTGAGGTTGGGGTAGAGTTGACGATTGAGAAGGAGGTTGAGATTGATTCAATCCCATACCTTTCAATTGATCCATGATCTGCTGTAATTCATTTGGAGATACCTGTTTCGATAAAAGTAATTCTTTGATTTTAATCAACACACCAACATGAGTAACTGCAGTTCGATCATAAGGATTAACAGCAGCTTGACGATGTTTAAGATTCAAAGTTTCATCTAAAGCAATTTGAACTTGTTGCTGCGTTGGGAATTGAGGTTGTGGTTGAGGTGGAATGACAGGTGGACGAGAATTGGGATGCGAATGGGAATGAGACGATGACATTGTACCGAAAATTTCCTTCTCTATCGATTCTCTAACACCAACTGGATAAAGTTCATTACCGCCTACACCACTATTTCTCCATAAACCCATCATCTCCTCCATTTTGGATTTGATAACACCATCAACTTCTTTGTATGTCCGTAAATACAATCGTGGAATGATAGGCGGTAACAAATGAGTCGTATACGGTGCACCGATATTCTTTGATATAGAATCAATTAAATACAGTAACGGTAGTTTTTGATGAGGTGGAGCCTGTCAAGAAAGGATCGTTCAAGTCAGTACAAATTTCCTCACGGTTTCATCGCATCAACCAAAAGAGAAGAAATCAGTTGAAATGAAAGAAGAAGAAATACCTACCCTTAAAACAGCATTCTCAAGTTCTTCAACGATAATCTTCATACGTTCCCATTGATTCTGATCACGTTGCTGTAAAGCGATAACCGATAAATCCTGAATGAGAGGTCTCGAATTGAACGTGAGTTCTCGTAACCGATTGGCATAATAAGCTCTGAAAGGATCTACTGGCGGTTGTTGAATCGTTGCTGGCGGTTGGGGTTGTTGGTAATAAGATCCAGAAGCTTGTTGGGCTGAAGGTGGGTAATACATGATTTGTAGAAACGTTGATTCGATGACTTGACCTTGATGTTTATGGATGAGATCGATCAAAGTCGTGTTTCAATGACGAAATTACCTAAGCCGACCAAATAGCAAGGAAAGATGTTGAAATGTCAATCAAAGTTAAAAGAATTAAGAACGATGCCAAAAGATGCGATGAGGGTAGCAAAAGCAGCGCTCAATTAGTATAAAGACAACGTCAATCCCAAAAGATGATTATAGACAAAAACGATGAAAGGCAGTTCTTAGAGAATTGGTTTGTTTGATCGTTTCAATTGCCACCACCTGGATTGAACTGTGCTGGGATTGTACTTGTACTGGTACTTGTACTAGTACTTCAGAATGAGCTGAGTCTGGATCTACTTCTACTTCTATGATATATGCTACGTGCGTGGAATGTGATTTGAACGATGTGATGAGTCAGTGATTGGTTTGGGTATATAATGGATGATAGAAGAAAGAAGGAGAAGATGACGAGGCGGGTGTTGCATATATACTGCAGAGAATGAAAATGGGATTAATTCACATTAATTATTTATTTTTATTGCTCAACTTGTAAAGTGGCATTCAATGATCTACTATGTATCTACCAACTCAACTCAACTCCACTCTCTTCCCCTACGCATTCCAGAATAAAACAGATGGTGATCTAGGTTCACTACTCTCAATCTTATCTTTACTCCATCCATCCTTCTCCCCTTCAGCTTCAACAACTTTCTCAGCATCCTCAACAGAGATCACGTCGACTTCTTCGAATTTCAAAGAAACCTTGATATAAGGTTTCAACAAGATCAAAGCGTCAAGTTCAGAGAACGGTAAGGATCTGTTGAAAGCTTTACTGCCGTTTGATAAAACTTCTTTCTACTCGAAGGATCAGTAACTTATCTCTTTTTCACAAGAATAGGAGACATACCTTGAAAGAAGCACAGAACGGCATTGCTTTTTTATCTTTTATCAAACCAGAACTCTCCAATTCCTTCCTCATCTTAACATCATCGATAGTGTTATCACCCTGGTTCCAAGCTGCTTTAACAGCCTCAACACATTTATCTTGCCAAACAGGGAATTTCGTTGCAACGAAAATCCTTGCGTGTTTAGGTTTAGATGGATCGTAAGCACCCGGTGTTGGTCCCTTCGCTTTACCCTTTTTCTTGCTGAGAACAGCTTCAGCTGATCTCATGTTATCGACTACACCTCTCATGTAATCTAATTGTTGAAGAACAGAGGTGTCGACTGTACCAGATGGTTTGGGGAACGGTGCCGATTGAACAGTCGTTGATTCACCGAGAATCGTTTGCCAGATGTATTCAGAGAAATGGGGTGTGAAAGGGGCGATTAAGAGAGCGTTGCTTCGGATCCAACCAAACACTAGATCGTGGTGCATACCTGGACCACCGTTCTCAGGAGAAGTAACCACTCTGTACCAATTACGAGCAGACTCGAAATCGTAAAGACCTCGTTTGAGCGCGTCTTTGAATTCCATTCTGAGGTATCGTTAGTAGAGATTGTTTCCAGAACTCACTTGTCGAAAGCATCGTAAGTACCCTGGATCAAGTGATCCATCTCATTTTGGAATCCTTTGTCGAATTCGTTGAATTCACCCGTTCGAAGGGATGAGGCAGTTGCTTTCATTTCCTGAGCACTGTCAGTGTCTAAACAACAAACAGATACAAACCACTCACCTCAGCCCAGAGACAAGCAGTGTGTAAACGTAAGATAGCAGCGTTAGCGACGGTTTCCTCGAAGCTAAGATGTAGACCCGTTAGTAGCTACCTTGACACATATCATGATTCCACTCACTTGGCATCGGTGATATCATCACCAGCATCAGCCAAAGTCAACCTAGTAGCATCCGCACCATATTTCTTGGTAGCTTCCTTCATAGTCAAGAAATTACCAGTTGATTTTGACATTTTCTTCCCGTTCAACATCAAGTGACCATTAGCTCTGACTGATTTTGGCCAGTGTTCCTCGGGGAAGATAGCAGCATGGACGTAGATGAAGAAAGTTAAATGATTGTTGATAAGATCTTTACCTGATGATCTGATATCTAACGGATAGAAGTATTGGAAGTTGTATTTAAGTTGAGATGCCTTTTCAGTGGATAAACCTGTTGTTGGTAAAGCACCTGAACAAAGAACGTATTCCCAAACCTCATCCGTCATTTGATCAGGGGTTATACCAAGTGGACCGGGGTTTTTACCAAACATGTCTTCATGGAGAAGATTGGCGACGGTGTAGTATGACATGTAGACAGTTGAATCCGATAATGATTCAACCAACCAAACTGGATCCCAAGGTAACTTGGATCCAAGACCGTAAGATCTAGCACAAGCCCATTTGTTGAGCCAATTGAGAACTGCATCGAAAGCGTTTCTGGTTTCTGGAATGTAGGTGTTCATACGATCCAACAATTTGGTGGCGATCGCTTTCCATTCTTCTTCTCCGTAATCAAGATACCATTGATCGACCAAGGCGACGACACAGACATCAGCTGATCGAGAAATGACTTCACTCTCTGGTTCAGCGTATGCAACCCCAAGTCCAAGATCGATAAGTTGTTGACGAACCAATGGTTTAGCATCGATGACTGAAGTACCCTTGAAATCTCCAACAAGCATAGTACCGTTATAGAAACCTTCCTTGTAAGCAGCGTCTTTAGCTTCGGCGAGTTGTTTGACATCCCTTTGGGATTGGATTTTGAATTCGGTACATAAGACTTCAGCAGCCATATCACCGTATTTAGGTGTCGAGAGAACTGGGATAGGATCGATAGCAGCCCATTCTGGTTGAATGTTGTACATGGCAGCTTTTTTACGTAAATCCTTCAAGGTGATGTAATCATCAGGAGAATCTGAAGGAACAGAGGTAACGACACCAGTACCCTAGAAAAAGTCAGTTGCAACGTTGTAAATATTCCATCAACTCACCTTGGTGGCAAGAACACCTTCCATTGGAAGTACGTAAACTTCTTTAGCCAAACCCAAAGGTGGACAAACCTTGGTACCCAAAAGGTCGGAACCAACAACATCAATAACCTTGTTGAAAACTCCTCGAGGTCGATCAAAAGTTCCTTGGAAAGCCATGTTACGAGCAGCACGTTCGGTTACAAGGAAGAGATCCGAATCGGTAGCTTCGAATAAACCATATTTAAGAGATGGACCGACGTAACAATTCGTTTGACCATACCTAGGACTGGTTAGCACTCTCTTTTACCTCTGTATCTGATACGTACATAGTCTCGGGTCTTAAAGTTGCAGCAACCATCCAGACTTTTCTTCCACCAACAGCTTGTTTCAAATCACCACTGACACCTGGTCCCCATTCCAAGACTTCCATCTTGACACAAGTGTATTCCTGGGGATTGACTGCTTCACCACTTTGACGATCGTGATCCATACATGGTTGACCATCTTTAGGTGAATAAACAGTATATCTTTCACCGAAAAGGATTCGTTTTTGAGCATAAAGTTTGTTCATTTGCCAACGAACGAAACTGTCGTAATAAGGATTGGCGTCGGCTATCAAAAGTCAGCTCAACCAACTTGATTAGTCCATCATTTGATACTCACTTGTCAAGAACTGTCGTCTCCAATCAATACGTGCACCCAAACCATTCAAATCTTCCTTGGCGAGAGGTGGGAAATACTCCAACCAATGTTGAGTGTCAGCGAATTGTTTGATCTCCTCCCTTGGAACACCGATCAATTCAAGAATCTGGAATTGATATGTAAGACCTGTTGATTTAGCGTTAAGTTTCCCTTTTTTAGCTTTGGATGGGTCGGTAGATTCGAGAGACTTTGCTGGTGTTGGGGTGGCAACTTTTGGTTCGACGACTGGTGCTGAATCTTCGGAATACCCTTCAAGGTTCTCCCCAAACATTTCCATCTCTCTGATTAATTTATCTGAGGAAGCCTAAACCGAGCATAAGCTTACATATAACAAAAAACATAGACTTACCTTGATTGGCATTCCTGTAACATGATAACCAACAGGGAATAGAACACGTTTACCTCTCATTCTTTCGAAACCAGCGGCGAATTCGATTTTACTGATTGTGAAAGCGTGTCCTAAATGGAAACTACCGTTCATATAAGCGAAAGGGAAGGTACCGAACCATTTTGGATACTTTTCTTGAACGTCTTTGATCGATTGATTCGTTGAAAAGAAATCTTGATAGGTTTCAACACCTTCTGGTAGAGGTGGTGGATTGGTGTTGAAGATCTCTGTGGATTGCCATGAAGCTTGAGCTGATTTTTCAAGATTGATCAAATAATCTCTTTTATCAGTCTGTTCGAGATCAGTAAACAGCTCAAAACTTGACCAAAAAACAGCAATCATACCTTCTCCATGACTACAACAGGTGCTTCATTACTGATGGTCGCCATATCGTCTATTGATTGAAATCTGGAAAACGAAGTTGAGAAATTTCTAAGTTGGATTGGATTTTTATTTGGATATAACGAGAAAGTGCGGAACAACGACCGCAGGGAAGGAATTTTGAGTGTTTAATCCTTTTTGATTTGATCGAATCGACTTTGGTATACGCTCGAAGCTGAGATAACTTTCCAGATGGAGGTAGAAAGGATTGTGAAGAGATAAAAATAGAGATCAAAAGAGGTTGGTTACCAAGGTTGGTTTTTTCTGCGAGTCGTTTTTGTGAACGACTCATGGTGGCGTATTGACGTGGCATTTTTACATTTAAGTAATATCAAACATATAAACTGCCGTTTGTCGGTACTCGTTCATTCATGCTTTTGCATACATTCAACAATTACATATCTGGCCATGGAGTTCCCTCTGAGTCTTTCTCAATCAAATTGCCAATCTGAAACCAGATTTGGCAGCCAGGACCTCATCTATTTCAAGCTTTGCCAAATCATTTTCAGATAATCTTCCTTGACTGTATTCTTGTTCAACAAAGTCCAATCTATTGGTCAGTTGGAATCCATTCGGTAATTCTTACCTTTCGTTACGCTTTTTCATTCTCTTATACAAGTAAGCAACTATGACCGCTACCAATGCCGCAAAGCCTAGAGTTATAGCCCAGGAAGTACGATATCTTGGTCCGAAGGTCGCATAGTAGACATAACCTGTTTTAGTTAGTTCAGGCTATATTGCAGTCTCACCTGAAAGAAAAGCTCCGATGTTACTCATACTGTTGGCAATAGCAATACTCGTACTAGTAAATCAGCCTCGAACATGTGATTCACTTACGCTCTCTTCGTTGCAGGTCGTGGCATAACTGAAGCTAGCCAAGGGTATGAACAACTATACGATGCACTGACTTTAGTTAAGTTTACTTTTCAAGAACTCACAATGATCCAGCAGCTAGAATGAAAGTCGCGAAGTAAGTTGCTCCTTGTGAATTCGTCCCAGCTAGTCCAATGAGTAGAATCAACCCAACAGATGCGACCGCAACGCAAATCTCAAAGTGAAGCGCACGCTTCTGAGTCCTGTCGGCACTCCACGACATGGCTGTAGACAAGTTAGTCATGCTACCGAATACACACCTCACCGAATGAGCCGGCGAAAGCAACGAAGTAAGGAGGAACCGTGAGCAACAGAATCTGTGTGGTGTTCGTGAAACCTAAACCTTGAATAACGGTTGGATAAAAGAAATTGAATCCGATCATAATGGTGATTGACCATTGGAGCATACCGAAACACCAAGTTCGATAGTCTTTCACTGCCATTTTGAGACCCTCCATTACCGAAACTTGATCGCTTGTGTCAACCTGACCGATATCTTGATCCAGTCGAAGTTGAGCCAACACCCTGTTCTCGGGGGACAGAGTTTTAGCTGTTGCTGGGTAATCGGGGATGATGAAACTGATGTCAAATACTATCGCTAAACTTCAACTTACGCAATGATTATTGCCAACCCGACAGTCATAGCACCTTCAACAATGAAGATCCTGTCATTAGTTACTCTAAAATGCGTTAACTTACCATTGCCAACCACCAATCCCCTGTTTACCATCAAGACCGCTGATGATACCAGCACTAATCAAACCGGCGAAAGCGTTTGACAAGCAGATACCAGACACAAGAATTGAGATACGTTTACCGATTTCTTTTCGGGTGTCTGAGCGATCAGTTTACAAACATTGAGTGCCACTTACACCAACTGCTCAAGTAGAAGACTGCTCCAGGGTAGAATGGAGCTGAACAAGAAATAAGTATTGTTTCAATTCAAAGTCCCACCTTCACAGAATCCCAAAATAAATCGAACAGCAATTAATGTTCCAAAAGATGTGGTCAACGCTGTACAGGCAGAAACGATTGCCCAAGCAATCATCACGGCGGGCTGTCGAGTTTAGCTTTTGTCGTTGCACAAAAACTTACAAGGAAGATTGAAGGTCTAGCTTTGGAAAGGATCATATTTGCTGGTGTTTGTCCGATGACATCTAGGATATTAGTAAAAGAAAACGTTGTTGAACCCACAAGATATATCTATCTGGTCAGTGGTGGACTCCAGTTTTGCACTCACAGAAAATACCGTTAACGGTAGCATAATCATTCTCGGTAATCCCTGTTGCCGTTACCAAGCCCGAAACCCTAGCTGGATCAAGGTATTAGCGTATTTATGTATAGAAAAACATCACTTGCCTTGAGCAATGGAGTTTCTATCAAGGTAATTGGTTATATACATCAAGACCAAAGGAAGACAAACGATAAGATCGAGCTTTCTAACTAAAGCTTTCTCTTTTCGTTGGCGAGTCTCTTCATCCCAAGATAAGATAGTTTCATAAGCTTCAATGTCCTCTGCAGAAGATCCATATCGATGAGGATCAGGTTGCGGTGACATTTCTAATTGAAGCTCTTCTGGTTTTTCGAGGTTCACTTCGGTGATGTTGTGAGACATGCTGAGATATGGGGTAACAAAAGAGAAAATGGAACAAATATATATGCCCCGTGGAGGAACGGTATCTAAAGGCGCATGACAATAGGTTTTGTCGGGCCTCCGTGGCGTCCGAATTGTTCTCCATGCTTCGGAGGCTCCGATATTGTGAATAGAACATTGTCAAATGCCTAAAGAGAAATGCCTGAATGTCTCTCCGTCCAACAATCAATCTACAAAATGTCCAAACCAAAGGTATTCTCACTCGAACCATTGCACTCTGAGGCTCTCACCTTGGCGAGAAGTCAGTTCGACTTAACGTTGCCTGGCGACCCTAATTTCGACAATTGGCGTGAAGAGGCTGAAGGGTTAATGGCAAGAAACGCAGAAGTTAAAGCTGAAGATATTGAGGTGCTTGCTCAAAATAAACTTAAATACATCTCAAAACAAGGTGTTGGTGTTGATAACTTTGATTTGGAAGCCTTGAAAAAACATGGTTTACCTTTGATGAATACTCCTGGTGTCAATGTGAGTGGTTAAACTTAGTTTTCGACTAATTGTTCGTAGGCAACTGCTGTGGCGGAACTTGCAATTTCTCTGATGATGGAGTAGGTTCCTTCGAAACCGTGTTCTTTGATGGTACCTGATTCCAATAGTGTTGCTCGTCTTGTAACCACGATCGACAGAAGAATTAGAAACGGTCTCGCAGTTACTAAGCTGGATGGATGGTCAGGCCAGGTAAAGTCCAATCAAAGGTCCAACTAATAAATATCGTAGACACTCCATGGCAAGACTCTTGGAGTGATTGGTGGTGGAAATATCGGTTTGCTGGTTGCGAAAATGTTCAACAGAGCATTCGAAGGAGAAATCCTACTTTACGATCCTTATCTTGGTAACAGAGATACCTGGGAAAGCACGATTCCGGAAACACAATTGAAGATCATCAACACGATTGACGATGTTATGATCAATTCAGACATCGTTACCATTCACGTTCCTTTGACAAAGGGAACAAAGGATCTTATTGCAGCTCCTCAACTGAAGCTGATGAAACCATCATCCATCTTGATCAACACCGCGAGAGGTGGGGTCATAAATGAAGACGATCTTTATGTCACTCTGAAAAACAAAGGAATTTTCGGTGCAGGTCTCGACGCTTTTGTACATGAACCACCTAGTCTTCAAAAATACGAAGGATTTTGTGCTTTAGATAATGTAGTCCTCACGTGAGTGGCAATTCTTTGAATATCACTGACAGATCAGTCCTCATATTGGAGCTGCTACCGAATCAGCGCAGCAAGATACATGTAGAGCTATGGTTGAACATCTCGTTGAGGCTTTTGAAGGTAAGGAGATGCGAGATCGGGTCTGTTAAGCTCATTATATGCATGATGTGTTCCTTATTCTTGCACAAAACAGATCAGAAAGATTCCGTACTTGCATCATGTCACATTGGTGTCAACGGAGTTACAGTACAATCTGAAAATCATGCATACAATCTAGCAGCGTTGTTCTTCATCAAATTTTCCCAAGTTTCATCATCCCCGTCAGTCCAACTGTGCAAAAGTGATAAATGATTCTCTAGATCCACTTCAGAGCATCCAGCACCTGCGGCCATGATGACATGAGGCCAATCAGAACCATATAAAATTCGTTCACGATTGGTTCTAAAGAGACCTTGTACAATGTCTTTCAAACCCTCTGCACCAGTCGAACCGCTATATCGATCCAAACCTGAGATTTTAACGTAGAGAATCCCTTCTTTTACCAAAGATGTGACTTTATTAAAATTTTCTGAATTGTAATCGGAAGGTGTTGCGCAGAATAAATGATCGGCGACGAAATGAGTACCATATTGTTGATGAAGATTTAGAAGTACCGGTGAAATTTCTGCCCAGGTGTCAAGAGAGAGTTGAGCATCTATACTCCATCCTAAGGAGGTCACACGAGATGCAACCATTTGGAAGTATTGGATCAAGGAATCGATACCATCGCCGATTGTCATCCGAACCCTGACAAGGTGAATTCGAATAGATCTAATACCATTCGAGTGAAGGCGTTTCAATTCTTCATCGGAAGTTTGATTTATATCCAGAACCACTGTTCCACGGGCTTGACGGCCTTTCTCATTAAGCTCTTTTATAGCTTCAAGTGTTTGGGTAGTATCCACACCTTCCGGAACTGACATTACCAAAACGTAATTATTTGTGGGAACCGAATTCGTGAGTTGAGCGACATCTCTCAAGGGTGGTGCGTAAGGTGTATCAGGAATGTAGGGGTGTTTGACCGGGTCAAAAACATGGCAATGTGTATCCCAACTTTTTTGTGGTAAAAAACGAGACATGGTTGGTGAGTGAAATTGTTGGAATGGCGATGCTATATACGCACTTAGAGCAGTATCCATCCGGATTCAGGATCCTAGAAGCGCCCCGGGCCTCCGATTGAATTAGTATCTTCTTTCTTTTTCACGTATCAACATGTTTTTCAATGAGATACCAGAAGCTTCGAATCCTCGTGCAGCACCTCGATCAGCCTGTGAACGTTGTCGGTCACGAAAGACAAAGGTGAGTTGAATAGTGATTCAACGACCAACTGATTCTAAAAGTGTACGGGTGAACGTCCCCAATGCTCGCTATGTATCAAGAAGAAACTACCATGCGAATATTCAGCTCCACCAATCAAATCAAGGTAACTACATATCTATAGCATGTCTGACGTCCAAGCTACGTACAATCACTGGAAGATAAAGTGAAGTCATTGGAAATGGAGATCGCAGAAACGTCAACTACACGCCGAAGAGATAGTTCCTCGACCCAAAGAAACCGAAGTGAATCACCAGTGCGACAGGTCACGACAACGACAAGACACCATGATCGTTCCCCATTACAGTTCTTAGGTGTGAGCGACAGGAATCAACCTCAGATACCATCGAATGATCAACTCTTAGAGAAAATAACAACTGGTTTGGATTTAGTACCGATCTTAGCTCAACCATCTGGGCGACTCGATCAACCTCAAACTCCAATCTCTATCGATTTGACTATCATACCTTCAACTTCACAAGCTTCTCTGCTTCTTCAGCATTTTCGAAGATACACTAACGCTACTTTCCCCATTATGCATTTTCCAACTTTGGAAGGTTATATTGAAACTTTGAGATATCGTCAGGAACAGGCTTCAGCTGTCGAGGCTTGTGTTGTGCTTTGTGAGTAAGAGGATCTGGAGTCTGACTGACAAAATTTAAAGTGGTATATGCTGTAGCTGCTACCTCTATGACAAAGGATGCAATGTATCGAGATGTTAAACCTCAGGCAGCTGGTGAGAGATGACAAACGTGTTCAAACTAATTTCAGTCTTTTGGACTTCTGCTCAAAAATATCTAACCGAAGCACTACACGTTGGTGGATTGGTGAAGCTACAGATACTACTGCTTCATCTGCAATACGTACTGTATAATCCAGATGCAGGAAGTGAGTTCTTAAGAGGAGTTGCAGCTAATTCAAAGGCGTATGGGAGTTATCCGGAGCAGCGGTCAGAGTAGCCGTAGATCTAGGGCTTCACCATGAACAACATCCCTCAGTACGGAGAAATGGATCAATGTTAGATTTAGATCTAGGTAGAAGATTATTCTGGTGGTAAGTGCTTATAGAAATCTTCTATTCACAATCTCAGTGCCTACTGTATCGATCGAAATCTTTGTATAGCCCTAGGACGACCTCCGAGTATCCCAGATGATTGGATAAGTGCAGAGGTGAGTTGCGAATCTTACAGCGTACTAACTGTGTATTAGTTTCCATCTGCTTGTGACGATAATTTGATCTCACCAACTGGGATTCTTAAAGGTGAAGTCTCACCATTCAAGGCAACAGCTCTTCATCATTTCAGAATCAGGCGCTTGCAATCTGAAATTCAACAACGCCTGTATTCATCCATACAATCTCCAGCCCCTGATTTGAGTTGGTATCAAAATATTGAAAATCGTTTACAAAATTGGGCCAATGAATTTCCAACACCTACAGGTTTCGCTAGTTCTGAATGGTTAAATTTGAATTTCCATCTTACCAGCACGTTACTTTATCGACCTGCTCCTGGAAATCCAACGCCGGGGAGAGAAGCTTTAGTCAAAGCTTTGGAATCTTCTACCGCTACCATGAGAATTTATAAAGACATGTATCGTAACGGAAAAATCAATTATCGTGAGTCTAAACAAGAGACTGAAGCTGATTGGTGATAGAATGGCTTGCGATGCATCACCTCTTCATGGCAGGTGTAACATATCTTGGATCTATATGGCAAGCCCAACAAAGTGGTTGGAGTTTAGTTCCATCTTTAGTAGACGCTTTACTTGATGTTCAAGTTTGTACATCAGTAATGGAGGGTTTAGCAGGTAAGTCAAGGTGTGGAACATAGTAAATGGTCCTACTTCTGATCTATCTTTAACAGCCACAACCGTGGGGACTCTAGGAATCCGCAATGCTTTTGAAAGCGTCGCAGAACGTATAATTAGACATCTAGCTCATGCCAGAGCCACTAGACCATCGGCTCCTACATCACCAAGAAGGGATCCACCCATGAATCAAGATACGATGAGGTCAACTCAGTGGAATCCATTCCCTGAATTTGATATCGGTTCCGCTCCTACGAACGGAATGTTCACCGAGGAATTGGATCTAGGTACAATGAATCCACTTGATAGTTTCTTGCTGCATCCACTTGGTGATATGTCGGATTTGGAGTGGGAACGCGCTGTCACTTTGGCACTCCAGTCGATGGAAGGGAATAATGGTCAGATGTAGACTTTCGGAGCCTCCGAGTATGTGGCACTCCAGTAATACCTCTGTACACTCATTTCATGTAATACATAGTTTGTGACTTAAGAACTTGAATTTATCATTATTAATAGCAATTTAGAACAAATCATGACTTCAATCATACCAAAACATCCTCTACGTCAAAATCTGAAAGATGGTAAACCCTCCTTTGGACCATTTTTGATGCTGGCAACAGCCTGGACTGCACGAGTCGTAGCTCAAATTGGATGGGACGTGAGTTCGGGAATCACATTGCTAAGACGACGACAGCTAACGAATTTTTCAAGTTCATAATCGTTGATTGCGAGCATGGTAAGAATTCTTGGTCTGACAGAGCCTAATGTATAGGTAATATAGATGACAACGACATGCACGATTCAGTCAATGCCATAGCTTCATTGGGTGTCTCACCGATAGTTAGAATCAGAGGTACTGATCCTACATTAATTAAACGTGCTCTTGATACTGGTGCTCAGTGAGTGAAATGTCAAATAGGGTATGACTGATGACCAGTGGTATCATGGTTCCAATGGTCAACACCGCGGATCAAGCTCGTCAAGTAGTCTATGCGTCCAAATTCCCACCCCAAGGTATTCGTGGTCAAGGTTCCCCATTCTCAGCTGCAGCCTCTGGTTTGACAACGGCTCAATATCTAAAAGTAGCTAATGATACTCTGTTGACGATAATTCAGATCGAAACTGTAGAAGGATTAAACAACGTTGATGAAATTTGTCAAGTTCCCGGTGTCGGTATGTATCATTCTTCAATAACGCGAGGGCGGCAGCCCGAGCTAACCACCCCCCCTTCAATGTAGACTTGATCTTCATCGGTCCAAATGATTTATCAATGTCTATTCTTGGTTATGCACCTGCGAACTACAACGAGGAACCATTTTTGGCGGCTCTCGATAAAATACAGGAATCAGCTAGAAGGAATAATGTTTGCGTTGGGATTTTGTGTCCGGATGGTGAGAAAGCCAGTGCAATTAAGGGAAGATATGATATGATTGGTGTGGGTGGAGATGTTAAAGCTCTTCAAGGCTGGATGACATTGAATCTCGCTGCAGCTAAGAAGTGATGGTTCTGATGCTAGTTGATGTTATAAGCATTATGTACAGTATCCGAAATGTTTCCCGTTCATTTTCCAGGTTGCTTCAAAATTTTGACTCCCGATCGACCAATGTAGCTGAACCCACTCCAGATCGTTGTCCCAGCAACAGTCCATTGCAAAGCTTGTAACGGAGCTGCGACAGAAAATCCAAGAAGAGGTGAAATCGTCGTTGCACCCATTAAAAGTAATTGCAAGGCTGTGTTGATCTATGCGTGGAGATCGATTAGCTCTCAAGAAGGTGTCAACTTAATCTACCACAACTCACTTTACTAATTTGGGTGGGTTTCACTTCAGCTGATGGCATCGATGGATCGAAATATCGCTTGAGAGTTCGCTAAGTTCGTCAGTTTGACTGATTGTTGAGTGTGAAATTCATTTCTATCTTACAGGTTTGGGTAGTGAAATGAAACGAAAATAGAAAGCAGACATTGAGAGGGCAAAGTCCCGTCCAAAAATGAGAATTGCAAGCGGGACTGTTGGAGGTAGCGTGATAAGCTATGAATACCCATTTATCGTCTCAACTCACCAGGTAATAAACCTGACCAAGCTAACGTCCCAACCAAAGTCGTCATCAAAGTCTTATCAGCCATGGGATCGAGTATAGAACCTAAAACAGTTCTTTGATTCCATTTCCTTGCCAAATAACCATCAAGCTTGAGTGTATTATCAGAACCATACGAATAAAATCGATATAGAAATCTCACCCAATCACTGAACCCTGCTACTACCAGTATCCCAGTTGCTAACTCGAATTGGCCTTGAACTATTGTATAGCCAAGAAATGGACAGGCCGCTATTCGAGCTATCGTCATTGCGTTGGGTATTGTATACGGTGATTCATGAAGGTCTACTTCAGGTTTGGAATTAGGTGTTGGTGACTTAGGAGAGATCGGTCAATTCGGTAGATCTCTCAAGAATAGTGTTACAACTTACATCTTCATTTTGGTTATCACTGCTTGGTACAGTTGGAATCCCATTTTTAGGAGTACTCGAAGCTCTCCTTATATCGATGTATATTGAGGATCTATTGAAAGTTCTACCAGAATATTTCGGTCTGAAGGTTCTGAAATTGGAGGAGGAGGAAGAAGGCCGAGGTGAAGTTGAAGGACCTGATTGAGCGGTTGAATGGCGTATTTGTATTTGATTTGTCAATTTCATCCAGGTTGATGTATCCCTACAGCTACATCTTGCTCCTCCTATCTCTTTCTGTAAGATGCCTATGAATAATTTATGTCTTGTGATCATTGTATATGATGAAGTTTGACGATAGTTGTCCTCAACTATATATGAACTTTATTTCTTGGTATGATATTATATCACGTGGTCTTGTTGTTTGGCTCGAGCATTAAACCATCTTAAGCTTCTAGGTAGAATCTAATCTCTCTATATGCATACCAAACACTTCTATCCTATTCAAAACTAACAACGCTCATCAAGTAGAATCGAATCGATATCACCAACCCAGAGACCCATCGCGGAAAACACTCGAAAAGTCGACACATAACATCCATGTTCAGTCCTCGTTCACCGAGAACCGCAACACCTTCATCTAAAAATGAGGTTTCACCAGATATATCACCATTACTAGCAGCAGACATCGCTATGGAATAGTGAGCACCGATCCTGGGTCCCAGTGATGATAGCTTAGGGGGAGCTAGCTGAACAAATCACTTATAGTGCTTCGTTACGTGCACCCAGTAACTGTCCTTTGGGGATGTATGTTACACCCTCCCAAGACACTTTACTACGTTGGCATGGGGTGTTATTCGTTCATCGAGGTCAGTACATCTATTGATTGAACGGACGTAGTCCTTTGATTTTGGAAATTTCGACTGTTATTGATACATCATCAACAAAACTTTAGGTCCCTACGGAGGCTCAATATTGAAATTCACCATTCATTTCCCAACCACCTTCCCCCAGAATCCACCGTTAATCAAATTCGATACAGAAGTGTTTCATCGTAAGTCAGAGTCCATTTGACGAACATCCGAATCAAATTATTAGATGGAAGCGGATTTAGGATAGATGGAATACCAGGAGCTTGTTGAATAAAGAGCTAATTACTGGGTTTTCTTTTAGCGATGATCGATCCCAAAACCAAGTTCTGGTATCCTGGAGGTAGACTAGCTAATTGGCGGTAAGTGCAGTATTAGTTCCACTTTGGCCATCCAATACGAAGTTCTGAATTGACATGTCCAAACCATAGTCCTCGAATTGATCATCTTCCCCAATTCCTACATCATCTGAAAAGTAGTTTCAAAACCAGTCATCTAGAATCAATAACCGAACAAGAAGCTATCAACAAACAGATCTGGTCGTAAGTGGTCGTTCCTACCGAACCCTTCATCTCATACAGCTGTACGAGGACTAAAACCACTTTGAACGTATAGATTATATCATCATTCACCACAAACGTTCCTCTCGATGACTTCTCAAAGAGCGAAAACCACTTCATCCAACCAATCAATCTATCCACTACCAAATTTGAAATCACAGGGATCGAATTTGAGTACACCCACCAAGTCAACTCCTAGGAGTAAGATTTCTGGGGACGACGGCGAATTGATCGCTTTCAAGGATTTGTCGACTGAGGAGAAAGATGTTTTGTGGGATGATTTACAGAGGAGTTTGGGGGTTTGAGTTGTATCTCTATGGATATTACCTGTTTATAGGTTTCTTGTTGTAGTTCAGCGAATCTGTAGTGTACTTTGTAATGACATGCAGTTGTAGCATCTGGCACGCCACTATATAGATAACCGGAATTCAACTCAGCTTCTCATTTCCCTATCTTCCTTCAATTTCCATATTCATCCATCTGTCATATATCATCACTGTCACCTGTAATATTGTCATCACTGAAGAACAGAATTTATGTAACAATGGCACCTCCCTCAAATTCCGTACCCAACGGTTCCCTTCTTCTCGAAGAACCACTGATTCGAGTAAGTGAAACTAAAGCTGACCGCAACAGTCCCACTGAATATTGTTGTAGACACCATACGAATTACTCAGAAGATCACATCGTACAGCCCAACGTCAAGTAGAGAAAGATTTCACAGCTGTTCAGGTAAGTGTACCTACTCAACGAGAATAATCCAGAATTGAACGTTTCAATAGACAACACTAACTACTATTCTCAAATCATTGAATTCGAATGATACGCCCGAAAATCGATTGACAGCTTGTAACAAGATTGATCAAGCTAACGAAAGAGTCAGAGGATTGAAACGTAAAGTCAGTATCCACTTTTTTCATCTCCACAATTAAGTTAAGCTAATACAAAATCATTAGCTTGATGATTTACAACCATCTGAGAATTCACCTTCACCTCTGAGAGCTCGATTGGATTACTTGTCTAAATTGAATAAGAGTGATGATGAGAATGGGGAAGATGTTGAAATGGTTTCTACGAGGTTAGTTTGGCTATTGTTTTTATGGATGTCTTGTGCTAATTTTGGTTGATTAGTGAGATCCCAGAGAGGGATGTTACTTTAGATAGATATATCACGGATTACCTTTTACGTACTGGACGTATGAATTCAGCTAAAGCTTTATCGTCTAAACAAGGATTAGATGTAAGTCTTCACTTTTTGTATCGACGTAGAGTGACATGCTGATTCTATTTGCGTTTAGCAACTGGTGGATATCAAGCTGTTCGCGGAACTCATCAAAATCGAACAAGCGCTCACTGAGAAACAATCTTGTACAGAAGCTTTAGCGTGGTGTGGTGAGAACAGAGGGACGTTGAAGAAGACCGGGGTGAGTTATAAAGGACTAGAGGCGACTGTCAAACGAGATGTTAATCATTTCAAACTAGAACAACTTGGAATTTACACTTCGTTTACAAGAGTTTATCGAACTTTGCCGTAAAAGAGATACGACTGGTGCTATCACTTATTCTCGAAAGAATCTAGCTGGTTGGGCAACTAGTCATATGGTCGAGCTACAGCAGGGATTGACGTTATTAGCATTTGGAGAAACGACAGGTGTAGCTTTGTACAGGGTGAGTGATTCCTCTGGTCATGAATGATGGGAACTAAAGTCATAATAGAAAATGTACGATCGAACAAGATGGCTAGCAGTTCGCGATCAATTCCGAGAAACTTTTCTCAATCTCTACGGATTACCCAGTCAATCGCTCCTAGCTCTATCGTTGTCTGCAGGCTTATCGTCATTGAGATTACCATCTTGTGTACACTACGATGATCCCCAACAAGAATCCCTAACAAACGGTCAAACCAACAGTTCACAACCCGTCGTACCACTCTTACCAGCCGCTCCGCCCCTTCATAACCTCGAAGCAGCACTGATAACACTCTCACCACCATCCGTGCATCATCATCTAACAGCTCCCATCGGCGGAGTCGAATCCTCGATCAACGAAGATTTACATTCACACCCGGAATTGATAGTCGGCAACATTGATTGTCCAACTTGTTCAGATCAACTTAAAATCTTGGCGAACGAAGTTCCACTTAGTCATCATACCAATTCAACTATCGTTTGTAGAATCAGTGGAGAGGTTATGGACAGTCAGAACGAACCCATGGCATTCCCTAACGGTTATGTCTATTCTTCAAAGGTATGCCCCTTCATCTTTGTTTTGGGTTTGATGTTGAGACTAACCTTTTTTCAGGCTTTGATCGAAATGGCTAAAAACAATTTCGACGTGGTTACTTGTCCAAGAACTAGGGAGAGTTGTTCATTCTCTAGATTGAGGAAGGTTTATATTTCATGATAAGGCTATTTTAACACGGGGGTTTCACGAATGATGACGATTGTATTTGAAGAGAGTTGTAATTCTAGATGTATCACTTGATTAAACATCTGATACTATGATATATTTGGAAACATTGTTCATCATCGTTATCATTCAAAAGTTTGTACAAACACTACTCCTCTTCACCAGCTAATACTATCATGTTGAAATTGATATCGCCACCAGCTCGCGCTATATATTTCTCTTGTACTATTTTGGCCGCATCCTAAAGAGATCAATATCAACTCCGTCTCCGATGTCAAGAGAGAGCACCGACTCACCTTGAGTAAATCGACACAAAGACCACGATCAAAAGGACCTTGACGTTCGCCATCCAATTCTACCACTCGTTTCTCACTACTCACCAAGCTTTAATTGCATTCATCAAAAGAAAAGAAAAGGACGTACCCCTTTTCGTTAACAGCTTCTATGAAAGCTATGAAATGTTCATCAACATTTAGATCCTCTGGAACCGTTGATTGTCCAATTTGAGCAGCGGCGGTATGGGCTGCACTAAAGAAATCCGCGTTATCAAGAAGTTTAGCTCTTTCAAGCGCTGTTCTACTGTCAGTCAATCTGATTAAAAATTGTTATTCATTAAAAGACCTTACGAGATAGGGGTAAAGTCTGAGCTTTGAATTTAAGTAACGGTGAATCAGGTTCTAAAGCATAAGGACCTTTCTCCGGTAAATTCAATAAAGCATGTAACAATCCAATAGATCCACAAGCATTAGGTATCTATCCCTTTCAATCAGTATCTCACTCATATCAGACATAAATGGGGGAAAACAACGAACAGTCTGTTTAATCCACCAAACACCTTCCCCCTCCCAATTACCCGCACCATCCTTCTCCTCCTCCACACGAGCTTTAGCCAGTTCCCCACGTAAAGGGAAGAGAAGAAGGACAGCTTTAACGGGTCTAGGGATGAAGGCTAGGAATTCCTCGTCTAGCGAGAATAGGTCTTGGAAGGATAAGGGGGAGTTTGGGAGTCCTAGAGGTTTGGACCACTTTGGAGTGGGAGTGGGTTTAGTTTTGAGTTTGGGCTTGAGGGGTGGGGTGTATTTACCTCGTTGAATACCTGTTCAGATTTAGTTGGTTTTCTGTTGACATTTACTTACATCAGGTGAAGCTTCTAATGGGACCCATTTAGATGGCATTGTATGTATATGTGTAGTAATGATTTAAGTGGTTAATGATCAGAGCGTAAGTCAGTTAACCTTCTGACGTAGATAATAGATAGTTCCTAGACTTGGTTCCTGATTTCTTTTTTGCCTTTAGAAGCAATTCCCCCAATTTGATAAAAGAACATACAAAATATTTAAATGGGGCAAGTACCAGCAGCACGCCATAACTGACCTAGCTTCCGCTAACAAATTAGCAGTAATTTCCATGCATAACATCACAGGTCAGAGCAGCATCAAGATCCGCTGGAAGTTCTTGGCTTACGATGAAAAAATTGAGCAAACATTATTGGTGGCATCATAGCGTCAAGATCACATCATCTCACCAATTGAAAAATCAGGTATTTCAGATACTTAAAAGTTGAACCCAGTCCCAGTCCTTGAGCATTCTTTGTCCCTGCGCTTCCCCCCTGACCCCCCCTGATTTTCTTACCGTTTTCAATAAGTTTTCTCGCGATCATGGCTCCATAAAGTATACCTTGAAAACAAATCGAAAAGCTTCTCCCACATACAAAGTACATACTTATAACTATATCAAGCTTGGCAATTTAGTTTTTATCTTCCTTCTTCCATCTCTTCTTTTACATAGTTTACTTTCAACGAAAGTAAAGAAATCGCTTCATCATGGTAAGTGAAGAAGTCAAGCTTTATCTCTACATAGATTTCCTTATCGACGACCCCAATACCGAACTCCAAAAACTGATCACACGACTTAGGTACAAGCAGAAGCAGTCACATACAACGGTGAAAAAAAGGCTAATCCCGATATCTCCAACATCGAGAAAGACGAGGTCGATCCTTTCACCGCATTAGCCATCGAGGAAACAGATCATGAAATCAAATTCCGTACGCTATCATGGCAAAAGGCAACGTTACTTTTATTCGGTGAATACGTTTGTTTAGCTATTCTGGCTTTGGCTTGGAGTTGGTCAGTCGTTGGTTGGGTTTGCGGGTTTTTCATTACTTTTGGGTATGTCTACTTGTTTGTTTGAGATAATAGGTTTACAATCTAATCCCACTCTTTCAGTCTTGGTATCTTAACTTGGTACACCAGTTATGTACTTTGGCAATTCTGTATGAAATACCCCCAAGCTAAAAACATTTGTGATATCGCAGCACTTTTGTTCCCAGGTGTTCCAAGAATTGCTTATGAAGCTACCGCTATCATGTTGTTACTTAACAACATCTTCCTTAGTGAGTGATCATGGGAATCGCATCAGTTTTGGTGTGGCTTTGACTAAACATATTCCTTTGACAGTCGGTTTCCACGTTTTCACCGGTGCCAAGAGTGAGTTCTATGTTCTATTTGCACTTGCTACATCCGTATTGGAACTGATTTCGACTAGTCTTCAATACCCTTAGTGACAGTTCAGTCTGCACAGTCGGTTTCCAAGCTATCACTGCTATTATTGGTAGTAAGTAAACTCAAGCATAACTCGTATCAAACACTCACCCTTCCCAGTCATCGTCTCATTACCAAGAACCCTCAACCATGTATCAATCATGTCAGTTGTATCAGCTATCTGCATGTTCATCGCCATAATCCTATCATTGGTTTACGTCGGTATCGAAGACGCACCACTCTACGGTTACGGTGGTAACTACCCAACCTTAGGTCCTGTTACCACTTCAATCGGTCTTCCAGGTTCAGGACCAGGTTTCGTCGATGGTTTGAACGCTGTGCTCAAGTAGGTTGTCCCCGTCTCCCACTATCCCACAGACGCTAATAAGCACGTAATTGCAGTATCACTTTCCTCTGGATCGGTCAAATCCTCTACCCATCTTTCATCGCTGAAATGAAAGAACCTAGAGATTTCCCCAAAGCTTTGGCAGCACTTACCATCCTCGAACTTATCTTGTTCACAATAGCAGCAGCTGTAGGATACAAATACATGGGACAATACTCCACCGCCCCCTCAATCGGATCACTCTCCCAAGCTTGGGCTCGTAAATCAGCCTTCGCTTTCGTTTTGGTACCAACTGTAGTCATCGGTGCTATCTACTCCAACGTCGCTTCTAAATTCGTTTTCCAGAGAATCTTGGGTAACACCAGACACGCTCATAGTCATTCATTCGTTGGATGGGGAACTTGGATCGGAATCGTCATCGTTATCTGGGCTATCGCTTTTGTTTTGGGTAACGTTATTCCAAGTATGGGTGATTTCTTGGGTATCATGTCAGCTGCGTTTGATTCTTTCTTCGGTACGTGAAGATTTTTGTTACTCACTCGTTGAATGATCTTGAATTGACGTGCTCCTGATTAGGTTTCATCTTCTGGGCTGTTGCTTATTTCCATCTTAACCGTGGGAAACTCTTCTCAACACCTTACTACACCACCATGACAGTTATCAACGTTATCATCTTCTTCCTTGGTTTGTTCATGCTTGGTCCAGGTCTCTACACCAGTGTTGATGCCATCGTCGCTGACTAGTAAGTTCAAGTCTTTTTCGTGTCAAGAGATTAGAGGTTAACACGATATTCTACTAGCGCTGGTTCAATTAGGAAACCTTTCACTTGCGCTACCAATTCTCTTTAGAGATACAGTGCATGTTCAGTCAGTTGCAGGGGTTCAGGGAGGGGAGGAAGATCGATCGTCAACCGATCTGTTCGTTTCTTATAGTTTTCATATTCGTTTCTTTACGTTCTATATAACTTTAGTTCTTGTTTTGATTAGATGCCATCAATCGTTATTGATCAGTTATAGTCAGTGTATGAGTGACAATTGCGTTCTCGCCACTCGGTTTCCCGGCAAGTGGAACCCATTCTTCAGTACGGTGACTGTGTACGGTCATTGACACTGACTGTAGCTTAATGACCTTTGTTAGTGGTATCGTAAGCACTGTTAGGTTGTTTTGCTTTCAATTCCCGAGGGACGAGGAGATGTTTCTTGGCCTCAGATTGCTTGGCCGAAGGCTCCAAGATCCAGATCTGACATGACCGATCTCCGGGGATTTATGCCACGTGGAAATTTTGGAAACCTTCTTGAGCACAGACGTAAGAATGCTGACACACATTGTTTTGATGGCGAAGAAGAAACCTAATCTCAATTGATCGTGGAATGCAGCGGTAGTCAAGTGCAGACGATAGTGAGAAGTGATATATTCAATTTTCATCTCAAATAAATTATAAAAAAGTCATATGAATACAATAGTCTAAATCATCTACTACTACAACCAAAATTCCTCGCGCACTGCATTGGAAAAAAATCTAACCCTAAGGGCCCATCAATCGTTAAAAACATCGTAAATCGTTGAGAACCAGAATTATTGATTTAGAATTCGTGTAATTCGTCGAGTACGATCCAAGCACCACCGTCGATGACACTAGTGAATTTTTTAACCGATTTATAAGGTTCTTCTTCGATTTCATCGGAGATTCTTTTCGATCTCGACATGGATAGAGTGGAGAGGGTATCAACCTTTGGTCGTGGAGTGTCACGACGTTTTAATTGGGGTCTGGTTGGTTTGGTGACTGGTGAAGAAGGTGGTGGAGGTGGTGGTAACATTGAAGTGGTTGATGATTTTGGTTTGGGTGCGTAATGAGTTAATGATGGTGGGAGAGAAAGAATTGGTGGTGATTCTAATGGAGAACCTGATAATGACGATACTGGGGTAGATGGCATTACAGGTGATGAAGTGGAGGAATTCGAGCAAGATGAAGACCTTCGTAAAGAGAGTTGAGGGGTGGAGGTGGATGTGGAGGTGGAGGTTTGGTTTTCAATCGACTTGTTGGATGAGGTTGATGAAGTCGATGAGGTTCTTTTTAAGAGTGATGGGGGTACTGGTGAGACCAATGATGGTCTGTGGAAATGAAGAGGTTGAGTGAAGTATGAACCTTGGTTGTAACTCGATGATCTCTGGTGAGAGATGGTGTGAACGTGAGGGAAAGGTGTGGATGGTCGAGTAAGAGCCATTGTAGCAAGAGTTAGTTATTAAGAGTTAATTAAAAGTTGTTTGAGTTCGTTGTTGTTATTGAAGTTAAAGTATTAACTTGATTGTTTTGTTTGTGTTGTTGTTGAAGATGAGAAGAAGATAAAATAAAAACGACAGCACCCCCCTATGTATATATACGTCGTCGACCGATGTCCTCGACTCAACCATCGGTGGACTAAAAAGTCAAATGCCCAGAGCCGGGGACGTGGTGTGAGTAAGCCGAGTTGGTAACCTTTCCATGATAACGTGCGAACGGGGGGCAGATTCCGTAAGCCCAACATGGCACCTCCACGTCAACGCATGGCGTCCGAGGGATTCGTACCCATATTCAGATCTCGATGCCGCAAACGATTACTGTATCTTTTCAATGCAAGGCTCCGAGTTCTGTTTGTTTTCAACGCTAGCTTTAGATGCTGATTCAGCAGCTTGGTCAGCTTTTCGCCTTGGATTTCTCAGCATTAGGTGATGGTGTTGATATACTTATTCAGCTCATTGTTGGATAGCACGTCTTTGACTTTGATCTTTGATTGACATCTACATGCATACAATTATTCACGCATCCATGCATGTTGTTTGCTGAATCGTCGACGTCGCCATGATAATGATAAGAATCCATCATTGTTTCATTGTCTTCTGAAATGACGGCCGGCCGTATGACCTTCACATCCCCGTTATCGTCTTCGTTTTTAATCTTAAACGTACTATAGACAGATCTCACGATCCCATGCATGCATCTCACGATCAATTATAGTCTGAGTCCACACGCAAACCCCGTCTCTTACGATTTTACGGCCTTGGGACTCTGCATGGGAAACATTGGAATGTCCGTTTAATTATCTTTACAGTGACCGCTCCCCGCTATCATCTCGCTTCCCAAATTATTTAGTCTATTTTACACGTGTAATTCTTCAAATTCACGAAAGCGAGAGATGATTTGCATGCATGGTTTGTATCATGTTGTTTTTCAATCCAGTGCTTAATTAATAAAAGCTCCACAAAGCGTAGTCTCAAGAGGCGTTCTTAGACAATATGTTCATAATCTTAAAACGAGAAAACAAAGAAACATTACTTGGTATATCCGTTAAACCGCGGTTTTGCATTTGTTCAAGACTCCAGTCTTAAGTTTGACTATGTCAGACTTAGTCGAATCTTGATTTTACGTTAAACAAGTTAAAAAACATATGTTTGTTGGTATATCTGAATGGAGAGATCAACAACAAAAGAGACACGAAAACTTGTATGCACTTGGCTCGATCTATCAGACCAGACAAGACGGGATGCTATGCATAAGTCGCAGTTAGTGCTGTGAAAATCAAAGTATAGGCAGCTACGCCAAGCGGCCAAGTTCACAACATGTGAAAGGGAAAGGGTCTAACTTGTACCAAGACACCCAAGAAGAAACCTTAGGTCACGTCCAGGCTGAGCCAGGCGCGCTTGCTTTTTCTTTTTTCTTTCTCGTGAAAATCTCCAACATGCATATATGGCTAAATGGCGTTTTTCCATTTTTCCTCTTTTGATTTCTTACAACAAACTCGTGAAATAAAACGTTTCTTTGTCCTTTCATTCTTTTTATTCAACATTCTTTTACAGTGATAACAGTATAGAGCTGGTTCTCTTACTATTTATAAATAACTTACTTATACACTACCTTTACAACGACGACGATAACGACGATCTTTATCTGAAACAACGCTAAATTTACAATAATAGAACAAAGGAGTTTGAAAGGATAACAAGGATTGATTGCTGATATTACAATCTACATCACTATCTTGGTCAACATTCATACAACATACATGGAGAAAAGCATAGATTCGATATAAGTACAACAGAACGTAACGCCATATCAACAATGTTGGCGATACCATTCGCGCTTTTACCGTTTTTGTCAACCACGTTCGCTCTTTCGTCATGGTACACATCACCAGGAGGAACACCAGCTGGATCAGTCAGTGGCGATAAAGTCAGAGGTGTTAATTTAGGAGGATGGTTTATTTTGGTAAATAGACAAACCATCAGTTATTGGAATATGGACTGATCGTTTTATCAAAGGAAAATTGGATGATGCCTGATTTCTTCGGTGAATCCCCTTTAGATCAGTATACTGTTAACGATGAGGTGAGATTTCTCCCCTTTATCAGTCGCAGAGCCCTGTATTTATTCGTTTTAGTGGACTTATTGTTCTATTCTGGGTAAAACGGAATGTTTGTCTCGACTGCAAACTCATTGGAATACTTATGTTACTGAGGACGATTTCAAACGATTCTCAGACTAGTGCGTCAAAGACCTTAACACAGTGGAAAGAGAGTGAGACTGAACTAACTCCTTTGTTTAGTTCTATGAACACAGTTCGTATACCAATGGGATACTGGGCTTGGACGGATATAGAAAATTTCGAACCCTACATTCAAGGACAATTGCCATATCTCGAGAAAGCTTTGGTTTGGGCTAACAATTATGGTTTGGATGTTATGATGGATCTTCATGGTTTACCAGGTGGACAGAACGGTCAAGATAATCAAGGTTACAAGGGTCCCGTTGAATTTCAATATAACTCGACTAATTTGGATAGGGCTATGGAAGCTTTGGCGAACATGACTAAATACGTTACACAGGATAAATTCAATGGTGTCGTTAAAGCGTAGGTTGAATTCGTATTCGTTTTATTGCTGTTCTTTGACTGATGACTTTGGGTGACGAATAGTATCGAATTAACTAACGAACCGTATATCCTCGAAACTTTCTCTAACGGAATGTCTTTCGATACACTGGCAGATTTCTATGTTAAAGGTTACGCAGCAGTTAGAGCTTCTGAACATATCATCTCTGGTGGTCACGAGGTCATGGTTGTTATTCATGACGCTTTCCAACCTTTGGCTAATTGGAATTACTTCTGGTCCCAACCATCTTTAGGATTGAATTGGACGAATTACGCTTTAGACACTCGTAGGTTCCCATCATCGTTTCGATGAAACTAATCAATCAAAAGATATTTATGACGCATTCAATGGTGCCGCCTCAAAGACCAATCAAGAACATTTAGATTCAATCTGTTATCAAGCTTCACTCATCGCTGCAGCCCAAAAACAATTCCCAGTTATCGTAGGAGAATTCTCTCTGTAAGTCAATTGCTTGGGGAACCAGAATCTGACTCGTGCAGTGGAACGCAAACTTATTGTGTCGATTATAAATCCTGTATTGGATCTGTAAGTGGTCATTCTGGTGTGGAACTGATTGAGGTAGACTCTAGATGCAATGATGGTAAACGTTACATCGTATGATGCCGCACTTTTTTTAAGACAATTTTGGGAAGTTCAAGCGGACGTCTACGAACTTGGAGCAGGATGGATTTTCTGGTCCCACTCGAATCAATAGTAGGTAGTCTAAATCCAGACTTCGAAACTAAACTAACATGAAAACCAGTGCGGCAACTTGGAGTTGGACACAATCAGCCGCTCAAAATTGGATACCCACAGATCCGACTGAAAGGATATATCCCTTCTATTCCAACAACACTTCGTATTGTCTCGGAACTTGGGATCCAATAGACGGCGATCAAAATCTACCGTCTTTCAAAAATTACGCCAACAACATTTCGAATATTGATATTTCGAATGTCTACCCTAAAAATTATTCGTTGGCTGCCAACAGTACTTCCTCGACCACCAACACTTCTACTAAGAGCGCTGTTTCATCGACTACTTCGTCGAGTAGTACTCCATCTGCTTCGACTTCTAAAGCTAGTTCTGCGAGGCGGAGGATGAGTTTGGGCTTGGGGATTGGATCTGGAGCTGGGATCTTGTTATTGACGACGTTGTGCATGTTATAGATATAGATGGGAATTCACGACCTACATGCGATGGACAATGATATGGACAGTGAGGAAGTGATTATGCTATAGATAGATAACATATATACATACAGTGGCTGTAAAGCTATAGCAAATGAAATGTTTCAACTCCAGTGCTTATGTAATCAACACCATCCGGTTATGACGGTTGACTCAACCATCAAATTTCCATCTCTATCAAATCACTTTTACAATTCAATAAGAAAAGAAGATAAAGAAGAATGGGTGTCAAAGGCCTATGGTCGCTACTCAATCCAGTAGCTCGTCCAGTTCAGTGAGTAGAGATAAAGATTTAAGAAGATTAGCCATGATATTAACACCTCACGACAGATTGGAGAGTATGGAAGGGAAGCGATTGGCCATTGACAGTTCCATTTGGCTTTATCAATTTCAAGCTACAATGAGAGATAAGGATGGTAGAGTTCTTGTCAATGCTCATGTACTAGGTAAGTCTCATCCCAACTCAATTACTCTCTCTACACCTGCTTATGTGAGATGAATGATAGGTTTTTTACGGAGAATCAATAAACTTTTATTTCATGGTATCAAACCAGTGTTTGTTTTTGATGGTGGTGCACCCGCTTTAAAAAGGAATACTATCGTCAGTGGACTTATCTTTGGAGATGCGTTTTGTGCTGACTTAACAATAGGCCGAACGTAAACGAAGGAAAGCAGGAGCAGCAGCGAATCATGCGAAGATGGCTGAAAAATTGTTTGCTGCTCAAATGCGGCGTGAGGCTGTGAAAGCTGCTCAAGCGTATGTGACAATTATAATTGTATGGAAGACTAATGAATCAGTACAAAAGAACAACAAGCTATAAGGGCCGCTGCGAGATATGATGAAGATGCTGGTGAAATGATTTCAGAGAATGCGACTTATCTAGAAGATCTCGAAGGTAGACCTGGACCCTCTCGATCTAGTCCTAGACCCAACCCTGGACCTCGACTAGCTACTCCACCCCCAGAAACTGAAAGTCAAAGGAAGAAAAAGGATTTTAAGAATCATGATCCATATCGATTACCCCAGGTTACTATTCCCACTACATCGACTGATGAACGACCGGATGCTCGACTAGCGACTGAAGAGGAATTGAAACAGTTCATCGATGAAATGAAACCCGAAGATGTTGATGTTGAATCACCAGAATTTAGAGCACTACCCACAGAAGTTCAATATGAAATCATTGGTGATCTACGTGTCAAATCTCGTCAACAATCGCATAAACGTCTCACGGATATGTTGAGAGCTGCACCGACAGCTTTAGATTTTTCAATGGCTCAAATAAAAAATCTCTCACAGAGAAATCATCTCACTCAACAGTTACTTACTGTCACTGATATGGTTGGGAAAGCTCATTTGACTATTCCGGTTAGGATCGCTGCTGAAAGGAATAGAGAATATGTTTTGGTTAAACGGGGTGAGGATCAGGGTGGGGGTTGGGCTTTGGGGATTCGAGAGGGGACAAAGGAGAAACCGATTATTGTGGATGATGAACCGAAGAACGAAGAAGGTGACGATGACGATGATAGTAATGGTGATTATAATACTTCAGATTCAGACATAGAAGAAGTCAAGTAGGTTCTATCATTGTACGCAACTAACACTAGACCACCTGTCGATGCCCAACTTCGTGAACAAAGAAGGAGAGAGATATTAGAAGCCATCGCATCTCGTTACGCACCCAAAAAATCTAAAAACAATCTAGACATCATCAAACCGTTTGGTAAACCACGAGCACCAAACGAGAAACCACTCTTTGATCCAGTGGAGGAATTGACGAATTCAACAGAAGTGACGAAAAACGATGAAGCGTTAGCGTTGGCTCTTCAACAAGAAGAAATCGGTTCGGACGAAATTGAACCTGATGCTGAGTTGGCTTTGGCTTTAGCTTTATCTAGGAACAAGAATGGATTCGGTGGTGGTGATCAGTCTGACGCTGAATCCGACCTAAAATCTGAATCAGATTCAGACGGATCTATGGAAGAAGTGTCTTTGGTTCCCTCTGAGCGGACCACTCCTCAACCTGAAGTACTCTCTGATGAGTCGGACGATTTCGAGGAGATTACGGATTTCAGTCAATCCGCTTCTGTCACAAAGGGTTCAGAAAGCTTGAATGAACTTGATAAGTTGTTGGTGGAGCAGGAGGATTTACCTGTATCAGATAGTTTCGGTGCTAATGATTCATCGTCAAATCGAATTGTAGAACCGGTGGAAAGAGTCTTGACATCGCCAAGGGAAAATCGTTCAGACAAAACAACCTCAGTTTCTGAGAGGAAATCAACTGCGGTTCTCGATAAACCAGATCCAAGAATCTTGGCTTCACCTTCATCCCCGATCCCTAGTTCAAAAGCTCGGGTCGTCGAAGTACCTCCAGCAGTGGTTACATCGTCAAATATGAGTCAGTCGACAACTTCTACTCCAGAAATCCGATCTATCCCTCCACCCGTTGCTTCCACCTCAAAAACTCCTGCTGTCGTACCCATCATAGCGCCAACTCCTATCAGACCCTTGCGACAAAACAGCACCGTCACTCGTCCATCTCCATTATCTCGAAATTCCTTATCTGCATCGCAGTTACCCTTCTCCCCCGAACCTGTGGCAGAACCCATAGACGTTGACGAGGTCGAAGACGAACCCAGCATCCACGAGACATCGCCAGAACCTACTGTCGAAACTGATATCGAATCAGACAAGGAAGACGATGCAGATTCAATAGAATGGTCTCGATCACCTTCTCCGAATAGAACTCGACCGCCTTTACAAACAGAAGACTCTGCAGCGAGTATACCTTCCGATGTTGATCTGGATGAAAACGATGGGACGATGGAAGCTGAGGACATGGTTGCTGAAGAGGACGATTATGCTCGTTTTATGGCTTCGATCAAGAATCGTGATCTGAACGAGGTCAGGACTGAGATCGACGATGAGATTAGAGTTTTGCATTCTCAAGCTAAGGTCTCTTTGAGGGATTCTGATGAGATCACTCAAGCTATGGTATCACAAATTCAGGTATGTGAGGGGTAATGATGTTTAGTTTCAATCGCTAATTCTGAACAGACACTACTTCGTCATTTCGGTATACCCTACATAACAGCACCAATGGAAGCTGAAGCCCAATGCGCGAAACTAGCAGAATTAAACCTAGTCGATGGAATAATAACAGACGATTCTGACGTGTTCCTATTCGGCGGTAAACAATGTTTCAAGAACATCTTCAACGACGCCAAATACGCTGAATGTTTCCTATCAACTGATTTAGATAGAGAACTGTCTCTTACTAGAGATAGATTGATCAGTTTGGCTTATCTGCTGGGAAGCGATTATACGATTGGGTTACCTGGTGTTGGACCTGTGGTGGCTATGGAACTCATGGCTAATTTCCCTGGGGAGAATGGGTTGGAGAGGTTCAAGGATTGGTGGATCAAGGTTCAGAGGGGTTTGGATAGTCCACAAGAGAGTGATACGAAATGGAAAAAGAGCTTTGTGAGTGTTTCATGGGGTGGAGGTTTGTTGCTGGTTGTTAACGACGAGGACAGAAAAAACGGTATGGTACTACTATCTACTTATCTGGTGATTGGCCAAATTTCCAGGTTGTGAGTAATGATTGAGAGTTGCGTTTAACGTGCTTTAGAGAGAGGCATACAAGTATCCAGAAACGGACGAATCTGAGGAACCATTTCATTGGGGATTCCCAAAACTTTCAGCTCTGAGAACGTAAGTCTGTTGTGACACACCAAAAACTAAAGCAGTCAAACAGATTTCTTCACGAAGAACTCTCATGGTCAATATCCAAAGTTGACGATGAACTCACACCGATCGTGCAAAGGATCGCCAGACGTGGTAAAGTAGGAGCGTTAAATGTCCAGTCGACCCTCGATCCATTTTTCGATACCTCAATCTCGAGTGGGAATTATGCACCTCGACGAAGGACTACTGCGAACGTCTCGAAGAGGTTGATGGCGGTTATCAAACAGTATAGGGAGGCTGAGGCTTTGGTTGCTGGAGGTGAGGTTGGGGTTGGGGTTGAATGGGGAGAGATGATGGTTGGTTTGGATGAGGAGGATCCGAAGGGGAGGGGAACGGGGAAGAGGAGATTGACGGTTAGTTCTAATGGTGATAGTGTTGAGGAACCTAAGAAGAAACGGGTTTCGAGGAAGGTTTCCAAAAGTCGATCAGTGGCTGATGGCGATGATGATGATGATAAGGTTTCAGTCTCATCTGCTGCTAGTTCCAGAGGACGTGGTAGAGGGAGAGGTAGGAGTAGAGGCGGAAGCAGAGGAGGAGCTGTGTAACAAATAGAGACATTTTTGTATCTACTATAGCAACTTGACCACAAAACAGAAAATGTATCCATTGATATAAATGCATCTCGTACAATGTTGTCCAAACCCTTCCAACCACACTTTACTCGGCGTCGTCCTCGCTCTCAGCTCTAGCGGCGTTATGACCACCTAATTCTTTCACCAATCCACCGTATGGATATGATCTAGCAGCAACGGGTCTTTCAGGTTTGGTTTGAGATAAGAAATAACCGAATGCACCGATTAGACTGAATGCTCCGAGTAACTGTTTTTCCATCTCGTCAACACACAGAATAAGACAGCGGAGGGTGGGAGGGACGGACTTACTTGAAGTAAAGCTGAACTTCCTGGGATCTTGTGTACGTCTGGTCCCCACATACCAAGGACGTCTTCTTCTTCGTGCATCTACGTTGTTTTCGGTTTCGTCAGTTTCTTGGCTGTTTACAGGAAGGAGTGATGGGAGACTCACCACTTCACCGAAATTCTTTCTCTCTTGTCTATCCCACCATCCGAAGGGTTCTCGTTTTTGTAGAGAGACATAGGGTAGTTGTGGATATCCGTCGACTATGATTTAGAGGGTCAGTTTGGGCTCAATGGTTGTCATGATAGGAGCAGAAGTTTCGTTCCATCATGATACCACACTGGTACTCACGCTGGGGATCAATATCTTTAGGTGTTAAACTTGGAAGTGAAACTTCTGTGGATTCTGTGACTGGAGAGACTGGGATTTGAGTTGATGCTAATCTCCGTAGGATTGGTTGGGATAAGGTTGAAGTTGAAGATGATTGACTCTTTATTAAGAGTGATAGTGAGGTTGTACTTCTTGTTATTGACGATCTTAACATTGTGTTGAGTATGATAAGATGAGTCAATTAGTGAGGATGTTAATGGTCAATCTTAACATCACCAAATAAGATAGACGTTAATAGGAAGCAACAGATCGGTATTACGGAGTTTCAATTCATGTGGCATATTCCATTCCTTTATTTTGGCCACTATGCATTTAACAACAACAACCTTTAAGTGTAGATTTCAATTTCAGCTTTAACTCACAAGACATTTTTCAAAATGTCTATGAGATTCTGTAGGTCCCTCGATACCTCTCCTCTTGGTAACCTGCTAACATCACCATAGCCTCCATGAATCCGGGCTTCAAGCCTAAACCCAAAAAACCTGGAGTTCGGAATACGTCTGTCCCTGTTAAACCCAATGCAGGCGTCAGCCCTAGTGTCAAGATGCCTCCTCCAAAGGTCATTCCATCGACTGCTCCAGCAGCTACGACAACCGTTGACGCAACTCCATCCAAGTCAACACCGACACCAACACTGACACCGACACCGATTGTAGCCCCGGTTTCAGCATCTGCTCCTGCACCAGTACGGAGTTCTGTACCACCTGTGACGCAGACACAATCTGTGATCCCAACTGTTATCGCTTCCCCGCAAAAAGCTCAATCTATTCCTCCATCGATATCCGCTACACCAGAAATGTCTCGCGCTAGTGTACCTCCCTCACCTCGTTCGAGTCGAGCACCAAGTGTTCAACCTACGACTCAACCTAAATCTCGAGGTCTTCCACCTTTAGTAGCAGCTGCTGCAGCTGCAGCGTCAGCGTCAGCTTCACGTCTCAGTATTCCACCTACCGTTTCATCTCGTCAATCCGGTCTTCCACCTACCATCTCAAGTTCAGGTGTTCCACCTGCGATAGCCACCGTCAATGCAGAAGCTGGACCTTCCAGATTGAAATCCCCTCCCCCATCCGTTAACACTCTAGCCGCTGCTCTTGTCTCTTCGATATCACCTATACCTGGATCAACTCCTGTACCGAAACCAATTCGACGAGGTAGAGGACGACCTAAAGGGTCTAAAAAGCGGGTTGGTGGTGATGAAGAAGACGAGGATGACGATGATGAAGTAAGGGAACGATCGCAATCCCAACCATCGAAGGGAAAGAAAGTTAAAAGAACAAAAAAAGTCGTCGAGGATGATGATGATGATGAGAATCTACAAAGTTCTGAAAACGCACCTAAACGTGGTAAGAGAGGTGCACCGAAGGACAACAGACCTGATCCAAAACGACGAAGATTTTTGACAAATTCAAATCCAGAACTTGACGATAAACAACCTGAAGAGATGGTTGGTGCCGAAGTTGATCCTAAAACAATGACGATAGGTGAACTGGCTACCTCGTTACTTTCAGAAGGTCGAGTATCAGCTAGAACATTACGTTTACATCAATTCAAGAAAGAGGAGGAAGCTAGGAAAAGGGAAGAGCGGGCTACGATTCTACAGAATTTATGGAAAAGGAAACAAGTGATTCGAAGGAAATTGCGTGCTGCTCATAACGCTGAGAGGGCTCAACGGAGGATTGATGAAGGTGATGATAATGTTTCTGTGGATAGTGCAGATTCGGAGGAGACTTATGAGATGGACCCGGATAGGATTACACCACCCGCTTCACCTGATAGAAGAGGAAATAGACATCATCGTCAGTTAGAGGATGATCCCAATGACGACCAACAACGTGATCCAATGGATAACGGTGAACCAGAGGACTTTCCGGATTTACCGTTGTTTGAACCAGCTAATGAAGAGGAGGAAGATGAATTACGAAGATTGGCAGCTGCAGTTGCACCGAACGAAGATGATAATGAGAATGGAAACGAAAATGGAAACGTAAATAACGACAATAACGAGGAAGAGGATGATGATCCAAGATTCGCCGGGTTATCTTCATTACGTTTCGATCAACCCAACGACGAGGATAATTTACAACTCGATGAAAACGGTAATTTAATCACTGTTGAACCTGATATTGAAAGGTTCAGAGAACAAAGGGAATTACAAAGACAGAGGATCATGGATGGTGAAGATGGCAGGGTGGTGGAAGTTATCGATTCAGCTACCACGTTTATCAATACGAACAGTTTCGCTAAGTATTCAAGAGGCGAGAAATGGTCTGATGACGAAACCGCTTTCTTCTATGTGGTGAGTGAAAATCCGTCTGATTATATACTGTCTCGCTGATTGATTGTATCTTTCTAGGTGCTGGGTGAAGTCGGTGAAAATTATACTCTGATGAAAGCTTATTTTCCCGGCCGAACGGTTAAACAACTAAAACGAAAAGGTGTACGTGAGAACCAAGTGAATTCGGAGGGTGTAACAGCTGCTATCTTCCGTAGGAAACCGATTGGTAAGTGAACTCTTCGTTGACAAGCTGACACACTTATAGATAAAAAATATTTGGTCAAAGCAGCTGGTTACGATATTGAACGTCCTTTCGATAGAGAATTGGCTTTGATGGATGAAGCGAAGAAAGATGCGGAGATTGCTAAAGCTATCACTAATGGGACAGCGGTTTTTGATGAGGACGGAAGACCTTCGGTTCCTGTCGCTGCTGACGTTGCTGAGAATGAGATGAATAATGATCAGGTGTAATCTGTATACATTAGGGTTGTATCGTAAATCGTAATAACTTAAAGTGTTTGTATGAATCTTAGACACTAATATGCCAACCACATCTCAGGTGTCAAGACTATATCCCAAATCTTCATCAGAGACAATTGACTAAATCAATATTGGAAGACTTACTATCCTGCATTGCCCTCCAAGTAGCTAAAGAAGTTTGGATCTGCCATCGATCCATCTCACCAACTTCATCCCTACGCAATAACATCTTTTGATCGTCCCAATCGTAATCTTGAACAACGCTATCAAGCCGAATCTCGTTCTGATGGAATGTACTATAAACATGTGATCTGATCGGTGAACGTAACATATCTTTTACGGTTGGTGGTCGGAACGTCAAAAGAGGTGAATATGCCATCTACGTCGTGTTAGCATAAGTCGGGTCACATTCCTTACTGTGCAGAACACCACCTGTGGCACGTCAGCTTTGCGATTGCGGAAATAATTGAGTTTTGAGATGATACGTACCATATTAACTATTTCTGTTTCACCTCGTTCTTTTTCTAGATGATCACCGAATGCTCTGCATTGTGAGAATACACTCAAGAGAGTGACGAGTACAGCACGAGACGCTTTAGATCTCAATAACCCAACGAAATTCTGTTTTTGTCACATCAGCATATTTTCATATCTCTCAACAATGAGACTCACCATGACAACAATACCGTCATGAACCATGATTTCACTCAGATCATTCCAAAATTCAAAAGTAAACAATTCAGACGGTATCGTACCCCCACTAAAACAATCTTGAATCACATAACTCCATTTCGATAAAGTTTCATCTGATCTGTGTGATTCCGACATCTGTCTTACGAAGACGGCTCCATCAAGAGCGTTCGTACTTTCAATCGGTGTGGTGCTCAAGCCAAAATAATCGAATGCTGCTTGAGTGACTGCTGGGTCGATTTCTGGGTGTCAGATCGTGGCTAGGTTTGGACGAACCTATTATATCGACTGATAGACCTCTTTTAGAGAATGCCCCTGCAGCTATCCCTACACCTAGACCACTGTTATCAGTTATGAAATGGAAGAATGACTTACATTATAAGAGCCCTTTCCGTTTCTTGAGACTCCAAAACATCCTGATCAGGAATCTCGACAACTAAATCAATAGGATTATTCCTATGGGCTAACAATGCAACCTCTTGCAAAGGGAAAGTAGCGAATATCCTGTACTCAATTCAGTCTAATCCTAACAGAAACAACACTCACGAATCACCCAATTCAACTTTCCCACCATTACTCCTTATCCACCGACCACCTAAAATAGAATGATCACATCTCAAAAATCTATATCCATCCCGCAAATTTTCACCAACTACGATCTGACCTGTCAAACTTCTTGTTGAATTGAGGATACGTAAATTACCGTTTGCTGTGAGATACGGTGGAAGAGGGTTTAAGAAGATTTGTTGACGTAGTGATAAGATTATCAACGGGATTCTGAATAATAGGAGGATCGAGGAAGATTTGTTTGGAAGGTGTTGTAGCAAGTTTTGGAGTTTCTTCTTTTTGATTTGGGAATACCAGGGGGTGTTTGAGGTCGAGGTTCGAACGAGTAGTGTCAATAGTGTCATTACAAGCGATATCGATAAAATCTGTATATTAGTCTGTGACTCTTTGGGAGCGGACGTACAAATTTCTCTGGGTTCCAAGCAATCACAAATTTTCTCATCCATCTCTCCAAAAGAAATATGGAAACTGAATATCCCGCTGATCTCATCAGGATAGAGACGATGTTCTTTATACCATCATTAGGCGATTCGACCGTAGACAGAGGTGAAATGTGATCCTAAACGTCAGCAGAAGTCATGCTGATCAGACACACAAAACACAACAAGCAAAAAACCGTTCCTCCTCCAACAACACCAAGTCCAAGTATGAATCTTGAAGCTAAAGCACCTAACTCTGGTCCAAAAACCATTCCAGCCTTGCTTCCAATAATTCTACCGCCCACTGCAGATATGTCACCAGCCAGCGCTACGATCGATAAACATGTTCTAGCAGATATTACTGATTTCGGTGAACCTCGATTCGTTCTTGACCAGTATACCCAGGTGGGAATCAGAGTGAATACTGTGAACAACCCATAGTCGTGTATTTCTAACGGGAGGGTGTTGTATAGCGGTGTTAGAAGTGAGAATTGTAGTGATAGAAGAAGAGAGATTGGGATGGTGAGTAAAGCTGGAAAGAGATCTGAGGGTGTCAGACGATACTTAGAACGAAGTTCTTAAGATGAATTACTTACATAACGTTCCCAGTCGGATTGAGATGATTTTCCATTGTACAGACGACCTTCCGACCTCCCCAGGATGTTTTTGTTTCTTCGATGAGTGTTTCTTACTTTTGACCTTCTTCAATTTGATGGGACTCCGTAGACTATCATCATCAGAGTCAATTCTATCCTTTTCATTCTCATTGTCCAGTTGGGTGTCGATTGAGCGATCAGGATCAATTGTCGACACAGCTTCAAAATCGCCTTCTGATCGGGGAGATACTGGAGTTGATACGATTGAAGAATCGAAAGATTTTGAGCTCGACGGAGTTGTCATTTTTACTTAACGATTGTCACAAGATTGATTTCTGTCAATCGATCACGACGGGTTGACCCATTGTGAATACAAAGGAGTTTTCGCTACTGTTTTCCAAAGGGATTAGCTTGCCTTTAAAGCTGATATCAGCTTATTTCGAGGCTGTAAAAATGATTGTAAAGGTCAAAAATGCTTCGAAGATAACATTTACCCCAGTTAGTTAAGGTGTTGCTCAATGTGGGGTAAACTCTCGTTAATTCAGACTTATTTCACAATTCTTCTCTCCTTCCTCAGACGTATAATTGTAAGCTTACAAAGATCCTTCATCCTGGATAACATCTCAATTCCAAGAGGAATCGACTAAATGATCATCACTATTTTGACAATTTGATAGACTGAAATCTTCTCAACGCAAAGCCAACGGTCAGAAGTATGACTCGATGCCCTTTTCTTTGACCTCAACCCATGTATGTTCTTGAACAACATTATCAATGGCTTACAAAAACTCAAGGAGACCATGATTCCTCATCAAATCAACACTTGTTCGTGTGTCATCTCTGAGAAACTAAGATGCGGAACAATGAAAGAAAAAAAGAGCAAAAAAATAGAAGAGGACGAGATTCGAACTCGCGCCCGCGAACGGAGGAGATAATTGAGAATTAAGCAATTCTAATCTACCGGTATAACCACTCACCCACCCCTTCAGGTTCATGTTTGAGTTAAAGCTATTTGTGTTATTATCTCAACGGGACTCTGTTGGACTGCTCGGTTGACGTCGGTTGTGTTGAAATATACAGTATCTCCTCCTCACTATCTGAATCTCTCGAATGTTTTTTATTTCTATCATTCTAGAAAATTATGTTTAGGTCCGATTTGGGGAAAGACTAAATGTATCTTGACACTCTGTCAGAAAAGACGAAATGGATGGTGACACTTTATCAAATTCCTTCCCAGGCGATCAATCTGTCCCGCGTAAAATGCTTCAATCTTTTCTGCCTTGGCTCTCATGCTTATCAATAAGATCACACCAGTGGCCGTTTCACAAGTGACTGATCAGTTGACGCTTGGACAAAAGATCTGTCAGAAAGGTGGAGTTGATTTGGCGACAACGATCAAATTAGGAGGATCATTGCGGAATTGATCGATTAGCTTGGTTGCTAAGGGGTCAGCCATATTGATGGTGAGACATCTGGTGGTCAAGAGCAACAGACGACATCACTTGGTTTCTCTCTTCATCATCGTCAAAACTGTCTCGTAGAGGTGAGATTTCATTCCGTTATCACAACTTATCAACAGAAATATACCACATTCCAATACTGAAAAATGCCACCAAAAACTGAGAACAACGGATCTTGGACTGATGAGGACACTGTAAGTGTCATATCAATCAATTGATCTGTCAAACCATTCAATGATTAACAAAGTAGAACACTCTCATCCGATCAATCGTTTCTAAAGTTCTTCAAAGTAGACCAGACTTATACGCTATCCCAGAACTAGAACATGTTTCGGGTAATGGTGGTGACAAGATCAACAAAAAGATTCGACAAATCCTTGAAAAACTCACTGAAAGTTACGGCTTAGCGGGTGTCGTTAAAGAGGAGATTTCTAAGACTGGAAGAGCTCGAGGAGGGAAGAGTGAAAGTGCTAGTCCTAGTAAGAAAAGACGTATTTCGAAAAGTGAGATTAAGAGTGATTCTGAGGAATAGGGTAGTTTCGTTGAAATCGTCTTTATATCTGATGACGAGATGAATTTTTGAATCTCGATTTACGTTGCCGTTTTTTCTTTGCAGAACAACTTCTTTCATAGCACCAATCCAAAGTACAATCCCACCAATAGATCGTATTTTCACCTAAATCTCATCCTTGATCTTTTGCTTCTTCAATGAACCACCATTTTCGTCCTCCCTTTTAACTTTCTTTGGAGTTCCACGACTACCTTTCATCTTGTCGACCTCTTCAGCAATGATATGTTCAGCACCATAGGTCTTAGCGAATTGTTTCAACATGGATTGCATCTTGTTGTTGATTCTACTTCCACCATTATGAGAGACACATTGAAGAGTTGGTGTAGAATAGATTTCTGGTCTGTGTTGTAAAATGATTCCGATCATGGCTCGAAGTAGTTCTGTCTAAATCTCTTCGTTAGAGTTCGGCTGTGTATAGCATAATAGTTGACTTACTGTAGTCTCATCTCTCCATGGTTGGTTGGTTGCATCTTCTTTTGAAGACATTTTTCTGAGGTTTTGATGCTTTGGATGAGAGAGAGAGATGTAATTCATTGACGATGACTTCAGATGATAACCATAGCAAATCTCGGGAGCAAAGGAGGTTTCGCTGAAGAAATCACCATATTGATTGATACCGACCGTTGCTAGGAAATGAGTAGGGGATGATGCTGTTCCATACTCTTGAACTTTCATCATAAAACCTTTCAAACCAGACAACTAAACAGAAATTCATTCAAAAAAATGTCAGGCAAATCTGCAACTTCTAACGCATGGACTGACGAAGATACAGTAAGTATAAATAAGAGAAAAGAACAGATCTACAAGCTGACGTGAGGCTCCATAGCATAACCTTCTTCGTGAAATGATCAATAAACTTCTCCTAGCTCGACCCGAAATCTATACCGCTCCTTCCCTTCAACGCGTTTCCAACAACAGAGGTGATCGAATCAACAAAAAACTTCGTCAAATTCTTGATAAACTTACAGAGGAATATGATGTCAAGGGTATGGTCGCTGAAGAAGTCGCTAAATTACCTCATCATGGTCGTACCAAGGGTAGTCCTCACAAGATTGATGTCAAGGTTTCGGGTGGTAACAAGAAGAGAAAGATCAAGGATGAGTTCGAATCGGAGGAGGAAGATTTCTAGGTTTTTGGTGGTGATGACGAGATGTAGAATAAATATATGATAATGAAACTGTTACATCTCCTATGAAGCATAGTTTCGCGATGTATCGGTGACTACTCTTTCTGAAGTCCACTCTCGACCTTAGCTTTCTTCTTATTACCCCCTTCTCCATCAATTTCCCTTTTAACTTTCTTAGGACTTGAATCACTTCGACCACCTTTCATTCTCTCAACTTCTTCAGCGACAATCTCTTCAACATCATAATCCTTGACGAGTTTCTTCAAGATACCTTGCATTTTATTGTTGATTCTAGCATTTGCATGATTAGAAACTCGATGTAGGGATGGTGTGGCGTAAACGTCTGATCTGTGATTTAGAAGTGTGACGACCATTGCTCGAAGAAGATTTTTCTGGGCGAGTGAGTTAGTTTATCGTTTGTGTTTTCTTGTTGTTATTAATGCAGAATACCCACTGTATCTTGATCTTCCCAAGGGTGATCAGTTGAATCTCCTTTAGACATGTTTTTATAGTTATGTAATATTCGAAAAGCCGATGGCAGTGAAAACGAATTTGAGCGGTTTTTGCTTGTTGAGAATAAGAAGGTTTGAAAGTGAATTGACATTGGTTTGCATTCCCAGCTAGTGATCTTAGCACTCTGATCGTACCCCTTGGTGATCTCGTCTTCAAGGATGTAAAAGATCTAGAACTCGTCCTTGACGACCATCACCTCATCATTCACTGATTCAAATTTCGCAATATTTTTCCCTTTCACAATCCAATCAACCAAAAATGCCATCGAAGGAGAAAGAAGAGAAAGTTCCTTGGACAGAAGAACATACAGTAGGTACTGATGATGACAGTATAACTGACAAATCCAGATTCATATGTTGAGAGGCATGACTCGTATCTTACTCGCTTCACGTTCAGAACTATACTCGATCCCAGAATTAAAAGAAGTTTCAGAACATGGTGGTGATAGAATCAACTCGAATCTCAAAAAACTGCTCAAAGAATTGACTAACCTTCATAAAGTCGAACACATTGTTCAAGAGGAGGTTGATAGATCTAAAGGGAACAGGGGTGGGAAATCTTCTGGTACTCCAAAGAAAAAGGCTAAGAGGGAAGCTCCGGAGAGTGATGACGAGGGTTTTGAGGATTTGAAGAGAATTAAGATGGATAAGAAGATTTGATAGGATTATGCATCACGATGATCAGAGTCAAGGTTCTCATGTACAACACAGTGTATAATCGTATGAACCAAGAAACCTTCCTTCACTTCTTGATTTTGTTGATCTACGATATCTGAATTAGTAAAATGACATCTCGTCAACACCCACCAAACTTTTACTGTGAACCCTGATACCATCGGATTTCCTGTAAGCCAATCTACCATCTTTAGCAACGGCACTCCAAAGTTGATCTTTTAAGACGGAATCCATAATCTCAAGTAGAATAGCATCTTCTTCAGGTGTCCAAGCTACTTTTCCCTATTTCTCGTCAGCATCGGCGACTGTCAGCTGGATAATTATCAACTTACCTTCTTTGGTGAATCTGTTTTGGTTTTCTTTGGAGACTTGGATCTAATTTCGGTCTCGCTTTCAGAGGAGGATGATAGTTTTGTAGCTGGCATTTTTGAATTTTGTATTAGGTTTTTTTTGGTTGTTGCATACGGGTGTTTTAGGGAAGTTAAATGAATCTTTGATCAAATTACGATCAAGTTTCATGTACGGGCCTCTTCTCACTCCACAACTTGATGGTCGTTATGAAATTGATTTGATGGTCTCAAGGGGAAAGATCCTGGTGTTAAGTGATTGAAAAATTGAACATGGTGATGGATCAATTGGTTTATTAATCGTTGACGACAGGTGAAGTTTTTCAATTTCTTCCCCTCATTCCACTTTATCTAACATTCTCCAAACTTTTTGATAACTTGGTTACCTTCGATTCAATCATCAAACTTGACCAAAATGCCAGCCGACACCGAACATACAAACACACCTGTTAAAAGCACTAAACCATATTCGAAACTCTCACCAGCAAAATCCCCAAGCGAAGGTGGCAAAAAAAGAGTAAGTCATTCAAGTGCATCGTACAATACTCGTATTTTCGTGTCAAATCATAATCGATAAACAGAACTGGACTTCAGAAGAAGAAAGTGCCTTCCTTGAAATCGTTGACAAGACTTTATCAACTCATCTTTGGGCTGAAATTCGTAAAGACGGTCGTTTGGAGGATAGAGGTTCACCTGGGATCAGAGCTCATGTTATTGCTATGGTAAGTGAATTCGACTCCGGTAGAATCAGTCTGACGTTTTTGAACTTGCTTTCTCCCGCATACTTCATGTTATGTATCTGTAGATCAAGAATCTTAAGAAGAGCGTTAAATAAGGATGGGATTGTAGACACAAATGCTATGAGGTATTTTTGATGTATTTGAATTTTGATACTCGCATCAATGACTTGATTTATGATGAAATGTGTGAAAATCTAATTGGCTGGTATTTAAGATCTTCACGAAATAAATCCCTCATCAATCAAGTGAATTAATGACTATGCGCACAGGTCTAATGATTTGATCGTCGTGCTGAATCGTTTCCAAGGAGAAGAGTGGGGATCAAATCAAATTCCGTCTTCTTTTCACAATCAATTTCAGTTTCTTAATTCAACAGTTTCTCTTATCAATCATGCCAGTTAATCGTGAACATACTCCAACGCAAAATGTTAAACCATATTCAAAAGATTCGAAGAAAAAAGAAAACGGCAAGAAACGTGAATATAAAGTAAGTTTTCATTCGCGTCAGCGAACAACGTTGAGATGTACTGTATAGTCATGGACACCAGAGGAAGATAAAGTTATTGTTGAACTTATTGAGAAATCGTGTTCCAATCAACTTTGGACTGAAGTTAAGAATGATGGACGTTTGGTTGATAGAGGTTCAACCGGTGTTAAAGCTCGTATGAACAGTCTCGCAAGTCCAAGTCTGCTTACTTCTCGTCATCAATTTTCTCAAACTTCATAGATGAAGAGTCTCAAGAAAGGTGGTAATTGAATTAGGTATTTGGGTTGGTTATTGTCCGTATATCTGATGAATCTTGGGTTGAGATAGCTGCATAAACACTCGTGACGACGTCGACACCGTACTACTATTATAAGAATTAAGAAATTTGAGATCGTTAAACTATTTTCGTCTTGAAATTGAACATCCACTCCAACAATAAACACCACAACCATCTCTAAATATTAAATACACATTAAGTTGACAGACTGGTGATCTTCATTTAGCCTAGATAATGCCAGATGACCCAGAAACTAAACAACGTGAACGTTGCACCGACACCGAAAATCCACGTATCTTGTTTACTAACAGAAAGTCAGCTCTGGTCCGATATGGACGTCACCAAGTAGGAACGAGAAGTGGGAGTGAAATCTCCAGCTAAATACCACACTCACCTCCTACGTTCAACCCAACCAATCGTCTCCCGACTCAATCCCAAAGTATTAGCAGCATCCAACAACTTCTTCCTAGTCCCCTTCAACATCCCTCTCTGCTCAACAAGATTCTCAAGTACAGCTCGACCTTGCGCCAAATATTGATCAATATGATTTTCGCTTTCTTGCAAGAAAGTATGTTCTCTTAACGCATGATCTTCTCGGGCTGATGGTGGATGGTTAGGTTGGAATAATGGGTTGTTGGAGGTGGAGGCAAATGGGGATTCGTGGATTGGCGAGGGGGGTCCGGCTTTTGGGAAAGCTGAATTTCGTCTGAAGGCTGTGGCTGAGGTGCCGTAGGGATTGTTGGTTGTTGTCGAGGATGATCCTGTGGAGAGTAGTTCACTTCGAGCCTAGATTTGGTTAGCATTTGATGTTCATCAGAGAAGTTGAATTGGATTTACCTTCGTTTGCCCATCGTTTTTCGCTTTGTCGAACCGTGCTTTTAATTCTTTATGTTCTGTTTTTAATTTCCCTACTCGTCTATAGAAGGTAGGTAGATTAGTTTGAAGATCTATCTGATGTTATCCACTCACGTTACAGCCTTCTCCCGTGCAGCGGTGACGATTTCCTTCCTGGCCATGGAATCGTAATCATCAATCAGTCGAGATAAAGCTCCAAGCGTAGTCGTTATTTGTCCTGAGATACTATTAGCTATAGTCCTCAGTTTATCATGATAGTATGCTAGAGTCAATGTGAATCTCCACACCCATCGAGTCACAACCATCGTGTAGATATGCAGATGGTTCAAACGACGTCAAACAAACATACCTTGAATACCTGGTCCTCCTTCACCCGCTTCCATCCTCCCCAAATCAGCTTGTAAACTGGCAATCTGCCGCGTACCCAATGTGTTGAGACTGTTCATGGTAATATAGAAGGAGGGGAGATAATTGTGAAGAGATGATTGATCGTCAAGGGTTTATGGTGTTGAATTGGAAATTCGAGCTTGGACCCGTTTCGATTATCAATTGAGTTTTTTGATATAAGAGCTTCAAGGTATTAAAGGATCAGAGGTATGTGAGAGCCTTAATGTTGATTAGTATTGACGATGAATGTAGAAAGATAGATGTTGAAGTCAATTTACAAAAGTTATTGATGTCAACGTTGCAGAGCATATTCCACGCAATGGGTAACTCGCTGAGTGAAGCCGGAATTAGATGTATATAAGCCATACAACACTCAGTATCCCACGCTGTAATGGCTTTTGGGAAGGTGTTCATTTTATTTCACGGAATTCCTCTCCTCAGAGCTCCCTCGTTACAACCTTGTCTCCTCTAGCACGAGTGTTCGAGCCCCATCAGGATCTCATGATTCTGTAGAATATCTATTCTTTAAATGGTTCCGTCTCGGTGATCAAGCTAGTTTTACATATACTTTGTATGTGGCAGATAGGCCGGTAACGGATCAGTCTGACTTGTTTGGCATTTGAGCTTAAAGAGGTTAGGACGGTTGTAGGAGCGTAGGGAGAGCCGGATGGGCACCAACTTTTTGGGTGGGAGGTAGGTTGGCATGGAGGTATTGTAGATAATTGTTGTAAGTACTTACAGATGTGGTCGTAACGTAGAGTGTAGGCAACAACGATGCCCGCGACCTCAGATCTTTTGATCTGACAAGTATTGACTTACCTTTTACGTTAACGCCACCGGACGGTTACGTTCCACTTGTTTTCATCTTTCATCATTCAACCGTCAACGATTTCCTTTCAACATTTCAACAAACTCATATCGTATCACATCTCATTATGTCAGCTCCAGTCTATCATTCACCCCACGACAAAGTTACAACTGTTGATGAGTGGGTTCTAGGACCAGAGGGTACACCATTCTTCACAACTCAAGTAAGTCACAACGTTCTTTCGTTACTAACCAACCGTCAGTGGTTTCCAAAGGACGAAGAACCCAAAGCCTACATCTTATTCGTCCACGGTAAGTTGACAATATCATACTACCACTAACAGTAAAACAGGTTTCGCAGAACACATGACGCGCTATCATGAATTTTTCAATCTCCTAGCCTCCCCACCATCATCATTACACATCACAGCCTTCGATCAAAGAGGTCACGGTAAAACCGCCTACGAACCTCTCGAACCTACACACGATTTAATCAAACAATGGAAATCAGAGGGTAAACACGTCGTCCTGGAGAAGAACACTAAAAGGAAAACTGGCGGTTGGGCAAAAGTTTTCCCTGATATTGAATTCTTCGTTAAGAGGGAGAGTGAACGTGCGAAGGGTAAAGGAAAGAAATTGTTTTTGGAGGGGTTCAGTATGGTGGGTATCTCTTTGGTTTGGACTTTTTTTGAAGGATTCGGTGAACTGATTGATCTTTAGGGTGGTGGAGAAGTTTTGGCTTTCGCTACTAGACCTTCGGCACCTCCTTCATCTGAATCGGTCGCTTTGCTTTCTGGTGTTATAGCTGGTGGACCTTTGATTCGACAAACTCGTCCAGCTCCTGCTTTCCAGGTAGATATCAGCTGACCATCCAAGTCAAGATGTCAACTGATCTCTCTTAGCTTAAGTCCGGTTCGTTCGCCGCCAAAGTTGGATTTGGTTCTGTTCTCATCCCAACTCCCTTAAATTACGACGTAAGTAGTTAACGGACACTCGTCCAGCGAATACGACTGACTGTATCGACATATAGCATCTCTCACATAACCCCGTTAACAACGAGAAATGTAAAAACGATCCATTGTGTGAACAAAAAGGTACACTCCTAGGTGTCGGGGACATGTTAAACGGCGGTATCTCATTAGACACAAAAGAAACTTGGAACAGATGGCCAAAAGATCTTCCACTTTTCATTTATCATGGTGGAGACGATCCGATCTGTGATCCTAAAGCTGCAAAGAGATTCCATGATGGTGCTGCAGCTACCGATAAGAAGGTTGAGATTTTTGAGGTGAATCGATTTTCAAATCGCTTTTGGAGACTGTTTGACTGACGTTTGATGTTTTAGGGTATTTATCACGAAGTTCATCATGAGAATGAACCTACTCCTGCTAAACTTGCTGGAATGATTACTGAATGGATTCACGCTCGTTTGGGGGAGAACGTTTCGGTTCCTACGTTTACTACGACTGCACCTGCTGCTACCACCGAGAACGGGTCTCAACAACCTGTCGATGCGGTCTCCAAGTTGTGATTGAGAGTTGGGAGAGAAACGGTGTGGTTCGAATGAAAATATAATTTTAGCTGGTGGTTAACGTTTTGCAGTCCTTCATACCCGGTTTGAAAGGTGATAGTTGAGGTTATTTGTCTATACAGAATAATGTTACATCGTATCATGATACATCTACTAGCAAAAATGATCAAACTACACCAGGAACTTCGAATCCACCACCTGCCAGACTCGAAACTCCACCTTCCGTAACACCTTTAACACTTTCCACGATCTTAGATAAAAGTTCAGACCGCTTGGTGGTCTCGGATGTTTTGGTGGGATCGACGGAACGTAAATAAATATCGATTCCGGCTGGTGTGAATAGAGTTTTTGAAAAGACTGGATAGGTGGGTTGTCAATATCGATTGTTCATGTATGAGAGGATGGGACTTACATGTTACAGCCCATTCTTGACCACTTTCTAGATCTTTGCCGTAGCCTAATACCTCCCAATGGGAACTAACGAAGAAGAGGAGTCCTTTACCTTTCCAATCGAATGTTGCGCCGTTTGACCTAATCTTTCGAATTAGTATTCATATCCCTTAGAAAATTGAGTATGGTATTTACCCAGTTGTCAATGTGTCCACTCCCTTGACTGGACGTTGTGGTTAATTGGATTTCCAAATTGAATGAAAGGGGGCATACCGGTACTAGGTGCACTTCCTTCTGCAGCACTTTCTTTCCTGTATTCAACCAAGTCATCGAAAGTGTTATCAATCTTAGTCTCGACCGCAACAGGTGTATATGTTATAGTGACATCTGGATTATCAGTTTCATCATCACGTTGGTTCTACGAACCTTTCTTTCCCTATCGGTGTGTGGTTAGTTATAGCAAGTGTCTGTTCCCAATGAAATCAATCGGACTCACCTTCCACATCGGGAGGGTACTCCATGCAACTCCCCATTTACCCATGAACCATTTCCTATCAAACCCTGTTGGTGTATCTGATAGTGAAGGGTGGGATGAACCTGGGGAATGGATTGTTATGGTTGTCATTTCTGTTGTTGTTGGATGTGTGAATGAAAGAATGGCTTGGTATCGTACCATTGAATGTCTCATTGAAATGTCAATATTGACGGAGATCGTACCATCTCCGTTCACTACTCTAATCACTCATCGCTTTCAACTGACTCTTAACGCTAACAACAATCTACTATTCATACGTATATAACATGGTTCTAGTCCTTGTCATAGGTGATCTACATATCCCAACACTAACCCACGATCTTCCAGCTAAATTCAAGAAATTACTAGTAAGTCAAACTCATCCCGGTCGTCTACTGTCCACCGTATGTCAAGCTAATCCAACTTTCTATTCCACAGGTCCCAGGCAAGATAGGTCAGATAATATGTACAGGCAATGTCTGTGATAAAGAGACATACGATTATCTGAGGACGATCGCACCTGAAGTCCATGTAGTTCGTGGGGAATTCGACGAGGTTCGTCAGAAAGTCGTTCTTCGATGTTGTTTCAGTTGGATTGATTGTCAAAATAGAACACCCATTTCCCACTTTCACTCACTATCCCACATCAGTCACTCCGTATAGGTGTCATCCATGGTCAACAAATCGTTCCAGCAGGCGATACAGATATGTTGGCGGCTTTAGCTCGTCAGATGGATGTAGACGTTTTAATTAGTGGTGGGACTCATCGGTTAGTACCTTGAAACGCTTTCCATTTCTAAGATAGGAGGATTGATGTAAGAAATTAGATTCGAAGCTTTCGAATTCGAACAACGTTTCTTTGTTAATCCCGGATCTGCTACTGGTGCTTGGAGTGGTTTATGGAATGGGTAGGTTGGATTGCTTTTATTGTATTGCGGTCGTTGATGAGAATAGCGAGGCTACTCCGTCATTCGCTTTGATGGATGTACAAGGTCCAGTCATCGTTACGTACGTTTATCAACTTGTTGATGGCGAGGTGAGTGGTTTCTGGGTTTTTTGGGTTTGATGTTGATGGTTCGTCCAGGTCAAAGTTGATAAAGTCGAATATCGTCGTCCGGATCCACCAAAGGAAAACGTTATCGAACAACGTACAGAGGTCGCCGCTGGTTGGTAAATGCGTTAGTTGGATTTGATACTGGATCTTTGTGGTTTGATTAGAGAGTTTATGTTGTATACCCATGAAAATTGATTTAACGTTAAACAATGAGGAATATGGTGTTTGGATTCTGCATGGTTCCTTATCTATCTATCAAACCAATGTCCACTATATAAATTTCTTTTTCAAAATTAAAATAATCAAAACGCTTGTATTTAACCCCTGTCTTCCTTCATTCTCACGGCCAACGGTCTACTAACCAGACTCAAAAGTGGTTCATGTTTAATAATCCCAACCCTCAGTGTTGGCTAAAAGCTTGTAGTAGAATCTGGTAGTGTTCAAATGAGCAGCGAGACTGATCCGCTCATCGACGGTATGTTGGAATAAAGTTTCACTGATTCTAGCTGGAGTGAATCGATAGATGTTCTCAGTTAGATTCCACATCACACGAGTATCGGTGTTAGCTATGATTCCGTTAGCCTTTACTTGATCTGATCGCTTAAAATGAAAAAGGACCTACCGAACATTCCAGTTGGACTGACTATAGTGTCTTCACCGAAGACGGTCTTGCAAGTTCCAGCCATCAATTCGAACGCTTTGGAGGTACTTGGTGTAATAGGTGCTGGCTCAAGTGACACTCCTGATGGTACGACTAGAGTGATGTGTTTCTCAGATTTGGTAGTGTTCGATGATGGATCTTCGAATGCGCTGAGTGTGAAATTCAATTTCTTGGCTAGAGGGGTGATCACTTTTTGAACGTGTTTGGTGGTTTCGGCTACTGATGAGGTACTGTTTTGGATTTAGTTTATGTATGAATATTGATTCAATGGGACTTACAATGAGATTCTGTAGTTTACGGTTGCTAATGGAGTATGGAGTTAGTGTCATAATAGTAAGTAAAACTAGACATACCCTCAGTAACTTCAGGTAAAGCGTTAACTTTAACACCACCTTTGATTAAATCAATCGCTTGGGTAGTAGCCAAGAAACTGTTCAAGATTCTATCAGATTTAGCCAGTTCGACAGCTAATTTATCCCATTTTTTAGGATCGGCAATTTGTTTCTTGAGTGATTTAGGTGTACCGGGGGCATACTCTGATAAACAAGAGAGGTATTTGAGATAAGGAGCTGTAGGTTCTAAAGTTGGTTTGAAAGGGTGGGCTTCAAGTTCGGCAAGTAATAGAGAGAGGATACCGACTGATTGACGTTTTGCGTTAGTACTTGGATGTGATTTTGTGGAAAAAAATCACACTTACTACCGGTGTGTTGAGGTGGGACACTTGAATGTCCACCAAGAGTTTCAACTTTGATTCCAACGTTGACAGTACCTTTCTCGGCCATTCCGAGGGTAGCGATGGTTGATCCATATTGATCAGCGATACCTGAAAATCCTTCATCGACAAGGAAGGCGATTGAGTTTTGACCATATTGTTTTTGGATCTCGTAAGATAATTCAAGGGCTCCACCATTTCCACCAATCTGTGTGATTGTCAGTTATAAAACATTCGAAAGCTTTAACTCACCTCTTCATCGTAACCGTTTGAGATGATGATGGTACGTTCAGGTTCGAAACCATCTTGAATAAGTTTACTGACAGCTCCAAAGATACCCATCAAAGAGTTTTTACAATCACTAGAACCTCTACCCCAAATCCAAGTACCTGGAGTGGATTCGGTAGCATTAACAGAGATTTTACCTTCGAAAGGTGGGAAAGTCCATTGATCCAAGGTTGGTGGTGCTACTGGAACTGTATCAATATGAGCCATGAGAAGCACAGGTTTTAATTCAGGTTTTGATCCTTTCCATGTATAAAGATGACCGTGGGTGTTGACGACTTGATGATCTAGTTTTTCGAAGATCTCTGGAAATTCAGATTGAATGTATTCAGCGAATTTGGTGTGACCATCGAATCTTTCATCTTTGGGATCGAGTCTTGCCATATCGTCATATGAGACGGTTTGGATTTGGACAGCTTTGGATAATCTTTCTGCTGCAAGTTTTGAATATTCCTCATCGATCAATGGATTCCAATTGATTCCTACATCCAATGGAGCGGGTTGAGCGGGACATTTAGCAAGTTCAAGTGCGTCGGTTGATGAGATTGAAAGATGTGATTGGTGAGAATCGAGATGATGACATGATTTTTTAAATCCGAGGGAAGGGATTGAGAGTGTGTTGGATGAGGTGTAGGCTAGTAAAGCTAGGATTGAGAAGAGAGCTATGAAGGGAAGTTTTGATTTACGAGTACGAGTACGGGTTGGTTGGGGGAGATTGGGTTGGGGTAGGGATGATTTTTCTGAGAGTGTTGAGGACATTTTGGGTGGTAGGTTATTGGGTTAGGATGATATAAATAGATGGGGGGTGGTGAATTCCACTCTGTACATTTAATACTCGCCACCGAAAGTAGTTAGCAGTAGTGATATCGTCCCGGTCGGTAACCTCCGCCTTTTTAGAATTGCTCCGTCGGATCCGATGATGACAACAGCCACGTGGCAAGACTAGGTCCAGTCAACTTTAGTTGGCTTCAAACTGTCTATATTCAACGACCACGACCAACGATGTAGCATGGAAACAGGTATCAGTAAAGACAAGGACAAGGTCAACACCAACTCACCTCACACTTCCTCTTCATTCCCTCTGTCTTCACCTTCTTGGTGGGATCAAGTTGCTGAAATCACTACTCCCTCTAAGAAGCATCATGTAGAAATCGAGAATAATGACGAAGATGTTCAAAACAACGCCAAAAGACAAAAGTCTCATTCACCCGGTACAACCCTATCCTACCTTCCTAATCGTGTTGGTCATATTGCAGAGGATGATCCACATTCCTACCTCGCAGGGGCAGAGTACGCACCCAACAAATTCGGTGATATAGGAGATTACATGAGGAAAAAAGAGATCAAAGTCCAAACCCAAAATCGTGATATAGCACTAGCGTCAGCTATCCCAGGTCTACCCCAGATATTCAACAACCTTTCATTCTACATTAACGGGAATACTACACCTCCCATGGAAGAATTACGAAAAATGATCTTACAACGTGGAGGAGAAGTTCGACCTGTTCTAAGATCCAAGGGGATGGTCAAATTCATTATCGCTCCTATGTTGACTAATTCTAAATTCAAGGAATTCGAACGATACAAGGTTGTTAGGGAGGGTTGGATCGTTGAGAGTTGCAAGGAAGGGAGATTGCTTGATTGGACGAATTGGAAATTACAGGTTAGAGGGGGTTGGGAGGAAAGTAGTCGGAAAGGGATGGAGGGGTTTCTGAAACCGTCTGCGAGTGCTACTCAATCCGAACCGCAGTTGAACATCACGGAACCCACTATCAGTTCAGTTCCACCTTCACCACCTGACAGAGACCTGCAAACAGCGCTTCCACCATCACCCGCCCCTATCGAGGTTACCGCACTTAGTACCCAAATTCGTACAGCAGCAACTCGAAGCTTATTGAATCCAGGACCGATACCTATTCCAATTAGTCCTTCCAGGCCAAAAGAAAGTCCTACAAAAAAGTCAACCAATCCTACCAACATTTATGCTCCCGAGGGTGGAACTGAGTGGTACCATACAACCGAACCTAACAAAGACGCATCGAGGTTGATGAAGGATAACGAATGGCGGACGAAGAATACAGCTGAAAGGGGGAATGAAGGAGGATTTATCGATGGGTATTATCAAAACAGTCGGTAAGTGATTCCTCCTCTTTCACTGTCTTTTACTTATTGTTGTTAAGACTTCATCACCTGGCGACCTGGAAATCTGAACTCAAAGTATTAGTTGCCAAAGCTCAAGCTCAATCGGAATCGATACAATCTACCAAACCGTCCTCCCAGTCCATACCAAACTTCTCACTATCAACTTCAATTTTACCAAAAGCAGCACCTATCGTTTCGACCAGCGCCTCGAGAAAATATATCTTCCATGTCGACTTTGATGCTTTCTTCTTATCCTGTGGATTGGCTACCCGACCTCATCTGAAAGGTCTACCTGCAGTTGTATGTCATGCATCTGCTGGAAGGCAGGAAGGGAGTACTTCAGAAATCGCTAGCGCCAGTTATGAGGCTCGTGCGAAAGGTGTCAAGAATGGTATGAGTTTGGGAAGAGCGAGAGAATTGGTTGGGGAGGATCTTCAAACCATTCCGTAAGTCTCCTCTGAGCCCTTATAATTTCCGAGCTGAATGTAGTTAGATATGAATTCGAAACTTATAAAAAGTTTTCTTTGGCCTTTTATACTATCCTCATGGGGTACGCTGATGATCTACAAGCTGTCAGTGTGGATGAAGCGTTGATAGATGTGACTGGGGCAGTTGCTGCGAGAGAGCTTGTACCGGAAGAAGCTGCCGTTGAAGATGATACCGAAGAAGTGCAGGAGGAAGGAGTGTCGAAGAATCGTGATTTTGCTGTAGAAGTAGCTCAGAAGATTAGGGACGATGTGAGAGCCGAGACTGGCTGTGAAGGTGTGTTAGCAAGACTACTTGGTTATACAATGACTGACATTCACCAGTTTCGATCGGCATTTCCCACAACATCCTTCTAGCGAAACTCGCTACGAGACGAGCGAAACCGGCTGGAGTCTTTCATCTTCTCGATGCTGGTATACTCGAGTTCCTGGCTCCACTTCATGTCGATGATCTACCTTCCATAGGTCATTCGACTTTGAAAAAGATAGAAGAAGGTTTAGGAACAACCGTCTGTGGTGAATTACTTACCCAACCTAAAGGAGCTTTTAGGAGGATTTTAGGTCCCAAAACTGGTGAGATGCTTTGGGGTTATCTTAGAGGTTTGGACGATAGGAAATTGGAAAGGGATAAAGAGAGGAAAAGCATCAGTGCGGAGATGAATGTGGGTTCAGAGTGTTTTCTTTGGAATGACTTGGGACTGACCACACATTGTCAATAGTACGGGATTCGATTTCGAAACAACGAACACGCCGAAATATGCGTCAGAGATCTAGCAGCAGAAGTCTCCAAACGCATGAAACAAGTCGGAGCGAAAGGCAAACTCCTAACTCTCAAACTCATGAAAAGACATCCAGACGCGCCGATCGAACCACCGAAATTTCTTGGTCACGGCTGGTGTGAAACGTTTAATCGATCTTGTCCCATAGGTAACAAAGGTGGGCCTGCTACTGATAGTGCTGAAATTATGGGTTTGGAGAGTGTGAAACTTTTACGGAGTTTGGGTTTGGATCCGGTGGAATTGAGAGGCGTTGGGATTCAGGTTACTAAACTTGATGGAGAGAAGAAGGAGGTTGAAAGGGAGGTTGGACAGGGGTTGTTGTCGTTTGGTAGAAAAGGTGGTGATAATAAACTGAACGAGGATGCGACGGGTGATCAGTCTGTTGCAGATGATAAGTCTGTGAATCTGGAGACGGATGGTTCATCAGAGAATCCGACGACCAAGAAAAATCTCCCATTGGAACCAGTAGTGGAGTCCCCAGCAGCTATCGAGATTTTGGATTCCTCTTCTCCAGAACCTGTGTTCATACCACCGGCAAAACGGAACAAAAGGAAACGCTCATCAACTCCACCTCTTACACCTACACCGATCCGAGTCAACGCAGAAGCTGGACCCTCGGCTCTTTCTCGAACGACCTCATCTGGAGGTATCGATCCAGACATATGGGCAGCTATACCTCCTGAATTGCGATCAATGGCAAAAGAGCAATACGAGATTCAACGTGGTCGATCTGTTCCCGCTGAGATACCAATCGAGAAATCACCTGCGAAGGTCACTAAAGGTCGTCATGCTGCTGCTCACATCACAAAACAGCTTCGACCAAATGTCAAAACTTCACTTAAAACTGCCGTGATAGCTGAATTACCTTTATATTCGGCTTGGTCGAAATCTCGTCAAGACGATGACGACGACGAGATTGTTCCAATTGAAGAAGTGGATGATGTCAAACTCGGCAAATACTCTAAAAAAGAAATTACAGAGTTCGGTATAGATCCAGAATATTTTTCAGCTTTACCGGAAGAAGATCAAGACTATATCATCAAAGAGGAAAGAAGGAAACGTGAGCAAAGGAGATTATTGCATAAACCTGCACACACTCGAATGGGTAGTAGAAATAGGCACCACAACAACGATCGGAATGGAAGATACATAAGAGATGATTCAAGATTATCGTCTGCCTCACCAACACCAAATCGTGGTTCTCTACCACCAATACCCAGGATAACGATCCCAACCAAAACCAAACCAACGTTATTCAATAAAACGGAATTACCAGATATAACAGAGATCATCGTCAAATGGTTCGATTCGCGTCATACGAAATCACCAGCTATCAAGGATTCCAAAAAGGTTCTAGGGTATTTGATGAGGTATTTGGATGTTCGGGAAGGTGGGTTAGGGGGATTAGAAATTGTCGTGGAGGTTATGAAGGTTTTTAGGGGGTTGTTGAGGGAGAGGTTTGAGTTTCTTGAGGAGGGGTTGGGGGTTGGGACGGAGGATAGGACGGGATGTGAATGGTGGGATGTGTGGAGGGGTTATAAGAAGGAATTGGATGAGGTTTGTGTAAAGACTTTGGGGGCTCCTCTGCGGTTGTAAAAAGGTTATTCTTTGATGAAGGTTGTATGATTGATGCTTTTGAAGGGTGGTCATTCATGAACCCAATCTTTCATATCGAAATCATCATTTTGAGAATCTTTGTCGGTGGATACAGTTTGATTGATTTTCGGATCATCGCAAAGATGGGTTGAAGCCTGTTCATCACTGAATGTTAGTTTAAGATGAAATCAGTACGACAATTACTTATATTCCAGGTGATGGATGACATACGATTCGTGGCCGAAGAGAATGAAATCGGAATCGAAATCTGGTCGAGGGATTTCAGATTTATCTGAATGAACCGTTTCATCGGATGTGGTTTTTGGACTACCTTCCTGAGAAAACTGGTTCAACTGTGTCAACATACATCATTCGACTTATATCACTCACTTCAAGAATACCGGAGTTGGTATCTCCCATAACAGTTCCATTAAAATGAGAATCAATTAACATCGAATCAAAATCATCCCCCTCATCTTCAGTCCGTTCTAATTGGGGTAAACAAGGATCTTCAAAAACGGGAACAACGACGTCTGAAATCGAAAACTGTTGATAGGGATCATCGGGTTCGGATTGATTCAGAACTAGTGTCTTTGGGTCGATTGAGGTGGTCATCATGGCTATGCTGTTGGATGATTTTGTCGTGAATCAAGTAGTTACTCTTGGGTACAGTATAGGTTTCGGAGTCAATGGATTTTTACTTTTTTGGTTTGAGGTTTCATCTTGTCCTTCCTTTTTGGAATCTCTTGTGTCTGATTCAGAGCCAGCTTCAACCTGTTTGAAGTGGTTTGGCAGTCTTACTTTTTGTCCTGATTCACGCGTCCACCAAAAGGTAATCATTGTCTTTACAAATGTACTCAAGTAGCAGATCATAGCCTCCATGACAATCTTTCATTCATATTACTGTATTTAAATGTACAGACGTTTTTCAGCTATCCTGCAGTACAAACATTTATCAAAACCCCCCTTTGACCTCACAGACCTCTACGACTTCCCTTTGTGAATCTATCGACGCTCTAAGATTGACTTCAAATATGGATCACCAGGTTGATTAGGAGCATTGGAAGACGCGAGAGAACTCATTAAATCACCCAAGACCTCACTTCGGTCGGCTTGCTCTTTTCCAGACCCACCCTTTGAATCCATGGATGACCCCTTACCACCAGAAATACCAAACCTCTGCTCCAAATCAGAAACCCTTCTCTTCAACGTTTCGTTCTCCTCCTTAAGCGTTTTAACCTCAAGCATCATCGAAACGATCGCTTTTGAAAGTTTGAAATTTTGTTTGAAATTTTGATCTTCGAATGAAGCGAGTTGAGATTTCAACTTTGATATCTCGTACATGTACTTGGCGTCTATTTCATCCGTACTTAAACCACCTACTGAATCGTTATCATTGAATTCAGGACGGTTTGATTGCTGTGAATGTGAACTTGGATAGCGGGAGGAAAAATCTTCGTTGGATGAAATTGGTGAAGGCATTTTTTAGGGAAATGGGAATTTTGAAAAGATATCGAAGGAGTTTGTAATCTATATACGAGTTTACTAGAGATAATTACTCTGAGAAGTCCTTGTCTTCTTTTCGAAATGGTGCAATTCTGGCGAAGCTGATTGAGAGTGATTCACAGATAATACCGAATTAATCCGTGGTATGAAAGGTAGTGAATACCCCCGATACGAGAGGTGATTTTGGAACCACTTGGACAGAAAATTTGCCACTTACATCCGTATGGTGATTTTTTTCTTTAGGTTTAAGAGATAGCTTTTTGACACCTGGCTTCACCCATCACTTTCTTGAATCATCCTATCGTCATTCTCGACCGTTTTAAAATACCTAGATCTATCTTTCGAAAGCATCCGTATGCAACGTCCGGCGGCTCCTGTATTCTTAAAATAAATATATACCGTACTCAAATCATGAGATGCCGGAAGCGATAGTGTTACCGAACAGTTGCAGTGGAAAAAAGCTAATGCCTTTAATTGTATTTTCTCGGTCGAACACTGTTCTTCTCATGCATATATAATCATCGTAATCATGATGCATCCTGTTCCTCATCTTATCACATCAAAACACAGTCTATACAAACAAAATGGGTTTACTCAGAGATACTCTATCCAGTGCCATGCAAAATGGAAATTCGCAGATGGGAGGTAATCGTGCCTGGGCATCTAATTTCCTCAACGCTCCTGGACAACAGCAACAACAGTATCAACAATCATATTCATCTGACACGCAATACAACAATCGAAGTTCTTATCAACAAGGTCCATCTTGTGGTAATTACCAACAAGACTATCATCAACAGAATACCGATAACTATCGTGATTCATCACCTTATTCTCGTAGGGTACCACCTCCTTTACCCCCTCGACGTGCCTCACCCAATTACAGCGAAGATCCCTTCGACTCACCATACGATGAAGATAGTTATCAGACCTCAAGACCTAGTTCCAGATCTCTCACGAGACCTTTAGCGTTACCTCAAACTGGTTACGGTGACGGTGTACCTTTCATTAGAGGGTTCTCTTCCGAACTTCAAGCTTGTGGAATTGATCAACGTACTTTCATCACGTTCCTCGACGCCGTTAATGTATCAGTGATCCCGAACGCAGAAGCTCAAATGGTAAATAAAGCGGCTGGGTTGGCTGGTTGGTTTGTGTAAGTTCTCTTTGTTTTTCTTCTGGAAGATTCTCGCTGATATCCTTTTTAGACCTGGAGCTGGAGGTATTGCTTTATCCGTCCTACAAGTTGGTGCACAAATTGGTGGTGCTGTCAAACTCAAATCTGAAACCGCAAACTGTCTCAATCGTGGAAATAGAGAAATTTTCAATCCTCTTGGTTTAGAAGTTGTGTATGTTGTTTATTGCTTATTTGAATGTTGATCGCGGCTAATTTTTTTATAGCATTTTATCAGGAAAAGAGCTCGATAACGCTGTCGGTTCATCCATGAACCAATACTCAGGAAACGGGATGGGTGGTTACATGCAAAATTATATGGGCAACAACTCCATGTCGAATAGTCAATTTGGGATGTCACCTATACAACGTATGGAAGCTTACGGTCCTTCAATCGCTCCACTCAACACAATCCTACCTCCTTCCACTAACTCCGGTCGCCAAGATCTTTCTGCTCAATTCGGTGCTAAATTATCCAATAGAGCACAGAACAAGGCAATGGAAAAGGCTCAGAAGGATATGGCGAAAGGGAAAGGTAAAACTGCGAACAAAATGGAATCTAGTCTTAACTGGGTAAGTCATATTGGTTTTCTATCGAAAGTTGCGTTGAACTGACATACGACTTTAGTTGGTTGTTCGTCCTCTGAACTCTAATGCAGGCTATTACTAGAAGTTTGGTTGACGTTTTAACATTGATTTGTAGATTAAATGGACATAAATGTATCCTTAGAGCAAAAACCTCCACCCTTACATCCCCTACCCCATTTGGTTGTTACAACTCATTTCAATGCGCTTCGACACTGATCCAACCAATCATGCACCTTCTCGGTAAAGTGAGATTGTTCACGTGAAAGTCTGCTGGTGCAAGTATTCTGATCTGACGTTTTTGATTGGTCGTATGAAGAGATCTCGTTGCCATAGCCTGCCAACATTAGCATTGATCTAGCCGCATCAAGGTCTTCATCGTCAGCAGATCTGCTGTACCCAGAGTATTAGTATGGTTCACTGCACGACATGACTCACACTATGTTTATTACTTTATCGTCGAAAAACGATACATGTTTCTTTGGTACATCGGGTATCAACCCTTCAATCTCGTCCGCAAAGTGATCCAACGTCTTTTCGATGTAGAAAACGAAACCAAGACTGGTTATAGCTTTATCCTTTACTTTCTCTGACACGTTCGATCTCAAACTGAAACTGAAGTTCTCTAATCGAGTCATCCGATCTCGAAGTTGAAGAATACTCCCCAAAATTTCTTCAACGATTTCATCGTGAAGGTTTTCAAGGTTACGAGATCGTTCATCGGTTTCTGGAGTCAACATTGATGGTTGATCAACTAACATTTGTTGAAATCTGCCGTTAGAACATCTACACGGTACACCAATTGTTTTGTCAGATCTTGAGGAGCAGTAGGAGCAAGGTGAATCTGTAATGAAGGACTCCACTTTTGGTGTTTGTTGCAAGCCAATGAGTTGGTGGTATGAATTTTGATTTTCAGCGTTCATGACTGTAAGCTTGGTAGGTTGAGTCAGAATATCTGAGAATCAGTTATTGGGAGTTAGTCGGAGCCTCTCGATGAGGACAGAATTCGATGAGATATTGGACATTGTTAGAAGGCGATGATGACATTGAGAGTTCCGACTGCTATACTCGTCCTTTTATCATATAGAATAACTCAGACAATCCGTCCACAGCTCCGCTTTATTCGAAGGAGGTCAAGGATCACCACTTGACGCTGAAACAACACTCAGAGTGTAAGAGCCCATCCTTTATGACGTGTTGATCCGTGCATTGATTCGTACATGGATCGGTGGGGAAATATCTACCAGATACAGCAGACCGTATAAAAAATACCCCGGCTAGGCAGTTAACTCCCTTCGCCGAATCCCCCCGGCCGGCGAGTCACTTTCTAGTCGCCTCAAGGTTCGAAGTTGTACAAAGAATTCATCAACATGAATTGACGAGAAAATCTTCCAGACAATTGTGACTCTACATCCAACCAAACTGGACCTATTAATCTAACTTTGAAATGCCTTACATGGACGATTCTTTACATAATGCCCAACCTGTCATTGACTTGTCCAACTTGCAGACGGAAAGCGATAACAAGGCGACGCGCGATATCGATGTGGTCTCAACGGTTCAAATGTGTGGTAGGTCAAACATATCAAATATTGTTCTCACTTGCTAATACCACTTGAAGAATTGATAAATGCTGAAGACCAGACAGTAGCTCAATCTGTGTCACTCTGTTTGGGTCCAATAGCAACGATCATTGACGCTGTTGCCCCACGTGTAAGCAAAGGAGGTAGAGTCGTCTACATCGGTGCTGGAACCAGTGGTCGCCTGGGTATTCTGGATGCATCTGAAATGTGAGCATAACCCAAGCTATGAAGCAAAATTGGATCCGCACTGACCTGGCCAGACCTCCAACGTTTTCTGTCCCGTATGGCCAGTGGATCGGGTGAGTGATCTTTACTCGATTTGTCAGATTACAACTAAGTCCATTTAGCTTGATTGCAGGAGGTGAACGTGCTATACAATATGCCGTCGAGGGAGCAGAAGATTCAGCATCGGACGGCGTGAAAGATCTTCAAGCATTAAATCCTCCTCTTTCGCCTATCCTCGATACAGTCATTGGTTTGGCAGCTTCCGGACGAACACCTTATGTTTTAGGGGCACTGGCACATGCAAAGTCAATTGGATGCTTTACAGCTGGGATCTGCTGTGTGACAGCCAGTGAAATGCAAGGTGTATCAGAAGTCGTAGTAGAGTGTCCTGTCGGTGGTGAGGTTGTCACTGGAAGTACTCGTATGAAGAGTGGAACGGCCCAAAAGATGGTTAGTACCTGATTATCTCAATTGCTGACTTTTCTACAGATTCTGAATATGATATCAGCTGGATGTCAAATAAAGAATGGAAAGACTTATGGCAATCAGGTGTGTACTGCGTGGAAGTAATTATTGAAGCTGAACGATTGCTGCTTTAGATGGTCGATGTTAAGCGTTCAAATTTGAAATTAATCGCCAGGGCTAGAAACATTTTCAGGTCCATTAGCGAGACACTGAAAGCATCCCAAACTTACTTGTCTGATCTTGATCTGGAGGATGACGATGCGATCGACAAGCTCATTGACGATTGCGATGGGAACGTGAAAAGAGCAATAGTGGCTGGAAGATGGGGATGTGGTCCTGATCAGGCCTTTGAACGTTTACAGGCGGCACAGGGAAGTTTGAAGCGAGCTCTGCGAGGTGACGTTTTGACGAAGGACAGTGATTGACAGAGGATGGCGATGACAGACAGCATGATCGGACAACAGTAATTGCATACATATCTCATTTTCATACACATGTATAGACTAGCATCATAACAACGATTTGACTTCAGAATGGCAAGTCGCTTCACACAGACCACCCATATAATCCCAACGCCCTGCCATTCTCCCCAACCGAAACGTCCATTCGACTCGAACCATCACCGATATCATTAGTAGAAGTGTCAAAGGAAAACAGTCCCCCAAGCTCAGACCACAATGTATCAGCACCAGTATAGATATTGTTAGTCTCTAACTCCGGTTGATGCCAAAGCTGAATGGCAGGCTCAGTTCCTCCAACTGATGCCGTCCTTCGGTTCCCTAAAGTTTGCAGTAATTGAAGACCTGTACTTTGCAAAGAGGGTGCTAGTGGTGCCATCAGCCTATGGACATCCGTTGCAAGATGATCTGAGTAGATGGTCAGCGATTCCTATTTGATCGAGAATCTTACCTGAATCCCCTATAGCGATGGCTGCGATAAGGCTGACGTGCAGAAAGAGCTTTGGCCACAGATGTAACGAGGTTCCCCAGCTTCTGGTGACGGTGGATAACAGGTTTCTGGCCGCGTTCTCGAAATGAATCGTCTCTTCAGATGCACCCTGTGATAGGTAGCCATTTGCAATCACTGATCCCACTTGGAAATAAAGACTAATGAGACTACGAATGAAATCGCAATCTTGAATGCTTGGATGAGCATCGTCACCAGCGACTACTAAATCAGCATTTTAAATCGTTTCAAAATCTGAAAAGACCTACGATCTGTCTTTGCCTGCCAGGTGGAATGCCATCTCTCCAATTCGTTTCGACTTGATCTCAATACCGCCAGCTCAGCATAAGGCAGCACTACACTAGGCCAAGTGGGTTTAAGTGCTGCCTGAACCAGACTGACTGCCGAATTGAGCGCCCGATGTAGAATACTCAGCATGTCAAAAAGATCATTCAGAGCGTTTAGAAGTACATGCGAGTCGACTCGTCCAGGGACACCTTGAGGAGCTCGATCAGGAATGATGGGACGGGATAAATGGAGGATTCCATGAGACACGCTCGTCATCTCGAGTAAATCCCAAACTCTTCGACTTCTGATGTCTGATTTGTTCGGTTGAAACGTGTCCATGAACGACCCATAGATTATACCAGATGTGATCTCGTCTGCCTTCAGAAACCAGGTTCTAGCGATTCCAAGTGCAACAACATCATCCCAAGTTTTTGGTCTCACGTCGTAGATCAAGGCAATCAAAGCTTGTCGAAAAAGATCTTCCCAGTCAGAAACGGATGTGATGATTGTTCCATTACATCTTTGAGCAGCTGTGAGACAGATCGCAGAGAGAAGTAACGGTGATGGTGAGACCACGTCATGATGAGCAGTGAAGCCATGAAACACCGCCAAGCTATTATGAAAACTACGGGTCAGATCGTTCAATCATGGTTCTTACAATTCCCATAAAAGTATTGCCTGTTCTGCGGTTACCATCGATCTACCATTTTTCTTCATCTCACTGAGTGGGACTGATATGATAGGTATCAAGTAAGTAAGATGAGCAGGCAATGGAATGGGAAGAATCGTTTGGGATGATGGACCACCATTATTTAAGTCTACGGAAGTCAAAGCCTGTGACTGACTGGCCACAGCGTGGTTTTCCGCTTGTGTTTTGCTTGTAGATAGCTGATGTTCGATTGATTGTAGCCGAGATTCTATGGACTGTTGCCTGAAATAACGTAGTCGTCAATTGAGCCCTCAACAATTCCAGACTCACCAATGGAGATCAACTGTCGTAACCGCTGTACTTCGGGGACGAACGACACACTCTATTCCTTCCTCTACGCATCTGAGGGGTCAGGACGAGAACTTTATCATAATTACCTAGTACATGCGTGCCCAGGTTGTGCGTCACACTAAAATGTCAGCTTGTCTCCGACGGCAGCTACTCACTTTCGTCTTATGTCGGCGACAATGCGCACATGCGACAGAACGTTTCGTTTTGACACCATTCAGCGAGGACTGTGGACTCGATTTTCGAACAGATGGCGACTTGGGCATAGGGCAAAATGACGGAGAAAAGCAAAAGAATGTACAATCAAAACAAATATTTACGGCGGATCTCTTGCCAGATAGTGAGCCTAACAATCGCCAGTGTCAGTCTCATCCTTCCTGATACTAGCTCAGAGTTCGTAACTCATATCTATGCATTCCTCGTATAATTGAATTTGGAGATATTGTCGTCTAAAGTGATAGGTTTAACAGGACTGTCCGTCAAATTACATTATAAGGTGTATGGCTGTATAAAATAAAAATACTCCGCTTCTTCACTTTTATGGGCAAGGAATGCACGATCAACCCCAAACTCCTACTCTACAGGTTCGTCTACTTCCCGACCGAGAGCGCGAGCCACATAGTAACCTAAGTAGCAAATTCAGCTAGATATGCGTCAGATACAAAAAACACCTACCGAGGTACTTTCGTGAGATATCGATATTGCTCCATTCACGACTGGGATGAACCCGATTAGTCAACTGTATAGCGAACGTAGCGCTCCGTCGATCAATGAACAGTGAAGTTCCTGTGAAGCCAGTGTGGCCAGCGGTTTCAAGAGATGCCATGGGTCCAGACCAGCGAGGACGATCCAATTCAAAACCAAGACCATGGGCTTCGTTCGAAACTGTGATTGATCAGAGAAAGATTTATGGGTTTCCATGGGTTCATTAAGTCAGAAGCTGACTTACTTTTGCTATTAAAGTTTTGGAAAATCAATTCTACAGTCCAAGGTTCAAGAATCTTGACACCGTTATAAGTGCCATTGTTCAATATCATCTGACAGAAGATAGACATGTCATAAGCCGTCGAAAAAATGCCAGCATGTCCAGAAACACCATTCATGGCCCAAGCGTTTTCGTCGTGCACACTGATACGTTAGTTGATGGTTGCAAAGTAACTCACCTTGCACGAACAGGCTGGGTTCGAGGAGGTCCAAATTCTGGTCCAACCACATTAATCTGAAATTCTTGAGCAACGATCCTGTTGTACTTTGGATGATCTTCCTTGTTCCCCAAATTAAAGAACGTGTCTTCCATACCGAGTGGTCCAGCTACGAGGTCGGCTAGTAGATTATCCAAGGGCTTCGCAGTTACAGTCTCCAGCACGAGACCTAGATTCATCATATTCAGATCTGAGTACACATAATGTGAGCCTGGTGGGTTGATCAATTTTTGTGTGATTATTGCCTGCACACGATCGGTGTGATTCGAATAACCGGAAAACAAAGGTGGATTAGGTTCAGGAGCAAAACCACTTGTGTGAGTGAGCAGGTGCTGAATGGTGATAGATGATTTGTTGTTTGCCGCAAAATCTGGAATGTAGGATGCTACTGTTGCACCAATCTCAAGCAGTCCCTGAAAACTAATCAGCTTGCCTTCGTCTCTTGAGACTCACTCTACCGACGAGATTTAGAGCGATGATTGTAGTGAAAAGCTTGGTCACACTTGCCATATCAAATATGCTGTCTTCTCTCATATCAATTTGGGATGGTTGCGGTAGGATTGTTCCCTTCTCGTCAACATAAATCAGCGACTTTCCGGCTGCGTAATGAGTCACAGTAGTGTTCCTATGACCAACAAAAACAGTGATTCCAGCATACAACGGGTGTTCTGCATCCTGGGACAATGAGCCTAAGTTCAGCTGTCAGCGTTTTTTAGATCTATAAAGCAATAAAGCAACTGGGGAACGGTAGTAGCTTGCTTACCATTTCCTTGATACAAATATTGCAAAGACTTAGCCTTCAAATGTGAGAGTGGCTCTGGCAGGAGGCCAAAACTCTCAGGTAGTCCAAATGATAAAGGCTTTTCAATATCCCACATTACCAATGGATCTGCTTCTGAGTGTAGATTGGATTTGATAACGGAGTAATCGATGCCACACAGGGCTGATATCGAGTATTCAGAGCAGAGAAACCCGGGCAACTGTCACAAGCCTTTCCTCGCTGTTTGTTCATCGAGCATACTGCAGATTGCATGCGGAAAGTTGGTGCCAGGCAGACGATAATGGCGAATGAGATGATCATTTTGGTGGGCAGAATTTACGTAAGAGTTTTACGAGTGGCACACGAGCAGACCCTGCATGCAAAACTCACTCCACCAAGGATAACTCGCCGAGCTTGGGCCACTTCAACGCTCTTCACCAAATCCAATATGAACGACGAGAGGTTGACCCTGATTCCATACTCTCAAAACGCTGAGAGGACCCTCGTAGCATCTCGTAAACACTTTCTTCCATATATTCCACCTTGTAGTTTACCCGTATGGTCTCCGGAGAAAACGGGCAGCTCTTCTAGAATCACATGTACTTATAGGACATGAGGAAATGAAGACATCGTCTTAATCAGAGAACTCAACCCAGCTCTAAAGAATCGAACTGGATCTTTTTAAACCCGAAATGACTTCAGAGAAAACAAATAATCACTTTTCCGGTGTTCAGGACGATGACGCCAATGTTCTGGCAGGTGAAATTGCTATCCGTTTGGAAGCTGAACGTGAAAGTTTAAGAGGACATTCCTTCTGGTATAGATTTGGTGTCAACAGTTGGACCCAAATTGTTCTTGTATCTTTCGCATGTTTCTGTTTACCTGGTAAGTTACCATAACTGTGGTTCGCTTTGATCATGCTGACCTGTCTAAAGGAATGTATAATGCAATTTCTGGTATGGGTGGTAGTGGACAATTGGACCCAACTGTAAGTGATTTAGATCAATATGTGTTTACATAACATCTCTGACTTTGATATAGATCGGTGCCAATGCGTCCGTTGCTCTTCTTTCCGTCGGTGCTGCATCTGTCATTCTCGTTGCTCAACCCGTTTTCGATATCTTTGGTGTCAGAGCCATCATGCTTGGTGGATGGACTTATGCCTTATACACTGGAAGTCTCCTCAACTATAATCGCACTCACAACGGTGCCTTCGTCATCGCTTCTGGAGCCATTCTAGGTCTTGGGGCAGCTTTCCTTTGGATTACTCAAGGTGCCATAATGCTAAGTTATCCTCTCCCTCACCAGAAGGGAAGGAGTATCGCTCTTTTCTGGGTGATCTTCAACCTCGGAGGAGCCATTGGGTCGTTCATCGCTTTCGGTCTCAAGTGAGCATTGTTGTCTGTGAATAACGATCATAAAGCTTATTCTCCTTAGTTTCCACCGTACTACCTCTGGCACAGTCTCTGATGCGACCTATGTTGCCTATATGGTGATCATGTTGGTCGGATGGGTCGCGTGCGCCTTCCTCCTCCCTTCGCATATGGTCCGTCGATCAGATGGCTCTCGTGCTGCTCCTCTTCCATCAACTCTCGCTCCTTCAGGACCTTGGTATACCAAGTTCACTAAAGCTGCTCGTCAAGAAGTTAAACACATTATTGCCCTTAAAAACGATTGGAGAATCTTCCCAATGATCCCCATGTGTGAGTATAAAACTGGAGCCAAGTGTTTGATCGCTAATGGCTTGCAGGTTTCGCTGCCAACTGGTTCTATTCCTATCAACAAAATGAGGTCAATGGTACGTCTCAAATCCTAAACCGTCTTCCGCAGATACTAACGAGTTATCCTTAGGCTTGGCTTTCACTCTTCGTTCCCGTTCCCTCAACTCATCTCTCTATTGGGCAGCTCAAATGTTCGGAGGTGTCATCATCGGTCTCCTACTTGACATGCCTTGGTTCTCACGTCCCAAACGTGCTCTTATCGGTTGGATTTTCCTCTTCGTCACCGGAAACGTCATTCTTGGAGGTGGTCTTGCCTTTGAGAACTGGTTCGAAGCTCAAGGTCAAACCAATTACATCGACTTTTCGGACGCTAAGCTCTACGTTGGTCCAGCTTTCCTCTACATTTTCTACGGCATGCTCGATGCTTTCTGGCAAGGATACGCCTACTGGATGCTCGGTGCTCTTTGTAACACCCCAAAGGAAGCTGCTCGATACGTCGCCGTTTACAAAACTATGCAATCTGTTGGTGGAGCTGTTGCCTATCGTCTTACCGCAAACCACCTTGCTCCACGCTCACAGTAAGCTTTAGTATAATTTTATTCTTCGGACTAAAGCTGACACTGCTCTTAGGTTCATCTCTAACTGGTGTGTTGTCGCAATTTGTCTCGCCTGCGCCCTTCCCACTGTCCTCTATATCACCGAGCCAACCGTTCAAGAAGCTTTGGGTGACTTCGTTTCTGAAGAGGAAGACCAACCTGGAGCAGCTCACAAAGCCGCTGCTTCAGCCAAGCACGCTGATTTAGTCCGAGTGAAGGAGATTGAGGCTGAATCGGCGAGAGTATAGGTTTTCAAGGTGAACTGAGGGAGGTCATTACTTCAGAATTGTACTTTGTTGGGGATAGGTTACCGATTTGTGCGATTTTTGGTTGGGAGAATTGAAACGAGTTGTTATAGAATTTCATAGTTGTTCCAGGTATTACGTAATGCAATTCACTCTATGTCTCCGTCTCACTCGTACATGCCTGTCATCTCGTTCTGTTTCCTACGTGCATTGCAACTGGCGGGTTCTGTTCTCATCTGCACCTGCATCCAGAATAACTGGCCCGGGGACAAAACGCCGTTTGAGTGGATTCAGGGATGCGAACAGTCTACAAAAAGTTGAAATTATCTTCCAATTGATTCTTACTCCCATGTCAAAATGTCCCTTTATCTTTGTGTTGATGGTGGAGGGACCAAAACGGCCGCAGTGGTCGCCTACGTCAAAGGTTTAGAGGGAAGACAGGTTCTGTATGGAAGAGGTGAAGCTGGGCCGTCAAATTTGTGCGTAAAGACCCAGTACTTACATAAGGCGTTGAACTGACAATCCTGATAAGAACGGGCGGTACAGATACTTGTCTTGATGCCATCCTAAGTTCGACCACTCGGGCTTTAGCTGAACTCACTTCTCATTCTCTTTGTGATCTGGAGATGAAAGCTGCCCTTCCTGCGTTCCATGGGATATGGGTGGGAATCGCGGGTTGTTCTCGTCAGCCTGAACATGATCGTCTTTATCCTCTTCTGCAGAAGCTCTTCAACACCTCTTTGGAATCGACCCATTCCAGTGACTCTCCTTCTCAGTCTTCTTTCAGTGGCTCAACATCCCTTCTACGTCTCACTGGTGATGGGGACCTACTCACCTCCCCATTCCTGCGTTCGAATTGCGATAAATCCATAACTCTCATCTGCGGAACTGGAAGTTTAGCGTTGTTATGGGGACAGGACTCTCTTAAACCCTCACCAAAGTCCTCTGCATCAGATACGACCAGTCTACCATCGATCAAACAATTGGGAAGGAGTGGTGGATGGGGTTTCCTTCTTGGTGATCCGGCTTCAGGATGGTCTTTAGGTCAACATGCGACGATCTCGGTCCTGGTGAATTCCAGCGAGGGACGACCGCATCTCCCCTGGCATCTCAAATTACTGGATCACTATGGAGTCAAAGATGTTGATGGACTGGTAGCTGCGGTCTATGCATTGGATACAAGTCTTGGAGCAGGGGCTGATGGTCAACGAAGACGTAGAATCGCGGGATGTGCGAGGATAGTCGTGGAAGCTGCGTCCAGTCCTCAGACGCCAGGTTGGAAGGAAGCAAACGAGTTGTTAGACTTGGTGGCTGAAGAAGCGGTTGAGCTACTTCAACCTCTGGTTTCAAAATTGCAGATGGATCATGTCGATGATAAAAACATGTTAATAGCTGGAGGTGGATTGGGACAGGTTGATTTATTTTGGGACTTGGTTCTTAGGAAAATGGAATTGAAGGGTTGGAAGTGGGGCACGATTCATCGTGTAGGAGACGCCGCTTTGGAAGGGGTCAAGGCTATGATTAGTGTTGACGAGGATCAAGTTGTGTAAATGTCAATAGTTTAACAGCTCGCTACATCAATTTTCAATCTCTTCTTTGCTGCACCTTTTCTATATTACCATTTATTTCCAAGAGTCAGAGAATACCGAGTGCTATTGGGGACTAATGAGTCTTCAAGATATTCAGAAGCTAATACCTAACCTACCTGATCTTGATAATCAAGTCTACTCTCTGACGTCTCGTCCCCCTCCCACATCTCATCCGGAACTGAGCTCAAATCTCCTCGACCATCAGAAGAGTAACGATCATAATCACAACTATTAGCCTCCCCATCAACAAGCTTATCGACCCACAAAGCTCGCTGGCGGGTCGACTTATCACCTTGACCTCTCAATCTTTCATTCTCACGTTTCAAAATATCAATTTTACGCTGTAGTCGGGATATAGCATCCGTTTTACTTCGAAGTTGTTTATCTTTATCTGATAGCTGATATGACAGGTTTGTAATGATCGATTGTTGTTTATCGTAGACCTCGTGGTTGTGGGATTGTGTTGATCGTCGACGTTGGTTTTTGTATTTCGTATCGAGGATCCATGAACGGGGACCTAGGGGAGGTCTCGAGTTTGTTGCACTGTTTTGAGAGGTTGTGGCTGTGGTATTATTCGGATTGTATAGCATGGTTAGGGGATTGACGCTATTGTTTTCTACGCTGTGAATACCGAAGTGTGCATATATTGAAAGTGTGTCCTTCATCTATATATACAGTACAGTACTGTCTCTCTGCGGAGTTTAGAATATCAATGGATACGTTAGGAAAATGTGGTGTATGCTCTAGATGGACATCGTGACTTGTGTAGACGCTCTCCGTCCAATCAAAGGATGTTTACGAATTTGCATCCCCGCTTAATATCCTACTGAACCTCCCCCAAACCAAAATCTCAACCCCGTTGACTAGAACCTGAACCGTTGAAGTAGGAATCGCATCTTTCTTTCATACGTTGACCTTCTTTCAGTCTCTGCTGATATCGACTGAAAATGTCTGAATTAGCAACAGGTGTAGGTTTTGGTTCCATCGGTGGAGTTCTTCTTGGTAGGATAGTTCTCATCTCCCTGTTCGGATTTAGCTTGAATGTATTGTCAATGACTTACCTCGATACAGTTCTTATTTCGGGAACGTATGAAGGGTCAGGTGAACCTATCGCATCGATATCTTCGTCTTCGTCGATGTCTTCCATGGTGGTTTCGGCTTGGGAAGTTGGGGTTAAACCTTGATGACTTGGGGTAAGTATCCCTGTTCCAGGTGAAAGTGAATCCTGTAAAACGTTTCCCACTTCAGTTTTCATGTCCAATTGACTTGAAACTGACCTACGTTTTGATTTTCCCAATCCATACCCTCCATTTGGACCATTTGGCTCGATTCTCCTCTTGAACCGTTAGAGAGTGTTTCGCTATCGAGGTGATCTTGCAAAGATTCTATCTGGAAGGATATCTTTTGAAGTTCTTTTTCGTATTCCCCCCTAAAATGTTGATGTTGAAATTTAAGCATTGACATCATGTTTTGAATATCATTATAACTCTCCACATAAAACATTTCATCTAACAGAACCTTTTTCTGAAGACACGCTTGTTTGGATAACAATGTTGGCAACTCTTGAGCGGAGTTGTGGTTGTACTCACTTGGACTTGAGATTTGGGGGAGGTTGAAGTCGATTTTAGTAGCGGCATCTGCGGCGGGGTTTAGGAGTTCTTCGGCTCTTGAGGCGTAGGATTCGAGATATCTTCGACCTACTACCCCTTCCAGTGAGGACGGAGGTGGAGGTTGAGTTGTTGATGGACTCGCTAGCATATTCTTGAAGTGTTGTAAGGTGATCAGACGAAATTTTGATCCACAAGATAACCATATTCAATTCACGGCCTTCTGAGAATCTTATTGTGCGGAAAATAAGTTGTTGGTTATTGCGTTTAGATAAAGGATACATCAAGAGACTAATGAAGGGAGACGCAAGAAGGGTCTTTTGTAGCAGACAATTTACGAGAAATTGCCTATACAAATCCTCCTTTCAGCAGGTGAAACTCTGGCATGTGCTTCGAATCTCGGTCGCACGATTTCACGCAATACAGCCGCTCACCATGATGGCCACTTGAGAACGAACCTTATCCAACTTCACCTCGATATCATGATCATCGAATCCGAAGGATCTCCCATACCAACTTCCTGCAAATTCCTGTTACTGGAAGGATGAAGATTGAAAATAGGATTTGATCCAGCATTCGACATCGGTGCCGAACTCGAATAGTAAGTGTGATCAGCGAATGATGAATTATGTGATAATCGAGGTGTACCGCTTGGTGTAGGTGTTGAGGAAGATGGTATCATCGGTAGAGCTGATGTTGAGGAGGTCGGTGAATCTGGTGGTGGTATTGCGGCTTTTGACGTTGTTGGGTCTATTGGCCATGTCCCATCTCGTAACCAACCTAAGTAATATCATTAGTTTCAGTTGACAACAGGTTCTGAATAGGAATCTACATACCAGCTCTAAGTATTTTTATCTGTCACAATAAAATCAGTCTGAACCGAATAACGAAGACATACCACTAAACCCAATCTTAAACCTTTAGCCAACCTTTTCCCCCCAGACAGATTCTTAGCTACAGTCCCCACACCGGCGTTCCACGTTTCATCAGTTTCTTCAGCACCTTCCTCACTAAGAATGGATTCTAGACGACCAAGTGAGGAACTAGGTAAAGGTGGTGAAGGGGTGTAAGGGATTGGAGTTGGATAGTTTATTGGAACTCGATATGTTTTGGGTAATTTTTCGTTGTTGGATGGAATAGGTACTGGGAGATTCGCGAGGAATAGTTTCCTTCTGTATTCGAAAAATTCAACTCCTGTTGTTATGTTAGTTGGACTCTGTGCAGAAAATTCAACCTTACCTGTACTTGGTATCTCTACGTATTCACTTTCTCCAGTTTCTCCTCGTAATCTAGAAGGTCCAGCTGTGGGATTATGATTCAATGATTCCATTTTCCGTGTTTTAGGTGTGATTCCTCAAAAAGTCCAGTGATTCTATATTATATCTTCTCAGTGTCTACGTGATTTCGTTGTATATTGTATCTGAAAAATAAATGGAGCAATTTCCACCTAACTGAAACTGTTGAAGTTTGAAATCCATAAATCCGGGGCCTCGATGTTGATCTTCCAATAAAAAGTGTTTCGATAAGCTAGATTACTTGTCATAATTTCACTCAACAAAGACGATACACAACTCTAAGAACTACTTGGGGCAATGCTAACCATCAACTGATACTCCCTCAATCATGAGAACATCGCTTCTTCAGAACCTGTCCCGAGGGTATCACTCGGCACCAAGTCGATTCGGTGTCTATCCAGTCCTTCAGGCATCAAGCGCGTTGACAGTTTATCCTAGCCCCCTATCTGTTCCAGAGGGTATAATCATTCCTTCTTATGTACCATCTGATTTCTTTTCGAATGGAGCTTCAAGTGGTCGAGCGGATGAACCTCAGGACGAAGAAGTTGTAGAATTAGGAAGTAAGGAGGAGAGGTCGTTGAGGAAAGTTGCTGGGATGGCTGCCAGCGTCTTGAGAGATGTTGGGAAATTGATCAAGGTGAGTTTTGATTTTTGTACTTTTACTGACATTTAATTAGCCTGGGGTGACAACTGCAAATATTGATAGAGCTGTTCATGAGATGATCATCTCGCTTGGAGCTTATCCGTCAACTTTGGGTTATTCAAGATTTCCAAAATCATGTACGACTTCGGTGAACAATGTTATTGCTCGTGAGTCAACAGTCAAGTAGATTCATATATGGTCTACTGATCTCAATCTCTGTAGATGGTATTCCAGACGAGTAAGATCTACTTTTTAAACCCCGAAACATATTATACTAAATCTTCATCCCAGTCGACCCCTTCATCATGAAGACATCATCAATGTAGATCTAACACTCTATCATGATGGCTATCATGGTGATACGTCTGCTACGTTTCTTCTACCAGATGTCGATAAATCAGGACGGGAATTGGTGGAAGCCAATCAAGAAGCTTTGGAACTGGCTATTAAAGTATGTCAACCTGGTACGAGGTTTAGTGAGATTGGGAAAACCATCGAGTGGGTTCTGTATCTATCTTCAAACATGAATACAAGATTCTGATTCAATTAGGGAATTCGCCGTTCGTCATGGATTCTCTGTAAACACTCAATTATCCGGACATGGGATCGGTAAAGTCTTTCATAAAGAACCTTGGATATTACATCATCGTATGTGTTTACTGGCTCTCTGAAAGAGTTGAAATTACTGACTAGACTTTCAGATAATGATGAAGCTGGGACGATGAAGCCTGGCGATTGTTTTACTATTGAACCTATTTTTGTTCAGGGGTCACGATCGAGGGGGAAGCTATGGGATGATGGTTGGACAGTAGCTACGGAGGTAGGTGGGATGATTTGGCAGGATGGGTTAGGTGGAACTGATTCACACTGATAGAATAACGCAAGAGCTTCTCAATTCGAACATCAGATACTTGTCACGGAGGATGGTGCTGACGTGTTAACTCGATGAGAACCAGGTGACGTGCAGAAGGAAGGGATTCTTTTGAGTCATAGATAGAACTTTGTATTGTCTCTTGTATACTAGGTTCATACGACTGACAGTACGGCCACTGGATGTACAGAATAGACTCAAGTATAGAGATCAGGAGAGACTTGAGGGAGGCATACACGAAAGAACTACGAATGCTGTAGAAGCTTCCACGTGTTTCTACCATAAACTGGTTCCGTCTAGGCACGTACGGAACTTTTCGGTGACACACAGAGATGACGACAAGGGCGCAAAGGAGGTGTGGATGGCAGCTATATAAGGAGGACAACTCACTATTCTGTTCTATTCTTATCATTCATTCATATACTCAAACTATAACTCAGACTACAACTATAACTCACACTCACTTATACCCACACCACATCCATAATGGATAACTTTACAGACAAATCTTCAGAAGCTATCAAAGCTTCTTTCGATAAAGCGGAAGAACTTGGTAACTCACAAGGTAAGTCATCAACGCAATCCTTGATCTACGTATGCCATACTAACCAAACCCCCTAGTCACACCTCTCCATCTAATCTCAGTTCTTTGGGAAGACCCAACACCCTCACCACCAGGTGGAGAAGCCGGTCCAACCCTCTTGAAAGGAGCAATAGAGAAAGTCGGAGGTAACACCCAACAATTCAATCGATCACTTCTATCCACTCTCAACAAACTCCCTGTGATCTCACCAGCCCCATCACCCCCTCTCCCACTCAACAACGCCTATCATGCTGTTCTGAAAGAAGCCCAAAAATTGCAAAAGGAACAGAACGATCAATTCGTCGCTATAGATCATCTGTTACTTGCTTTAATCAAAGTTGATCATTCGGGTTTCGCAGAGTTGATCAAAGCTGCTGGCGTTACTGCTAATAACCTTGACGCTGAAATCAGAAGGAAAAGAGGTGGTAGAAAAGTTGATAGTAAAAGTGCGGAATCTCAATTCGAGGCTTTATCTAAATGTAAGTTGATTCATCATTGGATCTTTCCATCTTTGACCACTGACATTTGATGTAGACTGTACCGACTTGACTGCACTTGCTGAACAAGGTAAACTTGACCCAGTCATCGGAAGAGACAACGAAATCCGCCGAGTCATTCGTGTACTCTCAAGAAGAACCAAGGGTAATCCAGTCCTCATCGGTGAACCCGGTGTAGGTAAAACTGCAATTGCTGAAGGTCTAGCTCAAAGAATCGTTGATCGTGATGTCCCAGCTAGTCTTTTAAGTCGATTACTAGCTCTTGATATGGGTGCTCTGATGGCTGGAGCTAAATACAAGGGTGAATATGAGGAAAGAGTCAAAGCTGTCCTTTCGGAAGTTGAGAAATCGGGTGATGAAGGACATCCTATTATTCTTTTCATCGATGAAATTCATCTTATCATGTAAGTTAGATAAGGAGACATTTGAATAGTAACTGACAATTCATTAGGGCCGGTAAAGATTCAAGTGGTGGAATGGATGCCGCCAATCTACTTAAACCTATGTTAGCCAGAGGTAAACTAAAGGTCATTGGTGCTACAACGTTGAACGAATATCGTGAATATATTGAGAAAGATTCGGCGTTTGAACGTCGTTTCGCTCAAGTATTGGTTGAAGAACCTTCAGTGGCTGATACGGTATCAAGTAAGTTTCATCTCGTCTCCGTGATTAGACAAATATACTGACTGAAATAGTTATGAGAGGTATCAAAGAGAAATACGAAACTCATCATGGTGTTCGAATCTTGGATTCATCTTTAGTACTCGCTGCTCAACTTGCCAAACAATACCTTACTGCTCGAAGACTACCCGATTCAGCTATTGATTTGCTCGACGAAGCCTCTAGTGCAGTTAAGGTCGCTAGAGAAACCAGACCTGAGGCTATCGATGAACTCGAGAGAAAGAAATTAGGATTAGAAGTTGAAGTTCACGCTTTGGAGGTGAGTAGGGACTGTGAAAACAAGTAGAATCACACTGACATCAACCCTAGAGAGAAAAAGACGAAGCCTCCAAAGAAAGATTGGAGCTAGCCAAAAAGGCTCTTGCCGATATCGAGGATCAACTAGGCCCTCTCAAGCGAGAATACGAAAATGAAAAACACATTGGCGACGAGATCAACACACTTCGCAAAAAGATCGATGAACTTAAAGCGAAAGCTGATGAAGCTGAACGTCGATACGATCTAGCTACCGCTGCTGATATTCGATACCATTCCATTCCAGATCGTGAAAGGAAGCTTAAAGAGTTGGAACAAAAAGAAGCTGAACGTGGAGGTGCTGGTCAACAGGTCACTCCTGAAATGATCGCTGAGGTTGTCGCTCGTTGGACCGGTATCCCTACTTCTCGTTTGGTTGAAACTGAAAAAGCTAAATTATTACGATTGGAACGATTGATCTCAAAGAAAGTTATTGGTCAACCTGAAGCGGTCAAGGCGGTTTCAAACGCTATTCGACTTAACAGATCTGGTTTAGGTAACTCCAACAGACCTATAGCGTCTTTCCTCCTCGTTGGTCCAAGTGGTACAGGTAAAACACTTTTGGCCAAAACACTCGCCGGTGTCATGTTCAACGACGAAAACGCCATGATCCGAATTGACGCTTCCGAGTATTCAGAGAAACATTCAATCTCAAGATTGATCGGTGCAGGACCTGGTTATATCGGTCACGAATCCGGTGGACAGTTGACAGAAGCTGTTCGAAGAAAACCTTACTCGCTCATTCTTATCGATGAAATCGAAAAAGCGGCACGAGAATTCCATCAACTTTTCCTTCAAGTTCTTGACGACGGTAGATTGACTGATGGCAAGGGACGAATCGTTGATTTCAAAAATACCATCATCATGATGACTTCAAACGTTGGTTCTGTTTATCTCAACGAGAATCCAACCGAGGGTGCTGTTCAACCTGAAATCAGAGCAAAAGTCATGTCTGCCATCTCAGCTACTTTCCCACCTGAATTCATTAATCGTATCGACGACATCATTCTTTATAGATCACTCTCGAGGAAGGATATCAGGAAAGTCGTCGAGGTTAGATTGAAAGAGATTCAAACTAGATTAGAGGGTAATGGTAGGAAAGTTAAGTTGGCTGTTGATGATTCGGCTTTGGATTGGTTGGCTTCTGCTGGTTATTCACGTAAGTTTTATTTCCTTTTTCCGAGGAATGTTTGGTATGCTGATCAGTTTTTTTAGCTTCATATGGTGCTAGACCACTTGCGAGACTTATCCAAACGGAGATCCTTAATCCGTTGTCGAAACTCTTGCTTCAAGCTCGTGTTAAAGATGGTGAAACTGCTCATGTTACCGCTGATCTCAGACGTAACAGATTAGTAGTCATCCCCAACCAGTAAGTTAGATTCGATTTTGATTGAGTTATGAGTCAACTGACATGTTTTTTTTAGTGATCAAGACGTCTCACATCCAGATGACGAGGATAGTGATGATGACACGATGGATATTGAAGTTGAGGAAATGGATTAGAGTTAACGATACTGTAGTTGTTTGTAGCATAGATCAAGTTTTGGTTGTTCATAGGGTCCGTTTTAAATGATTAATGAAATTGAAATGAAAACAAAAAAAGCAAAGTGCATTATAAAGAATATGAGCAAGAAGAAAGGAATAAGACGGGTATACAGAATCATAAATCTATCTTACCAGTTGATGAACTGGTAGATAACAAACCCGATCCATTAAGGAGAGTCTTGAACCATTCTCTCAGGTACACAAAGATCTCGTTGAACAATTCAACGTTCTCGTCACCGTAGATGTAATATGAGAATCGTCTTGAGAGGAAAGTTAAGTGGGTTGGGAGATAGGTGAACACTGATAACCAGAATAAAGAGGTTATGAAGAGTAACGTTGACCCTGTGCGATCATCATCAATGAACGAAACAGAAGGATGGATGAGGCTGGGGGTTAACTCACAGACTAACACTTTTTCCCAGGTTTCTAACATCGATAAACCGAAGGTAGCTTCGAATCTCATTCTAGAAATTTGGCGGGTTAGTTGAAGCTTGAGGATGGGTTGGACTTGGACTTGGACTTGGACTTACCGGTATCGCCAGAAGAATCTACGTATTCCTGGAGGTGGGGGTCGATGATCAATGGCCATTTTGGGGTTTTTTGATTGGTGGTTTTGGGAATGAGATTTGTTTAGATGGGTTTTATGGGATGCTATCCTGCTTTCTTTGGATGAACAGTGCTGTGGTTATTGTTATCGATATGATTGTTGATGGTTGCTTTGAATCAGCGTAGCTAGAGATAGACAGCATCTCACAATTAACGCGTTGCTGCGTTGTCTCTTCGAAATTTGATTCCGTGGTCAAGTTCATTACTTACTTTACACCTCAGAATAGCTGTAAGAGAAGAGTAAGAACTCACCACCACCCACCCCAATGTCATCAGATCTAGATGACCTACTGAACAGCTCAATCCCAACACCTTTCATATATCTCCACCACCCCCATCATCCACCCTCAACAATCAGACCAAACATTTCAACCAGTTCCAACTCCAAAACAGGATATGTCAAAATAGACACTATCGAACAACACAACCCTCGTCTCTTCTTTTCAGGTATCTTACATAGATTATCGGATTCTTTGGATCTTCCGAATAACGATGATGCGGGGTTAGTAAAGGATGTAGGGAATTGGGATGGGTTTCAACGAAGTTTGATTGATATTTTTGATAGATCTCAAAGTAGGTTTGGTAAAGGGAAAAGGAAATTTGAAGATGAGACGGGGAAGATTGTGATTTTTGTCACTAAAGCTGAGAGGTTGAGGGGTGTACTTGGAAATGGTTGGTCTGTTGTTACTAGGTTAGCTGAGATGGTAAGTTAGTTCAGTGATAACAAAGGCGATGGCTGATAGTTGGTAGACTGGTTTACCTGCTACTGTCGTTCTTGCATCTCAGGTTCCATGGGATGAAGTTAGATCACCACGAGGTGATTCACTTGAACCTGTTCATGTGTATTTCCCACCACTAAGTCGTCAAGGTAAATACAAACCTTACCTGTGATCCTAAAAGTATCTTACGTAGGATCAATTGTAGAAACTCTCAAACACCTCCTTCAAGGATCAGAACATCCGTTGTACCCCCGATTCCTAGAATTACTCCTAACCACCATCCAACCCTTACTCCCCCAATCTCCACCCTTAGAACTAGAATATCTATCAACCTGTCTCTGGCCAATCTACACTTCAACCTTACCTCCTCATTTCGAACAGATACATCTTAACAAACCCTATCAAGATCCAGAAAATCCACCACCAAAATTAAACATCACAGTGAAACTGTTGACTGAACTGAAACATCAGTCCTCGTTGGCTTTTACATCAGCTATCGAAAACGTTTTACCTCGTTTAACAGGTCGGAGGGAATTTACGAAATCTTGGATAGAAGATCGTTCATCTTTCACGAATGGGACTTTGACTTTGACATCTAGAACTCATGGATTGGTCAAACCAGTTAATGAAATTGAGTTACCGGTTTGCGCAAAGTATTTATGTGTTGCTGGGTATTGCGCTAGTTTTAATCCTGCCAAGTCGGATATGAGATTGTTCGGGAGGAGTGTTGGTCATGATGGCAAACGTGGACGTGGTGGGAACAGACGTTCTGGATATGGTAGAACCAGAATAGGCAAGGTATATATCCAATTCCATTTATCTATCCTAATCAAAACCTAATTAACTAACTCAATTTAGATCCCTCAAAGATTACTCGGACCGAAACCTTTCCCGCTCGATCGATTGTTAGCGATCTTCGCGTCTTTATTCGCTGAACATGCGGAAAGACCTGAAGATCTACAAGCTAGTTTGGGTTTGGAATATGATTCAGTTGAAAGTGAGGATGGAGATGAAGATGGGATAGGGAGTATTGATTCGATCGATCAACTCGCTGCTAAAGCTTTGAAACGACGTCAGAGGGATACGGAGAGGGATGAGAGATGGGAAGATGAGGTTGATCATTTAACTATGAGTGTTAAACTTTGGTCTTTGGTTGGTTTTTTTCTTTCTTTTCTTTGTCAATGAGGATGATGTTGAATTGAGATTTTGTTTTCAGATACCTGAACTGGAAGGTTTTGGATTTTTGAAAAGAATCTCACCGATTGATCGACTTGATAATATCGTTTTTAGATGTGATGTCGATTATGAGACTGTTAAGAGTATGGCTAGGGAGTTGAAGATCACGTTAGATGAGTATCTATATGAAGCTGTTGCGTAGGAATTGAGATTCTTCCTTGGGTCGGTTGTATTTATATTAAGTTAGATTTGTAGCATGTATTGCATCATTTGTTCCTTGAACCATGAACTAAACTACACTACCAAGCCTAATGTCTCCAACTCAGATAACCATCTTTATCGACTTTACAATAAGTTTCGACTATCCCTTTGACCCTCTCTCTAACTTCATCACCCCTCCCAGACCCAACACCACCATTCAAAATTTCATTCCCACCGACCAACTCACTCAATTTCCCTTGCAAAATCTCATTCAAGGTAACCTTGAAAGCCCCACTACTGGAACTACTTCCATTAACAATCTCCATGATCTCATATTCAGATGGTAAACCGAACAATCTGAATTTACCCCATGAAGAATCGTTTTTCGCTTTGACGGATGATGTTGGGGGTGGGGTGAGGTCGAGGATTGGAGTTTCTTTTGGTGGAGTGTCAGGGAAGAAATGTTTGGAGATTTCTTTGGGGGTGAGGGATTTTTCGGTTAGAGTGGAAGGAGACCATTTCGCTTTGGTTTTGGTCATTAGGAGGGAGGTTACGCCGTTCACGAAATCCTCGGTTGCGGGGTTGGGTCCCTGGGAATTGTTAGTGGATGTTGCTAGTTGAAGATGTTTAACCTACAGAGAATCCGGTCGCCATTGACATATCTGAGTGAACAATTAGCTCATCAACGATAAGGGGTGACTCACCATTCACCAAAACTCGGTCCAATCTTTTCTCCTTTCTTGCCCTTCTGAATGCCTCTAAAGCCACTGCCATACCTGTAGGACTTCTCTCATCCATCATACCCTTTTGAATTTCAGCCCAGGCCTTAATCCCTTCACTTAAACCTTCACGACTCCCGGCTGAAACCAGGGTATCGTAAATCTCTTTGATCGAATCATGTCCGAATGCTTCATCGAGGAAAGCACGAATTTCTCCTGTGATGGGTGACGATGAATCAGGTGATGATTTTGAACTCTTAGATGAAGTGTCTGAATTAGGTGATGGGGTGTAGGTAGCGATTAAAGCTGAAACGTTGGATAATGTTGGCGAAGACAGTTGTGAAATTTGGAACATCAAATCAGGGATTGAAGATTGTGGAACGTAATGCGTCGAAATTCCTAATTCATAGTTGGCTCTTCCGTAGACTTCTTGTCCAGTTATCGCAAGCCATGCACCGATGTTTCCATCTAATTGAGCTAGGTAGTATTGAGCACCGACATCTGGTGAATATCCAATTTTCGTTTCTGGCATAGCAAAGATTGTACTGGAAGTCGCTATTCTGATTGGTGCTGGTAAAGCTAAACCTGCACCTCCACCCACTGAATTGGGTAAGTGGGTTTGCTTGGACGCTTGCAGAATATTCTGGACTTACTGGTGATACCATCCATAATTGAAACATATGGTTTACCGAGTTTTGCCAACGCCCAGTTTAATTCAAATTCATCTTTGAAGAAGGCAAGACTTTGATCGTTTCCTTCTTGCTTATCGACCATGAGTTCTGGGCGAAATGAGAGAGTGTTAGTGTACAGCGCAATGAAAATGGTAACGCGGACTCACGCTTTACGTCGCCGCCTGCACAGAAGGCAACAGAATCACCAGTTCCGATGATTACTTTACACAAGTCTGACTCTTTCCAAGCCTAGTGGATTGTGAGTCAGAAACAGTCGCCATTGTAAAAAAAAATTACTTACACCAATCTTGTCACGGAGAGAAATTATCATCTCTCTGTTCAAAACATTACGTTTAGCTGATCGATTCAATTTATAGATTCTAGCGGATAAATTCGATTCGTATAGAACGAGATCCTATTTCGAATGTCAGCGATGAGAGTGGTACCAAGTACACATGAAATAACTGACGTTAGATGAAGTAGCCTTTGAATTCATTTTAGCTGACGAGGAGAGATGCCGAGAAACTGACGCTAATCTTGATGAAGCCTTTTGATTGATGTTACCTGACATGGAAGAAGTACTTGAGATAGTGAAAGTCGAAGTCTGTCTTGGAAGACGAGCTCCAGCTCTTACTAAGGTTATCATAGGTATGTTGTATGAGATATAGGTTGTATTGACTCAAGAATAAAGTGAGTAAAATCCAAGAACTCATTTCAGACTCTGGGTGGATTTTGGGAAAAGTAAATTAACGGAGATCTAGGTATGTCCGTGTATTTGCCACTGATCACTGAATCTTTCACGGTTGACGACGCGAATGCTATTCATCATCTTCACTTTCATCTTCATCTTCACTTCTCATTTCATATCTTCTTTTGTTCTCATTTGTCTCCTAGGCTCCTATAGATATAGAGGGAATATTAATTTAGAATTGTATTAGTACTTTGTACCCAAAAACACCCCATCAAAGCCCATCTAAACCTCAACTAAGCACAGCTCTTTCCATCCATGCCACCCAGAGCGGATCTTTGGGAGGCAGGTCAAGATGAGACGGTGGAAGTCAATCAGAGAGCTCTCATCGACAGTGAGTGAAATTGAGAGGATTCTCGAAGCTACCACAAACTTACTTTTGATTAGAAATCCTAGCTCGTTATTCTGGTGAACATACTAGTCAGTCAACCCCATCCGGCATAAAAATTACGTTAGCTGACGATGTAATGTAGTTTTTCGAGAATTATTACAAAACGCCGATGACGCTGGTGTAGGTTGTATTGGACTTACTTTTACTTGTAGACTGATTAGATGACTTTAGGCACAACATGTCCAAGTCAAGTTTTACTCAAAGAGAGGACTTGCTGTTCTTAAAGACGGCGGTCCCACTGGACAACTACCAGATCTAAAGGATAATGTAAGTTAATTTTTCTAGTTTAGATTAAAAGATTCTCATACTCATCATCTAACTTTGACAGATGTATCAATATGTTGTTTCAAACGATGGAATACCATTTCGACCTCAAGACTGGCAACGATTGAAGAAGATTGCCGAGGGCAATCCTGATGAGGAGAAGATTGGAGCGTAAGTTGATATTTCAGAGTCGAATCCAAAACTGACGATATACAAGATTCGGTGTTGGATTCTATTCATTGTGGAGTGTTTGTGGTAAGTGTAATGGTCTTCGTTCATTATCGACAACTCACCATCGCTAGATGACCCTTTCGTTGAATCTGGCAACAAATGGATGGGATTCTATTGGAAAGACGGCAAAGATCAACTGCTAGCTAGATCAGGTGATTTACCTTCCACAGATCTACCAGAGATCTCCGGTTCAACTGGTCACCCATGGACATCTTTCACCATGGCACTTCGTGAACCGACGCCTTTTGAGGGGCCACTCGATTTTGCCAGATTTCTAATCACCAGTTTGACCTTCATGAAGACTATTAAACAAATTGATATGCTCGTTGATGGAGTCAAGGTACTCGAGGTTGAGAAAAGGATCGATAGTCGGAAAGCTGTTGCTACAAGTGGTTTAAAGAATGTTAGCAGTGCTGGGATGATGACTGTTACAGGTGTAGATGCTACTGGAATGGTAATCACGGCGAAGGTTATGAAATGGCTTTCAGGTAGGTGAACGCAGAGTCATTTTATAACTACTAACATTCTTCAGCATCTGGATTCATTCCTACTCCGCTACCGCCTCCGATACCTTCGAAGCAATCCAAGCTCTCCAACATATTTTCCTCGTCGTTCTTCCGTAACTCTCCGACCCCTCCTCCAGAACCAATTGCCCCTCCCAAACTTTTACCCGTCCAGAATCCATCAGAAGTCACAACTTTAACCCGAGAAATACAGATATACCAAGCTAACATCAAGGTCTCGGTGTCCCCAGCATTCGGAAAGGAATTAGAGAGGGCTACCAAAAAACCACCACCTCAAGTCATGCCTGCTAGTCTCGTATTCTCTCGTGGTGAAGATGCAGTTACAGAGGGGCAAGATCGCAAAGATGTAGGTGGTGTCTTCGCTGGGTTATGTCCTTCACTGGATGGTGAGAAATCAGCCAAGGTCTTCATCGGACAGGCCACTGGTCAGACCACGGGTATTGGTGGCCATTTGGCAGCTAGATTCATTCCCACTGTCGAGAGAGAATCTATCGATTTGGTCGATCGACATGTTTCACATTGGAACAAGGAACTCCTTTGGGTTGGAGGTTATCTCAGTCGTATGATCTACGAACTCGAGCTGCAGGATCTCCAAAATTCATGGAAAGCAACTTCAGTGACGGACGAAGTAACTCGAGCTCGATTATCAGCGAAAGCTTTACATGCCCTTCGATTTTTCAGTTTCCAACCTACCACACCATCTCCTGTCGTTGGTCAAGAAATGGAATTGGCATTCTTTGGCTGTGCGAAGGATAATTCACTTTTCCCTATCATCTCCAATACCGGTATTCTACCTATCAAGCAAGTTCATCTTCCAGACGATACTCTCAAAACTTTCCTACCAGATCTTCCTGTTTTGACCACCACGACCATCGAAACGGCTGCGAGAACTATAGCGCGACTACGAGAGAGGTCTTTATTGAAGAACGTGACTTTTGATAATGTTATCACGCAACTCGGTGCACGTCCGCTAACTGAGAAGGAGATGATTGAATGTTTGAAATGGTGGCAAGCCATGGGACCTACTGAGCAGTACGGTGCCAATGTTAGAAATCGACTACTGGACGCTGCTATCTTAATCATGGATTCAGGAAAGGTCGTACCTTTATCAATCGTTCAGACGTATGTTAAACCGCAGAGCTCCTCGATCCCGCCAGACATGCCTTTACCACCTCAAACACTTCCTTACAGTATCACGAAAGATCTCAAGGGAGCGACAATCTACGAGACCTTCGGATGGACTGAACTCAATGTACCCCAATACGTTTCTTTCTTGGTCACACCTCCAATGTCAGGATCGCAAACTTCAGACCTCGAAACTGATATTCGACAATCACCAATATTCGCTGAAAAAGTTTTATCAATGCTTGGAAGAGCTTGGCAATCTATTCCTGCTAATCAACAAACTGCTGTCGTGTTGGAACTGAAAAACGTCGCTTGTATACCTACGAAATCTGGATTCAAGAAACCTGGTGAAGCTTATTTCGAGAAGGTTGCTTTGTTTGAGGATCTGCCTACTATTGCTTTACCCAAGGTTACAACTATCAAGGGTGGGATGGAAAAGATGCTTCTGGCGATAGGTGTTCGGAAAACTGTTGATCTTCAATTGGTATTTTCACGGTATGCTCTTTGGTTTCTCTTTTTCTTGGCTATTGCATGCTGCTGACTGGTCATGCATCGTAGTCTCGTTGGAGGTGGTGAATGGTCTTGTCAAGATTTGATGAAATATCTGGTCTCCGTTCGTAACACTTTGACGAAGGAGGAAATGGCACGTCTTGAACATACCGAGGCTTTCCCTTTAGAGCGGGACCCAAGGGATACTACAGAAGCTCCTAAAAAGCCTATTCGTCGAAAGCCTCAACATCTTTACGAGCCATTGGAGGAATTGCGTGCGTTAGGTCTTCCGCTGCTTGATTGGGGGGAGGAGAAATGGAAACCAAATTCAGAGGAGGGTACGTCACTTGCTCATGAGACTAGGATTGACCACTGATCACTGTATCATAGCCAGAATGCTTTTCACCCTCGGATTGAAACGGTACCCACCTGTTGACGTCCTTATCGGCGTCGCCTCAGGCAAACCTCCAACCAATGTGAAAGCTCTAGAATATCTCTTATCGAATTTAACGAAATACTATCCAGTCTTTGACGTGGCAGCTTATTCGAGTATACCTTTCCTACCTGCAATAACTCCAGCGGGAACACCGATTTTGGCTAAACCGGGTGAAGTGTTCACCAATTCCACAGCTTCGATACTTGGTTTCAACATTGCTCAACCTCCTATCAATACTTTGGACAATGCTAGAAAGTTGAGAATAGACACTGATCCACCTATGCAGCATTTGGTGGCTAAGCTGATAGCTAATCCTGTTCTGGATTTAACCAAGGCCAAAACCGTTTTCGAAGTAAGTGCAGTTTTCTCAATAGGTGAATCGGTCTTACTGATAATCTTCAAGTACTTGGCCAGTCGATTGGGATCATCAACTGCAGGTTCAATGAACGGACTCCAAAATCACTCTTTCATTCCTGTTTTGAATTCAAACAAAACTGTCGTCCTTTCAAAACCTTCCGAAGTCTATTTCTCAACCAACGACAACGATTCTTACCTTTTCAAAGGTTTTTTCACGTTTATCGATTTCGGTGAAAAGGCAAACATGTTTTTGAGGAATTGTGGTGTTAGATCGGAACCTTCTTTCAAAGGTTTGTTTTGGGTTGTTTCAAATGTAAACGAACAATTACTGAAAGGTGACATTGCAGATATCGCATATTTACTGGCAACTCAACCAAAGAGGATATTGCAAGAATCTGGTTCACCGGAAAAGTGAGTACTCCGTCAAGACAATTGTTTGACTTTCGATGAACTAATGATATTAAGATATCTCGAACAACTTCGAATAGTTGCTACCCATTGGGATCATTTTGATCTGTCGGCAAAGAAACAGATGGCAGCTAGCTCTTTCTTACTTGCATCACAGGTTGTCGTTTCGAAAAGAAGGAAATCAAAGTTGCTAGGAGGCGGTCAAGAAGATATACAACACAAGGAATGGGTTTTATGTCAAGCTTCAGAGGTGAGGTCGAGTGTCTATTTCCAAAATCACGGTCCCTGACAGATCTTTAACAGGTTGCTGTGATCGACAATATCGCTTTGTTACAGCATTTTGAAACTTTTATATTGAGCGCTCCGGAGGTGAGTCAATGGAGAAGCATATTACGAAGCTAAAATCTCCGCAGGAACATTTACTGGAGAAACTCTACGTCAATCTCGGAGCTAAACCGCTTACTTCGTTAGTGAAGACCGAATACGATTCCACAGGACATCTCCCGACAACATCAGCGGAGGCCCAGAAACTTCGTACCCATGTTCTTCAGAGATTGACGATTTTCCTGGAAGGCAGGAAGAAACAGGCTGAATTATCTTCGGAACATCTGTCGAAACCTGGTAATTTCGTGGTTCAGGAGGCTAGGGAATTGAAAGTTAGATATACTTATGCTAATGGGCGGAATCGTCATCAACATTCGGAGGTATGTCAGCTTCTGAACGACGTCGAGTTTTAAAGTTGAATTTGAATCGTAGGTCATGTATGCTACTGCTAGTAAAAGTCGTGATGGGGTTGTTACTTTGACTGTTTCTGTTTCGGCACAGGAGGATCAATACGAGTCAGTCCTTGGCTTGGTATGCGTAAATAACAAGAACTGACGTGAATTATAGTATCGCACAAGCCCTCGTGCAAGTGTTGTTCAAACATCCAAAAGCTGACGATGCGTTGTTATTTGACTCGTAAGCGGCCTTCTCTTTTAAACAGATCAGTAGCTGATTGACGATATGACAGAATCCTTACTACTCCGTTGATAGCCCTCAAGAAGAGAGGTTTCAACGTAGACAGGATGTTGAATCAACAACGCGAAGAACGATTACGGCTAGACGCAGAGATCAAGAGGGACAGAGAAAAAGCTATAGCTGAAGCCAACGCCAATGCCAGTACTCGATCACCGATCACCACGACCAAGCCAACTGAAAAAGTAGAGGAGAAAGATCATAGGCTTGCTTCGGACGTATCGGTATGTTCATTCAACTTGAGTAGTGTTGACGTCTCTCTCAACAGAAGGGTGGCACTACTAAATCCTTTTTGGATAAGTTTATCAAAAAGGCTAGTGAATCCCCTAGAGCTGGTGATGCTTTACCTCCGATTCCTGGAGGATTTGGAGGGTTGGGGGGTATGGGTGGAGGTATGGGTTTGGGAGGTCTTGGTGGACCTGGAGCTGGAGCTGCACATGGACCAGGGGCTGGGCATTCTACGAAACGAGTGAGTTGAAGTCATGAGCGGGTTAATGAGCTCGATCAACTGACTCTCTTCAGCCAACGGATCTCTCTAGTATCAGTGAGTTTGAACCCCGCTTTCTTGGTGAATCAAATGATGTTAAACTTCAATCTTAGGATCCACGGTTCAAAGAGCCGTCTCTGCTTCTAGATCAGAGAATGGAAATTCGATTGCTGAAAGTCGACAATCTGTTAAAAACGTTTCAGAAAGTCAGAATGAGTATTGTGATACCACCGGTGTGGATGCTGCTTTGAATCGAGGTGGGTCGTGGTGATGCTTTGCTTGGTTGCAGACTTTTGGCTGATTATACGTAGCACAAACTTTAGATGGTGGTATCACACTCTGGGTTCCTAAAGGTACGCATCCCCCTTTTTGCTTTTATGTTAGGTCGTTATTGATGATTTTCTAATAGGCCTTGAGACGACTGTTGAAAAACAACAATTCTTGATTGAGAAAATGGACACTGTTCATAGATTTTCTCAAGATATCATTATGCCCATCGGGAAGGTCTTCAACGTGAGTGTCAGGCACTAGATTTTGTTGGTGTGTGTCTAACGTGATGATTGATTTAGTTGAAGACATCTGTGTTCAATATTTTCTGGGATAATGAGGGACCTTTGATAGCTTTCAATAGAGGTGGGAGTATATATTGCAACGCGTGAGTATAATCTTTTGGAGTGTGATGGAAAGATCACTGATGTAGACTCCAGTCGATATTTCTCTGCTTGGCGTGAGTACACTATGAGTTTATTGGTTGATATACTAATGACAAACAGATGATAAACAAGTTCTCATGGGTCATAAGAATGATGCTTTGATTTCATGGTATTTCAGCGTTGCTCATGGTAAGTAAATGTTTGATCTAAAAGTGAATAGTGTTGATTGTTATTATTTAGAACTAGCACATAATCTAGGTATGTCTGATACTTTGTTGTCAAGGACACTAGAAATCCTTACTGATACTGACCTTGAGTAGAATCTGGACATAACGCATCTCATGAATTTTATTTCTCGAGTATATCAGAGGAGTATTTGGTGAACTTTGTTAAATTGTTATCAATCGACTCGGGACGTTTGGTTGATCTGGATTAAAGGTCGCGTTTCATGATCGCTTATCTCTGTTCTTTGTATATTCTTGTAGCTGTTTTGATGTTTGAGTAAAACAATTCCATTTATGTACTACCTGTGTACTTGTACAAGTATGATTGAATCGTACTTACCGCCACAGTCAGCAAAGTGCCACTAACTCAACTAAACGCGAGAATGAGATTAAACGTACTGTCACAACAATCACCAATCTTCAATCTTCTCATCCAACAACGAAACAATATGTCATCAAGACCAAGAAGAGCCCAACCACCAGCACCAGCTCCACCTACCCCAACGAGATCACGAACACGACCCACCAGATCAACAGTCACTCCAGCCGTCAAACAAGAGACTGACGAGGATGAAGAAGAACAGCAACCCAGTCAATCTGGTCCTTCACGTAAAAGAAAAGCAAGGAAGTCAACGACGTTGACCAGCTTGCGGACACCTTTGAGTGATGAGGATGATGCTGGTGTAACTGCTAGTGGAGGTGGTCGGACTCGAGGTCGGAAAATCAGTTATAAGGAGATTCCGATTGAGGATATAGAAGTTGAAGATGATGATGAGGGCGGTAAGTTTCTCCCCTGTAATCTATTATTTGTAAACTGAAATAGAATGTTAGAGGGTGAGAACGAAGATGAGGTAGATAACGATATCGAGGATGAGACTTTGGGTGGTAAAGAGGCCACGACGACGACGACGACGCCGAAGAAAGAATTGATAGGGAGTGGACGCGGTGGGTTTAGTGTTAAGGGAGCTGCGTCTGCTGCTGCTCGGGCTCGATGGGAGAAGGTTCGGAGAGAGAAAGCTGAGAGAGGGGAGGAGAGTGATGGGGATAGAAAGAAGAGGAAGAGGGAACGTGAGAACAGAGCTGCGTTGGAGGTTGTTGAGAGTGAGTTTGGGTTTTGGTTTTCACCCCCCAAGATTGGTTGACTGATTGAAAATTTGGGTAGTCGACTCCATCGTTCGTGTTAAAGGTGTTGATTATGTTGTGGGAGATGATGAACTCATCTTACCTGATGATCCGAAAGGTGAAACTAAAATTGATGCTGAAGGTCATATACTTGGCGGTAAGTCATACAACGAATTTAATTGAATCATCATACTGATGATAAACTCTACAGGACGTGAATGGAAATTAGTTACTTTCACTTCGCCGTACCGACGAAACCCTAATCGAATTTACGCGTTGACGATCGACGCCGCTAGAGCTTGTGGATATTCGGATTCGTTGGCGTTTCTACGTCGTTGTCCGTACGCACTGAAACTTGCTTGTACATCTGAAGAGAGACAGATGTTGATCGATATCGGGAGGGTCACTGGTAATCTCAGACATCGGATGGTTACCATGGTTGCTGTTAGGAATGTTTATAAAGCTATGGGAGCACGTTTGGTCAAGAGTGAGTTGGGTTTTCGGTTCTGGATGAGAAGATTGTTTACTGAACTTTTAGACGGTAAATGGGTCACTGACGATTATAACGAGGAAGAAGCTCTTGCTCAATGTGCCACCAACGGATGGACTCCATACGCCCCAGCCCATGATGAAGATATCCTATCAAACGCCGTAGCGACTCAGAATCAATATGCCAGATCGATGAACAACTTAACGAAACCCGATGAACCACGCACGAACATCATGGCACCTTTCTATACTTTAGGTGGTCCAACGACCCAATTCGGTTCGAACGGTATTGATCCATGGTCGGACGCTGGTTGGGGTAACAAACGGGCGAGATTGAAGACGGCGGGGATAACTGATCATGATTGGATGTATCGTCTGGCGGAGGATTGCAGACATCTTGATAGGGTTTTGAAGGAGAATCGTTTGGAACGATTGAAACCTTTGATGGAGGGGGAGTTGAGAGGTTGGGTTTATACTCTTGAATCGGAAGGTGGTCAAACTCAAACTCAAGCTCAAGCTCAAGGACAAGGACAAGGTCAATTGATGTTGCCTCAAATTCAACGGATTAGATCACAACTTTCTCAAGAGGTTGCAAGTCCTTTACCTATTGATGAGGAGATGGAGGAAGACGAGGGTCCGAAATTGATCAAACAATCTAAATATCATGTTGGAAGTTGGACACCTGGTTCTGTATCGGCTGTTTATGAGGTAAGTCATCTTATCATGTCATGGATTCTGTTTTGTTAATCTTCTATCGATTAGCCTCATACGCAAATGCCTCATGTTCCACAACACACTCAACCTTCTTCATCGACAACCAATCGATTAACCACTTATCCGATTATCTCGAATAACGAAATCCAATCGGTCAGAGGTTTAGCATCGGTTGAATACGTTTTAGAATCGAATGAAGATTCAGAAGATAGATTGAAACTAGTTATGGAAGCGGAGCAATGGGCGAAATCACATAGTACATAGTTTGGTTTTACAACATTCAGTAAACGTATTTGTACATGCTACATGTTGACCTTATTCACCGATGAACTTTGCGGGTCGTTTCTCTTTGAACGCTAGGAGACCTTCGTTACGATCTTTAGTTTGCAGGAGTTGGTTGTAAAGTTGCCTTTCTAGATCTAAACCTTGTTCTAAATCCAGATTCGGATTTGAAAGTGCAGCTTTAGCAGCTTGAATCGCGAGTGGAGCTAATGTCTATGAGTATCTGGACGAACAGTAGGATAGAATGTCTTTTACCAGATGTTAAAATTTGTCCAGCCATTATTAAAGCTTCGTCCATGGTCCCAAGAGAGTTTATCAAACCTTGACCCGAATCAGTGTTGCTGGCTGAATTCATTTGGGAGGATTTACCAACCTATCTTTTCAGCTTCAATCGAATTTATCCTTTTCCCGGTGAAGATCATTTCTTTCGCTTTAGCTATCCCGACAAGTCGTGATAATCTTTGTGTACCACCTGCACCAGGTATGATACCCAATTTAGCTTCTGGTAAAGAGAAAACTGCTTCGGGTCCTATTAAAAATCCCCATCAAAATCTGATCTAATGTGAGGTTGGGTCGGACCTACCACCCAAACGTATATCAAAACTTAGAGATAATTCACAGCCCCCACCTAGAGCGTAACCGTTTATCAAAGCTATCGAAGGGATTTTCAGTTGACTGATTTCGTGTAGTAGACTTCGGAGGGAGTTTAGGAAATTGTCTACGTCCTTGGATGACATTTTAGATCTTTCGATGAGGTCTGCTCCGGAACAGAACATTTTGGGATGAGGGGTATGTAGGATTAGGGCTCGGTTACTTGAGTTTCAATCAGCAAAGGCACTGTGGGGGTAGGCTTACTGGGATTGGGATTGAATTTTGGCTATTGATTCGCGGAGCTCCTAGGGGAATGATCAGCTCGTTGTTGGTTCAGTACAAGGGCTTTTGCCTACGTTAACCATTCGTACACTTAGGGCATTCTTGGTTTCTGGTCTGTCGAGTATTAGACCTGTTACACCTTCTGATATTGGTTTGAGGTAGGCGTGGGGTGGAGTTGATGGTGTTGAGAGTAGTCGTGTTGATGATCTTACTGAAGCCACTCCTCTCATCCTATTCATCTTGGATATCATCGTTGTTGCTGTTGGTAGTGGTGGTGGTGTTGCTGTCGCTGGTAGTCACTCGCTGGACATCTCGGGTGTAAGTTAACCGGGAGTAGAGGGAATAGAATACTCTTACATAATAGTTTTGCTGATTCGTTTGGTGCCACATTACTCTCCTGTTCTCGGAGTTTCGACGGAGTTTCGTTCAAGTAACATTGTCTAGATGGTTTAATGGTCATTCTCTTACTCTTTCATCTTTTTGCGTTTCTTCAAGTAAATTCATCAAGGTAGGTTATGAGTATTATACTGTCAATATAACACTCAACTGATCATTCTACTTCTTATTCCTCACCTATAACAGATGCAGATTTTCGTAAGTCACCCAACACATACACTTTGTGAAATAATTTACTAACCCATCTACAGGTCAAGACGTACGTTTAAAAAAATAAATTCTCTAAAGGATAAAATCATTTTGATTCATTACTAACACCCACCCCAGCCTCACGGGAAAGACCATTACTCTCGAGGTCGAATCATCCGACACCATCGACAACGTCAAATCCAAGATCCAAGATAAAGAAGGAATCCCACCAGACCAACAACGATTAATTTTCGCTGGTAAACAATTGGAAGATGGAAGAACACTTTCTGACTACAGTGGGTATCGTGTTTCTATTGGAGTCAAGGCGTTGGAGGATGTGGTTGTTTCGAACAGAAATCTATATTGGAGAGGATATTGGATTTTTTAAGGGGATGGGACGGGATGACGCAAAAAAAATCGAAAAAGACTCGAAACTCGTACTAACCATCTCAATAGACATCCAAAAGGAGTCCACTCTCCATCTCGTCCTCCGTCTTCGTGGTGGTGTTATCGAGCCAACTTTGAAAGTCCTTGCCAACAAATACAACGTGAGTCAGGAAACTGTTTTAATCAGCAAAATCTAATTCTTACCGTCTCATAGTGTGACAAACAAATCTGTCGTAAATGTTACGCTCGTCTCCCACCTCGTGCTACCAACTGTGTACGTTATATCTGCATTGAACTAAGGATATTACTGACGATCGAACCTCACAGCGTAAGAGAAAATGTGGTCACTCCTCCCAACTTCGTCCAAAGAAGAAGCTAAAGTAGTGGTCTCGCTCCGTATACATTTATCGTCGTTTCGTTTCACGAAATGACTTTGGGGGATTCGGTGTGGGTTTTGTAGCCCGATGTATTCCTTTGCTCGCAGTGTGCAGTGCAGTCTTGTGTGAATTGAGCCCATCTAAATTGTTGCAATTTCAGTGTATTTTCGTCGTGTGAATCAGAAAACTTAGGGATATTGAGCCAATGTGGAGGTTGTGTTATTACCACTTAGTCAAAAGCTGTTGGAACCCATTCAATCATTCATCTAAATCTCATCGTCTCCATCGATAAAGCTGATCCACAGAATGGCAGAAGATGAGATAGAACAAGATCTCTCCCATATCCATTGGTAAGTATGAATGCATAAACGAATCTGACGCGAAACAGGTCATGGCCTGAAGCCATAGCTGTACGTCAAGCTATATAAATGAAAAACTCCTACTAACATGATTTCCTCAAGGCAAATCCTGCTAGATCACTAGCAACACCAGATCTAGCGTATGTCAATCTCAAAAAACTCAAAGTAGATGATATATTGATGAAACCCAATCCACGTAGGATGGATTACTTCGCTTTTTCACCGTTTTGGGATTCGAAATCTAACAACAACGTTTTGAGGACTCAACGTCGAGTTGAAAATCCTACTTACGGTCATGCAGAGGAGAAGATGTAGGTTTTCTACCCTAATCATAATATGTTACTGAAATTACCGATAAAGTGAATTACAAGCTTTCAAATCCGGATTCGAATATATCGTCGCTCATTCGCTCCCACCAGATATTTTCTTGATTTATAAACGTGAAGTTAATCCCAATCCCAATCCCATTGGTGGTGAAGACAAAGTTCTAGCGATATATTTCATATTGGAAGGAAAGATTTATCCTACACCTACGTTGTACGACGTGATGTCCAGTCGATTAGTATGTTGTCTCTCTCTGATCTTATTTGGTGTTGAACTAACGCCGTTGGTGTTGAACAGACCAACGCAACACATTTAATTTCAAAAACTTTCGCTAAATTATCTTCTGCTCATCCACCTTCAAATCCGAGGATGACATCTCAATGGCGATCCATAACCAAACCAAACCTCACCACTGAAGAACTGAACCCCGACCCCGATCCATCAGAAGAAATCGAACCACAACCCAAAGTTAACACTGATCTCAAAATCCCAGATTATAATTTAATGAACGCTTTGATGATCACTAAATCGTCTTTGAATGAGATTTCGAGTTTAGCGTCGAAACCTCCTGCAAAAGTTGAGGTGGCCGATGAGGATGGGGTGGAGGGTAGATCGGGTTTCGCGAGGAGTCAAAAGACTTTGGTGGGGTCTACTACTAGAGTTCCGCCATCCGTTTCTGCAATGTCCGTTGTATGATCAAATACTGTAACACCTCTTTATGAAATAATGAATTCAATCAACTATCAACCGTCTTTCATCCAAAAAAGTTCTATATTCTATGTTATTCTATTCTACTCAAATACTATCCTAGCCGAGGGTTTAGACAAATTTCCAATCTTCCTCAGTAGCCAATGGATTATTCTTCAAAACCCTCTCACCAGTTTCACCTTCTTCTAACCCGTTCCCGATTTCCCCTGGGACCAATGAACGCCATTTCCAAAGATCTCTGAATTCATCTGGAATTTTTTCTAATTGATTGACGAAATGCTATGGATCCCTTGCATCAGACCCTGTTTCTGTATTACTTGTGGTGGAAAATTTGTACTTACGTGTCCGAGGATTGGTAGGAATTTGAATCCATGCCCACTGCCTCCTGATGCTACCTGTAGACGATGATATCAGAGATCAATGAATCATTGGTCGACGATCACGGATCTGACTTACGAATAAAGTCTCGTTGTATCCTGGAACGTAGTCTGCACAGAAATCGTTATCGATACTATCAGTGTACCAGCACATCTAAAAGAATTTCTCATCAGTAACTATCTTGTTTAAACTGCTGTCAACCTACTCTTGTACCAGTAATACCAATCTCTGCAAGTTCAGGGAAACATTGTTTGATGTTGTTCTGAATGACACGAAGTGCTTTCAACGGAACGTTGGTTATAGGTTCCTCAGAGTATCTCGTTACAGGTGTCGAAATTCGTCTAAAGGTTTTGTTACGTTTAGTAACTCTCAATAAAATCATGAAACAAAATAAAACCTACTGTCCGGTTAATGGATGAGTTTCGTAATTCGTGAATTTAACTTCTCGATAACCAAACTTTAAACGACCAGTTTCAGTTCTTGGGAAACCACCGAATCTAAAACAAGTCAATCCACGATATTTATTTAGGTGGGTAGGATACATACCCAGTACCATTAGCACCTTGGAATGACCAAGTACAGAATCTCTCTGGACCATATTTATCCCATAAATCTTTCCTTTCAACCGGAAGATCGATATAACAAACTGAACCACCTGTAGTTTCTAATAACTGTGATGATTCGGGAACAATCGTTGGTGTCCATCCACCACCTTAATATTGTCAGCTGGGCCTTATGGATTTTTTGTTCCGTGACTCACAAGCAACAATCACTTTATCTGCTTTGTGGATAACACCATCTTTCGTTTTCACTCCAGTGACTGATTTACCAGATGGTGAATCGGTTTCGATGAGGGAATCGAAATTTCCTTCTTGAGGACCCAAGAAGAATTTCACCCCTGCTTCTTTACAGAGATGTAAAGCGTAAACGCATGCCTATGTTGCCAATTTCAATTTCTAGAATAGCATGAATTTTCAGTTGAGACATCACTTACCTTGTCAGCTCTGGTGAATCCTGCGTCGGTATCGAGGAACCCGTTAGTTTCACCATCAAGTATCCCCTTGAATCGTAACAACTTCTCGGACCAGTAATTTCCAGGATGAAGAGAATCCTCTTGTTTAGCACGTTCAAGCTCAGCGTCGTCGTTCTAATCAAATCCAATCAATCAGCGTCAAATCAAATACAAAAAAAAAACGATGTTGCACAGACGTACCAAGATAAAAGCTTTGTCCAATCTGCCATCAGATTTAATAAGATCTAAACTGATCTGATGAAAATCCGACATCTCTTTACCAGCTGCAACTCTCATGAAACCAGATTCATAAAGTAACTGGTCGGTTGGTTCCAAGCCATCCGGTAATTGTTCTTTCGGGGTTGATTTGACTTTCTCAGTCCATTCTCGCCAGATTGGTAGAGCTCTTAAAGCTAGGTATTGATATCTGGTGATAGGTGATCTACCATTCAATATTTTGATTTTTTGGGTGGAGGGGGTTGACTTACTCCTTCTTTTTACCACTGAACAAGGGTTAGCTGGTGGTTATCGTTAAGAGATCGCTATTGACTTACTAAGTCGTTCGAAAGACTTTGTTGATATCGGCTGAAGCACCGTCGCATCTAAATAAACAGGTACGTCCATGTCAACAATCACCCTAACAACAATTCGAAAATCCAACATACCCATCATTAGGATGATAGAAGTTCTTATCATATGGTTGACGATCCAAAACGGTGACATCTTTATAACCTTGATATATTTTCAGTATTAAATATGCACCGCGTACAAAACAACAAAGTACCTACCCTTACGAGCAAGATGTAACGCGGTACTCAATCCGAAAACTCCTGCACCGAGGATCACGATGCTTTGTGATGAATTTGACATTTTGAAGATACAAGTATAAATATAAGGTAGATGTTTATTTGACTAAATAGATGTTGATGTACTTTATGTTACTCTTTTCTCCTTCCCCTCCTAATCTATTTGTAGACATTAAAGAAATCGTACTTATCGGGATGATCTTGAATTGCGTTATCTGTTATCTATCGGTTTCGACCGTCTACCGAAATCTCCAATCCGATCGGGTTTCTTGTCACCACAACCCACCCCCCAATCACCACCCACCAACACCTCCCCCTTCTCTAAGATCCATCACGTCTAGTAGCGAAACTGACCAATCTTCTAAAATCACCAAAAGCTTTATTAGCACCAACATCTCTATCACCATCAGCACTCCCGTTTCTACTAAGTAGATTTATACTACTTCCAGTAGGTGACACTATCCCATTCGTGATCGTCGAGGTTTGAAGTCCTGGTTCCATATCTATTGAAGAGAGGAATGATGAATCTGATAAATCATCTTTTGTGGATGTCACTGATAAGAAGATGTCGAGTAGCTTTTGTTGATCCGTTCTTGGAGTTCCTTTGAGATCAAGTATCTGGTTCATCATGTTAGGGTTATGATTGGCTGTGTGGGGTATTGATTTACCTTTTGGAAATTTAAGAATGCACGATCTCCAATTAGTAGACAGTAATTCTGGACAAAGCCTATAAAGTTAGTTTGAACGTGGATATCATCATACCTTCAGGTGGATCCTGATTGTCAGCTTGATCCTCTGGATTTTGACTTACATCTGGTGCCAGTATGACTTTCAGCATAGTCTCCAATTGTCCAGTATTCTTCGTCACATATTTGGTATATCTAGTGGTCAGTCTAAGAATCTCAGTATATCTTACGCATTAGTACCGTTCTCTGGATGGGGTTCCGGTAAATCCAATAAACATGCTTTGACAGCTTGCACGTCCAACAGAATCTTTCGAATATCAGTACAGTCGTAATAAACCACCCACCTGTTCAGCACCGATCTTCTTCAACGGTCTAGACTTGATAACCGATTGAGTGAACCTCGTGATAATCAAACTGCTCATCAGCCACATCTTGTAATCCAAACCTACCCAACAGCTTTATCCGCGAAATTTCGTATATATTTCTTAGATTCAATTCTACCCCTAACAATCTCCGCAACTTGTTTGATACTCCCAACGAGATCTACGATATAAGCAGATCTACCACTGACATTCTCAAGATGCATCCAAGGTGTTTTGAGAATAGCTGCAAAAGCCGGTTCGCAGATTTGTTCGAGTTCTCGTAGGATGATTGTTATAGCTTGAGACATGACACTTTGGAACTGATCAGAACACAGTCCAAAGTAGAAAGTTGGACCACTTACGAAGAGAAAGTTTCTCGTTGATCTTGGAAAGAAACGCTTTCTTTGAACTCTGCTGCTATTTTATCTTTGAGTCTTTCTTCGAGCTAATTCATCAGCTTAGGACAATAATCAAAACCAACCTGTACAGAAGTGTTTTGACAATATTCAGCGGTATTCAAGACCATACAAGCATTTTTGATTTCTTGTAAATTGACTCGACCTTCCAAAGAACGTCGACCAATCGTCGAGCTGCAACCAATTAGTACCATATAATGTCGCGCAAAAAGAGTCCCATACGTTTTCATACCAGCAAGCAAAACATCATCTATCCCGTCAGCTCGATCTCCTAAAACAAACATACCAGAATATATCTTTAACCATTTAGCGAAAATTTCTCCGAGCTTCTTCATAGGTTCACCAGTCGTGTATTTCCCACATTGTTCTAAAGTTTGACCATAGAAATAGAATAATTCAGTGGACGACGGTAATATTGTTGGACCTTGATTTTCGTATTCTTGATTGATGACACCTTCCATTGATGATCTTGATTTTGATCCTCGATAAGCGGAAAGCATGTCTGAAATAGCGCTGAAAGTATATCAGGGCAACGTCTGTATCAGGACTTACCGATCTTGAGCGTCGACGTAAACTGAGAAATGAGTATCAAAGATAGAAGATATCGTCCATTTTGAGGATGAAGTTTGTGAATTCGGTCCGCCAACAGTTACATCCTCGAACTGGCATCGTCAGCTGAATCCCTCCTAATCAATTCCTAAATGACTCACAGGCATATCAAATCGTTTCGAGAAAGTAGCCTCAAAATCTAAAGTTGATTGCAAAGCGTCCAAAAGAACGTTGACGTTCGGTTTAGCTTTTCCTAGTACGTTTGATAAATCCGTTCGAGTAGTTTCCGAGAAGCTTGCTACGAGTAATCGAGTAACTTGCCAAGTTGATGGGAAAAGTGATGCGTGTTCTTCGTCATGATTTTTAAGGATTCTTCGGAACCATGCATATCTTCTTGGAACGTTGTCAAGTTGACCAGCCTTTTTATTTGTCAGGACTTATTTTGATCGATTCGCTTACCTCATCCGTTGAGCGGAATATACGTCGATATTCTGCTAATTCAAGTTGAATATATCGGTCGACAATATGATTTCTTGGTTCGTAAGTCAGTGAAGGAAGGCCGATGGAGAACTTACTTGTAATCTCCACCAATAACGTCAATGACTAAACAGACATCTCTTATAGTACCAAGATCCACAGGTTTATTGGGATCAGCTCTGAAGCTAGAAAAATCGATCAGAAACATATCCCAGGAGCGGTACTCACAAAACCTCCATTTCCTCTCCGATTTTTTCTTGGATCTTTTCCCGATCTTTTTGAGTCGCCTTGAACAATTCCGAGACAGCAGGTATTGTCGTTAAAGATTTCAAAGGTTCCAAGAGATGAGTGACGGCCTGTATCAGAGATTAGTCTCATTCAATCACTTTCCGCTTAGAACGTACAGAGAGGGATTGTGACATGTCTCGATATTGTCTCGTTGGTATCAAAACTTTAAGCTGTTCATGGGCAGTTTCTATTCCAACTGTCAGCAAAGTCCTCGAGAGTTCAATAACGAGACATACTTAGCATTCCCCATCTTTCCAAACTCTTCATTGCCGTCGTTAAATTCCTCTTAGCTACGTCCAGCCGTTGAATATCCGTAGTGATCGTTTTAACGATAGCTTCAGCCTCCGCAGCTTTTTCACGTATAACATTGATTTGAAGCATGAGTTGCTATACCGTATCAGTACCAATCACCCTCGACATGAAATCAAGAAAACATGATAACATACAGCAATCATACTCTGTATTTTTGACATTTTACCTGGATCCTGATCCCTCTTTAATTCGGTTTTCAAGTAGGTAATCTCTTCTTTGATAGTCAGTATCTCTAATTCGAGACGTGAATGTATTTGGTGATGCCGCGTTAACGAGTTTGCTATCAATGATTGATGGATCAATACAAGTATTCTGAGGGATGTAGCTGAAGACTGACTATCTGGAAACTCCTTCGCTAGTCTAGCCATCACTTGAGAATGAGTATCGCTGGAGCTTCCCTCTCCATTACTCTGGGTCGGTATCGACATCTTGGCACCTTCCACTACGTTATTCAGATGTTGATGATGATGTTTTATGTGCAATGTAATGGTGAAAGTGAAAAGGTCAATATCAGTGGTGCTCAAGTAGATACCTTCCACAGTCTTTTGTTGTGCGGGGCAACGCGTTGGACGTGTCAAATTCAGCATGTTTCTTCTTGCTCTTTTTGGTATTGAACTATCATGCATAATGGGTGCTTTCGATGCTATAATCCCATACGATAAATCGTCATATATAGGTGAGTTAACATATATCTACGACAAGTGATTTGACCGAAAAAAAATTGCTCAGAAACCGATACCGGGAGTGAGTAGAAAGAACCATCAGACACTCGATTGGTTAGTCTGATAAACGCTTTCCATCAACAGATAAAGTCTCTCGTAGAGCTGTCATTACAGGAGCAACGAATATTATTCTAGGAGGGAAATCAATCATCCAAACTGGTATGTTTTAAACTTCTCACATCAGTATTAAATTCAATTAACGAATCGCTTAGGTGCCATTTTGCGAGGTGATTTGAGACGTGCAGCAACGGGTCAACATGTAGCTATATCGATGGGCAGATATTGTATCATAGGTGAAAATTCAGTCATCAGACCACCAGGGAAGATTTATAAAGGGTGAATCTAAACCAACCACTATATGCTAATTGATTGATCAGGACGTTCACATTTTACCCAATTAGGATAGCTGATTATGTCAATATCGAATCGGATTGTATCATCGAAGCAGCGTCTATCGGACATGGAGTCGAGATTGGTAAAGGTTGCATTATCGTATGTCATCTGTTCCAATGAAATATTGAATGAAAAACTCATGGTCCACAAGGGGAAATTCGTCGCTATTCATAATCTAGCTGTGGTTTTACCTGGTACAGTCTTACCTGATAACACTGTAGTGCCATCGATGACAGTTTGGAGTGGGAACCCAGGTAAATCCTTTTCATTAGTAGTGGTCATCATTGGCTTATGATTCTATTCTTTAGGCCAACTTATTGAGACACTTCCTGAGACTCACCAAGAAGTTGTTGAAGCTAAACGAAAGAGTCATTATCAGAGATTTAGACCTGCCTAGAAGAATCTTATTCAGTACTCCAAACCCGTTACCCAGCACACTACAATCTATACCGACAATGCATTTATTCTGTGGATACAACTATACAGAGAGTGGTACAATTATTTGATATACAACATTGAACGTCAAGTCTCTAAGTCGAAACATCTCTCCAAACCAGAACCGAACAGATCCCACCACTCTTCTGATCTTCTTCCAATATCACACCATCGAATCCAATCAATCCTATCAGATATCAGCCAAGGCATCTTTAGGAGCACTCACGACTGGTTCCAACGCCAGTGACACCGTCCAATCCACCCTCACCAACTCGATCAAGTATCATTGCATCATCTCCAACGACCTCTTTGCCTACTTCACCATGTTTGACATCTTCATCTCCACTAGCACCACTCCCTCCACTACCGATACTAGCAGGTGAGCCTGATCGTTTCTTCTTCTTGGAACTCCCATTCGTCATAGGGACATTTAGACGAATCTCGTCATACACTTCTCCATGGGTTGTGTTGGTTGTTGACAAGTTTGATCTGAAGGTCGATAACGGAGAAGTATAAGTCAATTCTTGAGACTGAGTCTTGAGTTTCCATGGACATCTTGCATATCGTTGAAATAATGGTGTACCGGGCTACGGGGTTTTAGCGATTGTGACTACTTCGTTCTCATGGAGACTTACGATATTGGAGTGAACTAGAATCTTCTTGACTAGATTGTCAATGATTAAAAAATCTAAACCATATTGAAAGTAATTCCAGAAACCTGCCAATGAAGTGTCAATTTCAAGCGATTGAGAATATCATCAATCGAAGGACTTACACCCTTCATCTTTCTCCTCTTCTGCGATATTATCACGACCGCCCCATATTCTCTCTAACCTGTTATCTTCCTTCCAGAATTTACGTAACGGAGGTCCAAGATCCAGAAGGAGACTTTGAGCTGTAGTCTCATGTAAGGTGATCTCTAATGGATCTGGCGTGTTCAGTATGATACCTCGATTAGGCTACCAGAACATGTCAGCTCCAACCTCGAGGTCTCACACAACCAGAATTCATAAACTTACCAAGATAACACATGCTTTGATGACCTCACCCAAATTTCTCTCAATATCATTCTCTTTGGGTATAACAATCAAATTCTCAATCAAATCATCTCTACCCCCACCACCATGAACACAATCAAAACAAATACCAGGGTAAACGAGAGATATCTCACTACCCCCAAAAGTAGGTCCTAACAAACGACCAACCCGACCCCGAGTTAAAGATTGTGTCGGGGAAGATAGAAGATGTGTATCATAAGTGAGAGAAAGGTTTGACTGGGTTAGAGAGGGTAAGAGGATTCTTTGAAGGGTTTGTTCTGGACTTGGAAAGAGGAGGGTGATGGACGGAAGATGAATCGTTACAGGTGATAAATGTGGTTTCTACTTTTCGTCAGGAAATTCTCATGGCACAGAGTTGAGGACTGACCTCTGGATCCCAGGATAATTCATATCTTGGATATTGAGTTTTATGTGTTCGTAAAAGATCCAGTACATGCCATAACGAGTCACCTGTGAATCTCTTCAGCACAGTGGTCAAATGGGTGGCCAAATTGACTCACCAAGTTGAAATAAACCAACACCTTTTCCTGGCCAAACTTCAAGTGTGGAAGTCATGATATGTATCTATCTGAATTCTTAACTCAGAGCTTAGATTTCCTGTACTTCATGACATGAATTTAGTTGAAGCTTGTAAAGAAAGAAGATCTGAATGGAAGTTCGAATCAACAATGTTAACGTCATTTCACGCGAGTCAAGGTGTTAAAGAATCCTTCGGTGATCCATTCAAATCTTGTAAACTACTCTCATGCTGCAATTGCAATGTCAACATCTGCATCTCCAGGTGAACCTCCATCAAATGATCAACTAGAAAGAGCGACATCACCTCTCGGTACAACTTCAAAAACCACAGAAGAAGAAACACAAGCTATAACCACATCTCTCGAAGCTAGAAGACGACGATCTGTCGGTTCATTCCTCCATAAAGATCATAAACACCAGAGACAATCTTCTTTACCCCCACCTTCAACCCGATTACCTGCAGATAACGAAATTGAAAGAGACAGAGATGGTTCTCCTGTCTTACCTACTGTCCAAACTGGGGATATTTTAGGTGATGAAGCTGAAGACGCTGGGGAACGTGATGAAGATGTCGAAAGTGATTTCGAAATTAGACAGTCGGAGGTGGTACAATCTATCCATGTTTTGAGGGATGGACATGAGATCGATCCAGAGGATGAAGATGAGGAGGTGAAGAGTACAGATATCGAGCAAGAATATGTTTGGGATGGTAAGTTTTTAGATCGATTCTTTTCGCTGACGACCAGTTCTGTTCGAAAACCAAAGAGGGTAGGTTGAATGACGATGGGCGAATCATCAGTCCACTGACTTGTAATATAGTATCTATCTATTTGGGAAAGCCCATTTCTCGTCAAACACTCTCCTCCCAATAGATCCCTCTCCATATACAGTACCCTCCAAACCCCTCCCCTCCGCTTCATCATTCGCAATCTCCCATCCAGCCCCCGCAGAAACCAACACGAACCCAACAACGACGACGAACGGTACTCGAACGAAACCCAAGAAAATGAAACGAAAACCCCCAAAACCGAATGAACCACCCGTCCAAGATCAAGGTCGAAGTATCAAGACCTTGTACACGTTGGAGACATATCAATTACCTTCACCCTCGTGGAATTACATTACGCCGTGGATGATTAACATGCGGCAGGGGACTGACGAAGTTGGTTGGAGATATAACGCTTGGTTCAGAGGATCAGGTTGGAGTTCCCATGCGAAGAATTTAGGTTGGTGGGGTTGGGTCAGAAGACGTGAATGGGTCAGATTGAGATGTTTGAATCTCGAACATCAGATACCGTCTTCTGAAAAAATGAGGGAATCGTCGATAATGGATAAAATCTCTGTTAAGGTTGAAGACGTTTTTGTTGGGGATAAAGAAGAGAATGTCGGGAGGATAGTTAAATCTTTGGGTCCTGTTGCTTTGGATAGACATAAGTTGGAGATATGGGAGGAATGGAGTCAAACGAAAGATCAAAATTTGAGAGGCAGGATTCAGTCGTTGTTGTCAGATGAGAATATGGTGGGTATAATATCATTTCTTTGAGGATCATTTTCTGAAGCTGACACACCCAACACCTTAGGTCTCCAAAATACGACATCAGTTTACTTATCAAACTGCTTTCCCTAAATTACTTGAAATCCTCACCGAAAACGATTTCACAACGGTTACGATACCCTCGGCACCAGGTTCACCAAGACCATAACAATACAGGTCTATTGACAACTTTTGTTCTCGTTACTTGGGAAAATTGAAGAGTTTTTCCACCTTGCAGGACCATCCATTTAGCATCAACATTTTATCAAATTGATATTGTCTCCTTAAACTCCCTTTAAACCACCACAAAACTTGGTAGTCCAGATTCTCTTTGTAATTCTCTATAACACAGTATCATTCTATAATCCATCATTGGTAGTTCATATTCTCGATAGAACCCAACATGTATCATGTATCCATAAATCCATGCTCAATCCCACCACCAATCAACTCCAATAACCACCCTCATCCCCGAAGCCAACCTCATCCAAAAAACACCGTCCAACAACAAACCAACCTACTTCTGCTCAGCCAAAAACAACCGTAACTTCTCCAAAGCCCTATATCTATGACTAATAGCGTTCTTCTCCCTCCCATCCATTTCAGCGTAAGTCCTAGTACCCCCATTTTCAAAAGGTTGGAAAATAGGATCCCAACCGAAATGCGTCGGACCTCTCGCAGGGACTATCTCACCTTCTGTCGTTCCTTCGAACAGGATTGGTGTGGATCCTGGACCGGAGGAATAGGCGAATGTACAGAGGGCAGTTGCTTTTTTGGTTGGGAAACCTTCGAGGAGGGTGTTGAGTCCTGATTTGGGGGTTTTAGGTGTGGGTCATGAGGATAAGAAGATTGGGATTTTGGGTTACTTACCCTCGTGTCCTAGTTTCGCTAGGAAATCTTTGATGTATGGTCCAGGAAGTCCTCCTAAGGCTTCGAAACATAAGGCGGTATCTTCAGTTACACAAGCTGTCCCGAGCTGAAAACAGTTTTGTCAATCCAAGTCTAAGTCTACCCAAAGAAATTTCTTCCCCACCTTCTCAGCTGCGACTCGACATTTCGCTATGGCTACCTCCTGTGTCGTACCCTGTACTTCGGGAACTATATTTCAAAACACATGAGTAAATAAGGTTGTGATGAGAACACTCGACAGTGGACATACCATCAACAGCTTCAGAGGTGACTTCGATACCACTATCTCCAGCTGCTAAGATAGCTTTGACTTCTTTGAGTTTGTTAGCGTTACCTGTTACGAAGACTGATTGTTTTGGTATTCTTAGTTACAGACTGGACTTGGATGAGGAGGTGACTGACCGAATGAAGACATTTTTGTGATATCTCTGGAATGATGTTTAACAAGTTGCAAAGAGTAGATACAGGAAATCAAAACTCGCAACTCAATTCTCAACTCAACTTTTGTACAGCACCTCACCTCCACCTCCACCTCAAAAAACTCTATACATAAGGAATCGTGAATATAAAGAATGAATTACAGAAGAATCAAGCTCAGACCTTAAACAATCTATAATGTATCTAACCAGTCTTGTCCTCTTTCTAAGGCGTACTCTTCTCAGCAGTAGCAGTCGCAGCGGCACTCGTTGGAGGTGTAGAAGCACCTCCGAACCAACCTTTAGATTTCTCTTTCTCTTTCTCCTTCTCCGTCTTCTTCTTTTTACCCGCGTTGAGCACCAATCTAAGGGTATCATATGTATCAGGTTGAATCCTCAACGAATTAAGTGAAAACCTACCTCTCTAATTCCCTTCTTTCTTCATCCGTTTCGTCAGCTTCTACATCCTTGAATATCGTTCCTATGGCTATAATAGCTTTGGCTCTTTTTATGCTAACTTCCTTCGTGAGGTTTGGTTCATATAGTACGCGATCGACTACGGCGCCAACGACGTTGGTAACTTCCCATCGTGTAGCTTTCCAAGTTGTCAATAGCATCTATTTTTATAGTCAGCTTTCTAAACATTCCATTGCAATTGTAGAGAAATTCACCTTTGAGGAAACCTCTTGAGCAAGTGCTTCTAACTCATCAGGTGTAGCAGTTCCTTTCTCCTCAAGTCTTTGCATTTCCTCCATAGCACTTTGAACTCCAAGACTATGCAGAATATCAGTCTCATGTGACACCACCAAAATGACACAGGTAAACTCACGCTGATCCCAATAAACCCCAGCCCTCTTTGACCATCCCACCTTTTTCCTTCAATTTACCAAAGAAACCACCTCCAATGAATTTCTTGGCTTTGATGAAAGTCGTGGCTTTTGGTATGTAGACAGCTGAGATTGCGTGAAGAAGCTAAACATACGTTTGTCAGTTGATCGACAATTTTTCGATTACGGTGAGACAACTGACTTCCACACCGAAAGATTCTAATTTCAAGTCCTCCGCTTCTGTCTTGATCTTAGCTTCGAAAGCTTTCGTTTCTGGATCGTTGACACCTCCTGGATCTTTGGCATTGACAAAAGGTCTGATACGTTGGATGAGTTTCTCGGTCAATGCGTCAATTCTGCTTGAATATCAGTTGTTGTCAATGATGAGCCTAGCTATAACTGACCTAGCCTTTTTCTCTTTCTCCTTCTCCCTCTCTAACTCTTCCAACTTAGCTTTCTGTTCAGGTGTCAACTTTGGTTTCCCCTTTTTATCCCTAGCAGTCTCCTTCGTAAGATTGGTGGAAGACGTAGAAGCTGTTGCTGTGGGTGTACTTTGGTTCGAAGAGAAAGAGGAATGATGAGCGAGTGATGTTTGAGGAGCATCGACAGGAGTTTCCGTTGGTACGGTTGAACTTGGGGTTGTGGTACTTGCAGGAGTTTCTGGGGTTGTGTTTGAAGCAGTAGCAGGAGTTTCAGTTGTCGTCGCAGGAGTGGTTTCAGTACTGGATTCAGCTGCAGCTGCAGCCTCCATTTCAGCTCGTTCTTCGGGTGTCATGACGACATCCATGGTCGTAGCGAAATCTGCGATTCATCAATATCATCCAAACGACAGAATCTCAAACATACCCTTGACGAGAGCGATCTCTCCAATCTAATACAACAAATTAGTAATTATCACCTAAGGACTGTTTGAATCAAACCCACATAATCGAAGAAAGCCTCTCCACCAAAGATTTTACCAAAGATCTCTGTGGGATCCTCCATTCCATTTTCAGGTTGGTTCATACCAGCTTTTCCAACTTTATCGTAGAAAGCACGTTTATCTCCATCGCTGAGAATCTGATATGCCTCTCTAAAGTGATGATTTTCGTGTCAGTAAGGACCAGAATCAGAGAATCGGGGGAGAAAGGATTAAAAAGGATTTACCCAATTTCTTTGAATTTCGTCTCTGCATCTGGGGAAGTATTTTTATCTGGATGATACTATGGACTCATCAGCCATATCTCGACTGTTTCAATGTCCTAATGGACCCACTTGAATAGCTTTCTTTCTGTAGGCCTTCTTTAACCTTCAATGAAATTGTCGATATCAGCTTGTGCTCAGATGCTGTGCAGTGCCGTTCATTACTCACTCAAGATCAGTTGCGTCTGGAGCGACACCGAGGATATCGTAGAGTTCAGTGTCTTTAACTTTCTTTGTTGACACTGGAGCTGTGGGAGGGGTTGCTGTCGATGTGGGAGTTGCTGTTGACATGATAAATATATGTTGAGATTGAAAGTGAATTCACAGTAAAATTGTAATACTACGAACGTACACTCGTCAGCATCAGTACGTCCTCAAGCCGAGATTCAGATCACGTGACTTGCCTTACTACCACCGCAGCTTAAATAACCTTAGACTTAGCGTCAATAAATCGCAGTCAAATCATCAACAGTTAAACCCGTTTCTTATCCTTCTCAACTCTTAACAGTTAATCTTTACACAGATAGTATCCTGTTGATACACTGAAGAAATACAACCTGGCCAGCTTAAAGCAAAGAAAATCGTGCCATCTTCGCTTAGTTCTCGAAGACAATCACCTCTTCAATCAAAGGATCACCCCGCCTCATTCCCTTCTCAGCATGATCAGCTAATATTTTCTCCACAAACATGCTAGAAGAAAATCAACCTGTAGCAGGTCCTTCAAGACCCCGGAGGGCTGGCCCTCAAGATATAGGTGATCAGATTATAGCGTTAAGAAGGAAGACTGCTGGGACCACTGGCAGTTCCGGGAATCCATCTGTCCGGTAAGCCAATCATCTCACGAATATCTCAAATCAAGCTTACCAACGGATAATTTTTTTAGGACATCACGTAGACCTCCCGTTGATCCAGCTTTCGATAGATTCAATAACGATTACTCTAGAGGTCCAACGTCATCACGAGGGAAATTGTTTGATCCAACCAAATCAAATTTACCGCGTAAAGTTGAATCCCCACTTCCAATAGACTCAGAAGACCATCCAAATCGAAAAGACTCTTCACGAAGAATCAGACCAACAGATATCAGACGTCATGAGGATTCCAAATCCCATAAAAGTTTGTTCGACCCTTCTATACATGATCCAAATAATTTTGGTAAAAATATCCATGGGGATTCGATTGGTCATCGATCTGTTTTAAAGAAATTTGGACCAGAGGATCAAACTCCTGAACAGATTGCTGATAGGGAACGGGAACGACGGAAGAGGAGAGAGGGGAGTGAACGTGGTAGTAATTCTACTGGGAGAAGGAGGGAGGGTCATGATACTAGATCTAGAGGTAGTAGGAGTAGTGAGGGCAGTGAGAGTTTCAAAGATCGTGAGAGAGGTAAAGGGAAACCGTGAGTTGACGGGTTTGAAACAATCACTTCTTTGACTCATACGCCATCACAGTGATAATGGTATCATGTTGATTCTCAAGGAGAAATATAAGATTGTGACCTCTCTCGAAACGACTTTAACGGAAATGCATAGAAAAATGGCGGCGAATCCTGAAGCTGGGATAACTGTTTTGATGGAGAAACCTGTAGATGCTTATTCGAGGGAGATTAGGAGTACGAATGATGATGCAGATGCGTGGATGGAATTGATCTCTACTCATAAAAAGTGAGTTCCAGTCTTATTATCCAGGATTCAGATTAATCTGATTTACTTTCCTAGGCTCGCCGATGCTCATCAAGAATTTCTCATCTCCGCTCTTGATCCCCTCATTCCTTCAAGTTTACACAATCTTCCTGTCAAATACAACATACCGGTTAGATTATGGCAAACTGGCTTTCACGTCCTCCTTGAACGACTTCGACATGCGTGGATGTCAAATCGTTCATCAGCGTTAGATTTACTTCTAGATTTCATCCTGGACGCTTATAGATTTTACACTCAGTTGTTTGAAGAACCTATTCTGCAGACCTTTCGTACTGCTTGGATCGAGGCTTTAGGGGATTTAGCGAGATACAACATGGCTATTGCCACTCACCTCCAATCCAATACTAGGTCATCCGAGTCGAAAACCATTTCTCAATATTCGATGGATGATGAAGCAGATGTTCAACCGGTATCTAGTGGAGCTAGTATTGGGCAGGAAGTTGCTGAAAGTTGGGATATAGAGGAGAAAGAAACTTGGAGAACTACTGCTAAGGATTGGTACGCACTTGGAATAACTGAGAAGCCAGGTGAAGGTAGACTTCATCATCATTTAGCACTTTTATGTCGAGATCGAAGGGGTGAGGAGAGTCGGGCGTTATATCATTTCTCAAAAAGGTAGGTCGAGCTTGATTTCAACGGGCCTGATGAAAAACCAACAGTTTAACCGCTTCTCATCCATACGATACATCTCGTGAATCAATACTTCCTTTATTCGATTCAGCTCTTCAATCTCAAAGATCACTTCCCGAAGCTACAGCTATGGATCTATTCGTTAGACTCCACGGTATGTTATTCACCAGAATCTCTTTAGACAATTTCCCAGCTGTCATGTCAAGATTCATGGAGAGGTTAGAGGAAGACGCTAGTCTTGATGGGATATCTAGGAAAGCTCATATCACCCAGGTCGATTGGATGTCAATGGCTATCGTCAATTTATCGGCTGTTTTACAATATGGTTCAGAGGATGGTATAATTCGAAAAGCTTTTGCTCAAGAGGGTGCGGCTAGGAAACGACAAGCTAATGTCACTGAGAACGAGTCGCCCGAAATGGATGGCATGGGTGATGAAGGTGATGAATTGGATGGAGATCAGTCGGATGAGGAACAGGTCGTGACTGGCGTCTCCAATTTAAACATCTCAGCATCACCTCCTCAAACGTACATTTATTCTCTGGAACTTTGTTTTGGGGTTTTAGGATTTGTCTTATCACATCCAAATCGAATTCAAGGGATCCACAAAGTGTTAAACCCCTACATCACAATTCTCCTAACATTCCTCGCCACATCATTTCGTCAACCAGCTGTCAACCTCGCATTAACCGATTCGATCCCATGGGAAAAACTAATCAAATTCATCAACGAAAACATTGATAAATTCGGAGGTGAACTTTTACGTGAGGAAATGAGATTAGTCGGTGGAATCCCTTTACCTGAAGATTGGTGTATTAGGGGTATGGAATGGGTCGGTCGTCGAGTTTACGAAAGAGGATTTTGGGGTAAAGGTAAAAATGGTTCTGGAAGTACGAGATTTTCAGGTTCAGGTTCAGGATCAGGATCAGGTGGTCCACCTCAACCAAGGATCGGCGAACGATTCAATTCAGAAATGGACGTCCTGGAAGCCGATTTCGATATTTCAATAGACGCTTCTGAAGGTATCGTGGACGAGATCGATGGGAGTGATCTAACCGACGGCGCTGTCGCTGTCGGTATCAGACGTTGGAAAAGGATTCATTGGGCTACCGGGTTGTTTGTTAAATATGTTGAAGGCGTTTCTTTGACTTCTGATGGATCTTTGGAGATTGTTGGGAAACTCAAGGAAAGAGTTGATGAGGAGAATAGGAAGATTGAGATTGAACGACGAAGATTGGTCGAGTTGGAGATTGAATTGGAGAAGAGACGGATGGATAGTTTGGAAAGTCAGGATTATGCTAGTGAAAGTGATGATGAGGATTACGTGAGTTTTATGTTTTGACGGAAGTGAAACGGAAACTGATATCGTTTTATAGGATCGTCGAAAACAATTCCCACTTATCACTACTACTTCTACTCCTGCTCTTGTCAAATCTACCAAATCTTTACGTTCAAACGGTCGACAAAAGACTGTCAACGCTGTTCAAGGTTATACAATGCTTATTTTCGATACCAACGTGTTGTTGAATTCTTTGACGTTGTTTTCAAGGATTGTCGAAGGTGGGCAATGGAGTGTGATCGTACCTTTACCAGGTGAGTCTAAGAGTCTAACTCTCTGAAGAAATACTTACCTCTCCTTGTAGTCGTAACCGAATTGGACGGAATTTCTAAACAACAGCAACCATTAGGAGTTTCCGCCAAGAACGCCATAAAATATCTAGAAAAACACATAAGAACCCATTCGTTATGTCTTAAAATCCAAACCTCCAAAGGCAACTATCTATCAGATCTATTAATCCGAACAGAGAATCTATCAAACAAATCAACTAGTCCTCGAGAAACTATCAATGAATCTGAAATACGATCTATGGATGATAGGATACTGAACATCGCCACCTTCCAGAACGAACATTTCGTCGATAGATCGAGTCTACTTGGTGGATTTGGGATTTCTGAGAGAGATGATGAAGAAGTTGGTGGGGTGGTTAAAACTGTTTTAGTCACTTTGGATAGGAATTTGAGATCAAAGGCTAGATCTCGAGGGGTTGAGGCTGTTGATGAGAAAGAGTTGAAGAGATTGATTGGGTAGTGGGTGCTTTTTCTTGGGAGTTTTTTTTGAATATTGGGTTTGTATTTTGTGTACAAGTATAAACAGTTGAGGTCATATGCATTATATTCATCTTTTGGAATGTACTCGTACTCGTACTGTATCACCTTGGAACAGCATGGATCTCAAACTAGGCAAGCACAAGCCATTCATCCTTCCCCCATTCAGTTGAGTTATCCATCCAACGCTCTGTCCTTTAGTCAAAGGGATAACTACATTTCACGAGACATTGATTGTCCACATTCTCAACTTTAAAAACATACAATTACAAAGACAGACTCTGTACATAACAGAACCAAATCCAAATGTTGAAACTCTACATCCTCCTAACCTTCCTCCTCAACCTCACCAAAGCTCAATTAACGATCTCCCGTCCATCAGCCAATCAATGGTGTAAGTCACTTCCAATCCCAATCAACTTCACTACTTCAACACTGACCAATGACTCGTAGGGGTCGCACAATCAATCAACACACTGGCTTGGAGCGGTAGTTCACCTTCCCAATTCTCGGTGTTTCTGTATAACCCTAATACTCAGTTGCTGGTATGTTTACAGCGTCGGCAGATAGAATGATAGTGTTGACTGAATTTGTGTTTAGACTTCTAAATTGGCTTTGGAATCTATTAGTAGGTCTAATCAATCATTTGTGTTCTACATGTTCCATGTACTGGGACTGTACTGTACATGCTTCTTCTCATTCGCCAAATGTTGATCGAGTGGGGCATGGATTGATACTGATCAAATACTTTAGTTCAAACTTATCAATATTCTCTTGATATCAATCCGTATGTCCTCGAGTTCATCATACCTCTTGACAGATAATAAGATGAAATCGTGAACTAACACGAGATTCGTTGATATCTAGCGGTAACATAACCCCAGGAACAGGCTATCAAATTCAATTAACAGATCCATTGAATTCAACCAGTATGTCATATCCCATCCTGTACTATACATAATAAATAAACTAACCCACCCAACTAGACATTTACACCAGTTCAGATTCATTCGAAATCAAAGCTATCAACTCACCTTACCCTCCCCAATCTTCTGGGACTTCTACTTCGTCGGGTACTGGGGGTGGGGGTGCAGCTGTCACTTCGAGTTCTGGAACATCGACTGCTAGTACGAAATCTAGTGGTGCTCCTCGTTTTGGTGTTGCTATAGCTGCTCTGAGCTTTTTGTTGGTTGGTTTAGGAAGTTATTTCGTTTGGTAATGAAAAACCACACTTCTGTTGCTGAACCCCTTTTTCTTTTTCTTCGATATTTGAGCTCCTAACAAATTTCCTTTTTGGCTTGTGATATAATTCCTTCTGCTATTATTATTCGACAGTGGACAGTCATGCATTATATTATCATTTACATAATGTACTGATCTGCTCATGTGAAGCTCTTGAGATCAGGAGTTAATTTTGCCACTCGCCCTGTCACGAAATTCATGACCGTAACATGACATGAATCGCGATTTCAATCTCTTTTTCCTTTCTTCTACTTCAAACAAATCTCAAATGCGTAGATAACACATCTAACAACAAGTCATCTCATCCATCCCCGAGGTTCAGTGGTCGAGAGAGCAACCTAGAAATGACCAACATACAAGAATCCTCATCATCAGCCATCGACGCGACAAAATCAAAATCAAGCAAAATCAAAAACGCGTCAAATGTGAGTACCAAGTAAACCAACCAACCACGTAGCTAACTCTACTCTCACAAACAGAGACAATCGAGATCACCTGAGAATCAGATGATCCAGATATCTTTAATGTCGCACATATCCTCGCTAGATCACTCGTTCAATCTAAAAGTGAATTCGGGATGGAATATCAATATTTGATTCGTTGGGATGGGTTCGGTCCTGAAGATGATACTTGGGAATTCTCGACTAACTTCATTGATGGGTCTTTAGATTTGATAAGGAGGTTTGATGGGAAGCGTGAGTATTTTTTGTTTTCCATTTTTTTTCGTGGTTGGTTGGGTTACTGATTTTTTTGGGCTATGATTGTGTTCAGCTCATCCGTTTACGATTCTTGACTCGAGAATATTTAAACCTCTTAAGACTTCAACATCGAGGTCCAGATCAAGATCGACTTCAACGTCAACGTCAACTTCCTCGCCATCATCATCAGATCGAAAGAAATCTCAAGCTAAATGGTATTTAATTGAGTATGGTCTCAAATCTCCTTCAATCCCGTCATCTCCAATCTATGAAAAAAGATGGGAAACAATTTCAACAATGAAAAGACGTAAATGTCTTAATCCAAAAGCTATCACACGTATGGTTGAGAAATATGAGATGGAACAATTTGGTAAGTTCATTCATATGATCATTAAGTTCGTGTGAAGCTGATCAATGGAAACTAGTCTCTGGGGATGATTGGTTGGAAATAACCGAGAGATATCCCTATCGTGCGAAATATAATAGTCTCAAGATATCATATCGATTCCTTATTCACGGGAAAATAAAAAATCAGAAGATTGACGAGGTCTTGGATCCCTATCATGTTATCAGGCGATACGGGGACCTAGGCAAGGTGGCAATAAGTTCTTTCTATAAGAAAATACGGGATGCAGCAGATAGATCCAAGGAACAAAGTAAGTGATTGAAAGCGGGATATTTGATTGGATTGATCCTGATATTTCAATTTTTTCAGTCATTCCAGCCAGCGATTACGAGCAGGAGAGACTACGACGAATCAAGGAAAATCAAGATTTGATGAAAGAATTGGGATTGTGATCAATGACCGATGCGCTTTGGTATCTGCTATCTTCGCTTCGAGACGACCTGGTTCACCAGGGAATCAATCTTACACTGTAAACTATGTTTGCGAACCTTGACATCTATTTGTAACATAAGTAATGCGTACTGTATATGATAACGATGATGCTTTTTGACGAAACTTAGGCACTGTTTGAAGTCAACTTTGTAGTTGAGGAATCTGCTTTAATATCCCATCAAAAGTGGTCGTGACCAATAAAGCGACACCGGTCCTCATACTGATGATCCTTGTAGATGTGCATAATTATTCCAGACAAACAGACTGAGTTTCAATGGTGGAAACAGCATTGGGCTGCTGACCATTGGCTACCCAAGCTCTTGCGATTGCAAGGTTAAAAGACTGGAAAGGGTATGCATATCATGAATTGCAATGTTTTAAAGTGATAAATTGATATGTTCTGGTAGAGCAATACCACAAAGTCAAATTCCATACGGACTTGAAGAAATTGGTGCCAGAAACCTTAGGGGAATGTAGCTGAACGACTTAAAAACACGAGTGAATCGGACTTCTGATAATGAGAGTGTCCGATCAACGATCTTAAGATTTCCTCTTGTATAGTGTCTCCCTATAAGCTCAAAGCCTGACCCAATTTTTTGACTCTACGATGAATACCGAATCATTGTTTTGAAATTGACTTGGCAAGAAAAGTCGGACGCCACTGTTGACTGTTGATGAATTACGCCACTGATACATTTGACCCTCCTATGCTCCCCGATAAACCGTATTAGAGTTGATTAGATAGATGGATTATTTACATTCACAACTACATTAACATCCATAACATACCTACACAATGGAATCATCGAAGCATAAATCCTATGATCTAATCATGCCCAGTCTGGTAAGATATCTATTCTATTCTGTTTTATACTCAATCTCCTAACCAAAGTCCATCCTATCCCCCTTTCAGCACGACGTCGTGTTAGATTACATTTCCAACAACGCCTACGCCTCAACTGCACGTACATTATCTCTATCTCTCGGTAACAAATTTTTACCTGTGGAAAGGGAATTGGAAGGTGGAGAAGGGTCGAGTTCGATGCTTATCGATGGCAAAGCTGAGAACGGTGGTGATTCAATGGATATCGATGACGATTCTTCGTCTAAGCGATTAGGTAAACGACCTGTTAGAGGCGAATCTTTGATAGATGCTGATAGATTACTCTCTATCGAGCGAAGATCTGGTGAGTGATATCCTATCGTTGATGACTTGAACCTCCTGACTGTTTTTGGTAGTTATCGTGAATTTAATATTGAATGGAGCGATTCTGAAAGCTGTAGAATCACTTAATCTTCATTTCCCAGATGTCCTCTCTGAAACTCCTGTATCTCATTCAAATGGAAATTCAATACCAACATATTCTAATGGTCATCAGTCGTCCCAGAACTCAAACGGAAACGGTCATAGTAACGGTACAAGTAATGGTTCATCCGCCCAAACGACTCCCTCAGATCCTTCACATTCATTACCAGTATTCCACCAATCACTCGAATCAAGACACGTCAAATTAAACCTTGAGATCCAACAATTCATAGAAAATCTTAGATTATCAACTTCATCGCCATCTTCACCATCCTCTTCAATGTCGTCTATCACTTCACAACCATTAAATCCACATGGAAATTCAGTCGGTTTAACTCACATGTTAGCGACTTTAAGAGTTCTACATGTCGAAGCTATGAAATATACACCTGAAGAACGAGCTGTTTATCTGCAGGAGATTAAAGATGCGGGGGCTTTACTCGCTTATGAAGATCCTGAGAATAGTATTTTGAAAGGGTTTTTGGAGCAGAGTAGAAGAATCGCTTTAGCACAGCAAGTCAATGGTGCTATATTACGTGAGTTGCCTTGTTGTGTCGTGTCACTCTATCCCACTGACGAATGGAACTTAGGTTTCGAAGGTCGACCTGTGCAAAGTCAATTAGAGACTATAGCACGTCGTGTGACTGCTTTATATGCCATAATGCATGAAAACGGGATTGATCCTAGACCACCATGGACTGGTGCAGATGGACCTGATAAAGAACAATTAGCTTTGGTAAGTGGTTGGTTTAGTTGGTGGATTATCGAAGCTGATGCAGATGTCACAACAGTTTTGGAAACACCATCATAAACAAGGATTTAGACTGAAGGATTTCGTCGCTCACACATAATAATTTCTACACTACACATATTTACATTAATCATCTAATCGATCTTCAGTCATTTTCGCTTTTCATCTCATCGTCGTTCATATATCATTTGTTGTATACCAGTCTAGTCAGTGTACAATGTATCACATCATAAAGCAAGCTTCAAGATAAGAGCACCACTCTGGACGAATACAGTATTAAATCATATCCTTAAAGCCGTACACGCCATTGAGGAAATCGAAACTCTTCATGGAGAGAGACTTCTAATCAAAACGTAGACAGCGAAAATCGTGAGACTTGGAATTGATTCTCAATTCACTCCCCAGACAGTGGTAGTGAAAATTATCCTCTCTCAGATAACGTCGGCGTAGTCTTTGGGTACATTATGGTCACTAGCAACATGCTTTTCAGTCTTGGCTAGTTGAGGGGCAGCAAGTGAAAGGTAAACATAAAAACTGAACAGTATAGTGTGCAATCTGATCTGGGGTGTTAATACAGCATGTATATACAGTACATTTACGAACAACACTTTGAATTAGAAGTGAACACCACTTTCTTCGTCGTCTTACATATCTTACTTTGTCTCACTTGTGTAGGTACCATACTCTACCATCCCGATCGCGAACAGCGTTGGAAGAATATCCGCCATAGGAAGGCGTGATGTTCTTTCTATCTGTGATAGTTGAAGACTCGTTGAAAGCCGCACCGTGATCGAATGTATCGCTATAAAAGGAGCATCCTGTGTGACAGCAGTAATAACCACCTTCACCAACGCCTGCAAGCCATAGGAGTGAATGACCGGTCTTGCTCTCTGTGTTCTCTATTTATAGGTTAGCTCAGGTATGACAATTGCTTGACGAAAACTGACTATTGACAGCATCCTTCGCCGGGCAATCCTTGTTCTTTACGGAGCCTGTGAGGAGACAGGTTGAACATTGAACGTCTCCATCAAGGTTGAGAATAGCTGACTTGTGAGTGGCTTTGAGTAGTCAGCGAAGCATTCATGTCCTTCAAGGCTACATAGATGGAAACTTACTGCAGATAGTAGAGCTGACTGAGGTCTCTCCTCCTTCTGTATCGATGGTTCCAGAGCGCTTACTAAATATTAGACTCAGCACTGATCATGAAAGGTTTGTAAATGTTTTCTTACAATCTGTGGAGAATGTTCTTTAGAACACTGTTTTCACTTTTTTCAGTTGACATGTTTACGAAATATAATCAAAGCAAGAATTAGATTGTTTGAAATAGAATATGGCAACGATTTGTTGGGGAAAAGAAAGAAAGAAAGATTACTTGAATCAAACTAAATGAGGATACCAGTACGCCATCTGATAGAAGAAACCTGTGAAAATTCCATTCCGATAGATACTACCATTGTTCACAACGAATTGTTTGGACTTCCTCCGATAGGTTGCATTTCCCGACAACCAAATGACGGATTTCCATTGAAATCAAACCCCCTGTCACCTTGTCCTTCTCAAACAGTGTGATATTCATTGAAATCGTCATGTTATCTTCAAGGTATCTTTCTCATCTCCGATGAAAGGACTTCACGACTTGTAGTTTCATTACAGAATGTTTCACACTCCGAAGTCCAGTTTGCCACACTGACCAGTTTAGTACTGTAAGTACTCGTACTGTCGATCACACAGAGTGCTCGAGTGCAGTATGCAATTCTCATGTGTTCTTCATGAAAGAAACCCGATATCATTTCAATGTGCTTATCTCGTTCACCATTCTGCTGAACAGTGCAGTGTCTCAAGAACTGTACAAATATCAAAATCTCTCTCAAGGCAATATCAGCCCTAGGGAAAAGAAAGATATATCCATCTCAAACAGTAAAGTTCTACAGTAAAGTAGGTAATTCACAGGATTGACAGGTTTGTGATAGGAACACGACAGAGGTCAATAAGTTTGGTCTGTACAGGTATACCCAGCTAGTGCTGCACCGAAAGAAAAATCAGAACTGTCAGTTTAAATATCCGTCATTCCCCAGGTACAGTAATGAAGAAATATAAAACACTCACGAGGATATTTAGTCTGTATGTCTAGACAAGTTTCTTGCTTGAACACATTGATGTAATTGGCATAGAAAGCTCCTGTTGTAACTTGGAAATATTGCTCGATTCGTAAATAGCATGAACCACCTGGTACGAATCTGGCTATTGCACAATCTATCAAGTTTACGGTAGGTAGTAGTCAGTACTGTACTGTATGGTATACATAAAACTGTAAATATTCACCTGCGTATTGACTACATAAACTCGCACACTGTGCTATACCAGAGATACCGGTGTATGAGTCGGTCTCTGAGATACTATTCTGAATTGATTCAGTCAGTCAATCATAGAAAAAAGAAGAAAAAAGAAAACGTTTGTTTTTCTTTTGGTAAAAAGTCCCAAAAACTTACACCTGTGATAGATATACCTTGAAATTGTGCGAAACTTGAGGGAGGTAAACCAGAGTTTATCCTCCTGTGGGGTCTTGTTTGACTAGCTCTTCGAATTATATCATCCTTTGTCGCTTGCTTGAAAATCCCTACATCTTTCCTAGCGGGTGTTCCTTTTGGGTAAGCGAACACCCAAGGTGTCAATGTCAATTGAAGGAGAATAATGATACTCCATAAGTAAATTTGTTTGGGCATTCTGTTTTCGTAAATCGATAGGAGTGGGCGTTATAAGGAGGAAATTGATGGATGTTCATGATTAATCTAGTCTTGTAGTAAGTAAACATATATCTGGGCGAATGTTAACAAAACAATGCAAACAATGTTGTTTTCAGGTCGAATAGACGAGGCGAAATTCTTAATCCCGTCAACAAGGTTCAACTTTGAATAAGGTCCAATTAATTTCATCCACACAATTCTGAAAATAAACGCCAAGCTCAACTGTATTCAGAAAACGGGGTTCCCGATTTCGCTTTCTGCTTTACTTAGTAGAGTCATGCGAAGAAGTACAGGTTGACCAATGGACGAGACAAGATAGCTCGAACCGAGTACAGTCTACACTTTAAGAAGAAGATCCGACGGAATCCCCCTTGGCATAGCACATAGGTATAGATAGCAAACTTATGTAGCTACACGTCTTAGCCCAACTAGTCCCGGAAGCTGACATTGGCAGCTTGCAGCCTTTGTTCGTTCCGCTGCATGTTCACAGGCTGCTTGAAAAGTCTTTGATCTCGGAAAAGCTGTACGGAATCTTGACAGAGATCGGCTGTACACTATCAGCCCCAACAGTTCGGTAATGAAGAATTCACTAACCAATTACCCAAGTATAACCCATCTTTCGGTAGAGCTCTAGATACGTTGGTAGTCAGAAACGTCGGAAGATAAACTTGTACTGACCTATGTCATAACGGATATCTGATGTGACTGTTATAGCGCTGGATAGGGAGGTCTCGTCATCCGAGACGCCAAGGCGCTGAGCGTCAAAATGAGCAAAAAACCCCATGGACAGTCTTTGTTCCCGACAAAACATCATCACATTATTTAGCAGGCCCCATGGATTTGTCATCCCGACCTCCAGTGTGACTACATATGGACGCTGAGCAAAGGCTTTCGCTGCCTCAAGTTCTGGAAAAAGAATCAGTCGAGATCATGCAAATGATTGACGTACGGTCCCCCAGCTCTGGGAGTGCTTCAAAGACTGGTATGTAGAGTGGTCGACATACTAACAAAGCACGCTGCCACCATGAAGTCGCTTCCAGCTGCTGGGGATTGGCGTAAATACTGGTGAAAATTTTCCACACACACCACTCTACGAGGTCAGCATTTGACTTCAACATCGACTCACCTGCAGCGGGTAACCCTGCAGCGTTCCGATGATCTTTCAAAATTTCATATGCAGGCTCGATCACGGCAGCTTCTTTTCTGAGATAGATCAGCAACGACGAAAGCGCGTTGACTCACGCATCGAGAAAGATTACGAGGTTGATTCCCAGCTTTTGAATATGGTCGAGCATCGCCCCGAACTCCAGAACTCCCTCGTCACTAAACTTTTAAGCAGTGTTTTAAGAAATCATAAGCTTACCTCAACCTTCCTTCTTCGTCTTTCAGTTTCAGTTGATCGATGCAGCCTCTCCATGGCATACGATTCACCATGGGATCGTACTGCTCACCGGTTGTGAGATCAAATTCTATTTATTGATCAGGCAATCTGTTCCAGAGTTTCTCCTCACCTGGGACTCCCATTTGTTCTGCGATATTGGTCACTCGTCCCAGACCTTCGTCATGCAATACCACTACAGGAATTCAGTAATATACAGCGATGAGCACGAGTCTATACTGACCAACAAAGCCATCGGAGGTCAGGCGCAGATCCAACTCCACGCACAATAGGCCAAATGTAGCTGCTGCCTCAATACTTCGCTTGCTCTACGGGTAATGAGCATTGAAACGAGGACAACCCTAAAAGCTTACATTCTCTGGAATCCTGCTGCCTGCTAGACCACGGTGTACTGATACTAGCAGTGGACCGTCTCTCTTTTGTCTGAAGAGGTCGAGGATCTCTGCAATACTGAGATTTTGAGGGGAGGCATTGATCGTCATTGTGATTGTCGTTACACACAATATGGAATTGTAAACAAACAATCTTGTCTGACCTGTCTCATGATAGTGGTAGGTATGCACGATGGAAGAACGTGATCACCTTCTGAGACTTTTACCACGGCGATAGCAGAGTATCGTCAATTTGGCAATGTAGCTCGCAGAAATCACGCAGAAGCTCGGAGAAACCACGCACGGAAAAAAATTTCTGACTTACTTCGGGGAATTCACGCAAGATCTCGCAGGAATCGTTGACTTCCTGGGAAAAAAACGAACAGCAAATACTCTTGCAAAGATCTGCCCCATCGCAGTGCTGCTTGTATCAAGTAGGTCAGGAGGCAAAAATCGACCGAGACGGTGTTGCAGTTGAGGTGATAAGAATTACCAAAAACTGCAAAACCATGCATGTATGGAAAAAAAGTATTTTGCACGTGCCACTAAATCTTCGCGTTATCTATGGTGTAAAATTAAATTGAATCAGCTGTTGTTGTTATTTTGAACGTTTCTGGCGATTCGAAGATGAATCGTGCTTTTTTTGATGACACAACGATCGACCTGGAAAAGCTATAAAGAGTTCCGTTCGCAACTCTTAAATGTCTAATCCCCATTCACTTTTCTCAAAATGGAAGAAATCTCATCCCCTATGGATCAGAAAGACAATTTTAACAACGAGGTCCCAAACCTCGATCGTGACAGTCCAAACGACGAGAAGTCTCGACAGGTCGAACAGGTTGATGCTCTCGAAGGGGCAACGTTCTTAGCCTTGAAGTCGCACAAGGGTGCTGCTACACAAGAGACATCCTCATTTTGGTCACTGTTTGCCGGAGCCTTTGCGTTTACAACCGATGGTTATCAAGTCAGTACAAGTTATTTTACTTGATGTACTCCCCCCTAATTATCTTTGTATGAAATAGAACTCTCTCCTTACCACAGGAAATCTTGTCTTCTCGAAAATTTACGGGTCCAACGTGTACGACTCAACTGTTTCTACTAGGGTTTCAAACGGTACGTTATTGCATATCGTATCATACGATTCGTATTAACACCACACAGCTCTTCTCGTTGGAACCATTCTTGGTCAATTCTCGATCGGCTTGATCACTGATCGAATCGGTCGAAGAATTGCTATCATTTTTACCACCTCCTTCATTGTTGTTGGAGGACTTCTTGGTTGTGTTGCTCATGCACCTACTCCCGAAGGGCTTTTCTGGTTTTTGACCGTAGCCAGAGGGATTGTCGGTCTTGGAGCTGGCGGCGAGGTTCGTAACTCAGGTGTTTGGAGATTCGACTTGCACTAACGAACATCAATAGTATCCTGCTACATCGGCTCAGACTGCTGAGGGTGCCAATCAAGTCACTGTTAAGAACAGGGCATCCTTGTTTGTCTTGTTCATTCAAGTCGCAAATGTAACTGGTCAGATATTGACAGTTATCGTATTTTTAAGTTAGTCCACCCCGCGACTGGATACATCTTCATATCGTTATTGACAATTTCTAGTCGGTCTTGGAGCTTCGAATTACGATGATACCACAACACCAGATCAATTGAAAAAGCTAGAAATCACTTGGCGTTGTGAATGGGCTGTTGGAGTTATTTTACCAATAACGTGAGTAGTTTGAAATTTGAAGGATCTTATTTTCTAATCGCTGTGTAGTGTGTTTTACTATCGGATGAAACTCTTAGACTCTAAAAGTTACGAAAAAAATGCCATCAAAACCAAAGTACCATATTGGCTATTTGTTAAGAGATACTGGCTCAGACTAATCGGTACATCTGCAAGTTGTAAGTCCATACTCAAGGAATAGAACATTGCTTCTTGCGACTGACATGGATACGTTTCTAAAGGGTTCATTGCTCAATTCATCGGTACAGCAAGCGGCACTTTCTCCAGTTTGGTGATTGCGTCTGTATTGCCAACTGCTACTACCAAGACAACAGCAGAATGGCAGCTCTTTCTGGCAAGTTTCACACATTTGTCGACGACATTGATAACCTTGCTAATTTCTGCATTACAGATTGCATTGGCTCTACCAGCAGTCTTCGTCTCTGCATACATGGCGGACCGCATGTCACGAAAACTTCAAATCGCAATCGGATTTGCAGGCTATGTGGTGTTTGGCGCAATCTTAGCGGGTGCATATACTCAGCTAGCACAAATTCCAGCCTTGTTCTTTGTGTTGTACGCTCTTTTCCAGAACATTGCCACCTTCGGTCCAGGAAATTTGAATGGTTTACTATTGGTTGAATCTGTAAGTTCTACCATCGCCCTCTCTTCCTATACCTCTCAGCTGATCATTCATGAAGTATCCAACAGCTATGCGTGGAACAGTCTACGGCTGCACGGCCGCGTTCGGGAAGATAGGTGGAATCGTTGGTAACTACGCCTTTATTGCTGTGAAAGCTCAGTTCGGAACCAGGGGTGTCTTTGCAAGTAAGCTTTATCGCGTTTGTGCATGACTAATCATTGCAGTGGGAGCTATCCTCGGTGCCGTGGCAATTTGCATCACTTACCCACTAATCGTTGACCCAAGAGGTCAACCATTCAGTAAAGAAGACGATGACTTCAATCAGTATCTCATCTCACAAGGATACCAGGGGAAAGTCGGGAATGGTGGTTCCCTTCAAACTGCTACGCCATCAGACTCAGTCTAATCAGCTCAGTGTCCCCCACAATGTCACTCCATTGGCAATAAAACACCTCAGCACTCCCCAAATAGATGCGTTAGTTCGTTCTCATATGACATGCAATTCTTAAATATCTCCTTCATTTACGTGATGCCACCTCTCAGATATCTCAAGAAGAATTGACGACGCCCTCTGACAACGCTTTCCCTTAAGTGAATTCTTTTTGGCTGAAACTTGAATTCTGGAGCCTGGTTGTCATTGAAGGAGCAAGGGTGTCCTGAGAGAATATCGCCAACCCTGTTTCTTTTGTAATTGACACCGGACATTGGTTTCGCTGCGTCGTCGACGTACAGTGCTGATGTTAAATAGTGTATGTTCAGAAGTCGTATCTGCAGTTAAATCGTGAGTAGATACACTGCTTATAATGGTGCTTATAATGGTACTGTCAAGAGTCAATGGTGCGGATTCGATCTGGTTCGTTTTCGGATTGCTGGGAAGTGGCCAAGGTAAATTGATGAAACTGTCACTCCCATTTGGAATACCAAAGTGTCTATCGATTTGTGCTATGCAAGAACCGCACCGATCCATCTCCTGATACTACATTACACCCAGTTCGTCTGACCCAGAACATTCCTCTCGAACACATGCTTCATATCGATTCCATTGCTGCGTCAAAAGCATCTCTGCCGTGGTCATGACAGCAGCATGAACACCCCATGACTGCACCATAGAATCTTCTGGAATGGATGGCATTGTGACTGGTAGAATCTTGAGTACCCAGCTAGCAGCATTGGCAACAGCAATCAGTTTGTGACCCTGCAATTTATAATCAGCGCGTATTGCTCCGTTCAGGCGGGAAGCTCTTGAACACCTCATACATACCAAAGCTTGACCGTTACCCTTGAAAGCTTCGATTGGCTTTGTCTCAATGACCAATGCGGCTTGGGAAAGAAGATCGAGAGGGAAACCTGTCTTCAACTCTTGATGCTCCGTTTGGGACAGTAACAGCGAGTGGGTAACACAAATTCCCCAGAGGCAAGAATGCAACCACAGACGTGTTATCAAAAGATCGACTTCCTGCACAGGCGAAATTTCTATTTCAGGTTGAACCGCATCGAGCTTCTCGTGAAGACACATGACAACATTTGCGTCGAGGGGGCAGCCTGAATCCTCACGACCACAGCTATGCCGGGAGCAGCGAATGATTTCTTCGTCGATGGCTTCAAAAAGGCGTGTTATTGGTAACAACCTAAGAGTCAAGATTGATTCTGCAACAAGGCCATCCGACAGCTGGCTATACTTCCCGCGTACGAATAAGCCTTGGAAGATTGCACTCTGTTTCACCAAATGTAGAGGCATAAGAGCATTCGACCTTTGATGAAATTACAACGTGTTAGCGGTAAAACAATAAAAGCAGTATTGTCAGGGCAATTCAGAGTAGCTCACCTTTCGCCCATTGCCAGCAACCAGATAATATTCACTGCCATTTCCTTCTCAGTGGAGGATAACGATTCCAGAGACTTGGGGTCGTCGAGATTCATAAGTTTGACGAGTGTTATCGCTTCCATGTGGCGATGATAGCTTGCATCAAAGCCTCTCGTCACCCTCAGGCATGTACTGAGAGTGAGAGCTGTAACTACCGAGTCCAAAGTGGGAGAAACCGCAATGTCAGGTGTGTTGTGGAGTTTGATGGATTCGAGCATCATGAGTTCACCCTCTGCGATAGACCCCACATCAGAATTAGGTAGTAGCATGGCAAGTGATGACAGAGCGAGGACCTGAGCAGCGAAACCTTCGTTGAAAAGATGCTCCTTTTTCGAAAAACGAAGGCGAAAAGCACTAGCATTTATCAGGGGATTCAACGGGTGATGTAGTCGAAGATAAACCTCTAGGGATGAAGACAGTAACAGACTGATTTGGTCTAACCAGATTGCTTTCTCATGGCATTTCTGCCCCAATAAATAGAAAGAAGTATCGATAGGGTGAACTGGATGAGAAGTTGGTGCATCGGAGTGAGGAAAAGATGAAGGGCCTGCCATTATTTCACTAAAGGAGAGTGACGACAGTTCGTTGGCATCAGGCCATAGAAGCTCTGTATTTGGTAAACTTTCAGCCCCCGAGGCCTGTCCTGTTACAATGGGATCTTGAGCTTGGATAGAGGACGAAGTAGGGATACTATCCGTTGGCATTTCATTGCTGGTACCATAAACTTTGCGAAGCATTTCGATGGTCCTACTAATCTCAGTGGATGTTTTCTTTCATCCAAACTCCCTTCACTCACTTGCCGGTTGGTCCCCGTTTACGTCTTGATAAGATTGATACGCAAGAAATATCACTTCTCAGGCAGGCAGTGCATGGGCGTTGAACAGAGCACTACTGGTCAGCAATCACAAAGTGATACCCACACACCTTGATACGACGATAACGACAAGCATCGCAAGCTTTGCTGGACTGGGACTGGGACATCAGGGATATGTTTTCGGTGGAAGTCAAAAGCAAAAGAGACAAGAAATGTTAGGTAAACGTGTGTGGAGGTGTTCGAATCCAGCCGCCAACTCCGAGGAAACTCCGAGAGATCTGCATACAGTATTCAACCAGCGGAGAGTCATGGATGAACGGAATGTTTTCTCGATCTGACATTAACACACAGCACATACATCCAAGAAACTCATCAACAGCAAACATCCGACACTGCAGACTATATACAATAAACCCTCACTCATTCCATCTCCCCTTCCTCCCCATTAGCTTCCATACAGGCTTTAATAGCTCCATCCAATTTCGGATGAAGTTCTCTCGCAGTCGTAAAAGCCATCGTTGCTTGTGTTTTTCGATTGATCTGAAGGTAGCATTTACCGAGTAAGAAGAAAATTTGAGCTTCATCTGGTGCTTTCTTCGATAATGGTACCAGTTCAGCTATTGCTTCCTATAAACGATCTAAGTGTCAGCATCGAAAACCCATCCAAAATTTCCGTCCGTCAAACTTACGTTAATTCTTTGTAACGACACCAATACCCTGATCCGTTTGAAACGAAGCATTGGACTATCAGAGGCATATTTGATTGCTTGGTCGTAAAATTGTAATGCAAGAACTGTTTTATCGGATTGTTCCAACACCTAAGTCATTTTTAGGACAATGGACAATCAACCAATCAATGAGCTTACCATTCCAATGCAACTCAGCAATACAGCGTTGGTAGGATTGATCTCCGCTGCACGTCTGAAATGATGTTCGGCATATTTCACTTTTCCAGTCTTCAAGTACACCAATCCCATACCGTACCTAAGCAGGACGATATCAGTCAACAGTCCAGAATATCAATGAAACCTCTACCTACCAAGCGTTGTAATGTCTCGATTCCGTTCTAATGGCAGTTCTGAAGAAAGCAATAGCCCGTTCAAATTCTTCCATTTCGATAGCCTCATAACCGCATAACGTCCACGCATACGAACATCCAGGATCGACCTGAGTAGCACGCTTGAAACATCTCATGGCCTCGTCATGATCTTTCTGCAAAGAGAAGCAATTTCCAGCAGCTATCCATGGATGGGCTGCTTGTCGATCGATCGACATCAGGGTTTGCGATAGATGAGAAAGAGCTGGCGCGTCACCCAAATGCCAGAGCAGTGTTGAATATTGCTCGGTAGATTCTAAACGATATGGCTCGATTTCAAGTAACGCTTTGAAAGCTCGGCGTGACTGCGCGTCGGTTTATCAGTGATCATCGATGACCTAAGTATGCTTTTACTTACAGGAACGTAATTTGCCATTTCATAATACGACCTAGCGACGATATCCAAGGCCCAAGCAGAACGATTGATCGCGGTTGGAAGTGAATCGATCTCCCTCATCGCATCTTGACATTGATACATGCTCAAAGCCCTGTACGCTCTCGCACATCGTCTGACGATATCGCGCAACCAATCATCTGCTGCTGCTTGATACTGGGCATCCTGATTCACTGGCGATGGCAGATCGAGCGTCTGCCCAGATGCCGAAGAGGTTGCTGATTGAGATCTAGTATGTCGTTTTTCTCTAGTCATCTATAAAAGCTGTTGAGCAAAATCATCACATCTGAGTGCATGACCTACCCTAGTTGAAACTTTAGCTGGATTGGTCGAACTCAGTCTGCTACTCCTCCTAACCGGTTCACCTCTTTCACCATTAGGTTCTATAGATTTCAAATCCCGTTCCCGACTGCCTCGTCCTACTGCGTTCGAAGGTAAATCTGAAGATTTCTTCACCCCATTCTGACCTCTTGCTCGTTTCATGGCTGGAGGTTTGGGGGCTACCGCATCACCACTTCGTGTAGAGGAAGAACGAAGTAAGGGTGTCACTGTCGAGGATTGATTATTGGAGAAAGGTAAAAATGCGGATATAAGATTTGGGAGAGGTCGACGTGCTGGTGGAACCAGTTGAGGGCGTTCATCAATAGTCGCAAATGTGTTGTCTGCTACGATAGATGAGGTACTGAAAAGACATTTAGCCCGCTGTTGAAGTTTTGGTTTGATAAGTACTCACTCCCAGCTTGAAGGTTCTCCCCTCATTCCTAATCGAGTGGTCACACCACCGTTCATATCAGGAGTAAAGAATCCACCGCCGTTTGCATGGCCATTGGTCAGGGGACTCAGCTGTCTCCTCGGTAGAAATCCAGGAACTTCTGAGGTTGAGCTTCGAGGCATGGGATTTGGGGATAAAGTGTGATTACGAGTATTACGACCAGATGATGGCTTCGTTATCACTGGATCTGGAAAGATTTGTTCCAGAGATGGAGGAGAACCTGACTGTCAATGAAACCGTTATTCAACTAGCCTACCTAAATCGCACAACCCAGTGAACGCTTCCCATAACCATGGATCATCTTGAAGAGCTTTGGTATAATGTTCCGCTGCTTGTGCAGGAGCTTTACCTTTATGAGATAATGTTGCCAGTAACAGATTCGCAGAAGCAGAGGTTGATGCAGGACTCGGGATGGATAATTCTGTCTATCAGAAGCTGAGACGCATCTCACTTACTGGTCATAACACCTCTCCGTAGAGCACGCTCAAGAACAGCTTGACCTTCACTATATCTACCAAGCTTCGAGCAACATTTAGCAACTATCAGAGCACACCCATAACATGCCAGACTCCTTGCGTTCTCCTTTCCACTACCATCACTATCGGGTTCAGCTGTATCCCGAACTAAATTTAGACCAGAATACGCTTGGTCGGATTGTAAGAAACATAAAGCGAGGAGATGGAGACTGTCGTGATCGCTGGCTGTAGGTGGACAGAGGGCGTGATATAATCTCGAATAGAACAACGCAGAGGTAGGTGGAGAGTTGAGTGACAGTTGACGAAGTCGATCAGCGAGATGCAGTTGAGAAGGGGCCATGTTGAGCGATGTTGAATGATGTTGAATTAGGAACGATAATGTAAATTGAATTTTTGCGTGGTTTAGGCGTAATGAATTGATGCAATGATGATGTTATGACTAGAAGTTGAATCGTAACGGTAAGAGTAGAAGCAAGATGAATGTGAATGTGACTGTAGATGTAAGGGAGGATAAACTGAGATTGTGACTAAAAGTTGTTTTCACTGTGTAGCTTTGACTCAACAACAAACACCGCTTTTAAGTGGGGGGTATAACTAAGCATCTACAATCAACCAGTATAACCTTCTCTTGATTTTTCTTCTCCTTTTTACAGTCAACTTATGCTCGTTAGATCAAGTCTAGGTCTAGCTATAGCCATACCTGGTCCAGGACCGAGAACTCTAGCTATAAGAGCGCTCTCAAGGCGTCAACCAGTCGTTTCACTGAGAAATCAATTTCTCTCCTCAAATTCAAAATCTAAACCAAAACCTAAACCAAAACCCAAATCAATCGAAAATGCAACTCCTCTACCCCAAGAAATCGTCATCAGATTACCACCACCTCTATCAGACCTTGAAGGGAAATCGTTCATGAAACTGACCAAAGCTCTCAATACTACACAATGGGAATTAGGTTATAAAGCTTGGGCAGAGATTATCAATCTTCAAGCCTCATCAATTGTATCAGACGATCACTGGAAAGGTATCTCGTCGTATTTGGAACGCATGGGTAAAACCAAACGATGTGATTACGGAACTCTGATTCGAACTAAACCGGAAGCTTACGGTTACCTTGTTGACATGGCCATTGGAGCTGCTGCCAGGGATCATTGGAATGGTCTTCATCAAATTCTCTTGTCGTTGCTCAGCAGTGGTCGACCTACAGATGTTGTCTCAATTTTCTTGCGTTATGTTGAGCGAATTCGGGAAGTACAGGGAATAACTTTAGAAGGACTAGGTTCATTGATACGAGAGGAACGAGTGGCTTCTCGAATAGAGTCAGAGGGTATCACCCCTTTAGCTTTGATCTACATAACGGCTCGAACTTTGTTACAACAATTCAACGGCCAAGTGATCTTTGATCTCCTTCCTTGTAACTTGGACTTGATCAAACTTTCTCGACAATATCTACACGACATTCGAAAAGCACTCAGAGTACCTAATGCATACGACGTCGTGGATCAAGTTGACGAGAACATTGATAAAATCGGCCTTGCTATCGAAGTCTACCATCCTTTAGCTTTGGTAAGACGCTTGAAGAAAGCGTCCATGACGAAGAAATATAATTTCGTTAATTTGAGATACAAGAGGATCATGGAGGCATCGATCGGTCCTGACAAATTCATTCACGCGGTTGACTTGTCCGTCAGAGATCGCTGGGAACGCTTTAATCATATCCCTCTATCGGGAAGTATATGGGGTGAGTCTCTTCGTCTCGTCGTTCAGCGCAGCACACAAGGTATTGACGAACAAATCGTAGTTTCTTTCCTATCCGCGTTCCGTAGCTCAGGTAATGTCGAAGCTATCGTGAAAATGATCGAGGTCGATATTCCGGAAAGAGGATTGAATGTTCCACTGTGGATATTGCTTCATGCGATAAACTGTGTGTCTTTCAGTTTTTCGAACAATTCCTGGGACGAGAAATCAAAAGTCAAGGCCAGGATTCAGGCCGAAAAGTGGTGGGAATTAGTCGAAAAACAAGGTCCATCGGTGATGGGTAAAGCGCTCTACTGTAGGATACCTATGCTACAGATTCTTGGTCGACATGAAGAAATCTTGACTTTGTTTGAAAAGGTGGCAAAAGGAGAATTCGGTAAACTCGCAAACTGGTCTGTGAACTGTTTCATGAAATACTTTTTCCACACCAGAAAGCATGAACTTGCATTAAAACTTCTACATTATTCGCTTGATCCCTCCAACGATATCATCCCTGCACCAAATGGGAGACTTTACACGGCAATCGCTAAATCAATCGTTATATCGATCAAGAACGTAGAAACCGCCGATCGACTACTGAAGATTTTCTTTGAATCCACCCCTGCGGACATCAATTCCAATTCGGCTGTCTTGGGTCTACTTCTCAATCATGAAATTCGTTGGTTGGATCAACAAGGGAAAGATATAGCAGAAACGGTTAATACATATGTTAACAAACTTGTTAGTCGTGATCATCAAGATGCTGGAGCTGCATTGTGGGATGGCATGTTTACTGCCCTGGTAACTCAACTACGCAATCATCGAATCAGCCCATCAATAGAATTGAAAGCAGGTCTAATCATGTTGAATCTCATTTGCAGAAAACCTATACCCGGTGAATCAACATCAAGATTGACAAGTCTTTGGGAATTGTTCTTGGTCCAAGCTACAAACTCAACATACATCGATTCACAGACTCGGAATTTGTACATCGAAGCGGCGTTGAAGCTTTACGAGGAACGATTCGATGGGATAGCAGCACAGTTATACGTTGTTCTGGTCACAAAAGGTATAACTCGAAATGATGGTTTAACCGTTCGAGATGCCTGGCATTGGTGGAGTTTCATAGTTGACAGAACGGAAGTTGGGAACTACACTTGGTTCATTCTACTTCGTGGATTGATCGACCATGGATACGATTTCTTGGTGAAAGAATTGATCGATCAAGCAATGAACAGAGGTGGACTTAGTGACAGAAGAAATCCTTTCTGGAATTTGGTGAGGGAAGTCAAAGCTGCTCAGGACTTGAAGACGATCAAGAGTAGTGCAACAAACTCGGAGGATGAGATCGATGATGAGGACCAGATTGGAGATGGTGATGAAACGGAGGAGAGCGTTGTTACGAGATTGATTGAAGAGAGTATGGACGCTGATGAACCGCGAATGAAATAGATCTTGGGTGTAGACTAGAGCATAGAATGATCATGTATCAAAAATACTTTCAATTAATAGACTGGTGTTGTTGGTTCCTCTTTTCGCCAATCCCTCTTCCGTCGTGCATGATCAACATGCAATTTTCTAATTCGTTCACCAACATCCACATGTTTCTGCTTTTCAACTTCATGGTTTCTTTTAAGTTGACGAATGCGATAGAGTAGATAGAGTACCGCCAACAGTGTTATCCCCCATGCTGAGATGTAAGTTTATGTTAAGGGGATTGGACATACCTATACCAAACCCACATCCTAGAGGATTGGAAGTACACCATTGCTGACTTTCCGCAGTTATTTCATCCACCGTAACGTTACCATCTCTAACCTTCAACGTTTCCGAGATGGGTAAAGATAATCCCAATCCTGTTGGGACACATATCGAGACAACACAAAACATCTGCACCATCTTCAACATTTCTGTTGTGTTTGTCTGAATGTGAGATTGGTGTTATAGATCTTCATCGATAATCGATCAGTAAAACTGATATAGCTAGGATATCGTTGAAAGGATGTCAGTAGACCGACAAAGGTGGTTCAAGAGTTTCAAATGTTCGTTACTTTGTTTCTATCTTCAATATCTCTTAAGAGAAAGTTCGTTCAGTAAGGATCAGTTGTCTACCACTCTCACATCAAAGAGGATATAAATACAATACATAGGGTATCTTACACTTAAGGTATATCATTCCATCCACGACGATAATAAAAAATCCTAATTCTTCACCTCCTTCTCATCTCCTAAATAAGGCAGTCGAACAAGTTGGGGTATAGGTTGATCAGGTTCTTCCTCGATATCCCTAGAATGGGAGGGTGAACTAGGTGGTGAAGGTGGTTTATCTATAAAAACGAAAATTTAACATATCATCAGAAAAGATCCAAAAGGTTCAGTAAGACTTACCGAATAGATTTAACACTGAAAACACATGAGCCCAATTCCTGAGTACGTCTCCAATAGCTATGAAACACATGATCAGTATCCACAACTTATGAAGAGGTGATTATGGACATACCCTCCCCACCATCAGCCATGACGTTACTCATTTCCGCCAACTTCTCAACTCTCTCTAACAAAGTCGCACTGGCTTCACGAAGCGCTTGGAGACCTCCATGCTCTTGTTGTTTTTGTAGTAGGATCTGTAGACTTGGTGGGAGTTGTGATGTGTTCTGCATGATGATGATTGTGATGCTTGTTTGTTGTTGATTTCAACTTTTGGCAGTCTGATAATGTGTTGTTGGGAAAACGCGTCGCGTGGTGCCTGAATATAACAATACCTGTGGCGATTTAGGAAAGTTTACACGAAAGTCACTCTGTAATCTGCATCAACGGCTGACGCTTTTACTGCAGACTATCAGAACTCAGGAATCCATTATTGACCTTGCAACTGATACTGGTCTTAGGGATCATTTTCAAATTCTACTTTTACATTTTAAAGACACAACCGGAGCCACTTGAAGCTCAGAAATCGTCTACCAATATTCGACCCTATATTCTGAATGATGTTCACAGGCTTCACATTTCGGTCTCTTGTCGTAACTTTCGATATTCAAACTTCCTAATTTATACGGGGGAAGAATTTTTGAGTGAGCATCATGAATTTCGCGTTTGGTGGCGATTTCCCAGCGACTTTTGAAATCGTGATAAATTGAGATGCTTGTTTTGGATGCCACCTCTGCGGTATCACAAGTAGAAACACGTTTTTCATCTTGGATCGATTCTCCTTTTTCTTCATTTAACATCGTAGACTGGTATTCGTGATCGTTGAGATTGGATGGTTGGTTAAATCGTTCCCCGAGAGTATCAATTTGATCCTGTTTTGATGCGAGTTCAAGTTGTTTGGGTGACAGTGTAAAAGCGAGGCTAAGATCTCTCGAGACTAGCCAATCCGACCGTCCTCCATATGGTCGAGTGTATCTATTCTGACAGCCATGTACCAAAGAGAAAACGCCTTCGATATCCAATTCTTGATCTTTGTAAGGTGGACAATGATGAACGACAGTCAACGAGTTTGGTTCTCTACCAATAACAACATCATCCGAGTGTACACTTGTTGCTTCAACACTTGGATGTTCTCTTAACGTTCTTCGAACGCATACTGTATTGACACTACAGTAGCTAGCTAGTTTGATTGCTTTCCCAATAACTCTTTGAGATGCCTTCCAATGTTTACTGAAAGGTTCCTCGAAGCCCTCATTTTCACCAATTAATGATATCAGAGTAGCATGTTGCAACAATGCGCTTGAAGTGGGGCAGATCGAAATCGTTTGCAGATTCTGAAGCACACCATGAGACATCATGTAATGAGGTAGTTTCTCTAAACTCTCGGACCAATTTGTGAAGTCTTTGGAATCGGATTCGATCAATTCTTTAATATTCCGATATGCAAAGTTGGGTTGACCTATGCGTAATCGAGCGTTGAAATAGTATAAGCTTCTGGGTCCCATTACCAAATGAAGATGACGAGGGTACTGAAGCAGTTCCCTTTTGGTTAAAGATTTTCGGGTTCCGTCGTTCGGATCCACAGATAAACCTTCGACAAGACTTTCGGCGTTGTAGGTGATGATTGACTTGTAAAGGAGCGGACCGGCAACGTGATTGAGAGGCTAAGAAAATGGATCATCCAGTCAGTTCCTGATCATACCTCCAGATAGTCACTCACTTTACAGGTTAACGAGAGGTAGAATAAAGTATTTTGATGGAGCTGTTGCCATGTTGAATTATAAAGGTTTTCGGGTGTGGGTTCCAGACACAAACTAATAATTGAATAAAGTAGCTCATTTGGCAAGTACTGGAGTTGTGAGGGTGAAGAGGAATGATAGGTGTAGTTTGAAAGATGAGTTCGCATATTGCTTTTGTTGAAGGTGTTTTCTCTTGCATCTGAGAGTAAGGGATGATACTGTGTTCTCGGCTGAGCTATCGTGAACCAAGAAGTACAAATCAGACGGATAGAAGTCAGTCGTGCAATGTGGGAAATATTCATATGATGATCGAAGTCCCCAGTCACGGACAAAGGAGAGACTAATATATTACAATGCACCGTGGCTTCTTAATCTGTCGCAAACTGGACTTCTCAGAGGTCCAGTCTTGTTCATGGTGGAAAAAGTATTTTTCATGACTGGTGGTTATCACGCTCAGACATGTCTTTGTAGTCAATTCCCTTGGGACCTTTGAAATCGAGCTACGTTTTGATCGCAGTCTCTGCGGCATTGAAAGCCCATCCATGATTGTTGCAAGGATTCGTTACTTTCAAAATTTAATCTAAAAGGTGGCTTCTTTTAGAAGGATCCTGTCTACGATAAGAAATCCACTAAAGTTGTGTCTCCTTTCAACAAACAAGAAGACCACTACATATTTATTTTTTTGCGTAACCATTCATCTCGTATCTCCTTTCATCCTGAGACAATTCAATTTTTCACATATACCTGGCTCGACTTCAAAGTTTCTTCTTTCTTTTTCCCCCACTTTTTTCAACCACTGAAGAAATTCTTTTCCCTCTTTTATCAAATGTCAAATCAAACAGAAGAATCAGCAAACAAGTTCACCACCGTTGGTGATTGGGTATTCAGTACCGACGGCGAAAGTCTTGCCAAAGAATACGGTTATCCAGACTTCGAAAAATTCACCGAACAATCACACCACTACAACTATTCATTCAAACCCACTAAATATGGAGGAATCCATGCCACACTCTCCAAAGAAGCTGTTGCCCGCAACACAAAAGGTTCAGAAACCGACATCTCAAGCATCATCCTCAGTTTCGATGATACTTTCGAAAAACAAGGTGCGATCAGAATGAAAGCACTCATTGGTTCAGAGAACGGTCCAGATAAGGTTTCAGATTATTGTTTTCCATTCAACCAAGAAAACCTCGCCCCATACTGGGAAGAGATGAACAGCATCATTCAGGGTTTCCCACGCAACGCACACAAGTCTGATTCGTCCGCCGTTTTGGGAGAAGAAGCTCAGAAAAAGATGAGAAAGGTTTTATCAATCGATTCGAGAAGTCTTGCGGAGAAGGTTGTCGCACATTGCGTCTACAAGAACAAGTAAAGTGGCAGATAATCTGGAGAAAGGAGTTAGGGGTGATAAAGGAGTGTTCTAGTTGATTTTCGATTGCAAAGGGAGGTTTAGTAGCGTATTTATGTAGTTGATCACCAGTGATGAGATTGAAGGAGTATGTTGTCAACTCATCCTAAAGTCGATGGTGTTTGTTGAGACCAGTGTCTGATCCGTTCCTGATGTTCCTGAAGAATTCATTGATTTCTTTGCACGTCTAATCCTTCTACGATTGAGTGCACAAGTCAGTGAATGTGATATCTACCCTTCTACAAGTACACTACAAGAAAACTTCTTGGCCAACTAACAAGTCGAATGAATAGTAAAAGTTTAGTAATATCCACGTAACAACGCAGTCGATCGGTGATCGGTGGTATAAGTACGGGTGATGAGTGAGTGACGTAGCTTTAAGCTTACTGTGCAATCAGTTAATTATCAGAGTCACATTTAGACTTTCTTCCATTCGTCCTTCTTCATTGCATATATTCATTTACTTATATCTTGTCTGGTCTCATCTTGTAATATCTTGTATCCCATCTCACCCAGATCATCATGTCATCCAATACAACACCCCCCTTGTCTGGAACAAATTCACCCGCAACAGACGATGCTAGCGGTTATCTCTTATTGACCATTCCACACACTTCCGTCAAACAGGTACGCCGAAGAGTCTCTTCGTTCGACCTCAAGCTAACACAAGCATAGACCTACGATGGTCAAACGATGGTCCTAGCCAAAGGAGAACTGAGGTGAGCCATTCTCTCCAATATCAAAGCGGTGCTGACCTCCTCCAGACTCGAATGCGTCTCCATCCCAATCCCCAAAGAAATCGGTAAACAGACAGCGAATCCATTTTCACCCTCACCCTCAGATCCACCTATCCCAACACACGATTTCTGGCTGGTCCTACGTATTGGAGCGACATTTGAAATGTCACTCATTCCAACACAGAAAATTACAATTTCAACAGATAACCAAGGAATCTCTTACAACGTACCATCGATTACATTGCCCAACGCTTCTTTGTTGATTACCATACCTACACCCTCTATCACGGCTGATATGGAGGATTTAGATAGTTTCGAAGTTCTTCTACGTCAATATGGATGTTTGGATGATCAAACTGGATTGTCAGATATCGTTATACCTCCTTTAGGATCGACTTCGGTCTTAAATGAAAATCAACCTCTGGCAGAAGAATTACGTGGGAGATTAGTGTTGGTCAATGAAGATAACGGTGAAGTCGTTGGTGAACTTGAACAATCATTATCTGTTGAAGAGGACAACAAGGTTTCGACGGATTCAAAAGATAAGCCAGTGGTTTTGGATTTTGGACCTGAGGTTCAAGGTTACGCTGGGAGGGTTGTTGTGGTTAAATCTGTTCCTGAGGATGAAATGAATGATTGGATGTTGAAAGGGGCACATAATGTCAGGTAAGTGATTGTAGTCAAGAAACGAGAATTCCACATTGATGACACAAAAACTTTCACAGTAAAGGAATCCTCTCGTTCAGTAGTTGGTCACAGAGGATGATAACCACCGGAGCGAGTAGTTATGTGAAGCGAGCTACACCTTTAGCAGAACCTGTTAAATTTCATCCAGCTGCTAAAGCAAGTATAAGGACGTTACACAACACGACGGTGAAAACGATGAACGTGACGAAATCGACCATGAACGTCGTGAACAACGTCAGTATTTCCTTGAAAAAATTGCCTGTCCAACTCTAACGGAAACTATAGGCAATATCAACCGTCGTTGAGAAAACTTATGAACACGGTGTTCAACCTGGTGTCGATTACACCCGCGAAAACGTCTATGAACCGATTAAGAGGGGATCGATAGATTACACTTCTAAACAGTTTATGCCGATGATCAAAGAAACCGTGAGACGTGGTTCGCAGGTTTTGGATGGGAAACCTCCTATTCCAATACGGAAATTAATTGGGAATGCGAAATCTGGTTATTCGGTCTCTGCACCTCAACTCCCTCCGCGTCGAATCGGGAACTCCGACACTAGTGCAGTCTCATCAACACCGTCTGGCTCAAGTACACCAATCAATCCCAGTCCCACAGTCGTCGGAGAGAAGATCCCTTTACCGTCCAAAGGAGAGGTTCTACTCACGGAGACGGAAGGGAAATTGATCGATGTGGATGATCCAGAACCTAGTTCGGAGCCACCACCCTATACTCCACTCATCAACACGAATCTAGATGTGGCAATGACGGAATCACCACTAAACACACCGTCGAGTGTAGCCACCACTTCAAGAGTATCCACACCGACTGCGTCACCTGCAACGACACAAAAGAAGAGACCTTTCCTAAGTAGAGTGTTGTTAGCTGGAGAAGTGGTCTTAACGAGTCTGGAAGCAACAGCGAACGATCTGATAACGACCGGTACAGCAGCAGCATCGACAGCAGCGGGGTAAGTCCGCCTCCCCCCTCTCGAAGAATCCTATTGACGATTGTAGACACAAATTCGGTCCGGACGCGGGACACGCCACAGCGCTCCTAGGAGGATCAGTGAGGAACGTAGCAGTCGTCTACATAGATATCCGTGGAGTAGGACGTCGAGCACTACTTAAATCTACTGCCAAGGGATTCGTGAAAACTAGATTAAGGAGTGGGGAGGACGTTACGCTTCAGGCTAATGAGGGTCGGATGATTGAGGGTGCTCCTGGACTTGAGGGACGGATGATCGAGGGAGTGGGAGCTCCAGCGCCTGGTCCTGAGGTTGGAGCTGTTCAGCGTGATGATACCGGTCTGGTGGTTGGGATGGCTCAGGTTGGTTTTAAACATTGATTGTTGGATTGTGGCTTGTATTTGGGGTTTTGGGGGTTGTATGGTCGAGTTTTCGTTGTACGAAATGGTAGATAGATCTTTTCTGGTTAGATCGATCGATTGACATTCAATAATGAATCTGTCTGTGATGCTTTATAACAGAGTTTAGAATACAACTCCGCGATCTGGAGTATTCCAGATATGTGAATGAAGCAAAAGAACAAACACACCTGATTATAAATGCTTACATTACATTTCGGGTTCATATGATGTACAGAATAAGACTGCTTCTACTCGTACTGAATCTAAATATCATCCAAACCGCTCAAGAATCTAGCATAATCGTCATCCTGCTCACCACCAGTGTTCGAAGGATTCCCCAAAACACCCTTCAATTTCCCCAACAACCCCGAACCAGGTTTAACGACCTTCCTAACTGAATCACCTTCTTCATCAATATCTCCTGATCCAGGTGTAGCGTTGACAGTGAGATGAGCACTACTAGCGGAACCAGCTTTGGTCGTCGATGTATTTGGTTTTTTACGTTTAACAGCTCTCGGAGCGAATATCGTTGATTCTTTACGTAGATCTCTTAGTTGGGGTTCGGCGGTGATTTCCCCTGTTCCTGGTTTAAGTTCTTTTGTTGATGGTTGGGGAGGTTGGTTTGATGTAGATGTAGAGGGGGTTGGAGTTGGACGAGGCGGTAGTTCGTGTTTCATTATTCTGTGACCTTGATATGTCTGTGTTGGTTGGTCCGACAATGGATCTTGGATTTCTGGGGCTTGAGTAGGTGGTCTGAAAGATGGTCTGAATTGATTGCTTGGTGGACGCTGATACGTTGGTGGACCTTGATACATTGGTTGAGCTTGAAATTGAGGTGGTGGGGGTCTGAATTGATTAGGTTGAGGATTGGGATTGGCGTAAATCGCTCCCCAGCCCATATCGGGAGGAGGTCCTGGTGGCAAATTCGGTAGCGTGGGTGGAAGTGGGATGGGTTGTGAGAATGGTTCTGGTATGGGTGGGAGGTTTGTTGATATTGACGAAGGTGGTGGTCCTGCCGGTAGTGGGATGTCGTCTGATTCGTCCGAGTCGGATTCATCAGGTTTAGGTCCTGTCGGCATGACGATCTCATCATCTGAATCCTCATCTTCGTCTTCCTCATCTGACTCGTCGTTATCTTCAATATCAGCTAAAACCCGAAAATCAGTTTCACCATTTTAGCAAGACAAATAGTCGCCGACTTACATCTTTCTCGATATGGCATTCCAGGCGGAGGTACACCAAAAGGATTATATATTTCATGATAATAAACACTTCGAGTCGGATCCCTAAGTTTCCCCGTTGAATCGTATAAATGTGCCCCACCACTCAATCCATCTCCAGTACCGTTATCCTCGTCCTCATCCTCATCACCAGCTAATTTCGCTTTCCCTTTATGTTCTTTATACACCAAATGTCGATGTTCAGGATGTTCGTTGACATAATTTTCCTTTGTTTTCCTGATATAAGCTAGTTCAGCTTCTAATTCTGTTAAACGGGATTTGTTTTGGTTGCTATCTTTGAGTTCTCGGATTTCTCGTTCGAGATCTGGACGATTGGATAGAGGGTCAATCATCAGATCAAGTGCATTTTGAAGGAGACGTATTCACCTCTAGTATCTTTCTTGATTGTTTGAGTCTCACGTTTTTTCTTTCTGTCTTCTTGGTTCTGTGAGGAGTCAGTGAATCAATTCCGTTACTTTCTACGAAAGATTAAATCTATGTGAAATAGGACTAATCCAACTTCTTTAAGGGAAACTAACCTTTTTCTTTTCTTTCGCCCTCTGCAGTTTTCCTAGATAAATGTTAGTATTTTCGACTGCACATGAAGGGCTTTAACTCACTGAAGGCATCAGCTGGATTAGCTGTTTTACCTTTAGCCATGGTGGTCGGGGGTGGTAGAAAGTTAAGTTGAGATTTAAGTACTTCTTATATTGCAGGTAAACAGCTATTTAATTGAGCCACCCATTTAAACCGTACAGCCCGTCATAGCATTTCACCTACGTCTCACCTTCAGTTACCACCTTCCCCCTTCTACCTTCCACACCACACCACCCGCAATGTCAGAATACGCATTCAGAAAGATAGATATAGACGCTCTAGACGAAGATGTCATCCTCCCTTCAGATCTCTACGATCCAGATCCAAGAGGACCAGATGGAGTTTTGAACGAAGCTAAACAAAAGAGTAATGAGGTTAGGGGGTTGGTTTCTAAGTGGGTTGGGGTTGTAATCTACATTGCATGGTATACTGATAGCTGTTAAACTTGTAGGGGAGATATCACTTCAGCTCTTAACCTCATACTTACCGATCCACCATATGGTGACGGAGTCGATGAAGCTAAGGTACAATCTCCCCTTGATTCCTCATGGAGAAAGTTGGACTAACAACTTCCTCTATAGGCATTAACGACATCTTCTTTACTTCTCATACTCAACTCAACCAGATCTTCAGAAATCCCAACGATTCTTAAAGGATTGGGTGAATCTCAACAAGATAAATTGATGGCTTATTTGTACAAGGTTTGTCGCTCCTCTCTTTCCATTCGTTTTTTCCAGTGCTGATCTGTGAGATAGGGGATGGCAGGTATCGGATCATCTACTGAAGTTGCTGGATCAGTCCTTCTGACTTGGCATGAGAAGGTCAGTCAAGTTCCAACTCTCGACCAAACCAAACTGACAATACTCCATTAGTTGACCGAAGTCGCTGGTGTCGGTTCGATCGTTAGAGTCATGACTGATAGACGTACTGTCTGAATACACAAACATTTTGGAATGCACGATACGTTGTACGAGTACTGTACGTTGAAAGTACGCTAGGCTATAGCGTTGTTTTGCATCGAAAATAAATTCTATAAGTCATCGTCACATCCCAAAGCAATGTAATCAATCCGTTTCAAGTTCACGTTCACGTTCACGTTCACTCGTTCCATCCGTCGTTCCTCATCATCAAAACTTAAGCATACTCGATAAATTCTTAAGGTATCATCACATCAACTCCATGTTCATCTCGTTTGTCTCCTCCATCCCACCACCCACACTCTACTTCTTGCCATAACGCGTTTTCTTGCCCAAATCAAATGGAATGTATTTGTACTTGATCATATGCCTAAAATAGATTATCAGTTGATGATCCAGTCGCAGAATCAATTAGACGACTGACTGAATTTGCCTTCGCATAGTGATACCAAACAACGTAAGGAAATAAATCAAAAGAATAGGCCAGTAAACGGGAACATCAGTTGCTCTAGTTATCGTACAACCCAAAGCGATCGCAGTAGCTTTAGTTGCAGAATACCAAAATTTGAATTCTAGAATCAAGATTTCAGATCAGCTATCCCAAGTCCCTACGAAATCATACGTAGCTGAAAAAAAACGAGACTTACCTGGTAAACGACGAATGAAAGGTCTGAATTCCTCGTCATCGCCACCGTTGGAGAAACCTGACATCAATCCTGAGATACCTCCTAGATTTTGTTCAACATCAGTCTTGGAATTGGGATAAGACATGTGTTGAGACTTTTTGACTCACCTTTCGAAGTTGATCCTGAACCTGGAAGACCTGGGGCACCTTCTTCGACATCGTCCTGAGCTAGATCTGCTGCTAATGAGGGATCGAATCTAGGTTGGAGGAAGGCGAGGAATAAATTGAGAATGTAAATAGCGAGGGCGTCTATAAACAACTCAGTCAAATTCCCCATTAGCTCAACGCAGGTCAAGACGAATCTTCACCATGAGAAAACACAAATGAACGCGACTTACAACAGACGATATACCAACCCTGTCTCAAAACAACATTCAACAGAAACAGTAAAAACAAACCCCCAGTGACGATCCAACGTTCAAAAACGTGAGGTGTAGATCTATCCAACAACCCTTGGAATTTACGAGCGTAAACGCCAGTGTTATCTTTAACCAGTTGAGCAACGTTTTTCTCTTCGGGTAAACCACCTCTGACACCTGAACCTGGTGTCATGTTAGGTGCGGAAGACATGGAATGAGGTTGCATCCCTGCTAAACCTGATCTGGGGGGGAAACCGGCTCCTGGTCCTGTTGAGGGTATTGCGTTACCATTTGGAGGTGGGTTGGTTGGGTAGGGATTTGTTGATGATGGATAACCTGTGGGAGGGGCGGGCTGTTGGATTAGGGATTCAGTTGGGTTCTTTGATATTCGATTTGGCGTTACTTGGGATTGGTACTTACGTTCATCTTGTTGACTACTCTGAGGTGAATACAGAGATGTTTAAAGAAGGGAATGAAGTAAATCCTAATGAATTATCACTATAGTTATTTTAGAACCTACCAATATCCCCCTCTGCCTACAACACGTCCACACGTCCGGACGTGGCAATTCTTAAATACACGTAATAATCTTTGGCATTTTCAGTATTCTCTACGATCTATCCAGCGTGTAGTATGCAGTAAGGCTGAGTTTCATTCCATACAAGTTCATAATAACCTCCGTTGATAGAATGAAATTGGGGTCCTTTGAGACAATTCCTAAGACTGATCGATAGACTCCACAACACCCAGCGAGCAGTACCACTATTCTGCCTAGTTTGGGCATCTTTCCCTATGAATTTGTTTTGATGTTCATGTCAATTAACGATGAAATATCAGGAGGGGTATGATAAATTCGATTCATTCAACGGACTACTCAAAACATACAATAGATTCCAATACGTCCACCGACATCATCCAGAAATCCTTAATGTCCTCGACCACGTCGACGTCTTCTGTTCCTTTCTGCGCGAGCTGCAATCTCACTGTCCCTTGCTGCGCGATAAGCTGCATTATCTATATCATAAGCATTCCTCAAACCATAAAATAGACCACGAAGAAGTGATTCTGAATCGGTGCCGATAGCATCTGTATACGTCTGCTGTTGAGTGAACGACAATTGTTGGAAGGAAGTAGATTGACCCATATTCCAGAGATTATCCCAGATCTCGTCAGTTTGGGGCGGAGCTTGTCTTGGGCAAGAGATCTTATGCGATAAACTTTCTACAAGTCCCATTTCATCTTGAATAGAACAGATGAGTGGATAGCCTGGAGCATAAGGAAGTCTGATTTGTGGATAACTCGTTATGAACACACTTCCTTGATTAGAATAGATAGCGAAAGCTCCGTATCCACTGTACGTTATAGAATGGGTAAATCGATAATACTCGGGAATTTGGTTGGTGTGGCTGTAGTGGAACCATTGACCAGGTGGTGAAGTCTCTAAGGAATCGAAGGTTGATGACATCGTTGAATGTTGGACCCTTGAATAGGTTCTGGAGGTGATGGCAAAAAGATGAGAGGATTGAAGTAACAATGGGGGTTTTCAATCTACGAAGACTCTCTGGAAGACCACTTTCCCTTTAAATTGGGATCCTTTGTATAGTGACAGCATTTGAAAGTCTTGAGCAAGATCTGTTGCTGGTGTTGTCGTTTCTAAGGTGGACCGCCCATCAACACTCAAATTGCGCCCTTACATGCCCACCTTGACATCGCTGATGTTATTGTGATCGCTAGCTTGAATACATGACTCGACAGACAACAATACATAAAGTGCATTTGAAAATTACGTGACTTATCAATTGACTCAATAATTACCAAAAGTTATGAACCATTCACTTCTGATCTTTAAAGCACTGTCCAATCCACTAATGTACCCACTAACCAAAGATTCAGTGTCATCTTCCAAAGCTTTACCAAGTTTTCTATGCTGACCCTCAGACAACATTCCTTCGATATAATCTTGTTTGATAGCTTCGAATGCTTTTTCAACCGTTTCTCTCTTCGGTAGATCTAAATTCCCTGAAGGGATGCTTGCATATCTGACTCCGAAATCTGTGAATACCGAATCAACATAACATCGAATTGGGAAACTAGAATAGTAACGGTCTGCGTTTACATAAGTCGTTATGATAACTTCTTTATGTTTGTCGTTGATCAAGTAGATTCCTTGTTTGGTAGGGAGAGGACAAACCTGTCTCTCGATCTGGGATATCATACTTTTATTGAATAAATTTCTGGGGATGTCTTTGGTGTGAGTGTAGATACTCCATTTACCACTTTTAGAAGGAGGGTATTGATCCCAAAATTCTTCTTTTGTCATCGTCGGTTGACTCATTTTGAAGCAAAGCAGAAAATAAGTAGAATATCGAATTGATAGCGGGGGAAAGATATGGATTCGAGGGAAGAACTGGAATTGCTCCACTGGTTGTACTCGATAGGAGGGAAGGCTGTCTCCAATCCTTTCATTTCCAAGAGGCGTCCCGTTAAAGGAGCTTGCAGGTGATTTTGCTCTTCCCTATAGGTGCTAATTGCTCGTCCGAGGTCTTGTCATAGCTTGATGAATATGCGTGCAAAAACAAGCAGGAAGCGATTGGTATCATAAAAATGCCACAAAAACAGGATTTGCCCTGAGTTTACGGATCCGAAAACTCATATCGGTCAGATTGTTCAGGTTCAGCCCAGGTATGATCGACCGACGCCGATGATAAGATGAGGTATAAAGCGGATCATTTTTCAAATGAAGCGGTATAAGCATCGACCATACCACGAAACCTCAACTCCACTCAATCACCTAAAGTACCCCAACAGACACAATGTCAATCGTAATCACCGGTTCAACTGGTCAACTTGGTTCTCTAGTTCTTAAACAACTTACCAAACTAGTGCCACTATCCTCGATCATTGGTACCACTCGATCAACTTCTTCTGAAAAAGCCAAAACCCTCTCCGAACTAGGTATCCAACTCATCGAAGCTGATTACTCATCCCCGAAAACCTTGGAGAAAGCGTTCGAGAAAGCTTCAAAAGTGCTTATCATCTCAGCTGATAAATTCGGCGATGAATGTTTCAACTTACATAAACAAGCTATCGACACTGCTATGTCTTCTGGTGTGAAGAAAGTATATTACACTAGTCATATAGGTTCTGATGAGAATTCGGAATTTGGACCGATGACGACTCATTTCCGTACTGAACAATATCTCGAACAGTCCGGTGTTTCGTTCACTTCCTTCCGAAATGGATTCTACATGGGATCGTTACCAAGGATGTTGGGTGGTGTTGAATACAGTTCCAAAATCGTTACACCAGCTGATGGCAAGGTCTCATGGGTCACTCATCAAGATTTAGCTGACGGCATCGCTAAATTCTTATCAACCGATGATGTCGATAACCGTTCAAACAAATATCTAAAAATTACCAACACCGTTTCATGGGATTTCAACGATATCGCTCAAATCCTTTCTAAAGAGTTTGGTAAGAATATCGAAAGGGTTGTTGTCTCCGATGAAGAACATTTACAAAATCTTATCAAACATGGTGTACCCGAACATTTCGGTCGTCTTTTTTTAACTGGTTATAGTAGTTTTCATAAAGGGGAGTTTAAAGAGACTGATGATACTTTGACAAAGCTTATTGGGAGAGACTGTGAGGGTGTTGAAGAGTTTCTTGCGAAGGAGTTTAAAGGGAAGTTGTAGGATGGGTTTCTTGTCGTAGTTGTTGATGGATGCCACAAATCTGTACAAGTATTGAGTAAGAGCCACATCTTTTAGACACTCGGCGTTATCGGTGTTAGGGAATGGATTGGATGGTTGTTGTTTGTTTGTTTTTTTTCTCTTATTAACTTTCCATTTCTCCCATCGTAATCTTATCTATAGAGATGTTTGAAACAACAACATCAACAACACCAACACCACCAAATATAGATCCAAATCTAAATGAAATAGCTAAATCATTTCCAACTTCATTCAAAAGTAATCCCAATCCAATATCATTCACGGCCAGTAATGATAACATCCCCATCGATCCTGCGTTATTCGCAATAGAACAAGTTGTCAACGATGTTCGACGAGGTAAATTCAAGGATTTGGATTTGCAGATCGAAGATATCAATCATGATACGTTTAACGGTTTGAATCCTGGACAGAGTGATGATCTGCATGAAATGGAAAATCATGATGAACATGTTGATGCCGAACTTCAACACGAACACGAACAGGATCATCTGATGGGGATTGATGATGATGGGATTGATCCTGCTTTAAGGGAGATTGTTAATAGTTTAACTAACGCTCAGCAGGTGAGTGTCTTGACATGGATAATGTTTAGTGCATGATTTAACTGATATACTTCATAGGCTAGTAATAACTTGGCTAATGCTCAAGCTGTTGCTGCGTTAGGTGCCATGGCTGAAAACGATGAAAGGGAGAGACTACAGCAGAGTTTACAAACAACTCTCGATGATTTAGCTCAAGCTAATTACGCGACTTATGGTAAGTCATACGCTGCATATACAAATCATCGCTCACTTCCCATCATTAGGATCCCTTTTCCCGCCCGCCTTCCACACCTCACCTTCCGGTACACCTCTGATTTTACATGAAGACGAAGAAAACGAAGCATCAACATCACAACTCCGACTAGATGACGATGATCTATCTCATATGGGACACGAAGATCAAAACCCTGGTAGAAAAGGTAGAGGACGACCTAAAGGATCGAAAAACAAACTCAAACCTGAGAACATGTTCAAAAAACCACCACCTCCACAACCGAATAAAAGACCTAGAGGTAGACCACATAAACTACGATCTGTCGAGGATCAATTGGAATTCTTGTCACGTAAAGCGGATAAGGAAGCTGGGATCTATAGACAGAAAGGTCGACCACGTAAATTTCCGGGGTTTTTGGTTAGAGATATGAGATTGAAAAGGAATCGGGATCAGGTTGCTGAAGCTATTAGAGTTCATGGGGAGGGTTACTCTTATTCGAAAACTTTGGATGGGTTGGCTGGTGGTGTTCATTTCAATCAACAGCATCGTGATGATCTACATGATCAGGTTGATTTACATAACGGTCATGAACATCAGCGGGAAGATGATCTTGAGCACGAGCATGGTCACGACGACGGACATGACCACGTTAACGTCCACGATGAAAACGATCTCAACAACGACGCCACCTATAACGATTGGACGGTTGACGAACACAGTTTATTAGATGTTGTCGGAGCGACAGTCAATTCGTTACATAACAATTCGTCACTCGATCAGATGATAGACGTCGATGTGGATCATGAAATGGATATCCACGATCATGGCCATCATGATGGAGAGATTGAAGAGCCCAGTGCACGAGCGTTGGGACTCGGTAAAGATGAAGCTATGAGAGGGGTGTTTAACTTGGAAGCGGTGCTTGAGAATTAAGCATTCAAAGGGCATTATAGATTGTTTACTGTATCAATGTTGTAACCAAGTAACGTGTAAATGTATTTTACTCTCTGCCAAGAACTAGTCATTAATGCCTTTGATAGTGGTCGTTGCTTGACAACATGTTTTTTTCGCTTAGAGTGTTACCGTATCCAATCGATTCTGTTGGTAAGGTTACCGATGTTAAGTGAAATCATACGACCAAGAGATCCCATGTACGATAAGGAATATAAATCTTATAAGAATGGTACTTGAAAACAAGAGATCCTTCTTCCCATCCCTTCTCATACTTTCGTAATTTATAATAAGATCCAAAGTCGCAGGTCGACAATCTTTCCTTCCCTTCTCTTTTTTCTTGTTTCTAATATTTCAATTATCTAATAATACTCGCTAGTCGAGCCCATTAATTAACTGATCAACCGAATTCAAATCGTTTATAATGAAATCCATCTCTTTCAAAATCCTCTTCGCCCTTCTCGGGACCATCTCCCTTTCTTTCGCGGTACCACTTCAAACCCATGAACATCGATCTGGGATCATGACAAAAATCAGTAACGCCAGTCGTCGTCAAACGGCTGGATTCAATGCTGAAGGGAATTCCAATTCGACTACTGCCGAGTCTTCCGGTTCGAAGAATTCAACTACGACTGAACCTTCCAGTTCAAAGAATTCAACTTCTTCAGAGAATTCTGGGGGGGGTGAGAGCACTGGTGGTTCTGGTTCTGGTGAAAGTGGCGGTGGTGGTGAAAATGGCGGTGGTGGTGAGAGTTCAAGTGCCAACCTGGTCGTTGTACAAGTACGTTTTTCCCCTGTTGATACTATCAGTACAAAGTTGGTTAACACCGTGATAGTTCGCTTCTCTAGCTGAAAATCTTGAATCAACATTCTACAAACAAGCACTCGAGAAATTCAGTTCTTCGGATTTCGAATCAGCGGGATTCGTCGATGGACAAGCTATCATTGATACGTTAACGTAAGTAAAGTCTGGTGTACGGGCGTTGAGACGTTGACTTGACATATTTTTTAGTATTATCGGTGGCGACGAATCAACCCATTTCACAACTCTTCAATCGGTAGCTAAAACTTTAGGTGGTAGTACTTCAGAACTCGATACTTGTACTTTCGATTTCAGTAGTGCTTTGACCAGTGTACAAAGTTTTTTGGCTACCGGTAGAGTTCTAGAGTTTGTTGGTATCAGTGCGTAAGTTGTTTTCCTCAACGATTAATTTCTTGAGCTATTTGAGTTGAATTCTTTGTTTAGCTATATCGGTGCTACCACTTTGATTACCGATAAAAGTTTGTTGGTTAGTGCGGCTGAAATCACAACTGTTGAAGCTAGGTCAGTAGAACCTCTATTCCCCAAACCATCGCTTAGACACTGATCGAATGTAGACATTCAACCATCATGAACATGTTCAACGGCGGTACAGCCATCTCCAATCCTTTCGACATGGTCCTAACCCCAGGTCAAGTAATCAGTCTAGCAGCACCATTCGTTTCAGGCGGTTGTGATCCAATAAGCGTCCTTGGTATCACTCGTAGGTCCTTCGTCTCTCTCCCGTTTTCTCCATATGTTTTGTTGAAACTCTAATCAAGCTTCTCCGGCTCTTACCATCACCAACACCGGTTCCGTTGGTCCTGGTACCCAATTATCGTTCGGTGGTTTAGGACTTGAGGGGAAAGATACTTCTGTAAGTTTTCATATATTCCAATATGTGGATATAGCAGCTGAATAGAATTAGAAACTGTTCTGCAACATGATCATAGGAGGTGCAGCTTCCGCTATCCAATTCCCATTCGATAAATGTGTCGTACCTGATAAAATCGATGGGGCTGGTAAGTAAACCAATATCGTCGATTAGCACTTCAGTTTCTAACACTTTGTTGTTAGTTTTCATTTTCATTACCAATTCTAATGAAACTCCTTTCCAACCTAACATTGTCGGTCAAGATGAAGATATTCTGATTGCCGGTGAGTACCATCCTCCTTCCAACAGGTATTTTGTTCAGTGAATTGATAAATAAAAAAGGCCCAGCTCTTGTTTTCATCGATACCGTTTCTGACGGTTTATCCGAAGTACGTTAAAATTTCCTTTTTCTTGTCTTGAATAGTACTGATGCCAATTGTTCAGATCTTGTTAGGCGAACTAGGTGGATCCGGTGGTTCCGAGAACGACAACAATGGGTCTAATGAGAATTCAGGTGAAGGTTCCAAGGACCAAGGTTCCGTTTCTGAAGGATCAGGTTCAGGTTCTGGAGAGACTGTCATCATCACTGAAATTATCGTTGAAGAAACTAGAAAGAAGTACGGAATTAGACCTGATTATCGTGGTGGTGCTGGAGCAGCTATCGCCCTTGGCTGGATGTAGTCCAAAGCTTTTCCTATGTCGTTTTTAGTTTCTATCAAGTTTTTATTTTCAGTTCACTCATAAATTGTTTGATATTTTTCTATCTCTTGATACAAGTGTCAGAAAGGTCGATTATTGATTAGTTATAATGGAGTTGAAATGATCATTTGATATGAAAGAAAATTAATGATTTTTTTGACTAATGGTATATTCATTTCTTGTGTCTTATGTGCTGTAACTAGTTATAATCAAATTCCTCTCTATTCTTCGTTGTTCTTTCTGTGTTAAGCTCCACAGACAATGTCTCCTACTGAGGTGTTGAGGATAAGTGCGACGATAAGACCGTATAAACCCTGCATTTGTAGTCAGTGATGTAATGATTGTAAAAGCTAAAAAGAATTCACGATAACTTCGCTGTAAACCGATGACGGTCAGCATTGTTCCTCTAAGCAAATCGGTAGACTCACGCAAAAATCAAAATCAAAACCATGGAAACGAAAACTTTTGACTCGTAAAGATAAGCCCGAACACACTGTGATGGTCAATATGGCTCTCAAGTCAGCTCAAACAGACTCACTGCGTCACCAACGATACCGATAGCATATCCAGCTGCAAGACCTGTCATACCACAAGCTAAAATACAAGTTAGCTAATGTCAGTGAACAGCCAGACTTAACTCACCGAGACCTGCTGCTAGATGAACGAAACCTGCAAACAGGGAGTAGGGTTCTGTGGGTGATACTGAGAAAGCTTTAGCCGGTATTCACGTTATGATGCGATATGACCTACTGCTACCAGCAATGAGGACTGAGACGACGAGACCATAAACGGCGATGACTAAAGTAACAGTAAGTTATCATCCCATTGCGATTCGAGCCCAATGACATACTACCAGACATCTAAGATATGTAAGTTGACGTCGAAATCAGACCGCTAACAATCAACTTACAACAACAGGGATCAGTGACTATCCAAGAGAGGTGAATTAGCGAAGACAAAAACCAAAGACAAAGTAGAAAATACCTTCATGATAAGATCGGGTCTGGTGGAATGATAAGTAAATATTCAATGACGAAACACCAAACACCTACCTGAACGTTCCTAGACCAGCGATTCCGATACCAGCTTTAGAAGTTCCATAAGCAGCGCCGACGGTTGATAGTACCATCTATGTGTTGTTAGGGATTGAGCAACGATGAACGATTAGGAACTAGACATACGGCACAAGTTACGCCTCCGAATCTATGGAGTCTGTTAGCACTTTCGTTGGACCATGCCCGTTGGCCTAGCTTACCCGAAGAATGGAGCCCAAGGTGGACATAGTTCTGACATTGTGGAAAGGGATAATGAGGTTACGAGTGGATGAATACAGTATGAGTGTATATAGGAAGGAAGAGTGAGATATGGTATCCGTAAACGTTGAGTAGAGGTCCCTTATCAATCTACCCACCTCCTCCACTCGAAATGACACGTCATTTAACCATCACCACGCGCGCGTTTCTGCTCTGCCTGCTACATTTCTTCCTTCGAGCTTCCATCGTAATCTTATTCTTAGTCTTCTCTTTTTACAACCTATACTTCTGTTTCTATTCCAAACCTTTGAGCATTCTAGTCCAGTCCTCTTAATAGAATTTACTCAGAAGTAAACGTCTCAAAATGCAGGGTAGATTACCTCAAATGGTATGTCAGTCGTTACCCTGTCGAAAAATATCTGATTCAATCTTTAGCAACCAACCGTCGTCCTTCTTCGAGGTTAGCTTTGACAACAATATAAAGACTTGAAAAGACCCCACTGACAATCCTCTTTAGAGGGTACCGATACATCCCAAGGAACTCCTCAATTACTTTCTAACATTTCAGCATGTTTGGCAGTAGCTCAAACGATTGCGACAACGCTTGGACCTCGTGGAATGGATAAATTGATCGTTGATGAGAGAGGAACTGCTACCATATCTAGTAAGTCTGTAATCATCAAATCGATTCAATATTGGGCTAACAATACATAGATGACGGTGCTACATTACTTCGACTCTTGGATATCGTTCATCCAGCAGCTAGAACTTTGGTTGATATTGCTAGAGCACAGGATGCAGAGGTTGGTGATGGTACGACGAGTGTGGTTTTGCTGTAGGTCATTCCATCTGATTGAGAAAGTATGCTGAGATGTTTTGCTTAGTGCGGCCGAAATCTTGAAAGAGGTGAAACCATTTATTGAAGAAAATGTCGGTGTCCATGTCATCATCAAGGGATTGAGGGAGGCAAGAAATCTCGTGAGTATACATACCACTTAGAGCCTGCTAGGCCGAAACATATCTGACTGTTGTCAGGCAATCAAACGTATAAACGAGATTGCTGTCACCATCGACAAAACTGATGCAGTGTAAGTTCATTCGCATTTGAGTCGAGTTGATCTAACACTTCACAGTAAATTCCGCGAACTACTCATGCAATGTGCTTCAACTTCAATGTCGTCAAAACTTATCCACTCTCAAACTCCTTTCTTCGCTAGTATGGTCGTCGACGCCGTTTCATCATTAGATCAAACCGATCTCGACGAGTCTCTGATCGGTGTCAAGAAAGTTCCCGGAGGGGCCATGCAAGATTCTCTACTCATCAGGGGAGTAGCATTCAAGAAAACCTTCTCATACGCTGGATTCGAGCAACAACCAAAATCTTTTGTCGATCCCAAAGTTTTATGTTTAAATGTCGAGCTCGAACTCAAAGCTGAGAAAGATAATGCCGAAATTAGAGTGAACGAGGTTTCAGAATATCAAGCTATCGTCGATGCCGAATGGTCAATTATCTATCGTAAATTGGAGGCTATCGTCGCTACAGGTGCTAAAGTCGTTTTATCAAAATTACCTATAGGGGATTTAGCAACTCAATACTTCGCTGATAGAGATATTTTCTGTGCTGGTCGGGTTACAGCTGATGATCTTAAACGCGTGGTTCAAGCTGTCGGTGGATCAGTACAATCAACATGTTCAGATATCGAACCTCATCATCTTGGATCATGTGGTAAATTCGAGGAAAAACAAATCGGTGGAGAACGATTCAATTTGTTCGAAGATTGTCCTAAAGCCAAGACGTGTACTTTGATTTTACGAGGTGGAGCGGAACAATTCATTGCTGAAGTTGAAAGAAGTTTACATGATTCTATCATGATTGTAAAGAGGGCTATTCAAAATAACCATGTTGTTGCTGGAGGAGGTGCATGTGAAGTAGGTCCAGTCTGATGGTTTGAAATGAATCTATTTAACCCGAATCTCAGATGGAAATCTCAAAATATCTTCGTGGACATTCAAGAACGATCATGGGTAAACAACAATTGATCGTCGGTGCAGTTGCGAAAGCACTTGAAATCATTCCAAGACAAATCTGTGATAACGCAGGTTTGGACGCGACAGACGTCTTGAACAAATTACGTATGCGTCATGCTCAAGATGATACATGGGCCGGTGTCGACGTTGAATCAGAAGGTGTTGAGGATAACATGAAGAAATTCGTTTGGGAACCTGCTTTGGTTAAAACGAATGCTTTGAGCAGTGCCATCGAAGCTGCATGTTTGATTCTGAGTGTTGATGAGACGGTTAGAAACCCACAGAGCGAGGTGAGTTGGACGAGCGATCAATGTTGTTGGTGTTTGACTGATTTGTTTTTCAGGCTCAACAAGCTGGACCACCTATGCCAAGGGGAGCTGCTCAACAAGCTTTAAGAGGTAGAGGTAGAGGTATGCCACGACGATAGGTTGAATAATGCATATAGATAAGCAGAAGCGATGGCGATTTGATCTGCAGAGCGTATAGATTGCTGGAGTCGATTGCAGAAGATTATATGAAAATAAGAGTATTCATGACAAAGCCATCAATGCAATGCACTAATGAAAAGAAACAACCTTCAACAACTATAAACTCGTATATACTGTAAGACAACTCTAAATCAACCCATAGACAAATTTTCAACACACGAGTCTCCCCAATCCCTCCCCTTTTCAAACTTGTACGTTGGTAGATCAAGCTCTACCTCTAGCATCTAAAGATTCCAAATTACCCTCTTGATCCCTAACCATGACAGTGGTCTGACGAGCAGCTTTAGGTGGGAAAGGAGCATCAAACACTTTATCAAGTTGTTCCAAAGTCCGACCTCTAGTTTCAACACCAAAGAAGAACCATACGACTCCTACAGAACATTTCCTTAGTATTTTGTTTGAAGTCAAAACGGCTTTACTTACCATAGACCAAGTTTAGGGCTACGAAGAGAATGTAATATCTCCAGGAAACGTTTTGGAGTGCAATGGCTGTTACGTAGGTGTTGTATAGATTTGCGATGTTTGACATGATAACGTGCTAGTCTTCTTTCAGCCAGAGTTCCATTAAGGTTTGAAAAGCGAATACTCACAACACCCATTCCCTTGGCTCTGGTATGATTCTTAAGTGTCTCAGCACAGTAAGTAGCAGTAAGTGGTGTGTAAACGAAACTGTACGCGCAACCGAATAAGAAGATCTGCCATCGAGTCAGTAAGAAACATCTTGTGAGGTGATGGAGAGTTGGGACATACGAAAGCTACACCTGCATTCGAGAATGCAGCATTTGGGGTTACACCGACTGCGAATTGACTTGAGAATCCGGTTACGGCAGCGAAAAGGAGGGAAAGGACGATACTTCCAACCCAGAGTTTGGTTCTTCTTCCAATCATGTCGTTGGTTGCTGAACCAGCGACGGCACCAGCGCAAGAGACAATCGAGTTGGCGAAGGTGAGTAATAGTCTTCTTTCGGTCGAGGTGATTCCAACTTGTGTGTACATGGATGGTAGATAATACGTTAAAACAGAGTTTCCTGATAGTTGGGCGAAGAACGACATGAAAGCGACCATCAAGAATCGCCATCTTTGATTATGAGAATCGACTCTAATCGAGGTATAAGTAAATGTCCCAACAAAAGTAGTCAATTCCTACTCACAGATCAAAGTAGTTCCACCAAGATTGAGCTCTAGCAACTTCGATACTAGCTTCAAACTCCTGTAATTCCATCTGAACAACTGGATGATTAACATCCCCACCGCCATGGTATTTCGCCAAAATCTCAGCTGCCCTGGCAGTTTTCCCACGGGCACATAACCAACGTGGAGATTCTGGGATGAAGATGGCACCGAAGAAGATGAAGAGTGGTGGGATGAGTTGAAGACCTAGAGGTAATCTAAAGGCTAGTTCTCCTGAGGCTTTGGAGGAGGCGTAGGCTACACCGGTGGAGAGGATTGAGCCGGTGTAGAAAACTTTTTTGGGGGGTTAGTGTTTGGATTGGATTGGGGTGGGGAGAGGGGACTTACAGGTGTTGTAGTACCCTACTACTCTACCTCTCCATTGGGGTGGTGATAATTCCAGAGCATAGGTTGGAGCTGAACTCGTACCGATACCTAAGAATTTCGAGTTTAACACCGAGAAAACAAAAAATGTATTGTATGATTAACTCACTAACACCGAAACCTAACAAGAAACGACCACCTAGGAGATAACTATCGTTTTGAGCGGCTGTCAAGATAATAGCTGCTGCCATGATGATAACGGCACCAGTCATCATACCAGCTCTTCTACCGAAATTGTCACAGATTGGACCAGTGAATAGGGAACCGATCATGTTACCAACGGTGTAGATTAAGAAGATTCTATCGGGGGGATCAGTGGAATTCTCTCGAAAGTTGGAGATAAGACGTACATCCCAGTAGCACTACCGAGTTCAGTATGATGGAAATAAGTTTGATATTGAGACATGGCGTTGATAGAACTGAAAATGGACTGTGATATACGAGGTCAGTATCGATTCCAGAAGAGAGACTCAAAAGCCAACATACACCATCGAAACCGGAAGCAGTAGCGTTAAGAGCAGCCACCAGAAGAATCAAATAAAGTTGGATAGAAGTTTTAGACCATGGATCCAAAGGTGCGGATTTGATCGTCTCCAAAAAATCAACATCTCCTTGAACGTCAACTGTCTCTGGTTCCTTTTTCAGATCTATGGAACCAGCAGATCGAGTTTGGACGATAGGGTTTTCTTGAGTTTCTGGTTTAACAGACATTGTGTGTGTGTTTTTGGGGGTCCTACTGAGTGGTGATTTTGGAGTTCATTTATATCTATCTTTTTTGTGGGTGTACCATCCCCCACCTTATTTCAGATATCAAGATATCATTTTACGGACAAAATAGAAGATTGAATCCTACTCTCCCCACCCTTGAGATATTCGATCATTCATTAGACTTATTTCCAGAGTACTTATCAAACCCCCGGCCCCACCATTCATCCAAATAGGGAAGGTAGATAACGAATCTCCTGATTGAAAACGAAAATATCTGATTCGACATCCGGATTTCCGTTAGCCTGATTTTTAAATGACCGACAGAAAGTGGGGGGTTTTTAAGGGTTGGAGGATCGGTCGGTCATCCCACTTTCTTTTTATATCAACGGGAGCTTTCCGGTCCGTATGCTTGTGGAGTGGGATTCGGACTCACACGAGTAGCAACCACCACCTTCACCTCCACTGTTCCATTGGATTTGATACGGACAATGGGTGAAAATTCACGCGAAAAGCTGCTTCCCCATCTTTCATTGACCGTCTCAAACCGGCTTTTTGACGGTGTGAGGGAGGAAATTTACCCTCCGAACAGCCTTTGCGCCGGCGAGTACTTTACATACTGTACGGGGAGACTATTGATTAGAACAAGTGTTTTGGACTGATAGTCTTGATATCAAAATACATACATCCGGGATAGTAGATATAAATAGTTTTTAAGATCTGGAAGCCTGGAAGACAACGGCGTAATATCGAGAACATCATGAAATTTTAATATGAGAGAAGAGCCGGTTGTTTTCAGCTTGCTCACTGTTGATTTAGCTACTTCGTCGAGACGTGGTAGGGAGAAATATAGAAAAAAAGTCAGGAAGAATCTCAGTGACATGCTACTCGGTTCTCGCCTGTTTGTTCAGTAGGATACGATACCAATGTTGTACTAAAAGCAGCTAGAAACAATGACCTGTGAGATAACGATCATCTCCTCTGCGTTGAAATCTTATTAAACTGTTATTCCCACAGATCGCTGACTTGATCGATTGTCACTCCTTCAGTTGATCCATCCCATATTACCTCACTTAGCTTAGTGTAAACGAAATGGGCGGTGAATTGGAAGTGTCGAACAAATCTACGCCACATCGTGTTGTTATTACAGACTTTCGGCATGAGATCTTTAATTTCAGTACCTTATGGATCATACGTTCAGCAACATGAAAAGTGGATCAATCACCCAAAGACTTCTAGTCGTTGTCCATCTACATACGACTGTAGAACGTGTCTGAATTGACAGATCGTGTTATCAACTGTTGGTTCAAGTTTGTGGCGGAATGCCAACGAGGAGGTCTGTGCACTTTCATCAACGACCATGATTGCGGATTTGTCTTTCATATACCCATCTCGCGACCGGGGTTCGATTACTTTGACCAGTCAAACACACCTTTAGTAAATAACCCACCCCAATGAACCAATGTAAACAACAATGCACCATCTTGTGAAAAACAGTTCAAATCTCTCACAAAAAAAAGTAGTACCCCGTCTTAGACTCGAACTAAGAAACCTCCACCATCCTGGTAGAAATCTTGAAGAAAATCGAAAGGGAACTATGAACATATTAACCTGGTTCTAAATCCTAAAGCCAAACTATCCAGGTGTCACTGAAACGAATACCGCAGCATAACTGTTGAAACTTCCAGGCATGTATAGAACGACTCCAGGTCAGATCCAGGCGTAGAGAAACGGTAGGTACTGTAACGCGCTAACGTAGTCAGTAGAGTGATGGTCGTGGTAGTTCCTGGATCTATCAATTCGCAAAGAATTCTTTGGTGGCGCTCTAACCGTTGAGCTACGGGGTCTTTTTGGTTGTATATATAGTGAAAATGGCGATATGGGTTGAATTTCTGATTTTTCGGGAATAAGGATTGGTCAGTTCATTTCTGGACTGCTTACATCGATGGTATCAAAATTGCTTCGAGTTGGAAAGTCGTCAAGTGATAGATACACAGGACATTGGTAGAATTTGTGCGGGATAATAACACTCGTGCTCAAGCGTTAAGTACAGTATTACTCTCTAATGACAAGTCAGGTTTTGGACCTATAGTCCGAGCCAACAAAACGAATGAAATATAAAGTAATCTGAAGAAAGGGATTTCTCCATACGTGGGACGAATCACTTGGCCGTAGCAGCGGCAGTTGTCTAAGTTCAATTTCCCTTTTATCATGGAACATACCTAAATTCAAAGCCTATTCAATAATTTTCCAGTATTCCTTTGATATTTTTACTCATCATCAACTCATAAATCATCGATGACAAAGAAGTCTACTTGGATTAAGAAGGAACAAAATTTCTCTGCTGATTTACTCCATTGATATTTCTCCCCTTCAAATTTGAAAACACGTACCAGAAAAGCACGGATCGCGATTTCAGCCATCTTCCAACCTTCTTGCATCTCATGGTGTCTTAAAAAAGATATCGACACTGCCTGGAATTGAACCAAGGTCCTCCATCTACCGAGAAATCATCTAGTTAACCTTGACCTGGTGAAGGAATCGAAGAAACCTCGATCGACTTAACCAAAACACGAATTAAGTAGGACACGAACTAAACCAGGACACGAACTAACCAGGATACGAACTAACCAGGATACGAACTAACCAGGATACGAACTAACCAGGACACGAACTAACCAGGGAACGAACCAAGGAATAATCAGATTGAAAGATCCGTCGATGACGCTCTAACCATTGAGCTACAGTGTCGTTTTTGTTATATATATGCTTGATTCGGCGATATGATTCTTGCATGTGGAGAATGACTTGACAGTGTTCTTGTTGCCTACTTGATGCTTCATACGTACACATATCATATGTGGTTTAACTTAGAAAGTAATTCTATATCACATCAAAATACATCGATCGTTAACTAGTACATTCGCTCATACACCTTCAAGATCAAAAGTTGATTACCGTCATTTCCCGAAAGAAGCTTTGAAAACTTCTAAAGAAGTTTCGTGTTCTTCATTTCCCGGGCGGCTTATCAATATCCAGAAGACCTGTCGGATTGAAATTGATTGATTGAACATGCAGTATCGAAGGGGACAGGGTGTTCATCTAGAGGGTAGCAGGTGGCAAGAAAAATACACGGTGACGAGTGATATGATGCATTGACGAAACGAATGTACAATGTGACAGACTAGTATAGTAAAAATGTTATAACTCTCCTCTAGCCTCATCTTGGAATCGAACCAAGAATGCCAATCCCTCCTGGAAATCGTGGAATGGAACTTCTGTCCCATGATTTCCGGGGGGACGATGCTCTAGCCTTTGAGCTACGAGGCTGTTGTTAGTGTTTTGACTGCTGTGTTTGGTAGTTTGATGTGGGCTCCTTTGGCATGAGGTGGGTGGTTGTGGTGGCTGCCTCGTGGGTTGTGTATCCAGATTCACTTTAGGGATGATGATGTGGTAATATGATGGTTTGAATTGATCTATATATGTGGATAGACTGTTGATTGTATTAGTGCTCAGAGATGGATGACAGCTTTTTATGAAGGATTGTCTCCGCACGATGCAAGTAAAGAGACTCTTGATGATATTTAACATATTTCACTTTTTTCACTACAATTGCCAGAACGAGTACGTATATTACTAAAGGCTACAAAACACTAACTCTAACTAACACACACTAACAAAAAGACCAGACTACGAAGATGGTTCTGGTAAACTCTCGATGGAATCCGTCAAAGAAGGTGCTATGGGTGATAATTCAGCAACATCAGAATCACAAGATGTTGCACGTTGACTTGAACTCTCAATAGATCGTCTACGTTGAACAGATAAATCTAAATCACTTCCATCCCAAGGGAGAGAAATTGGAATTTCGTTGATGATAGGTTTCGAATACTCAAAGATCTTAAAGGTGACCTTATCCACCGGTTCCAATCGAACCCAAAGGGGAACATAACCGGAGATCTCCCCAACTCGACAAGAATTTCTTTTAGTCTTCAAAGTCAAATTCTTGTAGAACAATACCCTCTCCCCGACAGATAAGAAAGATGCACCCATCGGACGTTCGATTTTTAACATCTGTAACATCTCTGTGATAGTTTCTGGATATATCGTATCCTTCTCATATAGGATATTGTTAGCCGTGTCTTTGGTTTGATTCTGGGATTGAATTTTGAATAGACGAGGAGAAGTGTATTTTGAATTGGTATCGTGGGTGAAGATTAAGTTGCCTTCGGTTGTATTGTAGAGTTTGGTTAATCTCGTTTCACCTGTTTCGGGATTAATCGATCGAATCAAGTCATTGATACTGGGTGATTTCGTCGTGCAGAGGGAAGAACTTTGGATGACTTCGACTGTTATTGGACCGTTGATTGGCATTTTGAGTGGTGTTCTTTGACCCTTTTAGAGTGAGTTGAAAGTGAAGGTAAGAAGGAAAGAAACGCAGAGATAAAATTTGGAAGAACTTGGAGATATGTAGGCTCAGTCACCGGAAGACCTATCTTCGATTCGGCAGGCTCACTCTTCTATTCACCTTCGTATCTCGTTTATCCCGAAAACGATCACAATTCGCCTTCCGTCCGACAAAGGAAGACTTGAAAGCTTCCGCAAGGTAGTGGGGAGAAGGTAAAAATATTGAGGAACAAAAAATAGCTCGAAATGAGGTCCAAAGCCTTCTCAAAAGTCTTCTTTGGCTCCACTACTTCTCTACATTGAATTTGAACTTACCCCTGAGAAACGATTGGATCGATGTTCTCATGGACGTCCATGACTTCCTGAGCATGGACTTGGTACAAGAAGTACAACTCAAGAAGACATAAACGTTCGCCACTTGAAGTGCCACATTCGGGATTGAGAGAAATGAGAAGAGTGGCGTTTCGGATTATCAGGGTCAAAGTGATACAAACAAAACAAACCAATCTCATCCATTGGTAATATCTTGGTATAAATTGGGTCGAACTGGGTCATAAACCTCAAAGGTTAGGTTATAACTAGTCTCGACAAAACAGTGTTGACATTACATTTACATATCCCATGGGTAAAAAATCATTAACTTGTTGACAACGAAAAACTGAATCAAGTATTCAACTCGATCAATCCGATGAACCAAATGTGAACCACCTATACAGCCAAGTTTATTCTTTCTTATTATTCTTACTTCCCGGAAGTGCCTGCAGCCAAGTAACTATTTCAGAATTAAAAAAGAAGCTTAGGTCTTTAGCTCTGCTGCGTGCTCCACTGCTGTGACTACAGTAAGTAAGTTGTTGAAGTCATCTTCCAGCCTTGTTGAACGAACGTCGATCTTTTCTGTAGTTCTGTTTTCACTTTGTACTTTATCTTTCATCTCATATATTTATTATTTCACCTTTGTGTTGGATAGAACTAACGATTCAACGTCGAATTCACTCACGCATTTACGTTTCACGAGGAAGGACACCTAAATAAACAAAGGAGAGAAAGGGCCAAGGACAGGACAGGAAAGAGAACCGTGCAGTTAATTAAAGGAGGTTGAATCCACAGCGTATACAGAGTACAGAGTGTGTCATAGCGTACAACGTGAGTAGGAGTGGTCTAGACATCGACATCTCTTTTATTTGTTACTTCTACTTCTTCATATCCTTCTTATCAATTTCATCCACATCCATCCACAAGGGCTGATCAATCATCGACCGCCTCGTCTTTATCACAATCTATAGTAACAGTATCAATCGATCACATTTACTCATACTATAAACTACAGTCTATCAACCATCCACTACCTCCTGGGATCCTTTGACCCATCACACTCTTTTCATCACGCTCATTCAACAACAATAAACATCAAAAAAACCCAACAAAAAACAATCCCACAATGTACACCTCTCTAACTCCCCTCCTACTCCTCCTCCCACTCCTCGCTCTAGGATCAGAAGCCAAACATCGTCGAAGCCATCATGCCCATATGCCAGTTGCAGAACGACACGCCCGTGCACACGCATTGTACATCGAACATGAAAGAGGTTTACCCACTATAGAAAACCGAATGGCTAAACGTTCGTTGGGTAGAACTTTGGCTCGTAGAGCTGCTGATGGAACTCAATGTCGATCAAAAACTAGTTCATCAACTGTTATCTCCAGTTCAACCGTTTCGTCAACTTCTGTTTCATCAGTCAAATCTCAAGCTGCGTCTTCTACACCAGCCGCTCCATCTACTACCAGTAGTACTTGGCAAGCTGCTTATGCATCTGCCAGTGTAAGTCTTTAGTGGTGATTTCGGATCATTTTCAATTAAAACTGACAACGTTATGACAGAGTCCAGCAGCTGCTGCAACATCAGCCGTTTCAGTTGGTGCTTCATCAGGCTTCACACCTAATGGAATCAAAGCTGGTATCTCTGCTGGTAACGGTTACGATACCTTCAAAAATCATATCGGATGGTGGTACGGTGAGTAGTTAAAGCTTCACATTAATTCACAAAATCTATAAAATGCTAATCAACCTGTATACTCCAGATTGGTCAGCATCTCCATCAGGTCACTACGGTACACCAATCGCAGTCAACATGCTTTGGGGAGGTGGAACCAGTGCAGAAGCCGAAGATGCCTCCAGATTATCCGCCTTCTGGGGCTTAACAGGACAATTCCTACCTTACGTCATGGGATTCGAAGAACCTGATTGTGCAACCGCAGGGAGTGCCAACATGGATGTCGGAACTGCTGCTGCTCTCTGGAACAACGCTATCGTACCCCATGGAAACGCAGGTTCAGTCTTGATCGGTCCTTCAATGTGTCATCAAGCTGCTGAATCTGGTTGGTACGGTCCGTTCCTTCAACAAGTCTCTAGACAACCTGATATCACCAATTTGCATATCAACAAGAACAGCGCTGCTGGTATTTACGCTGATTTGGTAAGTTGTTTAGGGAGTTGTATGATATACTGTGACTAACCATGATCAATAGGATCATTACTGGAACACATACGGTAAACCAATGTGGATCACTGAGGTGCGTAAAATATCAAATTAAGCAGAATCCCATGTACTGACCAACCCCTCTAGTTCGCTTGTGTCGACGACTCAACTGGATTCGTACCATGCACAGACCAAGGTGAAATCAACAGTTTCATCAACACAGCCGTTGGAATTTTCGAATCAGATTCACGTGTTGCCGCCTACGCTATCTCACAAGGATCAGGTTTAGCTGCTAACTGGGCTTTAACGACTGACGGTAGTACTTTATCGTAAGTCCCATCTCGTTAATTGGATTTACGTTGACACTCATGAATCACAGTACTACCGGTCAAACTTATCTCAACGCTATCAGCGCTTATCACTAAACCAAGACTCCTATTTGGTCTTCATATTTCCCTTGACACGTTTTTTTTCTATTCTTTTACGTTCCCGTTGTGAATATTTTCTCGGTATACCAGTTCTCGTTAAATTACCTATCGTTTCCCCCCGTTACGTCCTTCTCATGTCACCCAGAATCAGGTCTTTCTTTTCTCCCTTTTGACTTTTTCTCATTTTCTTCTCTTTTTCACGCCCTTCTGTCCTTCTCCAAACTTGATGTTTGGAACGCATGATCACCTATTCGTTGTTTCTTTAATTCTTTCTTCGTTCCTTACCACGAAAACGATTATTTTTCTTTTGGATTCGATTCTTTTTGGTGGTTAGAACTGAGAATAAGGAATTATATTGGACAATTATACTCGTTAATGCATATACCCAATGACTTTTCCTACTTTGCTACAATTTCTGTTCTTACTGAAAGACTAATCATGAATGTTTCGAACCCTTACTCTGACTCATTCTCCTTACTTCCTCTTCACTCCCGATGACACCTCCACGTCCATGTTTTCTTTTACCAGATTCAACAGTCCCCGATCCAGTGGGTGACAAGTAACTCGGAACGATCTGATATACCGATTTCAAAGTACTATCAGAACTTGTTGGTTGACTTGAAACCAATGAAGAAGGGAAGGCTTTCAGTATCGATTCGAAAGATATAGAATTTAATGGTGGAACTGGTGAAACTATGTTATCGTTTCTCAATTGTCTAACCTAAGATACATAGCCAATACCATTAGATTGACTCAAGTGGAGAAACGGGAAGACGGAAACCTCACCTGATCCCTCGTTAATGTGAATATCGATTCTGGGAGTTTCTCAAGGAAGAACCCTTGGATCATACCTAACCAATATGGGAGACTTATTATCAATCTTTTACCGTTGAGATTAGAGAATTTCAAGACTAGTTGCATGACTTCGCGATAGGTGAAGACTGTGATGGTGAGTACATGGATGTTGAAGACAGTACTGACTATCGGGTCCACCTGCTTCAATAATCTTTCCGCCGACTTGATCAACGACCTGTCTATCTTCTCTACAGCAGATCTCGACTAGTCTGGCTATATCACCAGCATAAACTGGTCTTCAGATCCTATCAGTACCCTCTTGAATGGAATGGTCTGGGAAACTTACTGAAACCTAATCACCCCACCTCCGAATACAGGTAGGAACGGTAGATATTTCGCTAGAGTCGCGAAACGCTGATCGAAAATCAATCAGTATGGGTTAGAAATTGTGGTTAGTTCTTCCTGCTTACGGTGAAAAACGAATCTCCAGGTCCAAAGATGATAGACGGTCTGATAATCGTCGAAGTCGGATCAACATCCAAAAAAGCCAATTCACCAAAAGCTTTAGTCCTAGCACTAAACCCCCAATTCAATATCAACCCAACCGAGAAACAGTCAAACGTACTAAGGAGTAACCCCATTAACATCAGCTCCAATAGCACTAATCATAATTTTTCGACCGACGCCAACCTCCGCAGCGACCTTGGCGACGTTCTCACTCCCGAATTTCTGGATTTCGTCGAATTGCTTAGAAGTCCCAGATAGGATTCCGACCATTGAGACGACTGCTGAAGAACCTTTTAGGATTTCACGGAGTTTGGTGGGGTCTTTCGAGGTTATGTCTAGAGATACTGGTGGGAGGATTTGGGAGCCTAGGGATTTGAGGTTTTGGTAGACTGGAGTTGGTGGTTTTAAAAAGGGCCTTCGTTTTTTGGGTTTGGGTGGGGACTTACGGGGTTGAGGATTTCTCGAAACTAGGACAACTCTGTTTCTGGGATCTGCAATTAACGCTTTGGCGATGTATGAACCTGCACCAGAAATCAATTAGTTTTTTTGGAACCGATTGAATAAATCTGTAAACAGTACCTAAAAAACCGGCTCCAATTAATACAATCTTTCTTGGTGAATTACTTCCACCAGATATCGTAGAGTTCATTCGTGTTTTTATCATTGTTGTTGTGAGTCTTGGGTTTAGTTTAGGTATCATCCTTGTTTGGGAGAAATTGTAAGGTATTCACGAATAGTTGGGTTGTAGATCGATAATTTGTTGGTGGTTATTTAGTAACCGATCGGGAATGACGTTATTGACTTTTCTACCTGGTTTGGCTTCGTTCATTGCTGGACAAGTAGGAATGGTTTATGCTTTGGGTCAAATGTGAGATGTAAGGATACACTGTTAGTGTTTGCTATCTGGGTGAAGAGGTTTGAGTATCTGGAAAAGCCCTTGAGAGTCTGTGGACAGGACATTCAGTTCTCCTATCTTGATGGTGATCTTACAACCGGCATCCGATTCTTTATCAATCTCACCATCCTACCACATCCTTCATAGAACAAACATGAATCCGACTCCACAAATCAATCAAAACCAAGTTGAAGATATGTTCAACCGTCTCCTAAAATTATCAACTTGTGAGGTAAGTACTCCAGCACCAGCATGAGATTAAATGGACGAATAGATCTCAGACGCCTTGATTAAATCTGGAATATCTTCTGGTGGATTGTTAACAGAATTCAAAATGTATTCACCGTTTTTGAGTGATCGAAAAAGAGAGCATCGGATTGTGGGATATGCTTATACTGTCAAGGTAGGATTGGATTTCAAGTTCAACTAATGAGTGTTAGATGGTTACGGTGTCTGATCCTGATAAACGTAAACTTGACACTCATTTCGTGAGTTCACTCGTTACTCAAAATATTTCTGTACTGAACAAATGAACAGGTCGACTCTTGTCCCTCAGGTTCAATTTTATTGTTACAAACACCAATCGGTGTTAAATCAGGTTGTTGGGGTGGACTGATGTCAACTGCAGCTCAAGCTAAAGGTATACGAGGGGTAGTGATCGATGGTTCATGTAGGGATATCACTGAACATCAATCGATTGAATTTCCCGTAAGTCTACCCTTGTAATCTCATAAACTCAGTCCTTATCAAAATGTTACGCAGGTATTCGCAAGATCAAATTCAACACTTGGACCATCGACATTCACCAGACCCGTCTCAGTAGGTGAACAATTAACCATCTCACCCCTTCCACCGAACCTTTCACCACCCCATCCAAACACTGTCGTCAGAACTGGTGATATATTGTTATGCGATCAGGATGGATGTGTAGTGATCCCCTCTGATATCTTGGAGATGATCGTGGAAACGGCGGAGAAGGCTGTGGAGATTGATGAAAATGTTAGAAAGGATTTAGAGGCTGGGAAAGGCGTTTCGGAAAGTATGTTGAAATGGAGAGGGAAGGCTCCGTAGATTCTCATTGTCAGATTGCTTTGATGTATAGGTATTCATTCTTTTTGGTATATGATCGTTTTTGGTATCTCCTTTCACATCTTTTCCATTTTGCCCACTCAGGTGTCAAGGAAATCTGCTGCCGTCAACCTATATTATGTGTTAGCGGAATCACGCATGAATTTTCATCGTAACCAGATCAGAAACCCACAGTTCAAGGGCGATATAAGGATCGATCCTGTCTGCGAAATTCTCGTGAATGTCAGATTCGTTGAAATCGGCGTATTGGACTTTATACGCTAGATATTCGATGACTTTGAGTAGGATCACGCCTCTGGTTTTGTATTCGTTAGTATCTCCATAAAACGAGGTGGAATTGTTTCGCAATACCTTTGTTGGATTTTGCAAGCTTTGTTTTTAGCTTCTTCGAAAGCAGCTATAAACCTCGATTTAACGATTGCCTTTTGAGATAGTGTATTGTGGTAGATTTGCTCACCGTCTTCGTCTAACATCGACTTCAACATTCCACTTGCACATGCTATCTTTCTTGGGACTACGAACGTGTAGTTATCTATTGATTCTAGAAGTACGAAATCATCATCTGAAGCTGAAGCTGACATTTTTGGTTGTTGGTGTTTGATGTGGTTGAGGTTGACTGGACTGGATTTTGACAACCTCTGACCACCAACACGGAGATAGATGGATGTCCGCTCTCATTGGATGTTATGATGACAACTGAATTCCCTTACTCCCTCTCTCTTTCACTCACTTTGATTCTCACCACTCATATCAATGCTACCAAGATGATAAGAAAACAAAGACCAACTTTCACAAGTGCTGAACTAGAACTCCAGCTTCAACAAGTACGTCAACCAGGAAAACATCCAGCATGTTAAAGCTAACCAACCAAAACCCCCCAGATAACCCTGGATTCAACTTCAACAACAACCGAAAACTTTGAAGCTCTAGCTCCACTAATCAAATCCATCCAGGATACAGATTCTGAACAGATATATTTACGAAGTTTGGATAAATTTGTCGAAGAGAAGGAGAAGGAGATTGAAAAGATATGTGAGGGGAATTACGAGGTTTGTGTCTCCGCTGCTATCAAACTGTTGTGGTTGTATTGATTGACGGACTATTTTCATTGTTTCATTTAGGATTTCGTATCTTCTGTATCTACTTTACTCACTATTAGACAAGGAACGGGGAATTTACGTCGACGTATTGGTGAACTAGATGGTCAGATGGGGGATGTTGGTCGATCCTTGGGAGAGAAGGTTTGTCCATTCTATCGAAATGCGGTATTGAATTAATTCGATCCACTTCTCTAGAAACGCGCTCTACTGGAACAAAAGAAAGTAGCTAGGAACATGGACGACGCTATAGACACCCTTCAGACTTGTTTGAGATTACTTGACCTCGTTCATCGTGTTGGGCAGATGATCCGAGAAGGTAAATACTGGGGTGCATTACGTGTAAGTCGATTGAAACGAATGAATACTGACTCCTCAAGTCGTTGGAGGATTTACTTCATTTACCACCACCTTCGATATCCCAAACTCCGTTCTATCTGCATCTATTATCTTCTTTACCGTCCTTAAGATTATCCATCAAAGACGCTGTCAACGCTTCGACGAAATCTTGGTTGTTCGATGTGAGAGAATCAGGTGCTAAAGTTGGGAAATTAGCGTTAGATCAGATGGGAATTAGGATCAAGAAATGGAGAGCTAAACGGGAGAAAGAAGGTGGTGTGAGATTGGCTAGAGTTGGTGGTGCTTTGGAATTGGTTAATAATGAGAGAGTCGAATGTGAGTTTTGAGATGGGAATTTTGGCTGATAAGTAGTCGACGCTCTGGATAACGACGAAATCAAAATCGATTTCAGACCTTTGTATCAATGTATACATATTTACGAGGCTATGGAGAGTAAAGTAGAACTCCAACGGAGTTATCAAGAAGATCGAAAGGTAACGAACAAAACGTCTTTTTGTGCTTACATCGCATAGACACAAGCAACTTTAATCCTCAACTCGCGAGCTTCAACAACACCAGAAACGTTACTCACAACCTTACCACTCCTAATGCAAGAGCTAGTTGGATTTTTCATCATCGAAGCCCATGTTTTGAGAACAGTTCCCGATTTCAGATCTCAGCGGGATGTAGACGATTTATGGAATGAAATGTGTAAACGAATCGTCGAAATCGTCGGACAAGGATTGAAAGGATGTAGTGAACCTGAAGTTTTCTTGGAGAGTAAAAGTGGAATCTTGGTTTTTGTTCAGACTCTTGAAGTGAGTCAATAATCTTTCATGCGGAATACTGAGTGCTCTAGGGATACGATTATAATGTATCTGAACTCAATGGATTGTTGATAACGCTGTTCGAGAGATATTCTGAATTGCTTCTACGTAAATTTAGTACGGACTTTGATCAAGTGAGTTTTACTTGGAGAAGGTGTCTGACTGTTAGATTGTTTCTGAGGATGACAATCAACCTATGATGGTTAATGATCAGGAGGAATTCGATCAGGTTGCTGGTGTATGCTGGTTAGCAACGGGAGAAATGGAGTCTTTAGCAATGTAAGTTCAGGGTTACGATAAATGCCTTATGACCTACTGAACATCCTGTAGGCTTGGGTTCCCTCAGGCAATGCCTTTCTCCCAGACTTATCCTATGTGCTGTATCAATGTTCGAAATTTCGTCGACCAATTCTATCAGTTTACGGATGGTGTCACTCAGCAGAGGTTGGATGTGGATGAGGTATTACGCAAGGTGGGTGATCAAATAAACATCACTAATCATCAGTCACTCGATGGTCTTTTGACTGAACATGTCAGCAATGAAATTGCAAAGAGGCTAAAAGCAATGTCGAACTTATCGCAAATCGCTCAAGTGGTTGTCAATCTTGAACATTTCAGTACGGCTTGTGACGAACTCGAAGCGGTTTTGATGAACCTTCGGTAAGTGTTCTCATTTGAACACTCTAACCCCAATTAGGGCATCACAAAGAGGTGGTCCAGTTAAACTAGCATCTTGTCAAAGTTTCGCCAAGACCCTGGCAACAGCCGAATCAAGGATTGACGCAGTCATCGCATCGAAATTGGAATCGTTCTTTGAAATGGCAGAATATAATTGGTTACCTGCGAAAGCTGCTGCCGCTGGTGCCGAACCCAGTACCTACGTTTTTGAGATGATTACATTCGTGACGGCATACGTGGATTCGGTCCTTATTGGTTTGAATGAAACCCTCAAGACTAGAGCTTACGCCGCTGCTCTCACCAGGATCAATCGATGGTTGATGGTATGTGACCTTCAGCTGTTAGTGCTGACTTGTACAGGAAACACTTTGTGGTAAAGAAGTTTTCAAATTCAACGAAAGCGCTTTAAGTTACATTTTTGCCGATGTGAAATTCATCGAGACTGAAATCAAACGATTGGAAAAACCAGGGTTGGACCATGTATTCGATGAAGTTAAATTGGTAAGTTTTCTGCCCCAACTCAAACTGGACCAGCGACTAACTGGAATCTAGACAATCGCTATTATCCTTTCCGACGCGGTCAACGCTTATCTCGAACCCTCCATTCGACAACTATCGTACGCAGCGGTCAAACCGATGAGATTAGCTGTAATCCTATCGAAACTTGGAAGAGCTGCTCAAGCTGCTGGAGGACCTGCTGCCATGGGTAAAGCAGAACGTCGAAGACATGAAGCGGAGAATGTCGCTAAATTAGCACAAAGTCAAAATGTGAATTCGAATTTGAATCAGAGTCAGAATCGACCTCAAACACCGACAGTAGCTCGGTGATGGATAGTTTTCAGTCGTGGTTGTATTAATATAACGAGAGATATGCATGTACAGTATACGTATACGTATGTAGATTATGATGACTTGGGGGGTAATGGAGTGTATTCACGAGCACCTCTGTTGGTGACACTGAAGAGGAGGTGTCAGCTGGGGAAAATGCAGGAATGACTTGATACTGTCTGTACTCACAAGAAAGCTTTGAATGGGTGGGCTAATGAGGTGAACTCAGTTCCCTGATAAAGGAGTCAGTGAGGTTCGGTACGTGTTGAGAACACCATTGGACTCACTTTGGGTAAGAAGACTACATCTCCAGCTTTTGCGATGATTTTTTTACCGTTTTGGACCATACTTCGATTGATTTTATGTTAGCAGCTGTACAAGTGACCAATGGATAGAGTGGAACTTACTGCCATTCTCCATCTAAGATGTATTTCCACTAAATCATAACTCAACATCAGTTCAAATTCATTATCCAAACCTCTTCGAAAAGCTTCATGAGATCAAAAAATTGATTTACCTCGTTAACAGGGAAGCTTTCACTGTGGGCTTCACCTCCATCCTCATCTTTGATGAACATTCCACCGGTGTATGGTCGATCACTAACTTCACATGTACCCATGTCGACTGATATTCATTTATCAGCTGTTAATTTTAATTTTCAATCGGTCAGAGATTGGACTTACAGACCCATGCTCCCTTTCTGAAATTTATCAGTTCTTGATCTTTGGCACCGGAGTACAGAACGATTAAAGGTTTCGAGTTAGTTTCGGACATTGTTGGATGGCTATTGGTTTGGATTCTGGTTTAATTTTTCGAATAACTTGTCTATTAGGAGAAATTCAGATTTGTGGATGAACTTGATACCGTAGATTATTAAATTTGAACAGCTTTTTGCAAGACACATTCAATTTCTCCCTCACCCGGACTGTAAACAGACCACTGTCGCCACTCTTCCGTCGGATTGAAAAATCATTGGTTCTGGGTTGTGGGAGGTGGCATTTTTACCGACGCCTGAAATAATTAATTACTATTGGCTGAACCTTATCTTCCTAATTTCCGGTCATAATCTTAAACTATGCGGTAACTAAAACTTCACAGGTGCAGTAAACAATCAATCGGACTAAGCGTCGGAATAAAAACATTTCGGTGTTGTTCCGAAAATTATCCTTTTAATTCAGAAAAGTTGCTCGCAGTGGGTGTGTAGATTAATTAGGACTTGTCCTGCCTGCCGTCGAGTAAAGTTTTATGCAGACCCATTTTGCAATTCGTTCGATCACTTTGAATTTCTTCGTCATTGGTTTGTTCGGAACATCAGCGATGGAACTCTAGTGTTTTTCTGAACCCCAGTCATTAACTCTCCCTTTCACTCTTCAAATCACAAAATCGAACAGTGGAAACGTTCATTTCACTCGATTAAAACATGTCAACACCACTTACGAGAATTAGATCTAGTAATTCTCAGCATGCTCAGAACTCTTTGAGAAGGATGGCTACTCATGATACTGGTGTTGTTGTCTTACACCCTCATGACGAAGACCATGATCACGAGAATGTGGACTCAGAAATTGGACCCAGTTCTGTTCACGATAACAATGCGGACGAAGACGCCAACGAGAAATTTGATGAGGAGAAGAATATCGGTAGATCTTTAGAAACAGGGACTACCAACAAACCAACCAAAAGAGTCATTCAACTGCAAGATCAGACGAATTTACTGCCAACCAAACAAGTCATCGTCATCTGCTCAGGATTGACTTGTGCATTGTTCTGCAGTTTACTTGATCAGACGATGTAGGTTTCATTTCTAATTCGATTGATCACAACTGACAACAACAGCGTAACAACCGCCCTACCAACTCTAGGAAGAGTGTTCAACGCAGCCGATATCTCAACTTGGGTCGGTACATCTTATTTATTGACTTCAACAGCACTTCAACCGGTTTACGGTAGAGTTTCTGATATCTTCGGTAGAAAGGTTGTTTTACTTTGTAGTCTTGCTTTCTTCTTGATTGGTTCTTTGGCTTGTGCTTTGGCTCAAACCATGATTCAATTGATTGTATTCCGTGCTATTCAAGGTATAGGTGGTGGTGGAATCTTGACGTAAGTCCTAGCCTTTCACAAAATACCAATCCAGAATACTACTTAACTTCTCTTTGAATACAGTTTAAATCTTATTATCATATCAGACGTTGTCTCACTCAAAGACAGAGGTACATTTCAAGCTATTTCAGGAGGGGTCATCGCCTTATCGAATTCATTGGGTCCTATTCTTGGTGGTATCTTCACGGAAAAAGTGACATGGAGATGGTGTTTCTATATAAATCTTCCAATAACCTCAGTGGCTATCATTGTAATCATCTGGTTCCTACCATTAAAAGCGGTCAAGGGAAGTATAATGTCGAAACTACGAAATTTGGATTATTACGGTTCTTTAATCACATTGGCATGGGTCTTATTGGTTCTTATAGCCTTGTCATGGGCTGGTACTACTTATTCGTGGTCTTCCGCAGCTGTACTTGCTCCACTACTTATCGGATTCGCTCTACTCGGAGTCTTTTGTTTCGTAGAGACAAAAGTTCCTTTACCACTGGTTCCACTTAAAATTTTCAGGAAAATGACAGTCACTGCAAACATGTTCACAGCTTTCACAGGTGGTATCAGTTATTATTCATGTTTATACTATTTCCCACAATACTATCAAGTCATCCGTGGTGCAACGCCGATAGAATCAGGTGTTCTCTTACTGCCTTTGATTCTCGTTCAAACGTTTTTCGCATTCGGTTCTGGATTTATCGTATCGAAAACGGGTGATTACAAATGGACTTTGATGTTAGGTTATGGAGTGTGGGCAATTGGTTTAGGTTTGATGTCAACGGTGACTCCGGATACACCTAGTGCTCATGTCATTGGATTTCAAGTCATCATTGGTTTCGGTGCAGGACAAACACTTAATCCTGGGTTGATAGCTGTTCAGGCAGCCGTCGACAGGGAGGAAGTAGCCGTAACTACTGGTTTCCGAAATTTCCTTCGTATGCTTGGTGGAACACTAGGTTTAGCCATCTGTTCAACTCTGATCAACAACATTGTCAGAAGTGACCTGAACCTCGATCCAGCGATCGTCTCACAAATCCTATCAGATCCCACGAATCTTTCCGCCATAGGATTAACCGATCTCGAAATCATGAACGTCAGACAAGTTTATTCGAAAGGTATAGACGCATGTTTCTGGTTTATGGCTCCTCTAGCAGCTGTTTCTTGTTTGGTCACTATATTTTTCGTTAAACGGATACCACTTGATAAAGATGATGATGCAGCTCGAAAGGAAGAATCGAAAGCTTGGTTGGAGGCGAGAAAGGCTAAGAAGAATGAGAAGAAGCGGGATGAGAATGTTCTGTCTGATAATCAGGTTGTGGTTCTTCCTGTATCTTCAAAGTAGAAAGTATCTTTTATGCACTGTATTTATTTGTAAGTCCGTGCATTAGATCCGTCTTGATCAGAGATTGCAAGTGCCACTCCAATTTCACAATGACTGCAAACACAACATTTTTTCGTTGGTTCTCAATGTCAGAATGGAGACCATTTAAAAGTGCTTCTGGATCTGAAACTGATGGGACCTGACGCTGTCTATGAAACAAGGATTCACCCATACAATTCATCAGCCTTCACGGCAACAACCTAACTATAAATCTAAAGCAACCAAATATCTGTAGTTGGTATACAAAAATTGTCTATATCTAACCTTTCCTCTATTCGACAGCAGCCTCAGCTTTAGCAGCAGCTTGAACAACACCAGCATGTCCATCAGCGACGTCATCGATGTCGACTGGCTTGTCTGGGATCATACGGATAAGAGCGACCATACATGGAATGGTTAAAGCCATGAGAGCACTGTTAACGTATAATGGGATTTTCTTGTCACCGGAGGCGGAGTTGATGGCGTATGTGACGGCACTACCGGCAGTCTCGAAGGCTCTGAACAAACCACCAGTTCTGGATGAACTTTTAACATCGGTTGAGAACCTAAAAAGTGGGGGTTGATAAGTTGAGGCTCATCTTTTAATGAGACATCGACTTACGTTCCGAGAACCCAGTAAAGGTTCAATTGACACCAGTAACCAGTGATGAAGACGATGAAGTATGGAAGGTAAGCACGAGCCCATTGAGCTTTGTCGCTAAAAAACATAGACAGATTAGTGACTGTGTGATGGAGATCTCATTCCACTCACGTCTCGTAGTCGTATGCGTAGTAAGTAGTTTGTACACCCCATTCTCCGTAAAGAACACCGGTCCAGATGAAACAAGCGATTTGTGGAACCAACCAACCACCGAGACCAACCCAAGCTCTTTGTTTAGGAGTCCATTTCTTGTTATCAAGAAGCATTCCGTAGAGCAATGAAGAGAAAACGGTACAGATAGCTAGAGGTTTTATAAGCGTTTACTCCACAGATGGGTATTGGGACTTACGATAGATGAGGGAGGAAAGGGCACGGGCTCTAACACTGAAATGGAGAGTGAGGTAGGTGCTGTAAGTACCACCGTAGAAGAAAGAGTAGAAAGCGGGGAAGAACATAAGCAAGGTCTGGAGATAATCAGCGAGGATCTTGAGAATGAAAGTTCCATATTACTCACTCTTGGGGATTTGATGTGTTTGTAAAGTGCGACGAATTCTTCTTTCCATGACAAAGCGGCTGAAGCAGGTACTCTAGTACCGTCACTTCGACGAACGTCTTTAGTTTGAGAAAGGAAAACTGCGAACAGAATACCGGATGCCTCTATCGAAGTGAAGTATGGTCAGCTAAATATTTTTGAGAGTAGTTTGATAACCTACCGAAACCAATGAAAATCAAATATGTTGACCAAGCGATACCACCAGCAGCAGAGTTGGTGTGGTTGTTGGCGAAGTTGATAGCACCACCGATAACACTACCGGAGTTTCTCATGGCTGTCCAGATACCCAAGTATTTTCCACGTTCATGGATATGAGGGTATGACAACATGGCAGTAGATTCGGCGACGTAAAGGAAAGCGTTGGTGAAACCACCGACAACACGTGCTGTTAAGAGATAAGCTTGAAGACCGAATCTTGCTTGAACGTAGTAACCAGTTCCTGAGAGAATGTAACAGACGGCTGATAGACAACATGAATATTTGATACCCAATTTGTTGATTAATGGACCACCGAAAAGTGCCATGATACAAGAACCGGCGTAGTTGAGGGAAGAAGCAAGATTGGCGAGATAAGGTGTAGATAGACCTCCACCACCTAGGATAGGATGAGTGACGCTCTTATCATCGACGTTGTTAATTAATGAACTTACCCAAATTGTTGATAGCATCAGTCATAGCTGGTCCAACGAAAGCGAGACTAAAGTAAATGGTTTAGTTAAAAACCGCACGCACGAAACAAAAGCAACTTACCATCCAAAGATGATCATTTGGAAGAAAGTACCACGATAGAATCTTGTCATCTTGGATGAATTGAGATAAGCCTGATCGACTTCCATACCATCGATGAAGCCATCATCTACAGCTTGAACATCTTGAACGTCGAAAGTCTTATCTTCATCTTCTCTGTAAGGTGGAGCCATTTTTATTCAGTCGATTAACGGTAACGGTGAATAGTAATAAGAAGGTAATCGTGTTAGATAGCTTCAACTTATATATATCTTCGTTGTCGTAGACGTGGGCCCAGATTCCGTCGGCTACATAAATAAAGGTGGTGGATCAATCAGATCCACGCATCTGGATTTTTTAAAGTTTTTGCTTTATGCGTCGGTAATTTCTTTCAGCCCGTCAAGATACCTTATCACTGGGAATCCTACATATTAATTAACTTACGTTAAAAAAATGCCCGGACGGATCCCATTGGATCGTGGCTTGATTTTGAAGTTGCTGCGATGAGTTTGTTACTAGAGTATTTCGCCAAGACTTTAAGCATCGACTACAAACCGTCGCCAGAAGAACATTGTCAAATTGATATGCAAGTCAATCAGTCAGTTATATTTTGGCAGCTGTAATCTTAACAGGACAATTTCCAGCTATTGTATAGTTTCTTCGAAGCTCAGTACTGATTTTTACCAAAATGGTGACTTATATTTGCATTGCTGAGGGCTAGCCTGGAACAAAACAATGCATAACTTGAGTCAGAAACTAAATACAAATCTGAGCTCGAATTTCAAAGATTATGCGGCGCTACGATTCGACACGGGCGGCATCAATCTCCTATCTCTTCCTTATCATCTCGGTCAATTCCGGGATTAAGAAATCTGATTGGTTAAAAGAGAGAGAAGTTGTGGGCGATGGATTAATCAGACTCATTCGAGTTAGTACCATTCTAGATCAACGATCAATAATCAAATTCACTATCCCAGTATGAGCTATCCATACGACCTCCAACCAGCTGGATTACCAGTCGCAAATTCAACAGAGCCATTCTGGTTATCAGAAAGATCTCGTCTTAACTCACATAGAACCACTGAGGATCTACCTGACAATGTCGACATTGTCATCATCGGATCTGGATTATCTGGATCATTTTTAGCTTATGACATCTTGAAAGAGAGACCCGATTTAAAGGTTGTCATGCTGGAAGCTAGAGAGGTCTGTAGTGGAGCTTCAGCAAGGAATGGTGGACAGGTTAAAACGGATGTGAGTGGTGTTGTGATGCATTGGTCTCAGTTACTTACGACGATCAATCATAGCCTTATACTTCATGTAAGTCCATTCAACACATCAAGGTTCAACCAGCTAAAACCTAAACCAGACAAAACGAGAAAAGCAAAATTCGGAGCCAAACTCGCCAACGAATTGACAACATTCGAGACAGACCATATCCAGCATTTCATCGATTTCCTCGAGAAAGAACCCATCAAATGTTCTTTCCACGTCACCTCAGCCTTTGATGTGTGCATGGAAGAACCAATGGCTAAACTTGCTAAAGAATGCTATCACGAAAGAAAGAACGATTGGCCTGAAGACATGAAGAAGTTTCGTGAACTAGATGACTTGGAGGAACTGCAACGTGTCTCTGGTGTTAAAGGTGGTCTTTGGGGTTGTACATATCGAGTTGGAAGTATTTGGCCATATAAATTGGCTACTGGTTTATTGGAACGTTGTTTCGAAATGACCAAAGAAGCTGGAGGCAGTTTCAATCTTCAAACCACCACCCCGGTTCTGTCGATAGAATCAAAATCCGATCTTCAACATGTCGTAAAAACGAAACGTGGAGATATCAACACCAAAAAAGTCATCATCGCCACCAACGGTTACACATCTAGCTTATTACCAGAATTCTCGAATAAAGTTATCCCAGTTAAAGGAACTTGTTCATCGTTATTACCTGCAACTCCACAATTACCTAATACACCTTCAACGAAAGTTTTCAGACAACTTTTCACTTCTTTCGCGTTGAAATTCGGTGGTGGGAGAGGTGAATATATGATTAGTAGACAGGAAGGTAGAAAAGAGATGATTCTTGGTGGTGCTAAAGATGGTTATTTGGGGGATTTGAGTAACTGGTATGGGCAGGTTGACGATTCTACACCTCTGTGAGTTCTTCTGGTCTTTGCAGCGGATCAGGGCTGACTTGATTTTCAAGACCTGGAGCATATGAACACTTCTCAGGATACATGCCAAAACATTTCGTCAATTGGCCACATCCTACCTCGAACGTAGACAAAGTTTGGACTGGTAGTAAGTCAAACTCTTTACGCACTGTACTCGGTCAACTTAATCTAACCTAGTCTTCAGTCATGGGATACTCTTCAGATAGATATCCTTGGGTTGGTCAACATCCCACAAAACCCGAAGGATTATACGTAATGGCAGGATTCCACGGACACGGGATGTGGTATGCTATCATCATCGTCACTCACTACTTCCAACTGACATACTCTTAGTCGTATATTTGGATGTGCCAACGCCCTCAGTCAACTAGTCCTCTCTGACGCAACTTCAGAAGCTGGATTGGAAGTCCTCTCAAAAGCTGGTCTGCCTTCACCTTACTTCTTCACCGAGGAACGTTTCGCTTCCGACGTCAATGTCATCTTACCTCAAATGGGACATCCAGTCAAACAAGTCGTTGACAAGATGGAGAAATTGTCGACGTAGTTTGTGATATTTACTGTATGCATTACACCACTCTCAATAAGTCTCAACGACCCTTAGACCTGAGCATGTCTGTTAGAGAAATACAAATCTAAGATATGAATAGACTTACCCCAACGAGCAGAACTACTCTCCAAACCTTGCTCATCACCCAAACGCTCTGCAACAACACTTCTACCAATACTGAATCCCACACCATCAATTCTTCTTACAAGTAAAAGTGGTAGTGGAACCATATCCGATGACATCTCGTTCGATGTCGACGGGATTGTCAATCCCAACGTCGGGGGAAGATCAACATCCACAATCGACGTATCAAGGGCATCAACATTCCCTAAACTTTCTTCATCAACCGCCAAGAAGAATCCAGAGTTCTCACTGATATCCACATCAGGGACTGTATTAGAAGAGATCGGGTCACCCATTTCGTGAGATTCGTTGAGATGAGGTAGTGAATCTTCTAATCGGAAAGTAGAACTGAAGTCGGACCTCGAATGTTGCAAAGCTTCAGCTAAATCGTGAACATGAGTTGAAGTCGAAGCATTTCGAAGTGCCTCTTGTATCGTTAATTCACCGGGAGTGAGATGAGTGGTGGTGTTTGATAGATCAGAATGATCGAACGATTCGGACGACCAAGGAAATTGAGTCGATAAATCTGTATTCAGTAAGTTGTTTTCCGGTTCATCATTTCCAGAGCTGGTTGCTTCCATCGGTACGAGCTGATCAACAGCTGTGGCTCTGGCAGCAGTAACGCAGGTTTGCATGGTCCGTATGATATCTTCTGGATTTGGCATTTGGATACGCAGAATAACGTGCGGTATTGATTCTGGGAAAGAACTCAGAACTCTACTATCGGATTCTTCAAGTTCAGTTGATGATTCTCGTCCATAGGGTCGAGCCAATGCGAGAGACATATCCGACGAGCCGTAACGTTGATGAGATCCGGATAAAGCTGTAGATCTCCATGTGGTCACACCTAAAGGACCGATGGGACCAAGATAGATATCGAAAGGTATAACCCCATGTTCATCGGTAAGGAAGTCGGATAATGTCAGGTCCAGGGCGTTTGATGTCGAGTGAAAGATTGGCTCGATCAGTACTCGTGGTACGGGATCTATGACTGTAGTGGGAACTTTGCCAAAACCGTTGATAGCATCGAAAAAGCTGTATGTGAAACAAGCTGATTGAAGGTTAACACTGCCAATTTGGATTACCCAAAACTCACAAACACTTCCAATTACCCAGCACATCCAGTCGTCCACGATCTCCAAAGTCTCAGAAGACTCGTCACTATCAGTGTTCGTCTCTCTACGACTTGCCCTCGCCCAGCTCAAGGCAGCTTGAAGACTCCCTTCCTCGTCCTGAGCGATAGCAGCAAGGGCTAACGCATTTCTTTTTGTTTTCCTAAAATACTTTTTCTTCTCAACTGGGGTAGCTTCATTCGACTGAGGATCCGCATCCTGAACTACTTGTTCAAAATCGAAATTCTCAAGCGTCTCTGGGGGTATCGATGTGATCTTCGACTCGGTTTGTAGAGTTCGTATTGGTTGTTTCGACCTTGTCGTTTTCATCTCCCCTGCCCCAATAGTTGCACCAGGAGCTGATAGATACCAACGACCACCCCCTCTCAAATCTTCCTCGCCGTTCTCCATACGAACGAAACCGACCCGTTGCAAATCAGTAACGGGGTTACCAGTATCGGCACCGACTGTGACCTCATTCTTGTCGACACGGACAATCTTCATGGGATCTGATCTGACACCTGTTTGTCGATCAATCAGAACAACAATAGAACCATACGTTATCATGCTGTTATCATGATCTTCGTCTAGTTTGAATTTGGTCCGATTATGTTTCTCATCTGAAACTGGTGGCGTGGCTCGATTGATGATCTGAAGATGAAGAGGTGTCCATTTACCAGTTTTTGCAACTAGGACTGGGGTCGATTGATCCTCGCTGATACTCTTTTCCATTGACATGTATTTGGTTCGGACTGTCTGACCGTTGACTCGTACCCATAATCCAAAAGAGCTGTCTTCTGAGATGCAGTTGTTGAGTGATCTGGTCTTTACTGTCTTTTGCGACGGTTTAGAGATGATGGATACTGGTGACGAGGTCAGAGTTACCCAAGGCTTTGATGTCGATGCTGTAGGAAGCGGGGGATTTATCATGTCGAAGGTCGAATCGATTGCTGGAACATTATCGATCTTGTTATTCGAGACGGCGTTAAGGTGAGTGACTATTGTAGACGTTGTCTCATCGACCTCGACTTCTGGATTCAACACAGCTGCAAAAGCCCCTTCTGAGTTGTTGGATGGATCCATATCGAGCTCAGATACCATCCCAATGTCACTTTGGTCGTTGATAATATCTGTGTCGTTGACCTCGGTCCATTCGCTTCCAGGCTGCTCAAGAGTCAACTGTAGTTTGTATTCCTTGTTTTTATCTTTCCCCTTGCCTTTCTCCGATTCTTCACCAATAAATAGTCCATTAAAAGAAAGACCTTCACCCAACCTCGAACGTTCTTTTGCTTGGAACTTTCGTCTCTCACTGGCCAGTTGAGCGCCATATCCAGATTTACTAGCTGCCTCACGGAGCTTACGTCGTTGTTCGTCTTTGGCGGCTTTCTTGCTTTTCCCCAGGAGGTTTGGCGTCATGACCGGCGGTTCTGACGGTACCATTGGAATGTGATGCGTCTGCGAAGTGAGTTGTAGAGGAGTCGAAGAGAGTGAGGTGGAGACCACGGAGAGGGTTGCACTGGTAAGGAAGGGGAGAAGTGGACCTTTGACGCGAAGTATGGGGGGAGGATTCAAGAGTCTACAAGTTGTGAGAATGGTTCTGCGATACGAACTTATAGACCTACCGCTTCTCTTTTCCATAACTCTTTTGAGCAGTAGATCCATGCCAGACTTCAACGGTAGAAAAGGTCGATGGCGCGTTGCTATCCCATTTAGTGAGACTTGCACTCGATGATCCTCCTGATAGTATCCTTTGCGAGGAATTTACAACATGCTCTGTAACTGTCTTAGCGATTTTTGCGTGTCTTGGTGAAAGCGACTCATTTCGACGTCGTTTTTTGGGTCTGGTCTAAAGTTGAAACTGTTAGACCAATCCTTCTTTGGTTAGGAGTGACATACAGAGCCGTCACGACCTACTAACCGACTTGCAGCTAGTAGACCATCAATACCTTCGTCGTGGTCCAATGTTTCACCTTGATACATGAGCTCTTCAAATGGCGTAGCTGTAGATGTTGGATTCTGCATGTTTACACTGTGAGACCCTTCGATATCGTCGGGAGATAGTTCGACATTATCGCCATGAATCCCTAGATCTAAATCATGAACATCGACGTCTATTCCCAGATTGTGATGAAATTGATAGCCGCCTGTGTTTGAAATAGCATTAATGAGTAGATCTAATGGAGTAGCAGTGGATGTAGAAGCAGCTATAGCATCAGCAGTAGCTGTTGTATCTTGAGCATCTCCCATAGTATTACTGTTGTTGTGGTTGTTATTGTGGACTCTGGTGGTGGAGGAAGAATGCAAAGCTTTCCCACGACAGCACATCAACAAACCACACTCGCGTTTTCCCACGGTGTTACACTTATTCCCGTGGCACTTCGTGTGTGGCGTTTTGATCTTTACTCTTCCCCTTTGTCATAGACGCCTTCCTTCTGACTTTCATTTATGCCAGATAAGTTATGAGAGTTCCATCAATTCTAATTGTTTTTTCCCTTATACTTTTTCATAAAATGTCAAACATTGCAGAAAATACAAGTTCCGAACTCGACCACATGCAAGACGATGCATCAATCAAAACTCTATTTGTCGTCCCCGTCACGGTAGTAGTCAAAACTGCCGATAAAATCAAATACTTCGCCTATTGTATGGGCTTCTGTGATGGAGATGTAGACTTGAACGAAACTCAAAAGCAACAAGATTCCGAAATCTTTTCCAAAGCAATTGCACCTGAGACAAAGGTTTATCACGAGAGGAATCAAGAGGCACAGACGAGATGGTATCGCGAATGCAACTCACTCTACAAATACAACAATACTTCTAATGGGTTTCTCTACACACCAGTTCCTACTGTAGAGCTCGTTAAACACGCTGTACGCGCTGCTGGTAGCTTACATACTACCTGGGAAGCTGGTAAGCTTCGCTCACTCGTAGAGGTTCTGGAACATAATTCTAGCGATGAGTTTGGAGTTATCTATGGTAGTGATGGTAAAAACACCATGGTCTGGGAGAGTGGAAATGGGGTCACCAACAAAACCTTCCAAATAGTAGAAACAAGTTCATGGTTGTCCACTTTGAGATGAAAGGTGGAAGTGGTTCCCTGTATTGCGCCTGTTGAGTTATGATGTATTCATTGATCCTTCGAGACCAAGCCTTGCCTTCTGAGAAGCAGAATTATCTCTTAACCTGTACGCAATAGCATTTTCCTCAGTTTCTAGTCGAGATCATACAGTATATGTCCTTCAAGTGGAACAGTCTACATAATGTAACTTAGACCAAACACTTGGAAGGTATTGATTCAGGCGCACGGTATGTCTACCACCATACAGTATCGTGATTACCATGGAAGTCTGCAACGAGCTGAGCAAATACTGTTGACAGCGTCAAATCAGTCGTCATTTGTGGGCGATTGTACGTTGGAGAAGGCTTATGTCACCGTCCTTTCAATCTATTGATTTTCCGACTTGGATGAGTGTAGTAGAAGGTGAAGTTGATATTCTATTTCAATTTGGTTTTATTACAAAACAGAAAAATGTCCAACACGGGAGATACTCCAACTGAAAACAACATCGACATCCCACTATCTGATAAGGGGTCTACCAAATCCAGACACTTCCTGCCAGTCACAGCTCTGATTAAAACACGCCACCACCTCGCAATATCTCGGTGTTGTTCATTTTTCGAATTCGGAGCTTCAGACCTGGATCCAGCTCAACTACAGCCAGAGGAAGAAGCAATTCAAAAACTTCCATCTGTCCAATATACAGAGAGATTCAGAACAGTTCAAGATTTGCAAGACACACAAGCAGCTTTCCATACAAGATACAACGGTATGTACGATTTCGACGATATTCTCGATGGATACACCTACAGACCGATTCCATCTGGGAGGGTTGAAGAAGCCGCCAAACACTTCGCTTCTGTATTGCATACAACCTGGAAGGATGAGTTTGCAAGGGCAAAAGATAGGGCAAATGATCCAGATTGTGATACTAGCTTTGGATTTGGGGTCATTTATGGTAGTGAGGGAAAACATGCAATGGTTTATGATAGTGGAGACAGCACTTTCGCAAAAGTAGAGACCTCTTCGTGGTTTGGAATGGAGGGATGGAACGGCGAAGTGGTTTAGTTTATGTACTCTATATGCTGCTGGTCACAATCCAGAAAAACTTTCTTCTACTATTATCGAATATCCAATATCCGACAGAAATCATATAACGAGTTCCCTCTACTATGCAAATTCTCTCTCCTTTGTCTTTTCCAAATTTCCACAGGGCATAATGTCCAAGTAAGAAGACAATGTGGCGATTGATGGTGTGCCACGTTACAGCTAGCATGGAAACAGTAGAACACCATAGTTGCTCTTATTTGTACTGGCGCATCCTCAGATTTCCATACTCACTCTTGTCAAAAAAGAATGATCATACGGCTGATGTTCTTCGTGAAATTTCCATTCCCCTTTGTCTTCGGGAAATTCCTCTTGTCCGAAAACACCAGAAAGGACAAGGCTCCGTTCAGTGAAAAAGCCTTCCTTCTAGCTGTCAATGCGTGTCAACTACGTAATGACCTCCTAATAGACAATATAAGACCCATATAATATCTGAGTTGTCTTTTCTTCTTCACTTCTCCTCAAAATGTCCAACATTGAAGAAAGTAACATCATGCTCGATCTTGAGAGCAACACATCGCCTATAAGACGATACTTTTTACCTGTCACCGTCGTAGTTAAGACCTTCAATGGAATGAAGACCAAAACATTTTGTCATTTTTACATCGAAAAAGGGAAGGAATTGAACCCAGCGCAAATCAAACAAGAAAACGACATCTACAGCAAGGTAATTCAACCTGGGCGACATCTTGAGACTACAAAATCAAAACAACAGATACAGATAGAGTGGAATTCCGAATGCAGTATGCTCTACGAATTTAATAGTGAACTCGATGGGTTCACTTTCAATCCGGTTCCTCTTTGGGTGGTCGACGAGTTAGCAGAAAATACCGCTTCTTATTTCTACAACGTTTGGGAAAGTGGTTGTGCATCAAATATTAATCCACCTTTCAATTCCAGCTACGGATTCGGGGTCGTCTATGGTCCTGGTGGTAAGAACACATTGGTCTATTCGGGTAGAAACGACGATAATACGAAATCTTTTCAAAAAGTAGATACAGTTTCATGGGAGTCAAATTTATGGTGAAGAGAGGGAGACTTGGCTTGGAAGACTGGTGGCGGGATATTCTTGATTTGTGATGATGCATTTTTTGAGTTGGAAGGCCGTTTTTGTCACAAAGGGTCCATATTACCACTTGCTTATTTAGCCTTTGTTCTTCGGTAAAATTCTTTAGCCCGAAATCTGCATAAATTCCAAGTTCCATTCGATGAAGAAGGCTTTCCTTCCTTTGGTGCTTTTGCTCGACTTTGTGTCTGAATCTGTGCTTGAAATGTAACATGGAATTCAAGTCTCTCATCATTTCAACTCATTCGTTTTTATTTTCAGTAAAATGTCCAACACCGAACAAACCTCAAGTAGTCCCGATGTCAATTCGGTACAAGAGACATCAGTACAAGAAGAACCAAGTTCTGTCAAAACCCGATACATCTTCCCTTACACGGTTCTCGTGTCAACTCAAAACAAAATTGAACGATACCGATTTATGCATAGCTTCGGCAAGCTGACTCAAGAACAAATGCAAAGAGCAGATGAAAGTACCAAAACCGTATGTCCATCTAGGAGACCCTCAAATCCGGCGCACAGAACTGCAGCAGTACAAACACTATGGTATGCCGATGTTAGCGAAATTACTGGGTTTAACGATAGTCTTGATGGGTTTGCTTTCTCAATGGTCCCCGATGAAAAGATGGATAACGTAGCAGAACAAGCTGGTTTCTTGGCCCTCGATTTGTGGGAAGATGGCCTTGACTCACCCCATATCATTCCATTTGATCCAAGTTATGGATTTGGGTTGGTCTATGGTAAAGAGGGAAAGTACATGATGTCTTACAACGAAGAAAATGATTGCTTTACCAAAGTAGACACACCTTCGGGAATGTGAGTTAGTGGGTGGTGGAGGAAGGTTGTTGAAGTATTACTGTCTATACAATTTTTTATACGTATTTCGGAGGCGATGGATTTTTGGAGAGATTGACTATCATCGCAAGAGCTGCCAGCTGTGAGGACCTGTTATTACCCACAAAGATACTCAATAGTCGGAATTTGATTTTCAGAAGATTTGACGAAGGCCACGAACTACTGAATGAAAGGGACGAGATCTCGTGAAAAGATTCACAGTGCACTATTATGCAGCCTTCTTATCCTGCTATCACGTTTTTTGCCTTCTGAGATCGAAAAAAATGAACTGTGAAATGGAGCTCGTAATGGATCCACATTGATACTCATGATTTTGGAAGATCTTGTGAGAAATGTCCAATGAAAATACCAACTCTGGAATAACCATCGAATATGTACCCTACACCATAACATTTGATTACCAGACCAAGAACCACATAGTAAAGCTCGACGTGAAAGGATGCGAAACCCTCACCGAAACCCAAATCGAAGAATGTCGAAAACTCCAGAAAAGAATATTAGATCCGTCGCTAACTGAAACCAAAAAGAAAGCATACGAACTCCAATCGGAATTGTACCATGAATGCGAAAAACTGAATCAAACCAGGAAGATCTATCCATCTTTGAGTAATGTCAGTTTCAAGATTCTTCCTAATCAGGATGAGTTGGTCCCCAAGTCGGCTGAGAGAAGATACAAAGATTGGGAAAGCGGTTCGTATGCTGAAGAGGGTTTGGTTTTTGATTCGAACGTTGATTTCTATGTCACTTATGGATCTAAGGAGACGCTCACGATCATCAAACGAGTTCCAGGGGGGTATCAAAGAATTCTATAGAGATTTTGTAGACTTTCCGTATGTTTACTTCGGAAGTCGTTCTAAGATGTAATTGTTAATGATTCAAAAGACTGACTTTCCGAGAGGTACAAAGCAAATTTGGTGTTGGTGATCTTCCGGCGAATTTCCAGAATTGTTGATGACAACAAAAGAACAGCACAGATGTCCATGTTATACATCGATATAGTAACTTTCAATCACCTGGCTCGTTTCCTCTTCCATTCCTCAGCTCGAAGTCGTCTCTGTCTCTTCTTTTCCTCCTCATCCGGTTGAGTAGCAGAATCCTCCTGAACCTCTGTAGTATCCAGCTTATCTCGTTCCACCGAAGCCAACAAAATCGAAGTAAAACCACCAGGAGAATCAGGTAAGGGAGGAGGAGAATCAGGTGGAGGAGGAGGACTTCCAATCGGTTCCTCAACCCCATCCCCATCCCCATCGTCATCATCACTACTCCCATACCCGATCAGTTCACCCATACTTTTCGAAGAACTAGCCAAACCCTCTTTCTTCCTCCTAACCTCTAATTTTATTTTATTCCAACTGTTTTTCCATCTACCTTTCAAGAACGCGAAACGTTCGTCTCCAGTGTGATGAGTTAATATTCTCATTTCCAGGATTTTCGGATTAGGGGATTTGGATATTGATTCTGCAGTGTGTGACATGAGATTTTTGATTTTGTCGGAAGGCTATCCCAAATATGTCAACTGATATGACTGTGTTGTGAATATCAGAAGGAAACTCACAATCTCGTCATCATCACCCCATTCATCTTTCTCAGACATCCGACCGTCCTCTTTACGTCGTTTAATATCCTCCTTCTCTCTTTCTCGAAGTCGTTCCTCCCTTAAATTCTCTAACCACCGTTTCCGCTTCCCTGCTTCATACTCCTGTTCCTCCTCTGAACCGGATAAGAAGAATTTGTCCTCTACATCAGAAGGTAACGAATCCCAGGACGAGGAGGTACTTTGACTATGTGTCGGTGAAGTTGGTCTCGTTGTAGGAAGCGTTGGTAGAAGATGTAGAATGTCGTAACTATTCTCGATATCAGTTTGGTCCTCGTGAAACGTAGTAAAGAAGTTGAATGTACGCTATCTCAAGCCAATCACTCTGTAGATACCATGTTGAGAATCATTTTAAAGGAACCCAATAAATTATTTGAAATAAATCTCGTGTTCAATCACAACATCCTCGAATGTTCCAAACAAGACACCAAATTCCCCAAAATCCAATCGATCCAGAAATCAAACCTACCGATCTAACCAAACCTCCTGATCCTCATCAGCATGTCGTATCAAACCATTCGACCCTTCAACAGAAGTTTCACCAACTCCAGATCGACCATAGACGAGTTGAGCCTCGTATGCGGTGATATAAGCAGATGATGGGATTGGGGTTGGTTTGGAAAGTGTTTCCAGATGATATTCTTTCCTTTTGGATTTTGATCTTGGGTGATGGGGTTTTGAGGACATTTTGGGATAGGACTGGGGAGGGATACAGATTGATGGGTTATATTGAGTTTGATAGAATTTTGGGTAGTGTTTGTAATGACGATAACGACATTTGTGATTTGTCGTTGGTTGTAAAGATTGAAAGGATTGTTGAAATTTCAAAACTCAACTCGAGTAAGTCACAACGAATTTCTTATCGAACGTCTGTCGAATCATCAACCTCAGTGACACCGTCTCATGCCAAAAGACAGCTGATCTCGGACTTTCGCAACTTACTCTAACACTAAAATTGTATACGAATGCATGTAAAACGAAAGAAAAAAACCGATCAAAGAAAACCATCCCAGCAGACGTCACCTCCCTCCATCCTCCCCAATCAATTATTCGTACACCTTCAAATCCACCTAGCAGTCATATCCACCCCAGCTGAATGATTAACCAGCCACCATCCTCTCTATCAATCCCTATTAGCCTATAATATCCTCGAAATATTATTTCATAATTTTCAATCAAGCAGATGTAGGTTTATATTTGTAGTCGACACCTCTAGCTTCCATCCTAGCTTTAGCCTCTTCCAACGCCCAAGTTTGGATACTAATGAATAAAAGTCAGTGAACGTCCATCTATCCATAAATGATTCGAGTTTTGAAGCGGTTTTAAACACAGTCTTGAAGTCTGGAATCAAACCCTCAGAAAGAAACAAAAACCTACCTCGTATCTGGTTTGTACACGAGAAGAACAGTTGCTAAGATGAAACCACCGCCCATACCCCAGATGTAAATACGTCTATCATTTGAGATTAGTATAAACGCAAATGGATGATGGTTGAATGTGTAGATTCAAGACTTGATGTTGAAAAGGAAAAAGAAAACTAAAACTCACTCCCAAGATTCTTTCTGTCTTTTTTCACCTTTTGCCAACTAAAGGAAAAAAAAAGTGTGAATCAATACTCAATCCAACTAACCATGATTCCAAAACCACTCACTCGTTCACCAAAAAGATATCCAGAAGGTTCGTTATAACTTGGCCCATGCGATGCGTATCCTCTTGTAAGTGCGGATCGCGTGAGTAAAGGGGAACGTGTAATAGCTGATATTCTTGATGCTACCATTCTTGAGTTCGTTTGGTGGGGGAGTGTGAATGGGATAATGGTAGATGATCTGTAGAGAGATCTTTGATGTTGGAGGTTATTTGTTATAGATAAGAGTGATTGTAAAAACACCATTAAAGTTACCTTCCCCCTTACCACCATATCGGAAAATCGGGAAGCTCCATTTAAGTGGCAGTCATTGAAGGGGGAAGTTGAACAAGCAAAGGTCAGCATCCTACGTATTCAACATCCAACAACAACTTCAAACTACTATAATAAACTACTATACAACCATATAGAATTGACACCTCAAAAAGTTCCCAACCATGTAATAGAACCCACTACCCGTGACCAAATCCAATACATTAAGTTTGAATCTACCAAAACCCGCACAATAAGCAATGTCAATCCAACCAGCAGGTTCGTTCACCACCGAACCCCCTCTCACATCAACGTCAACCTCAATCTCATCGAGCTCAACAACAATCTCATTCTCTTATGCTACCTCTAAAATAATTAGAACTGCTGTAGCAGCAGGAATAATCATTTTAGCATTAACAGCCTTAATCCTGTTTTTCAAGGTATGTCCCCACGCTATAATAAACAAAACACCTTTCTATCATACGTTCCAAACATGTTGATAACGGAAATAAAACAGATATCATCCTGGATCAGATATCGAAGACGACTTCTACGTCAACGAGATCTCACGTCTATGTTGGAAGCTGAACAACAAGCCAACGCTTATGAAATAGCAGCCTGGTCAGACGAACCCGGTACAGCCCCTATCCATCTCGATGAATTGAATCGAAAACGATTTTTCGGTGGTGGGAGGGAATCAAGGATTAGTCGGGAAGCTAAAGCGTTGAAGAAGAAGAGTGCTAGGGATATGAAGAGGGGGAGGATTAATGCTTATGCTGTTCATGAGTGGGAGGGGGTGGCTGCTTGATGGGATTGGGAGTTGAAATGGGATATATTGTATGGAATGATGACGACGGTGTTGGGACATGGTGTGGAGTGAGTTACTACGAATACCTAGCATCAAGAATACCAGCTTTTTATACCAAATTCAACAAATGTGATGCATACGTAACGACAACACAAGTAACGACAAGATTTCGACACCTCCCTCAATCCTAACCTCATCCAACACCTATTTCCTATAGAAAGATCTACCAAAGTTGAAATACACTAAAAGCCTGCATAAGCTCCCAATCCATCAAACAACAAAAACCCTCCCACTTACATTGTAAAACCCCTCGATCGAAAGTACTTCTAAAACCTTTCCTATGAGAATGTTCCCAAGGTCTTCTAACTATTCTAAAAGCGATATCCTCGTATGGTGGTCCAGCGGTGAATACTAACATTGCGGTATCTGGATCTTCTGGAATTTGTTTCACGTAATAAGTTGGGGCTTTTGATTTATCACTGTTGTGCGTGAGGTTAGCTCTGGTCTGTGGCCCACAGGTCCAACTTACATAAGATCTGGATAGAAGATATTGAATTTATAACCTTGTACAACTTTAGGTGGTGGGTTATCAGTACTAAAAGTCAAGTTCATCAGTATATCTCTCCCTGATATTCAAACACCCAAACTCACTCATAATGAGTTTGATTGTATTTAGACCATTCGTAACCCGTATGAACTCTGTTAAAGTATCTAGGTTTTCTAGGTCGATAACGATCACTCCAATCATAAGTTCCAGGAACTTCTAAACCTTCATCCAAATCACCAAACTCTTCATCTGTACCGTCATCATCTGGATCTTTCATTTCACGTTCAGCTTCGGCTCTGTAGATCCTTTCAGCTTCTAGATCAGCTGCTGACGGTCGAACGACTGATTGGGCGGTCGTGGCTGAGGCTCGTATTGCTTGGGCTTGTTGACGGGGTACGAAGTTTGATGAGGTTATCGCGTGTCTCGTTGTGAACTGATTTAGGAGTTAGTATGTGCTAAGAGGAAAGTGAAAAAAGGACTTACCAAAGCTCGTAGATGATCTTCTTCAGAGACGATCGGTAAACGTCTGTCATCAATCGACATATCCTTGGGATCAAGAGGTTCAAGACTCATTTCCTTCTCGTAAATCTCCACAAAGTCTTCTTCATCTTCATCCTCCTCTTCCTCTTCCTCATCAATCTCCCCACCATCAGCTCTGATATCTCCTCCAAAGTCTTCCTTCTTGTTGACGATAACACCACCAAGTTCAGCTTGAACTTTGGCTGCATCTTCACGTTGACGTTTCTTGAATTGTTCCAATCTGTTCTTCAACACTATCTCATGTATTGAATTGAGTTTACTCTGGGGGGTTAAGTTAGTTTATCATTCAAACAAAAGGTTAAACACAACGTACGATAGCTTTTTCCACCGTGATCTTTCTCAAGACCAGATCCCAGAATTCTCCATCAACAGGTTGACCAGATCTCAACATCGCATTGGTCTTGTTTTCCAATTCGATCAATCGAGGTAAAGACAAACCAGAGACAATGTTACTAGCCGAATCATCAACATCGCGATCGAATAATCTACCGCCTTCTGCTCTTTCTGGATCTCGCAGATCTTCAAGATGATGACTACAAACTACCTGCATTGCCTAAACGAATCAGCGCGACTCAATGGATTCTCAAACATACCTCCCAGAATTCAATGTTGATAGGTGATTTCTCCAATGACAAATACATTTTTATATCGTTTTCCAATTCGACACAATCTTCAAGATTCAAGTTCTGTCCAAAATCAGTAACACACCCTGAAAAGAATTCGTGATCACACACCTCAAAAATCTTCCACGGTTCATCAATCTCAAATTCAAACCCAGCATCAGCCCAACCCCAACCCTCTTCCTCCTCCTCGCGCTGAATTTCAACACTCCTACTAGCCAAAGCGCCCGTCAACGCCCCAATAGCGGAAGAATGACGACCGAGAGCTTGGGCATCAGCGAATCTAAGATTGATAGCCAAGAAATCAATAGCTTTAGCCCGATGTTCACGTAATCGAATCCCAGCTCTTCGTCTAGATTGTTCCAACTGGAAATCGTCCTCTTTAGCGATCCATTCGGCCATCTGAGCACTCTCAGCTAATCTCTGCATCCGAGCTTCCTCCTCATCACGTAAATTCATTTCTACCTCTCGATCAGCTCTTTTCTTGTTCAACCTCTCCAATTCCTCTTTAGCTTCAAGTCTTCGGATTGCATCTTTTCGAGATATGTCTTCTACGGTTAAACCTGATTTTTTCTCCTTTTCACGTTTCTTGTGCCAAGAGAATTGTTCTCCTAGGTTGGCGTCGTGGAAGGGGTTATCGGTTGCTGAATACATTGACAATTCGGCTAAAGCTCTGGCTTGTTCGAGTTCTGCTTCACGTTTAGCGGCAGCTTTGGCTGCGGCTTTAGCTTCTTTCTTTTTAGATCTTGATGAAGGTGAGGGTGATCGAGATCTAAATCGTTCAGCTAATCGTTTAAACTAATGTCGTTCACTCACTCTCGTCGTTTTTTATCCTTCTTCGAACTTCTATCACGACTTCGACTTCTATCACGTTTCCTATCTCTTCTGTCATCGTCCCTATCTCTTCGATCGTCGTCTCTATCTCTTCGTCTATCCTTCCCATCTCTATCATCTCTTCTTGAACTATATCGATCCTCATCCTCCCGTTTCGAAGATGAAGCTTTTCGTTCGTCTCTATATTTATCCCTTCTTCTTTCCGAGTCACGATCTCTTTCTCTGTCCCTTTCCCTCTCCCTCTCCCTATCCTTCTCTCTTCGATATTCCGGTGAAGGTGAACGAGGCATCGTTTATGATTGTGAAGAAAGCAATTCAAATCTATAAACTTATGTTTTATGCAGAACATCATCGTTAAGTGGGTAACTCAAATAAACAACTATTCTCTAGTCCTTCGAAACCTCCACTAAATCTCTCCGATTTGTTTTTTTAGATTTCATTTTTCATTGAGAGATTAGAGCCAAAAGAATGAGACGGTCGATCATATCAACGACTAAATCTTTACGTCCAGATCGTCAATCAATAATATCAAGCAGGAGATATCTCAGAAATCTAACGACGATTTCGAGTCCAAACCCCAATCCAAACCCAAATCCAAATCCAAATACCAACCCCGACCCCAGCGCAAAATCCAAATTCAAATCCAAATCCAATTCCAGAAACACAATCATAGGTCTCCTCTCCCTAACTCCAATACTATACTATCTCTACCCCAAACCAAAGAACCAAAACCTCTTACCCCAATTCTATTCTACCCAAAAGATCAAATCCAACGACAAAATTTCAAGTAATCATGTATTCACTACCATCGAGATCCCCCCCGAATCATCTAGTCAGTTCAAAGACGAAGGGGAGGAGATAGTGATTCAACATGTTATGATCAAATCACCTGATTTACAGATTGAAAGACCTTATACACCTGTTAACGATGTTGGGGTTGATAAGGAGATTAAGTTGATAGTGAAAAGAAATAAAGGTGGGGAAGTTGGACGGTAGGTCTTTGGCTGTAGGACGTCTGACCAACACCTTTTCTTTTTTAGATTGATACACTCAAAGAACAAAAATGATGAGATAGGTATAAGAGGTCCAATAACTACCGTCAAATTAAATCCTAACCAATACGACAAAATCATAATGGTATCTCCCTCTCCCTATCACCCAAAAAAACAAAAAGCTGATAAAAAGAGGGTTAGATATCAACAGGAACAGCGATCTCACCTTTTCTCCAACTCCTATCCAAATACCGATCTTCAACCAGTACCACTGGTCACACCAAAGCCAAACCTAAATTCCATCTAATCCATTCATCACCGAAAAACAATACTGTGGATATTGCCAACACCAACCACCTCTCAAGGAATTCTCTGAACACCATGAAAATCGAATACGGAGATCAATTGTTGATCCAACGTGTACCGTTTGAACAGATCCTTTCTAAGAGTTTATATGTGGACGCTGTGAACACTTCAGAGAGGATATTGATATTGGTTTGTTTACCTCCTTCGTACGTCCCCCCCCCCCGGTTTTCGTTTTCGTTAGAGAACTGACACATTGGGTTAGATTGATGAATCCCCTTTGTGGAAATTTGACTTCGACTTTAGAGCAAGGTAGAATCACTGGTGTATTTGGTCAACTTGGTCTTTCTAATGAACAGGTTTGGAAGTTCGAATAAAGGATTAACAGCGAATTCGATTCGATGATTGATATCATGCATTTTCTTTATACCCTTCTAACTTTAGATGTTCAGAAAAGTATACAAATGTTAACAGAAATCTCTTGATTTGATGTTATCCCACTTTCATTCACATGCACACAGAACTAATACCCATGGAATCCATAAAAGCTAGGATAAAAAATAATTCATTAAATTCATAAAATCCAACAATAATCACGCTACAAAGGTATAAAAGATGCAAGATATAAGCCCTCCCCCACACGTCGTTATTTGATATCAAAATAATTTCCACCTTCTTTCAATCCCCCGTCCTCCCCGTCCTCCTCATCATCGTCCCGCTTCTCATCAAAAGATTCATATTCCTTCTCAGCGATAGATCCTTCATCAGGAGCAATGATCCTTCCACCAGTCGTTGTAGATGCCGATTCGTGAACAGGTTTAGATTTCAAACTGATTTCCAAATGTTTTTCAGATATCTATACGAGCAAAAACCCTTTGTCAGGTCCAAGATATCATTTTCAATTTAATATAACAAAAACTGACCTCTAGATTCTGTCCTGCAGAGATCGATTTCAATATCTGTAAAGTCGATTTATCGTGTAACTGTCGTCTCAAAGATCTCTGTAAAAAGGAGGAGACGACGTCAAGTGGCCATTCGGGTGGTACCAATTCCAAAACCTTTTTGGTGTTTATCACGTCAATCAAATTGGTCATTCGATTTCAAAGACGGACATACCTCCAAAACATCCAAATGAACAGATTGGGCGTTAAGCAAAGAAGCAGCCTGTTTAGCCGTACTATCCCTATCATCCAAGTCAGTCCTCGTTCTTCCCATCAAGAAGAAAAGACATACCCATCACGCATATAAGCTCCCAACAATTCCATGACCAACTTCGTTTGTGTCGAAGAATCAATCTGGATCCTACGTTTGTTTTTACCTATCTCGTTCAAGATCGCCCATCCATCTAGAGAAGGAACTTTTGTCGCGATGGATCGAGCAAGTTTGATCGGGATCACTTCACCACCCGTCGTACAATACGTCTGGGATGAGACTGGATCTTGAATTTCTCTTGCGAGGATTTGCAGCGCTTTTCGATTTTGACCGAGCTTTAGGTTGTGTCAATATCATTATTTTTTTGGGAAGAGATGGACCTACCCTTCCTAAAACTATTGCTAATTCTGGTTTCAGCCCTTCTTGGGAATTCAATCTCTCAGCTACTTTCTGTAGATCGTAAAACGGTGATCCTTGTAAGAAAAGCATGAGTTTAAGTCGACAAGATTTGATAGGTGTGTCCGGAGCGACTTCTGCTAAAAACAGTGGAAACGGTTCAGGTTCGATTTGGAGTTTATATTCAGAATCTGAAGAATGGCGATATGAGCTGGGTTTTATCTCTTTGTCCGAATCTGCACCCACCCAGTTCCTCGAGATGATATTTGATACCATCATCTTTCATCAGTTCTATTGTCAAATCCAGGAGTCGGTTTACCAGTGTTTCATGTAACGATCGATTCTTCTCTATCGTCAGTTATGGTTCATTTGATATTGAAATAAACTTACAGGACTTTTCTTTACAACAACCACATGTTCAAGATATCTATTAGCCGCTTTCTCACTGATCCCACGAATCTCATCGACCAGTGAAGCATCATCAAGTTTAACACCCGTTTTGACATTTTGTCCAATCAATATCTATATCTAATTAGACACCGCATCACCAATTGAACTTACAGCTAAAGCCTTATCCTCATCTTTAGACATCAACCAAAGAACGTATCTCTTGAATAACTCGGGTTCCTTGACACTCTCCAACTGTTGAGCGAGTTCGTCCACAGGATCCAAGCAAAGCGGATCTGGGATAGGATCTTCCGCGATCCTAAGAAAGGCTCAGTTTAAGACCCAAAATCTCATACGTACTCTTTGAACAATTCCAGAACCCGATCAACTCTCCCCTGCTGTCTCATCACCGTAGCTAAAATGTATTTCCGTTTGAGTAAAAATGGTTCCAATTCACTATGAACAACGTCATTGGGTCCAGCCAAAAGAGCCAAAAGTTCATTAGTGGTTCCACTCTCTGCCAAAAGTTTAGTCAGAGTGGTATCGATAACCTGTGAATGTCAATTTATACTAGCGAATTGGTGACAAGATAACACACAATATCAATCTTTCTCGAATCGACTCCACGAGATCCACCACCTTTTCTACGTGAACTTCTAATCTTTCTCAAGAACTCTGTTAACATTGCTTTAGCACTTTCTTCAAGCACTTTTCGTAGCTGTTGAGTCTCAGGTGAAGATCTCGTATCAGGACTCATATGAGGTGAATAATTTCTTTGTAAATTGGTCGAAACTTTTTGTTTACGATCAGTAAACTATCACAAGAACCATTCCAGACAACCCACTGATATCCTCAACACTTTGGATACTGTTCAAAACATCCTTCAGACCTTCGTAAACCTCAACGTCTTCTGCTGAACCTATAATCTTTCCTCTGAGAGTTTTGTAGAGTCTGACTAGAAGTCTAGGATCAATTTTACCTCTTGTAAAATAATCTCCTGCTTTTTCAAACATTGTTTCCTGGAAGAGATGAAGGGCGAGATAGATATGTAAATATCTCAGTGTAGCTGCGTGTGTGACCTGGTAGATGTATGAGTTACGACCATTACAGCTCTCCACCAGCTCACCTTATCTGTATCAACCTCGCCCCTACGTCCCTTTCTTCTTTCCTCATCTACCAAAGCAGTAGCCTCATCTAACCGTCTTTCCGAACATAGTTGTTCCAATTTCACAACCACAGGTGTAGGTGAAAGAGACATGATCCCATTAGGCCCTATCACCAGAGTTTCAGCCGTTGCCGTGGAGAACGGACCAATCGGTCCTCTGTGTGGAGTCAAATTTCCAGTTTGCAACGAAGAACCACGAGCTGGAGTGATAGGTTTTCTCAGTGGTGATGAGGGAGGTGTCAACCCTGATCCGGACGGGGGTTCTTCAGTCACCGGTGATATTTCCTCAACTTCTTCAAGTAATTCTGGTACAGGTAGATGTTCAGGTAAAGTCGGTTCCGGTTGAACTAGACTTGGACCGAGAAGTGGGATTCTGACCATGACCATTCGTTCATCTCTGATTGTATCCCTGACTGAAATTCCGTATGGCGAATAACTGAGATGAAACGCTTTGAATCCAGGATCTAAGGTTATGGTTTGAACGAGCACTAAATCGGCTAAAGCGTGGATGGTGATTGTGTTGTTCCTTAACAGAGAGATCACATAGCCCGATTCAATGGCTAAATGTCAGTTCAGGATGATATAGAAACTTACATATTGATAAAGGATGATGCTCCCATTCAATAGCTCCTCTTTCTGGATCACCTGCTCCGTTAAGAAAAATACCCATCGTAGAAGATCCAGCACAGCTTGTTACTAAGAATTGATTTTCTCCAGGTATAACAACCACGTTAGGATTGGGATCGAATTCAAGGACACTAACGTCTATTTGGGATACCGGTGTGATGTCTAACAAAGATGCGTCGGAAAGGTCGATAACGCTGTTGAACGAGGATATAGCTGCACAAAGACAGTTGGAGAACAATGCGTGATGAGTCGGAGGTGACGGTAAAGGTATTTCCTGATATCAGTGGGGATTCCTAGATTGAGCTCACTTTCACAGCTACCATTCGTGTACCAAGTTTGTATATCCCCAGTCCAGCTCGTCTGACTACCACTACTGTCATTTCTGCATTTTTGTCTTCACTGCCTGGACCACCCCATTCTAATTCATCATCATCTAGAATCACAGACACTATTCCACGAAGGGGTGAGATGATTGATGAGGGTATAGGATCTAATGAAGGGAGAGTTAGGGGATGCAGTGTGCCCTCTGTTGTGTGTAAGTCATGAGTCAACGCCAAGAGTAATCAACTAACCTGAAAGAACGAAAGCCTTGGATAGTCTAGGTAGCAGTACTATCTTATTTACAGGTCTCTTGGGAAACAACGTATGTTTATGTTTCAAACTCCAACCGTTTATCTAATCACACTCAGTGAATCCTCTCCTTGTCAACCGAAAAACCAAAAACACCCACCTGTCCAACACCATCACAAACCCACCATTCAACCACCCCATCCGAACCACCAACATAAACATTATTTCCATACCCCTCAACACATCTGACCTCAACACCGTCTCTACCAGGTGCAGTCACAGCTCCTGCTCTATCCGGTGAACCCAATCGTAAATGATTGTTTGAAGGGGAGCCAGCACCAGCTGCTGCGGCTACTGCAGCAGCTCGTCTTCCGGCTGCAGCAGCCATGGAGGTTGCTGAGGATAGTATTGAGCCGGAAGGTGAGGACGAGAGATTGGAGTTGACATTTGGTGAGGATGGGATGACTGGTTTGGGTTAGATTGAGTGGAACGGGTTTACTTACTTGGTGATGAGAAGTCTAGTAGATCGTTTGAATGATATAGATTTGGTATTATAGTTTGGAGATGGAATGGGGGTGGTAGGGGGTGTGGATCTGTTTGTGGATCTGACATGGTGGTGGGGGGTGCTGGGGGGGGTGCTGTGGTGTAGTGTTGGTCAGACAATTGGAGGTCGTCTCTGTGGACATGCAAGTAACCGAGTAACAACGATTAAATCACACGTCATTCTTCTGGTCTCACGTGTTCAGGGTCAGTCTTGTTCTCTGTTACGTCCATTTTCAGCCAAAACCGAGAGGGGAGTTAATGGAGACACTCAGGGTCACTCAGGGTTAGAGCGTATGCTCAGGGTCTGAGGACGAGTGAGGAGCTTCTTAATAAAGTTGAGTTGACTACCGTCCTTTAGTTGTCTTATTAATTCGAGGTGGAACAACCTTGGGTAACAACGGAATCCTCACCACACACCACCCACACACACCACACACACATCCACACAGCGCACAGACGTTTCGCCCCCCTTTAAAACCCTCAAAATCCAATAGGAAGATTAGATCGGCAACCTCAGCCTCAGCTCATCTCATTCGAAGCTTACATACACATTCATCCACCCACTTGGCCACCTAGCTTACGCATATAGTCTCTCTTGTATCATCTTTATAGATACATAAATACATCTACAACCAACCCACCACAACAACCATCTAACAAAGGAATCACATCTCACTTCACCCACTCACTCACCCACCCCACCCACCATGCCATCGCCGCCACCACCCCCTCAACCCGTCCCCACAACCTCAACCTCCAAACAATCCTCTAAACCAACATCATCAACCATCCCCACCCAACCACAATCACTGAAAACAGGTGCCTCACCAATGTCATACGGTGGTATGACAGGTATAAGTTTCACCAACGGAGGTGGATTCTCGTTTGGGGACAGAGACAGAAGCGCAGCTGGATATGGATATGGGATCGGTGGTGCTACACCTAGAAGTTTTAAGTGGTCCAACGGTGGTCCAGGTGGTGGTCCTGGTAGTTATGGTGCTAGATTTTATGGAGATGCTGGGTAAGTGTGATGATATACATAGGTCCTATTGTTATTGCTAATCCTTACCCCACCCTGATAGTGGAGAATCGCCTACGCTGCCATTCGGTCAATCCATTACCATGGAACCGTCATCATTCGCTATGAGTAGTTCAGCGTTCAATCTACCAATGTCAGCATCGTACAGACGTTCTTACGCTTCAGCTCTGTCTGGTAGGGATACCATGACACCAAATACACTTTCAACATCACTGGCGTCATTATCAACCCATCCATCAGGTGGGATGGGGATGTCGTTCGGTACTTCATATTCCAAATCTCAGCTGACTAACATGATGGCACTAAGATCAGACGCTGAACTAACGAAAGAATACGAATGCTGCGGCGTTCAACATAAAGGACTTCACGCATTGTTGGAACATGTCGAAGATGTTCATCCATACGGTGACACCGATCAGATCAACGGTGGAGGTGGATTCTCACCAGTCACTCTAGCTATGGATCTAGATTTAGAAGGTGTAGATGGAATTGAGATACCTACCAAAAACGGTTCCAACGGTTCTGGATCATCACATTCATCCAGTATCTCACCTCAACCGAATATAAGTATCAATCTATCACAAGCGATACCAAATTTCCCAATCAACGGTACCAATTCTACAAAAACTTCACCGAAACATGGTGCCATTAAAAACGATAATTTCTTTAGTTCTTCCATCACACCCCTTGACATCTCTGATGTAATAAAATCACCAATGGACGGCACGTCTTTCCCATCAAAAGGTACTGCTACCGCAGCGTCATCTACGACTTCATCAGCTTCGCCACCAGACGTTTCCATACCAACACCAACAACTTCAGCCCATCCTTCCCCAATCTTACATGCCCCTAAAATCAATCCAGCAACAGGACGAGGAGGTCCGTTCTTAGGTTCGAACGCTGATTTAACGAGATCCAAAATGCAGCGAACGAGATTCGAGAGGGGTTTCAATGAAGTTGTTGCTGGTGGTGGTTTGAAGAAAAACGGTATTGAAGATGATAACAAAGGTTTACCTGGTCCGACGGCTGTTGCACCAGGTGTTCTGTTTGCTTCCGCAGTATCTGCTTTGGGTTTACCAACTGGACCTAAACCAGCTGTACCCGGTCAAGGACCACCTGATACAAGTTCGAATCCACTGTCGAACATCAATCCACAGTTGGAATCCGTTTCGACATCTTCATCCAACCCTCCAAACGCAGCAGCTTCCGGATCGACATCAGCATCAAAAGCCAACGAACCAGCACTTCCACCACCGAGTTTGTTCGCTACTCATAAACCTTGGAGATGTCCTAACCCAGGATGCAACAAAGCTTATAAACAGAGTAACGGGTTGAAATATCATCAACAGAAAGGGTGAGTGGAATGAGACTGATCTTATCATTGAACGTTTATACTGATTTCTACGTCTAGTGTCTGTGATTTCCAGATAAACGACGCTGTAGATCTCGGATTGACGTTGGAGGAAGCGGAGGAAAGGAGTCGACCATTTGTTTGTGCAGTAGGAAGTGGATGTAACAAGCGATACAGACAGATGAACGGGTTGAAGGTAAGTCCTCCGTCCCATACACAATACAACCAACTGACATATAATCCTAGTACCACTACCTGAACTCAGGTGAACACGGTGAATACGGTTTAAGAATGATTCAAAACGGTACCCACCCCCATCCACCGAACGTACCCCTAAACCCAACACCTAACCCCACACCATCAACGATCATCAGTAACAGTAACAGCACTACCACCCCGAATCTAAAAATGAGACCCTATTTCCCACCTTCCCCAACGACCACTACCGGATTCCATCCTTCCAGACCTAACGGTGCTGCTCCAGGCGTACCGTATCAGATACCAGGTCGACCAACCCCCAACGGTCAAGGTAATCAAAACGGGTCATCTAAATTGAATACCAACGGTGGACCTCGATTAGGTACTTGGCCTAACAACGGGAACGGTACGAGTAACGGTAGCAGTGGTGGTAATCAAGGGAGAACTATCGCTGGATCTAATCTCAATTCTAGACCTGGTAACGCAGCTAATAATAGCACTGGTAGACCTTTGAACACTTTCAGTCATCCTGCTCAGAAACCTTTACCACCTGTTCAGAGGGGTAGGGAAGCGGTGCTGTTCAGTGCTGTTGCTGATGATGTTTAAGAGTGGTTTATAATTGTTTGGTTGGTTTTTTGGGAGATAGAGATGTTTATTTATAAAAAAATGGTATTTGTAGTGTACAAATCACTCGTGTAAAAACGTTCATCTGATCCTTTATTTCATATATCATTTAGATCTTGTTTGTTTGTTTGTTTGTTGTTCCTAATTCGTTATTCATGCATTGTTTTTGAATTGGTAATAGCATCTATATAACACATGAGAGATCTACATAAATATATAATTACACATGAACAGAAATTATAAAGGCATAAAATACACCGAAAACCCAAAAACCTAATACCCAACAACATCAATCAAATCACCAGCCTCAACATCCAAGTCCCGAACAACAACCTCATTCCCAACAATCTCACCATCCAAACTCAACCTCAAAACCCCTTCCAAGTGTTTCTCACGACCAGTTTTACCTACGTACCATCGTATCAACTCCCGGACGGGGGTGACGAGATCGACTTTCACTTTGGTTTCGATACCTTCTTTATCTCTTAGGACTAGTTTTATACCTTCTCGAGCTGGGGGTGGGGGTGGGTCGGGATCGGTTTTTGAATTGTGTGGGATGGGTGGATTGGATGGTGAGATGGACCGAGATTTCGGTGGTGGGGGTGAAGATCTTCCATCCATTTCGGCCCTTTTTTTCGCTCGTTGATATCTGTTCTCTTTCTCTATCGATTCATAAACATGTTTCTCGTATCCAACTGAGAGTGGGTGAATGTCAGTACTCTGGAGATTAGAATCGAATCCGTCTCAGCTCACCAAGTTCTGACGTTTCATCCAACTTCAATTCAGAGATCGTTGATCTAGTCGAGAAAATCCTTGAATCCTCATGAACCAAGATCAGGTTCTCCGGTAATTTGCCCAACGATTGAGCTAGAGAATTGATCATAACGTTAAGTGGTTGATTCTACCGTCCATTCAGTCAAACTCCAACTCAACTCAATTCAAGAATTAGTTATTTCGAAACACCTACCAAGCCAACTTGGAAAACCCGTCTTTTTTCATAAAATTTAACAGCGTTCTCACTACCATTCAATCTCCTCGTTGGATCTGCTACCATCCTTATACCGAGTTGGACCGTTTCGTCGTTCTCGCCAACGGGTCGTGAAGGTGATGAAGAGGTTACGTTGGGTTCTGTTGATAAAACTTCTTTGGCTGCTGCGTCTAAATGTTGACTATAATCTCCATCAGAACCTTGGAAGTCTTGGTTTATGGAACCTTACTCTATGAGTTTCACTATTCTGTTCTTTTCACCTTGGGTTAAAGGTGGGGGCGGTGTCAACGATAATCTACGTCTGGTTTCTTCCGTCGTATCTCTAGATCTAAACTCGATTAGATAAATTTAGGAAGATAAAACATACACAGAATCGAATCTACTCCCATCCCTAGAAAAACTTTCTTCCGTACTACCCCTCTTACCCTTCCTCTTTTCTCCACCAAGCCCACCACCACCACCACCAATAGTCCAATCAGGTAAATTCGAGACAACCTTCTTACTCCTGATCCTAGGTTTTTTTTTATCGACCTCATCGTCAGAATCATTAGGATCAGTCAGAATAGGTGCTCTGATTGGTGAGGACGTGGATACGTCATTCACTTCAACTATCAGTGGCTGTGTCACTTATGATCTTTTGTTGCATGGTGTGGACAGAAAGACATACCTGACTGAGGTGGTTTCGGTTTCGCTTTCCTTTGGTTGAATTTAGGTTTCCTCTTGATCTCGAAGAAATCTTCTTCTGAATCTGAATCATCTATGATTTCGATCACTTCTTTTTCTTTCCCTTTGGAGCTCATTTTGGGGGCGAGGGGGACGAAGGAAAGATTGATGACGAGAGGTTGATTTTGTTGACGACCGGGGTTGAGGTTGGAATGTGGACCCAGTACTTTGATCTTTCGGTTAGCGATTTACTAGTTGTTTCGTTTGGTTACTGTTATGGATATATGTTAATGACAATCTTGTTGTAGTTATAAAAGTGATATAAGAAAGTAAATGTAACAGACTGAAGAATCCAGTCAACCCATCAACAAAATACACCTACTCTTTCAGGCACGGTAAAAACAAAAAATCACACATCTGTGGCAGATAGGCAGGATGTTTTGGTGGGGTGGGGGATGCTGTGTTTTCAAGTTGAGATATGTAGTTTGCACGTCGTACTGATCGCCTAATCAGTTAGATCTCGACTCTTGACCACAAGACTTACGTGGATAACTGTAAGATCTATAACACGGCTCACTACGACTTTGAAAACTGAATCACTACTGGCCTAAAAAGTTGAGTCTACGCCACTACTGCAAAAGCTAGAACTCGCCTTTCTTTGGGTGCGATGAATTGCAAATACTTGCTGAACACGAATCTGGTCCCTCCTTTATCTATCAGTTTTTGCTGAACATGTAATTCTTTTTATCAACCTCAAAAGCCTTCGTCTCCTGTGTTATTCAACTTCTACGTTATCCGTCAACCTTCACACAGCTTTCCCAATGAGCACACGTCAAACGCAAGTCAACATCCTCAGTTTCCCCGCAGAACTATTGGAAATGATTTTCAGTCAAGTTCCAGATCCAGTCCCCAAGGAATATCAAACCTTAGACTGGGATCAAGTCCGTCAGCGAACCCAATCCTGCCTCAGAGTTTGCTCTGTAAGTGAAATCACCTCTATTCTATTCGAAAAAAAAACTCATTTCAACCTTCAGAGAATCAACCATATTGCTAGTCGTTATTTCTACCGTGATATCGTTTTCAAAGATATGGACAAGTTAATGATTGGGATGCCATTCGATTCTTCAAGTTCTAAGTTACAAGATCGTCAATCATTATCTAAAGAAGACCAGTTGAATCAAGTTGTTCACCTTCATTCTTTCACCGAGAAAGCTAAATCAACAGCGCTGTTTCTTCCTGGCCAATATCAGCTTTATCCATCTTCGTTTCGTAGACTCGAGTATATGACTGATTACATTGCTTCAAACATCAACGAATTCAATAACTGGGAAAAAGCATTCACCCAATTGTCTGGTATGATGGAGGATCGACCTGTTTTTACGAGATTGGAAACCGTGTCAGTTTGTCCGACGCAAGATTCACCGCGTCTGTGGTACCAACACTCGCTTCACAAAGAAATGTTCTATCTGAAGGAAGGGAGATGGAAATCAATAGAACTTGCTTTCAGATCAATGAGCACACTGATCAACCAAACAAAAGTAAAATCCATCTGCATCCGAAGTCTTGACAAAGCAGTGATCACTACTGCTCTTGGTTACGCCACATCTGATAAAAAAGTGCTCGACGTCTGGCATCATCCTTGTCCAAGTTGGGGAAACGAACGGTACCGTCTTAGGGACATTCCCGTTGTACCGGGATGCTGTAACATCATCCCCTTCTCCGACGAACTCATGGAGCATCACCGGAGAAGCTGGAGAGGACCGGTAAACACCGTTACGCAGACTGTGCAGTCCCTCTCGGATCAGATAGAATTAATGGTCGACGAAAAAATCTCATCAGGAGAAATAGATGGTATGCATAGGGAAAAAACGTGTCTAGGTATAGCTTCGAGAACTTTCATTGTTTGTCACACCCAAGCTAGGAGCTCATTGAAGTATGAAGGTCAAATAGATGACGAACTGCAGGAACAAACCGAAGAAGAGCTTTCGACCATGGAAATCAAATATCTACCAAAGAATTTAATTTGGAAAAAGTGGTCCAAGCTTCCGAGTTGTCCTTCTTGTGGTACGGAATATCTGAAGGAGGAGCGGACCGACCTGTAAGTTCTTTCAGACTGCTATGATTTAGGATTGAACAAGTCCCTTCAACCCAAGATTTTAAACTGATTCCTTGTAGTGTAGGATTAGAATATGCTGTAATAATGAGCAATTAATAAGATTGGAGGTTACAACAGGTAATTGGTTGAATTTCTAGCAAGGCGGGGATTAGAATATTTGGAATGTACGGATTGAGCATAGAACAGGTAGCTTGTAGGAAGGCCACTTGACTGAGAAAGTACTCAGTCCATGCACCTTTGCAAGTTGACGTGCTGGAGGTTTTGACATCTAAGTTTTGACATCTTTTCACCAATTCCAGTCCATCTTGGGTGAAGCAAATGAGTATGACTAGCAAGAATCAGAGTTATCATCCGCTTGCGGAACTCTGTAACTATTGAACTTGTACATGGTACTCGAAATTTGTGTGGCATCATTTTTGCAACTGGGAGTCTTGATACTGCCACTTCACTCCTTTGTGGGACTCGTACATATATCATACTCGTGGACTTCTATGCAGAGCATAATAAATGAAAGAAGGCAAAGGATCATAGTGGAATTGATTTGTGGCCTTCCGTGCGCTTTTATTTACTTTCACTCGACTCGACTTGTTCTCTTCAATTCAACTCTTCATTTCCTTCTCACTCAGTTCAAATCAGCATTCCATCAACATGAGCAGTGTTCATTCAGTCAATTCACCATCGTTTGAAAGCTTACCAAATGAGATCAAACTACAAATCTTTGGTCACCTGCGGTCTACAGCCGATTTTTTCAATGCTTCATGGGATCAACTCCGCAACAAAGCTCTGGCAAATTGTTCACGCGTTTCGGTAGGTTTTCTTTTATCCTCATTTCTTGGATGTTTGTCTTTTAGCTAAATTTGATTGAGAAACCTATTGGTGCTCTGGCAAGTTTGGTACTTTATCGTCAAGTTTGCACCAAGAACTTCAACATGTTGTTAGTAGGTACTTCAATGTATGAACTGGAGGAAAATACACTTGCCCCCCAAAGGTCACAAAGGAAAGAACACCTTTTAGGTACTATTCTCAATCTACACATATTCAGCGAATCCCAAATACCTGCAACACATGATATAGACTCAGTGTATGAGTTCCAAGAGTTTACGACTTGGGATTCTTTCTTGAGATCACAAGCCAAGAACTTTAAAGCTTGGGAAGGTTACTTAACTCAGCTTGTCAAATCCGAGAAGTACTTCAAAAGCCTGAAGGGGTTAGCTTTACTTCCGCCAACAAGGTATTATATTGATTGCAGTGATCACAGTCAGATGCCAGTCCCCAAGCATCTTATGGGTTATTTAGACCGAGGCAAAGGGATGAACAACACATTAGTAAAATTTGTGCAAGAAACAGGATTTCGGTCAGTCTGCTTTTCGAAGGTACAGGCAAACAGAATGGGAGAGATCACCAAAGAAAACTCGAAAAGGGAAATCCCTATGAATCTTAGTCACCATCAACATGTCAATTGGGAAAAAGGTGACTCGGTCCCCATCTTCAAAGTTTTATTTGAGTGTAATAACGTTTTCCTCGTGAACTCCTCTAGCAACTTAGGTAGTGTACAGCTCTCTCAGATGATCCACAATAATCTAGCAAGCTTCAAGCTGGAGGTGGAGGAAAAGGTGATGAATGCTCTGCTAGAATACCCACTGATGGAACATGATGAGGTTTATACAGCTTTTTCAGACAGAACTGAAAAGACAACAATCAAATTCTGCAGCAATTCTCAAGCTGTTATAGAAGAACAAGAAATTGAAAATATTCGATCATCAATGAAAGAGAGATATCCACTCGGAAAGGTCACTTATACTCAATGGTCTGGTCAGTCTATTTGCGATGGGTGTGATTGTTAAACGTAGCGTCTGGGAATGGGAGATTTTAGATATTAAGAGAAATTCAATATGGAAGTGGTGTGAAGGGTGGGGCGACAGATAGTATTTTGAAGTATATAAAACTGCGGTAGTATGAAATTTTGTAATATATGACATTTTCATGCGGTGTCCATGGCAAAAAATGCTTCATGTCCTTTATCCACATCCAGCAAGCCGTAGAAGAAAGGATGCCATTTTTCCTTTGACCACTTGTCGTCCTCACCACAGAGAATTAGAGAGAATATATCAAAATGCTCATTGGTCATGCTATCGATTGCACAAGCAATTACAAGTTACCCGCCTTCCTCTTCGAGCAATGACTACCTCTGAGAATTCAGTTCGCCCCTTGACAAATCGCCGCATCATCCAGCAGTTCGACAAACGATCATCCTCTCACCCCCCACAAAAAGTTTCCTCAGTCATTCAACCCACTTCAAGTCAGAACTTTCATGATCATCCCCTTCACTCGCTTTCGGTTCCGGAAGATGACACAACGAATCTGTCAAAAGGTATCAAAGAGCTTAACATCCCCGGTTGTAACCTGCAGGACGTAGGTAAAATGTCGACAGACATACCAAAACCTCGTGTCAACACCTTGCTCGAAATAGCAGTGGACATCCTAGTCAGTGATATTGGCAATGCACTCAATACAACCACATTAGTCAATCTGATGTCCACATCTATACACCTCTACAATTATGTCGCACCCCATTTATACAAGCGTGTAACTCTCAGCAAACAAAATATCAGAAGTTTTGGATTGGGGATAGGCAGTTCACTACATCGAAATGGATTGATAAGAAAGCCTGAACTATTCAATTTGATTCAAACCCTTGTCATTTTACCTGGTGTTGGTCTTCGATCACTTCACTATTTTCTCAACCAGCACGGAAACTCGCCGTCATTGTCGGAATGTCATTTTAGGAATCTCACGTCCTTGACTCTATGGGAGATACCTCATCCATCCAATGTTTTCATGATCAACGATTTATTCTCTCCTCGATTTCTATGTCTTCTTTCGACAAACTACGGTCAACTGGGAGAGTTCCTGAATGGGGCTTTCGAGAAACCAGGACAAAAATTGGAAGTCACTACAATACACATTTACGGTGGAGGAGGATTTGAAAAGTGGAACGATGACGGATTGTCAGGTGAACTTGATGCTCTTAGAGGTCTGAGTAACATTTATCAAAAATCAACAGGTAAAGTGTCCCTCACTTTCAGTCAGTCCAACATGAAGAAACGATTTTTCCGATGGAAAGGGGATAAATTGGGTTTGGTCGCAGACTTTTTCAGATGTAATGATCGGTTCGCAAATGCCAATTATCAATTAGAGCTGATCGACGCTCTATACCCCAAGCATGTGAAGTGGTTTTTAGGTATTCTTGATAATTACGTAGAGCTCAATCGCGGCTTCCAGTACGATAAAGAAAGAATCACCTTCACTTATTCGGGAGATATTCCACCGTGCCAATGTGGGCAATATCAAAACTGTAAGAACAACGTCACAAAAACTCGAGAAGGTTTGATGTTAGAGCTCTGATGTCACATTATATAGTAAAGAGTTTTGCTGTACAATTTTACCGCTATGTATCCTCCAGTCTGTGAAAGCATTGGATCGTAGGTTTACTTTCATCGCCACACTGAAAGAGATTTGTGCCACTTTTCGAATCGGTACGGCGTGGCTTTAGTCTCACTTGCGAGTTCGTCGTCGTTGCGTTTTTTTTTTCACTTTACATATTACGTTTCCCAAGATGCATTCTTATAAAGCAATAACTTGAGTTCTGAAAATGAGGTCTCACTGAGAATATGATTGAAACCCTATTTGAATACAGTAGTACTTGATTCCTCACTGCACCTGTGTAAGAAAAAAAACTTGTACAGTAGGGCACCACGTTGCCAGTCTAAAAGTTTGTATGCATAGATACATTTTGTATTTCCTTCAAAGATGAGTATAAATTCTCCTGGATATCTCAGTTTGTCTCTCTTTGTTTGCAACACAGAGATGATAACAGAGTTCAAAATCACTGAAAACAAAATCAGTACACACCAAAAAAAAATAAAAAATAAAAATATAAGTAGCAACGTTGCCCATAGCAACGCACCAACCACTAATAATATCATCTTAGTGGCTTTAGTCTCACTTCTGCAAATCTCACAAAACATGCATAGAGAAGGACTGAAGCTTCAGCAAAAGACCAAATCCCATCAGGCTTCTATCTGATATCCAAACTAGTTAAATGGAACCTCTAAGTGCATTGGACTTTGAGATATGCATGGTTCAAGTTGCAAAAATGATATAGAAAATATAGTCGCGCGCATAAAATAAAATATATTGAAGTGAGACTAAAGCCACGCCGTAATCGGAAGAAGTCCAACTTTTGATCAACTTATATTCATAAAAGTGATTTTCAGCAGTCTTGAAAGGATCTTTTAGGCCCAGAACGATGCACAATGGTACTATCCAGAGCTAGAAGGCAGCTGTACGAAATAATAAGTTTGTACTCGTCCACTTCCACTTCCCACTGTTCAACTTGAACTCGTTTTCAACCAAATACATCATACAACACTAAGAAGTATTTCCAGCAACATGTCAGCTCTCACATATCTCCATAGCTCCAGATCGACCATTCTTCAGCTCCCCGCAGAACTGTTGATTTCAATCTTCGGGTATGTTCACCAACCAGATTCAGAAGGGTCTCACAAACCCTTTGGGGATAAATCCGATCAATACTCACTTGCTCAGTGCATGCCGGTCTGTTCAATATTCAATTTGTTTGCCGGCTCCGAATTATACGGTTCTATTCGTGTGAACGACATTCCAAAGTTTCTCAAGGGTTACGTCTCTGAAATTGAAGATAGGAAATCTAAAACCAAACAAGACTTTTTTGGGGATGTGGTCAATCTTCTCTTATCCCACGAATCCAAGATAACCATTCCCGCAATTCCCCAAGGGTCAAGTTATTACACTTGCAGCAACACGGATGAATTCCGAGCATATACAGTCCCAAAAACCAACGAATATGAGACTTGGAATAAGTATCTCCCAAGACTCATCAATATTAGAAATGATTTCAAGAAACTCAAAACAATTGCGGTCCATCCACAACTTTCAGCACCTGTTTCTTTGGATGCTGATTCTACTGAAGTTCGTCAAGCTCATGGGATGCTGAGAAAACTGCAAGAGGCAGAGCTCAATCTCTCCGAAAGTGTAGGCAGTCTTTTCAAAGAGATGAAGATCGACTCTGCCTGCATGTTGAACCACAACCGCGACCATTTGGTATGTACGACTGGCTCTAGAGTGCAAAGGCGAAAAGAAGAGCCTTTCAAAATAATTCATCATCAAGATGCTGCTTTAACTTGTAGAGGGGTTCCTCCGAAATTTTCAGTCATGCCTGGATGCGAAAACTTGTTCATCCTTCACTCGAACGACCCTATCTCTTCAACAGAAGCTACAAATATACTCATTAACTCCCTGTCACAGTACGAATGGAACGCTCTCACTGTTGCCGCGGCTTGTGGTGGCATTTCAGTCTATGATGCTCAAAAAACTCAAGCTATGTCGATGAATACCTCAATAACGTTTTATAACAAGTTTACGATCAAGGGCTCTACGGCTTACGACGACACCACTCCTTTCTGGGACGAAGCTCGTGTGAAACGGTGCATATCAACAATGCCGGTCACTTATCAACCTAGAACTGTTACTTGTATAAAACCATCTGATAGACCAATTTGTCCTTCTTGTGGCGAGTAGAACAGTGAAGAAGGAAAGAGAGGGTGACTTGGATTATGTTGTATAAGGGGAGGGAAATATACGACTCAAAAGGTCAGGAGTTGAATTGGCGGTTTGTCTATGCAGAAGTCATTTAGGCAGGTTCTCGCCAGGTACTGTAGCATGAACTTGTCAATTCTCTTCTTCTGTTTTGGTTCTGCCTCGAACGAGATCGAAGTGTTTCTTTTCAGGCACATTGAGATTTCACCATAAACTTGATTGTCGGTTCTCTTTTCTTGCTCTTATAACCGGCAAATCATAAATAACATATACAACTCTGAATCCCAAATTACATCCCAGCTACTGTATGCCCCCTCGAATTCCTCTGCCCAGATTGACTCTTTTCACCGGTGGAAAAGAGTGCTCGTTATGCGAGGTAAGTCGATTTGACCCCTTGTTCCAAATCATTCGATAACGTTTGGTGTCCAGGTTGCTAAAGAGCAATTGACAATCTTACGACGAACTACTCCATTCGAGATTGAGTATTGGAACATCAGAGATCCACCTCCTAAAGCTGATTTGAGAGAAGCGAAAAAGTGGAGAAGGTTGTATCAATACGATATCGTATGTTGTCTTCACGTTATTGTGTTTTCGCTCTTTTAAACGATTTCTGCTTTTAGCCCGTTCTACATCTTAACGATCAACGCATACAAAAACATAGAATCAATAACGAGGCTTTGAAGAAGACCCTGGAGGAATGGCAAAAGATGCAATTGGAATCCTCCCAACAACCACAGCAAATTTCCGACCATTCAGATCGATCTTGAATTTCGGTTCTTCACCTCCATCCACACCGAACACATCGAACAATAAACGGAAACGACAAGATGCCCTTGAACCTGAAACACCATCAGCTCTTGCGAATCCAGTACCATGGAGAAGGAAAATTGGTTTAGCTTATCTTCAGCTTGATTCCTCTTCGCCGATACCTTTTGGAGAAGATATACCTTCAGATGAGGAGGATGATTACATTGATATACTGGAGAAGACCTTCAGCTCGTGTGCGAGTAATGGCCAATGGAATGTGAGGATGGTAGAGGATGGTGATTTGGGAAAAGATGAAATTGGATGGGAAATTGATGATTCTGGTGAAGGTCGATTGAGGTGGGGTTGGATTGAAAATGAGAGTGAGATCGAGTATGAGAAACCTGATCAGGAGTTAGGGGCTGTGAAAGCAACTCCAATCAAGGGGTGAGTTCAGTTATGCCTGAATCGATCTAATACGACGTACAGGAGATTATGTTGGAACTGTCGACAACCAGGTCACGCATACAACAACTGTCCTCTCCCTCGTAACCCAACCCAAATCCGTCAATCCAGAGAAGAATATCTATCTCAAAAAACAGAAAACAACCACATCGATCAACATACAGCAATAGAAATGATATTCAGTACAGGACAAGCCAATCCTTGCAGCAAAGAAAGAAGAATAGAGCTGTTAGATAAATATAGACCTGGGGAGATTAGTGAAAATCTTGAAAATGCTTTATGGTATTTTGACGATGAGGATTTGGAATATGATCCTTTGTTGGGGAGTGAGATTAGTGTTAAGAGGAGGAAAAAATTGTGGCCTTGGTATGAGGGGATGATGAAATGGGGATATCCAAGTGGTTGGATCGCAGGCAAAGGTGAGCGAGGCGTTCATCCGTATACTTTGATCAGCATACTGAGAGGAAACATCAGATCCTATAGAGGAAGTCAGACGAAGAGTTCTTTCAGTCCACCATCACACCACTGACGACAGCGATGATGAATTGGAGATCATCGGTGGGACGTTGGGTACACCGGCACCTTCGATCCAATCCGAAGAAAGTGATATGAGTTTGGACGATGACTCAACCGTGACGTTCTCACCACCAAGACCTTCCGACTCACCACCCCCACCCCCACCACCTCCTATGGATTACCTTCCATCTCCACCTCCCAGTTCCCCACCACCCCCTCCGCCTCCTGAATCACCGTCCAAATCGAAATTTCACACTGTCTTTCCCGAGTCTGAAAGAACACCTCCCAAACGATGGGCATACTACAAGACTGATATGTTTGATTCTGATAGGTTGATGGCTTATTCTGAGACTCGACCATTTCCTCTTGGTCAGTAATCGTATAAGTATGTCAATGAAACAATGTTTATACCATGCATAAGAGATAGGGATTTCATATGCATCTACATATATCAAATCAAATTTTACCGCTATCAAACTTTTAACGGAGTTGTGCAACATTGTGAATCGTTTGATTGCCTTGAGAAGCTTCCAGATTATCGAGATAATCCTAAACACCGTTAGCTCGACGTAATTCTCGACTGATAAAAACTTACTCTCAACCATTGTTCTCTGACTTCTGGGATATGATCGAAAACACGATATCGACTGTCTCTCTGTGAAATGGGTTAACCTTGTAGACAATTTCGAGAAGGAAGGAAAGACTCACTCTAAGAACCGCTACAATCTCCTTCAAATCGATTTGTTGTGCCATCCCCGTTAAATCTGCAGCTCCACCCCCTCCCGCACCTTCACCTTCCTCCATTTCATCCTCTTTAACAGCTAAAGCAGCTTCGTCCAAAGTCTTCTTCCTCATCCTAAACGATCCAGGTCAACAAACTCATCAAAGGAAAGTGACGATCGAAAAACAACTTACCTTCCCCAGAATTCAACAAAACTGTTTTCTCCCAGCATGACATCGAATTCCTTTCTCGCTTCAACTTCCTGTCCCCTCTTCCAAGCTTTATATCTGTCCTCTAGAGCCTCGCCAGAAAGTCCTAATCGAGTAACGACAAAGTCGTCGACGATTTTCGGATAAACTTCTTCATAATCTGTATCAAGATTTGGTGAATGCGTTTGGAAAAGTTGATGCAGGGCTCCTGAACGTTTTTCGGAAATTTTCTGGATGTGCTGGTTGAATAATCTGGTTTTGTCGTAAGGTGTCAAAGATGGGTGTGAAAATCTGGGATCTTTCGAGAGGAACGATTGACTCTCGTTCCATGTTGCCTTTGTCCTGTTAGATGAAACCTTATACTACAGCGAATCTAAACTCACATCATGATCCCTTATCTGGTCAACTAACAAACTTCCAAACAGTCTCTCAGCCTCTTCCTTCCCAGCCCCAGCCCGACTTCGATTAGTCTCCAATTGGACCTTAGCCTGTTCACCTTTCACTTTAGCCTCCCTCTCACGTAAGGAGGCAGCTTCCTTCTCTTTTCTTTCCTTCAATTTCCTTTCCGCCGCTTCTTCCAGGCTCTCAGTAGCGTTCGCAGAGGAAGAGGATAATTTCTTGACGTGCTCGTTGAACAACTCTTCTCTCAAAGAAGATGATCCCACAGGATCATAACGACTGTCGCTAGCGATTCGACGTTTGATATCCGACCATTTTGATGAAGATGTGATATCTGATGTCTCTTTCAGTAGATCCAGGAAATCAGTTTGAGCCCGTTCAGCATCCGCCCGTTTCCCTAATTACTAGATTTAGTACTACACAAATTCAGAGTTAACCAAGGAAAACCTACTTTCACCCAATTCCTTCAAATGAGTCTTGAAAACCTTTTCACGTTCTCGATCGTCTCTTCCAAAACTATAGAATTTCCTATCCTTTTTCCATTTCTTTCTGAAATCATCAAACCGAGTTCTAGTAGAAGTCACATCTTCTCTTAGAAGAGCTTTATAATCTCTCTCAGGATCTGCTTTCTTCTCAGTAGACACCGAACCAGCGTTGGAAGAAGGATGACCGTTATTTTGTTTCTTCAATCTTCGGGCTCTACCTACATCCCTACAATACTCTTCGAAGACTTCTCGACGATCTTTGATGGATGATAAAAGAACGTATCTTGGATCGTTGATGAATGATGGAAGAGCTGTTTCCCAATCTGCGAATGGAGAAACGTCTTTTTCAGTCAATAAAGCCTAGATATGATGTTAGCTTCCATACATATTTTCAGACACGGGTTTTACTCACTTTGAAAAGAGCCCTTTGTTCTTGTAAAGAAACATTGACTTGTGTAGGGACAGCAAAAACTTTCTTGGCAGCCTCAGCTTCCGTTAGCTTTTGGGCCTGATCATTCTTCTCCTGTTCATCCTTAAGTTCGTTATCGGCAGCGTTGAATTCAGCAGCAACAGCCTTCATCCACGCCGCTTCATCACCGTCCTCAGGTCCAATGATATCCTCATCTTGTTCCTCCGTTTTTGGTACTTTACTCTCACGTTCCTCGTCAACCTCCTCCCTCTCTTTACGTTTCGTTTCAGGATTCTTCGCCTGTTGTTCAAGTTTGATTCGATGTTCTTCTTCCACCTCCAATCGAATCCTCTCAGCTTCCTTCAATTTCTCTAATCTCTCTTCCTTAATCCGTTCCTCCTCTTCACGTTCTTCCTCTTCAATCCTTGCTTTTTCAGATACCTCAAAAGCTTCAACGGCATCTTTGATTTCCTCAGGAATAGTCCATTCAGATTTTTTACTTTCTTTCTCGAAATAAAACACGTTTCCTTCATTGGTCGTCACTCTCGTCCAACTAGTTCCAGGGATTGGGACTTTATTCTTTGGTTTTTCCTTCTTGACTTTTTTCTTCTCTGGTTGATTGGGAGGAGCCAAGGTTGGAGGAGGGAGATTGGTCGGTGGGAAAGGTGGGAAACTGTGTGTAGGTCGAGTATATGTCGATTGACGTGTTTGGGAATTATAAAAATATGGTGTTATCCCATCAGGTGCTAAACATTACTCAATATACGAAAGGACATTGAACGAGGAGAAGATTATAGACTTACCACGATGTTCACTCCATCCTGCTGGTAGGGGTGGGGCGAATCCAGCAGTCGGTGGGAAACCAATAGGTGGACCAGGTGGGAAAGATGGCATTTGACCAGTAGGTCTTACAGGAAATCCATTGTATGGCTGTCCAGGAGGTGCTCTATCGCAAAGTATCAATATTTGAAGATTCGAGGTACGATTGGAATCACTTACCCAGGCGGAGGACCTGGTGGTACTCTACTACCATTTGGTACTCCCGGTGGTGGTCCTGGAGGTATACCAGAGGTAGTAGCAGATGATGATTTCTGACTTTCGCTCATCTTTTCTGATTTGATAAAGACTTAGCTTGGTAGTTGGAATCAAGAAATTGGATGTTGTTTTAAGTTACAGCAGACGGCTCAAAAATACTTCCGCTCAAAACTGTAGGTTATACCATACATACCCTTCACCACAGATATATGCATGTAATCTTGACAAATATCAACCAAATGTATCTACTTTGAACTCTTTAAATCTTCAACTTCCTTCTCTAAAGCTTTCTGAAGTTCAATAGCCAAATCAGGTGTTTTGACAGCAACAGCGTAACCAGTAGGTTTCCCCTCTAAATTGACACCAAGGAAATTGATCTGCTTATTACTAACGGTGGAACTGAAAGATGCTCCCAGATTCATGTTCTAGTTTCATTATCAGTTTATTGTGTATCTTATTTTGCAATATAATTACTCACAAGAAGTAGATTACCACTACCATCAGTTCTCATAAGTAATCTCCTTTTCCAAGTTGAAGTATTCCTTTTAATCTTGATTGGTCCAAGACCCATTCTTTCAGGTTTCTCTCCGCCCACTTTCCAAAGAATAGCTCTGATTTCATGTACAGTCTCCTCATCTTCTTCACCGGCTGCTATTGAATCCGCCAGATTCTTCGATGGTGAACCAGGCACTTCAGGTGTCGCTTCTCCCGAAGCGTCATCAGATGCAGCGGCTGAAACAGGCGCTGATGACACTGCAGCGGTGCTACTACCAAATCCTCCGAATCCTCCAAATGGAGTGGCAGGTTTAGGAGATGCAGTTGAACCGAAACTGAAGGGTGATGTCGAAGCTGCGGGACCACTTGTCGTTGCAGGTTTTGCTCCGAATGAAAATCCAGCTTGAGAAGGTGCTGCTGGAGTAGATCCGAAACTGAATGGTGTAGATGTCGAGGTCGCAGGTTTAGGCGGTGCTGCTCCACCAAAACTGAAATTGAATGATGACTGAGGCGCCGTGCTTGGTGTACTGGTAGCACTACCTGGCGTTGGTGGTTTGGCACCTCCAAAAGCTAATTGAGGTGTAGATCCTCCCGGGCCAAATTTACCTAACTGTGAGGGGGGTGCTGGTGGTGTAGCAGCCACAATGTTTGTAGAAGGTGAGAACGTTTTGGAAGCAGGCGTTGTTGGATGTAAAGGTCCGGAGGGGGAGAAAGAAAATAGTGAAGCAGTCGGTTTGGTTGTTTCTGATGATTTGGTCGCAGGTGTACCAAAACTGAATGGAGGTGGAGCAGATGTCGTCGTGGTAGTTACTGGAGTATCTTCACTTTCTGCAAGTTCTTCAACCAATTTTGAAACTTCTGCTGAAGGTTTTTGGGGTGTAGCAGAGACCGGAGGTGTAGAAGCAGCTACAGAAGGAGTGGGTTTAGCACCAAAGCCACCGAATGAGAAAGGCGACGATGTCGAAGCTGCTGCCGTGGGTAAAGAAGGAACGAATCCACCGGTTGCAGGAGCTGCAGACGAAGACGCAGGTTTGAGTAACGTAAACGATGCCACAGCTGGTGGAGCTGGGGGTGCAAAAGTTGGTACTGGTTTACTAATCCCATTTGATTTAGAGCTATCTCCATTAATAACCTCTTTCCGAGGTTGAACAGCCTTCCCAGCTTTCTCTGAAGCGGTATCGTGGTATGTGTTATACTGCCGTAGTAAATCGGGAACAACTGCTGATAGATCAAGGAAAGGATCGCTCTCTAATGACGATGTGAGGAAGTTGAGGAAAGAGACATTGAGACCTCGAACTTCTGTGTAGAATGACACTTCCTTCTCAGAGGGTGGCGATGATTCCGTAGGAGTAGGTGCTGAAGTGGAAGTCGAAACGTTATCTGTGGTTGCAGTTGCGGTTGTATTCGTGCTCGCTGTCGGCGCTGCTGTGGTTGTCGGTTCAGGTTCCTTATCCGAGGTTTGAGTTGTATTTGTTGCAGCAGACGTTGACGCGAATCCGTTCGTCGCGGAACTCGATCCAAAAGAGAACGATCCAAATGGTTTAGGAGGAGCTGGCTTTTCAATCGGTGCAGCTGGCGCAGGTGTGAGAACCGGAGCTGTTGGGGTGCTAGCAGCTGTTTTACCAAAGGAAAAGCCGCCAAAAGCAGGAGGTGGTTTTGGTGCTTCAACAGCAGGTGTAGAAGAGGAACCAAACGAGAAAGTTGACGTTGGAGCAACAGGAGCAGCAGCTGTAGATTTCCCGAAAGAGAAACCGGAAAATGAAGATGGCGGGGGTGCAGCTGTGGTCGAAGCAGCTCCAAAAGGTGACGATGAAGGTGGATTGACAGGCGTGTTGTCTCCCACACCCACACTGAAAGAAGACGCTCCTGGATTAAGACCAAAACTGAATGGATTTGCTGAGGCTGCTGGAGTGGATGTTGCCTTGGAGAGAACAATCAGTATATATTCATGACAATCAGGCTTACTGTTACAGCAGGTGTCAAGCCTTTACGTTTAGGCATCCCACGAATTCTTTCAAATCATCAGCAACAGCAAAAGAAATTATTACCCTCATATTGAACTCACTGTCGACCTTCAACTGGAGCTAGAGGTTGTTCCCTTACCCGGGTCTGTGTCACGTCAGCCCAGAGTAATGAGGTTAAGAGGAGTTCGATAAACTTACGTCGACATCAGAATCGCCATCTGAACCCCCATCATCTTTCGTAATTTGCTCGTCTGCTCCACGTTTAGCCATTATTATATCTAAAAATTGGAACTATGTTATCGAATGATTGAATTTGAATGTGATATCTGAGAAGGGCCAAGATAAAATTCGATGATGAAACGATGAATGTTAAAGATGATATTGCCCTATGAACTCTTTCTCAGGTCGATTTCAGAATGCGATATGAGTGAGATACAATGTTGGATCCTTGTACTGAGCTACTATATCGATGAGCTACTGTTGAAAGGTGAAATAGGATCAGTGATTGCAATGAAATGAAAGTGAAAAAGAAACAATAAAAGTCATCCTCTACTCACCTACAGCGTGCATCAACCACTGAAATTTGCTTCCGTTAAAGTAGCCAGAGATTCGTCCTCGTCATTCTGCAGTCCATTCTTGTTCTATTCCCATACAAATTACATCGTTTCTTACCTCAGTTACCAACAGCAGCAATCAGAATCTAAATAACAGAAACTGGCCAACGTCTCTATACAATTTTCCCCATCAAAATCAGTTTCCTGTCGCTAAAGAGGCAAGAAAAAGCACCGCCTCGACACTCCGAACGGAAGCTTGATGGACCCAAGCTGTAGACTAGGTCATCTTGAGGTATGATTCTTCTTCAAATTCAAACATATCACAGCTGAATCAAACATTAAAGTGATGACTTCCGATCCTCCTAAATCACCCATCTCCTCCTTCCTTCCATTATCCCCACGTTCACCTAAAACTGCACCGGGTCAATTCAACGAAGCCTTCCAACAGTACATGAACTCTTCCGTACCGCCTACTAGGAATTCAACCACCACTACTTCTCCAAAACCTCAAGGACCAAGATCACCGAATCCATCTCGAGATGGTGCTGGGTCATCTCGGACGAAATATTCATCAATTTTACCACCAACCAGTCCTGTACATTCGTTACATAAAGTCCTCGAAGATTCATCAGATCAATCGCCGAACATAGATGAAATACCATATAGATCACCGGAACCAGTCATCGAACCTCCAGATGAACATCCACCAGGATACGTTCCTGGAGTGTTGGCTGAACACATTGGTAGTGATGATGAAATGGGATCTTCACCAGTACTATCTCCAAGGAAAAGAAAGGATAGTATCAATTCTTTAGGAGCTAAATCAAAAGCTAGCGTTAGCGCTTGGCAAGCTGGTCTCACGAGTGACTCCATGGACCTTGATGATAAACCAGATAGACCACAAATCGGACCTGGTATACTACCGAGACGATGGATTCAAGTAGTACACGAACATGATCTTTTTCAACCTCATATCACAGATCTCCCGGTTTCTGATAAAATTCCAAGATCTCATTCAGCATCAACTTCTGTCGACCTTACCAATGTACCGATCAATAATCGTGTCTCAATAACCAGCATTTCTGACTTACCAGCTCCACCAAGTCCTGTTCCTTCGCATGCTACTTCCGCTTCAATCGCCCCATCTCTGGCTGATTACGAACACACTTCTTCCTTATCGGACGTCTGGGACGCTTGTCCAGGTGGAGAGGAAGGACACCAAGAATGGTACTTTTGTCCCACTTGCTGGGGATGGTTACGTATCAAAGCTGGTCGAGGAGATTTACCTGACTTGCTGACCATGGACGAATGGGAGGCGATGGCAAATCTCAAAGGTGTTTTCGGTGACGAGGAGGAATTGGGGAAAGCTCGTGAAGCCAGACTAAAAGAATGGGGGAAACTTAACGATATAAAGACCTCTCGGTTGACAGCTCCGGAACCAGCTCAAGATCATTTACACGAATTCACGACGTTGTTAGAAGAGACGACGGAAAAACGAATAGAAAGAATCGCAGTCGATGATAGTTTAAATGCGTTCCCACATCTGGAACCAGGTATGGGACCCAAAGAAATATACACAACCTACCCAGCCCCGGAGAACCATGCTAAATTGTTTGTCAGCTGTTCGTCTGATTTATGGTTAATCGTCGATAAGGGATTGATACCTGGTCAATTGAATGCTAGAGTGGTCAAGCAATTCTCCCATGAGAAACAGAATAATCCTCCACCGGGAATGGATGGTGTAGCTAACACGAATGAGGCTTGGGTGTTACTTATAAAGTGAGTTTTGGATTCAAGGATATTAGCTCATGACAGATTACTCGTCAACGCTCTTTTCAAAGCCCAACGTGGATGGGTTAGCTTGGTCAATCCTAAATTCACCGCTAAAGTTGGGTGGAGTCTTAATACGTGAGCTCGTTTTTGAACCTTTGAATTTCTTTTCCTGATGCAGAGGCAGATCCAATCTATTGTATCAAATTGGCTGGGCTTGTAAACAAGAAGAGGGTTCGTTACGAATAGGTCCTGTAAAGAAAACCGATAAAATCAGTCAATCCGATGTTCAACAGATGGACAGGTACATGCTCAGAGTTTGGGTCGAGATTGGGATATATTTCGCTGTCACACAGAGTAAGTCTTGTACTGACTAAAGATCAAGAATGCTAAGATCTCAGACTTTGTACCTACGCAAACGAGTCTGGTCAAAGTAAATACATTGGAAGAAACACTTGATCCAATCGTCAACTTCAGCCACTACCCAAAATGTAAGTTGCAATTAATCGACATGATCTGACATCAAGCCAAATACGAAATCCCTGAAAACAGAGCCAAGGGCTGCGAAGGTCTAGGTGTAACTCGTTTCGACACCGCTCATACAATCATCGATGCCTATGTCTTGCAGACTGGTTGTGACTCTGAAAACGGACCGAGATACCTGGAAGACTTGAATATACTCTCTGATACATCTATTCCGAAGAAGGAAGAGCTTCAATTAAGATTCATGACTGAAAAGTCTTTGGGAAATTATACGACCAGTACGTCATGCCATATCTTTCATTGTTCAAAGCTGAATTGTAATCTCCAGCGGATTTGAGAAATGCTTACGAAAAGATCGGTTACGATATGCAACACGCCTCGCTGATCGCCGTCGAAGCTCATGAAGCACCAGAAGAATACATTTTGGGGATGCACAAAACAGCTGTGAAAGCTGCTACGAGTCAAGGAGAACGGGCTGAGATTGCTGAAGCATTGAAAATCATTGGCAAAGATCGTGGATCGAGTCAGATGTTGAGATTAGCGGAGAACGGACAAACCGCTTTATCACTTGAAGAAGCTTACGCCGCTCTTTCCGCTCCTATTGATTCCATTGATGATGGTTTGATTCTGTGAGCGATCAGTTGTCTTGCTACCTACTGTTACTGATGGCCTTTGCAGACAATACGAGCTGGCTGTATGTTTTCCAGAATTTAGTTGATCTCATTGACTAACTCATTCCATAGGTTGCTGATTATCCTGGGAAAACGGATCATTACAGAATGTGTTTGGAGATCATCGCCAACGCTCCGGGACTGGAACGACCTGGATTGAAATTATATCTCGAGACTGGTTCAAAAGGTAGGTGAAACCGTCTTTGACACAGTCAGCTGATTTGAGCAGACGCACCAGTTCGTAAGGATATTCCTGTCGGACTTGAAAATATTGGGTGAGTTCTTCAAGTTGACTGAATTATAAGTTCTGACAATCTATAGTAACACATGGTACGTTGTCCTTCGTTATGTCACTGACTTGCAGCTATCTCAACTCAATTTTACAATATTTATATTCAATCAAACCCCTCCGTGACGCTATCATCGCTTTTGAACATGAAAACTCATCGTCTTCGACTCCATTGAAACCAGAAGTTGAGCGATCTCGGCGATGTAAGTGCAGATTGTCAGTGGAGCTGACGTTACAGTCGTTCGCCAACTGCGCCTGCTTTACCTCCAGCTTTACAAGTCTGAAACAGCAGCTGTCAGACCGGACGAAGAACTTGCTTATTTGGCCATCACCCGTCCTGAGATTGACGAAGTGATCGAACCTGAAATTGCGATCGTTTCTGAACCAGAATCAATTCCTGATCTTTCGAGTATTCCAGATATACCGGATGAAGTTACAGAGGTTGATGAACCATTGGAGGAAACTACCAATACCACCACTGAACCTCAATCGAGAAGGAGATCAACGATACTTGGTAAAAGGGCCAGCGAAGATAGGGACGATTCATCGGGAGGTGATTCGGTTGATAGACGACATCGAGGATCATCTTTGATCAGCGCCGACGGCACTGAGATTGGTGATGCTGGACCTGTAGACAGTCCGGATGACTTCGACATGATCTCAGGTAAAAGTGATCTATTTGAAGATCCACCTCATAAACGTCTATCTCAATTGGAACTCAAGTCTCCTGTCGAAGAATTGGTTGATCCTGTATTGAAATTTGATCCCCCGGCAGGACCACCACCTGCACCACCTCCTTTACCCCGTCGACCTACTGGTAAAGATCATCTCAACTCGGGATTAAAATTTGGTGAGTGGTTTGATCTTTGGTTGGTGGTGTAAGCTGATTTGAGTCATTCAGGTTTACAACAGGACTCGGCGGAGGTTTTGATCAACGTTTTGAATCAACTTGAATTGGCTTTTGACCCTCTTAGCTCAGAGGAAGGAGAGAAGAAAAGTAATCTCATTCAAAGGTGAGTCAGTTGGCTAGGTACAACGATTCATCACTGATATCACCCGGTGCACAGTCTGTTCTCGTGTAAATTCCGTCAACAGATCTTTTATGAATCATCCGATGGAACGGGTGCACAAACACCTGTCGAATCGGTTTTCGTTCCTCCTATAATAGGAGTTGAAGAAGAGGGCAAAGATCTGTACGACTGTCTCGCAGAGTTGTATCTCAAAGGAGCGGATATTGAATACGAAGGGAAGAAGGGGTACAAAATGGATTTGATGGACGATCTCCCTCCAATGCTTTATATTCAGATGAGGGTATGTTCTTTCCTCAAGTTACCTTTTGCGGCTGACACCACTCTCAGCGTTCTCAATTCGATTTGGCCACTGGCCGAGAAAGGAAAACGAATACACATGTTGCTTTTGATCAAACTTTGATCATGGATCGATTTCTTTCTAGTGCAGATCCTAAGAAACGGGAGGAAGCTATTGAAATAACCAGAGAGATGTCAAGGATTAGATCTAGATTACATGATTTGAAAAACCACAAGGTAGGTTGACATTCCTTGTTGTCAGAAACAATAGCTAACCTCAATGATAACAGCCATTATCAATCCCAGACACATTCACACATGTCAAGGAGGCTTTAGTTCAATTAAATGAAGTCCCCGAATTAGGTCTGACCGGAGATTTCATATTAGCTTTAGATATGGAAAGAGAAAAATCGATAAAGGAGATCGAATCACTTGAATCTCAATTACCTGGATTGAAAATTCGAATGGAAAAGCTATGGAGCCATCCGGATCAAAATAGCGTGCCGTTGATGGAATATGAATTGGTTGCAGTGTTCATGCATAGAGGAAGGACGAGTGGATCAGGTCATTATTGGACATATCAAGCTCATCTACCTGGAGATAGTGAGTTAATCACCCATCACAACTTTACATGCTTTACTGAAACGATGATAGATGAACAATTCTTCAAATATAACGATGCCGAAGTCACGTCCGTTCCTTCCTCTGAGGTTTTACAGGATCGTACGGGATCAGACGCCAATCCAGCTTTATTGTGTTATGTTAGAAAAGGTCAAAACTTAATTGATACCTTGCACAGAGAGATTTTAGAGGTCAAGGAAGAGAGTGAGGGTGGGGTTAAAGATGAGGACGAAGTTAAAAGTGTCATCGAAATCGATTAGGATGGACTTTGGGAGAGGGGAGAAATCGACGTTAGCAAGTCGAGATTGCTGTTGACTTCATTTTTTTTCTCTTTTCAACTTAAAGTGGATTGGATTTGGTGGGATTGTATCTTTCTTGTATTCATAGTGCATCGTTTATAAAGGTGGACATGCAATCATGCATCAGTTTCTTGCTATTTGGCGAATTGTCGTACTGGAGGTGTGGCATAAAAAGTGGCATACTCGTACAACAAATCACTCTAATTGTAATCATCAATCGAAGAGATGGAGAATTGGGCGACAGAATAAGTATAACTATCACAATCACTCCTTGACCTCCTTCTCCTTTTCAACTTCCTTTTCCTTGCTGTCCTCCTTGTCCGCCTTAACCTTGTTGTCCCTCTTACCCTTCTTCTCCTTATCATCAAGTTTCTCCTCCTCTTTAATCTTCTTCTCCCTCTTTTCCAAAACCTCTTTAGCAACCTCGGCAACCCGACCAATAATCTCAGCATTCTTTTCATCCCACTCCTCCCAACCTTTCCTCAACCAATTAAGAATAACATGTCGTTGAGCTCTCTGAACCGGTAACATGAATTCACCTTTCGTCTTGGGACCGAAAACCGGTAAAGAATCTAAATACTCTTGACGTGTTTTGGGACCTATCAAATCTTTAACAACAACTTTACGGGGTGCCATTGGATTCTTATTTAAATAATCTTGAATCTTAGCTGTCTCCTTCTCCATTCGTTGTTTTTCGTATTCTTTACGATTCAACGGTTTACCTTTTTGATTACCACCTGCAGCTCTTTGTTCGGCCTCAGCTTGTTTCTGTTCATGAAACTCGTTCCATAATTTCTGATTCTCAACCTCTAGAAGTGTGGTCAAACCATCCGGATCACCCATTTTCAACTGTTCCCTAGCTTGTCTATCGTTCCTAGCCTGTTGCTTAGTAAAAGGACCAATGAAAAGTTGTCGTAAAAACGGAAAATGTTTATTCAACTCTTCATTAACTCTGTTATCCCTTTCTCTAATCTGTCTCAATCTCTTTTCAACCTGTTCTTTAGTACTGGGACCGTGTGGTTCAGGAATAGAAATTGGTGCTGGGACGTTAGGGAATCGATTGAGATATTTGATAGCGTCTTGAACGGCTAAGAGCTCATCTTCCAGTTCACTGATGAATCGATTATGTTTGATCCAAGCGTCTTCACCTCTGATGTAGAAATTCGAGGCTTGTTCCCAACGAAGTCGGGAAATGGTGTTTTTGAGCGCGTACGCGTGATGTTCTCGTAGTTGCGCGTAGGAGACTATAGGTTTGGATGGTGATGTGGGTTTCGGGATTTCTTTGGTCGATTTAGGTGATGGTTTTCTATCGATTATTGGGGAATGGTGTTTTGGGGTTGAGGGGGATGAGGGGATTGAAGTGGGTGGAGTGAATAGACCGGTGAATAGGGCTGGATGGGAGAGTTTGGCGGGTACAACTGGTGAAACTATGACTGACATGATGCGGTGTGTACACTGTTGAAGATCTAAGCTTGAAGTGGTTATCGTGTAATTATAAGTCTTGGGAATTAGTACAACTAATCTCTTGTGTAAAATAGGAAAAATTTCCTTGAATACGATATAATTCCACAGAAATCAATCGCATATATATATTTGGAGACAGCTAGGACGATCCTTTGAACGCCTTTGAACGTGTGGAAATGATGATATCCTTTATGATACTCCTAGTCATAAATGTCAGAGTCTGGTGAGAGTATGGAAGACCATTTCTTACATGTATCAGATAATACATGGAGGGTAACCTTTTGTCCGTTCAGACAATCTTTTCATGGTTTTGTTCCGTTGAATGCCACTTCCATCGTTGTTCGAGATCAAACATTTGTTGAAAGCTTTTCATCCTGATAGCAGATCTGGACTTAATCCGACCGAGAGTCATTCCCAAAACATGTCAATGCATTAGATTTAAGTAATATAATTCTCGATATACTACAGCTTAGAACAATCAATATATTGAGGTCCCAACTGATCCAACGAAGTAACACCCAAGAGTTTCATTCCAATCTCCAATTCCTCTCGTAGAACTGATAAGAAACATCACATGGATCAATGACAATTTCAAACCCGAGAAATGAAAACTACCCACCCATGACAGCCCTCTCGACACCCTGTGGTCCCCATCCAGCAGCAGCATAAATGAAAGGACGACCTAATCCAACACCACTAGCTCCTAAACACAACGCCTTCAAGATATCTGTACCCCGTCTAATACCTCCATCTATGAAGACTTGGAATTCTTTATCTTTGAGTGTTTCCGGCGAGTTTCGATGGAGATCATATAAAGTTTGTAATGGTGCGTGGGCACTTTTGATATAAAAGTTAGTTTTCGATCAAGGGACGATAAGGGAAACCTACTAATCCAATTGTCTCCCACCGTGATTCGATAATACGACCGCATCAGCTCCGTGTTTCTTCGCTAGTACGGCATCCTCCCAAGCTCCAACACCTTTCACAACTACCGGTAAGCCAGGTGCTAGAGATTTGACCCAAGCGACATCTTTCCATGTGATTGTAGCGTCTTGATTTCTGTGAGTGGTTTAGTGATGCCCAACCTAAGTGAAACGATGAAAAGAACCTACCCATGTTTTTTCAAAGCGTTCGAAGTATTTGTTGATGTTTGGGAGACCTATAATTCGAAATATTAACAAACTGAATATAATGCCTAAAAATTTGGGAATAGCTTACAGGTCTTTTATCTGCTGTAGCTTGTCTTTCTCTCTCTCTTTTACCAAGGATTGGAGTGTCAACGGTTATCCAAATAGATTGAGCGCCTGCGGCAACAGCTTCTTTAATAGTTTTTTCCGATTTTGAACTGAAATCGTGCAGAATATCAGTACCGTTGTGTTGAAAAAACGTAAACGTACCGATCTCGATTCATATAAAGCTGCCAACCAACTTTTTGACCTTCCTTAGTTTCAGGTATCACCTCGTTCAAACCTTTGGAAGCATAATTCGAGAGAACTTGTAAGATACCTTGATCGGCGACTCCCTTTGTGACAGCAACTTCACCCTGTGAACGTGGTAAGATATTGTGATATAAGCTGTAGACCTAACCCACCAAGGGCTGACCCAACCCATTTCTAGCTGTTGGAGATACATAAATTGGTAGAGAACTGTTCACGCCTAATATCGTAGTCGAAGTGTCGACGTCAGAAACATCTCTCATGACTCTAGGTCTGAAGTAAACTCTGTTGAAAGCATCGGCGTTATTCCACAATGCTATTCATATATTAATCTTCCGTTTGAAATCAGAAATTGACAGTGGACATACATCTCTCTCCATCAGCTCCTGTCGAATAATAATACCATGCTGCTGATGGTACAACGTCTTTAGCGTATTTCTACGAATCAATCCATGAGCTTCATTCATTCTTATCTTGAAAGAAAAGATAAGAACAACCCACCTCGAATTCATTTAGACTGAAAATCGATTCAACACTGAATAAAGCCTCTCTTGCTTTAGCGATCCGTTCGTCCTCATCGTTCTCGATATTTTCGAATTCAGAAATAGCTAATCAAGGAGTAAATATCATCCGAGAAAGAAAAGACTGAAAATTCAGACTAACCTTGACTACTTAATCTACCGATTTTTTGTCCTGGATCTAAATTTTTTTCAATTGTTCGTGGTGGATGAATAGCTTTGAACAATCTACCAGGGTGCGGTCAGATAAAATCCTGAGTGAGTTCAAGAATACTCACTTGGAAACATCTGTTCCCGCGTGTTGCAGTATGATTTCACTTCCACCGGGCTAAAAGACAAGTCAGAGTCAGAGTCAGACGATCTATCTCAAAAAATTATACTCGGACGAGTTCAAACATACATGTTGATCAAGAAACCCAGTTACGCTGAACGGGTGATATCAGTACCAATCAATTTTTCGGTAAAGTACGGAAAGTAGACTTACTCCCATACATCACCATCAACAGATACCCAAAGACTCTTAGCCGTATTATGTTTCTTCAGTTCAACAGCCGAAATCCCCTCGCTTGCCCCAGCATCAACTTGACCACCACCACCACTGGTGGACTTCTTCTTCTTCTCCCCAGAATCAGCGTGTACAGGAGATGAATGAATTAAATTCAAGAATCCAATCCCTACTAGACCTATTGAAAACTGTATCTCTATCTCAGTAAAAGTGTTATGATATGGTGTGAATGACGATTCACTCACGGCGAAATATAGGATTCTGTGTTTCGAATGAGTTGATGCTGGGACTATCACCCGTCTGTTGGTTGAATTGTGTCGTAGATTGGTTCTTGTCACGACGGAAGAGGATGTCTGAGGACGAGAACTTATTGCTGTCCTCAATATGTTGATTGATCTGAATGCCATCTTGTCTGTGATTGTTGATGGTTGAATTCGAACGGATTTCATTGGATTCGATTCGATTCGGATTGAAATCTAGAAGACGAACGGTCGGTGAAAGCCGATGAGCTGTAACGACTACGGTGTTGACACCGTACAGATTCATATTAAACTAATGCTACAAACAAGATATCTATATCTATCACAACTCAATCCAATCACAAAGCATAAGTCTCTCCATGGAATTCAACACCACCACAACGAACTCTCTGTCCAACACTCAAACAAGCAACAGCGTTCTTGGCCTCCATAACGATCCCTTCCGGTCCACAAGCAATCACCGCCAATCCACCCCCACCCGCAGACTCTCGATGACCGTGCTCAATCTCTCTGATCGAAGGTGGTGGAAGTGATTCTCTGATTAGCTGTGAGATCTCAGGTCTGTAGGGTGAGAGTGTCGTTGTTGACGGTAAGGTTGCTGGTGAATTTGGGAGGGGTGTTGTAGGGTTGGTGAGATATAGGTTGTATGTTAGAGTGATTTGTAGTCGTGAAGCTAATGTATGTAGATAGAGCAATGTAGGTGAAAGGGCTTCGATGGTAGCTATTAACATATATAATTAATTGAGATCATGATATTTTCACCAGCGGGACTCACATAGATCTCTGCAAACCCAAGCAACATCAATTTTATTTGGTCCATTCCCTTTCTCCTTAACTCTCAATGCTTCTTCGATAGAACCCAAAACAAAAGTAATCCCACTACCGCCAGCAACAAGTAACACACTTTCGTAATCACCTAAATGAAGTTTCAAACCACCATAAGGACCGTCGATCATTACTGTAACTTTTTGACCGGGATGGTTATGGCCAGTCAGAGATTTGGTGATTTCTTTATCGGTCGATAGGAAACTTTCGTTCTCTGCTGATTCGTCTGATTCGGTGGTTTTAATGTCGTTAGCAATGGTGTGTAGTTTTTGGGTCCAATCTCCACATATTTTGGCGTAGAGGATTATACCTCTTGGTGATGCACTGAAGGAGGTTGAGGGAGCGTTGGTAATGGTGAATGGATGAGCTTCGAAGATTCCACTTCCACGTAGAACTTTTAATTGAATATGTTGAGTTGGTAACCAACCAGCATCGCAGTCGGGAATGTGAATCTAAAGTTAAGCTGCAGTCGAGATTCTAATTCACTCACCATTGTTAATGTATCATCAATAGGGATGAGGGTAGCGTCTTTGATTCTGAATCGAAGCAACCGAACGACCAAACTTTCTATCAGTTCCATCCTACACAGTAGTAACTCACTCATAGGAATAAATCGTTGCACTAGCATAAACCCATGGTCCACTATAAGGTGTATGGTATGAAACAGCAGCGAAAAATCCAACCATGAACATGATACTACCTATCAGTATCCCAGCAAATCAAATGAACTCACTGAGCAGCCCAAAACACTTGATAGAATCTTCGTCGAATAGGTTTCAAACTCGTAATCACGACCATACCCATTAACCCATAAGCCAACATTCCACGAGTAGTTTTTTCAGCCCAAACTTGATCCCATTCTCCAAGTGTTATAAATTGATTCAACCACATTCCACCGTGAACTGATGCACTTAGGAATAAAGTTCTACCTGTCCATCTATGGAGGAAATTGTAGTGCGTGTAAGAGAGGGTTGGGAGATAGATTGGGATTGGGAGTGGTGATTTTAGAGAAAGTAGGATTATTAATGGTAATTGGGCTAAAGCGAGGAAACCTGTAAAAGTAGGTGATCAGTGAGGATCTGTTCTCGACAACAGGAGACATACCAGGTCTGTTACTGTTTTGAGTTAACTGAGCACCAACAATGAAACATGATATTGTACCACCCAAGTAAGCCGCCACCAATAGAATTTGACTGATACTCAAAGAGAAATAACTTTTTCTACAACAATCACCAACCTGTCCATTCCACCATGATAGATTTGGCATGGGAAGAGTGACAAGGGCGAAACTTTGAATGATGGCGTATAAACCCTTGAAGAATCTTTTCAATGGGTTCGTAGATGTCGATGTATGTATTTGGGTTGGGGATGGGTTCGGGTTTGTTGGACGAATTTCATTCTCAACGTATGATTCACGTATTAAAAGTCCTGAAAATAGAGATTTGTTTTTTATGGATTTGATTAAATAAGGGATTGAGAGGAGGGTTGTGAACGCTAGAACGGATGTCCAGATTATTGTATATGTGATTTGCCATGTTGGATCAACGGCGTATGAGCTGATGGGGGTGGGTCAGTGGTGTTCATAGATGTTGACTCACTTGTAAACTTGCAACGCAGCTGGTATAACGGGAGGTCCACCACGAGCGAGGTGTGCCATTTTGGATGCGATGGGATGAACAATAGATGCACTGCAGTCTATATCTTCAAGTCTAAGTCTGAGTGTGATTTATAAACTGTTCATTAAATTTGATTGTATAATCATGACACGATCTCAACTCATTCTTTTGCTTCTTTGTCCTCCTTCTCAACGGTTACCACCCCCCTTGCTACTCTCAACATTATTCGTCGAAAGGTTTCTATATAAAGACTCGTTACTTAAACGACCCACCCATTTAAGGGTGAGCCATATTATTGGAATTGCGCCCTTTAATAAACTGATGGCGTCATCCATTCTCAAAAGTTAGGTCAGTAAATGATAAACTGAACTCCTTCTTCATCTTCAACACCAACTCAATGCTCGATCTCAGCATAACACCCGAAGATAACCCAATAACCAATCTCTTCGTGAATCTCTGCGGAATAATCTATTTCTCAGCATGGTCATTCTCGTTCTATCCACAAATCTACCTCAACTACAAACGTAAATCGTAAGTCTATTCTCCAAATCCAAACTAAAAATTCAACAGGACATCAGGTGTCTCGCCAGATTTCCTATACATCAATCCACTAGGTTTCTTATCACTATCGATATGGAGTTGGGGAGCTTTTTTCATACCGAAAGCCAGGGAACAATACCAATACAGACATCATGGACATCTCCCTCAGATTTCAATCTCGGATCTAGGATTCTCGTTACACGCTCTCTTACTTTCTTTGATCACTTTATCCCAAATTTTCTGGTATCGACGATATCATGCTCGAAAATCTGGTGCTGATGGTATAGAGCGTCAAAGTGAAGAAACTCCTTTGATCGATGGAAAATCAACAAAACATTTACATCATGACGTTCCATCTAAAATTTGTCAATTGGCGATATTCTCGATCCTGGCGACTGCTTTAGTTGGTGGGATACTTGTTTGGATCGATAAGCTCGAACTGTTAGATTGGTTGTATTTGATGTCAACCATCAAACTCTTGATTTCAATATTCAAATACGTTCCACAAATTATTTTGAATTATAGATTAAAGTCGGTACAGGGTTTTGCAGTTTCTGCTATTATATGTGTAAGCGGTCACTGTTCCTCCATCTACTTTCTTCCATTTATTGATTCGTTGTTCTAATTTAGGACATCATCGGCTCTGTATTCTCCCTCATCCAACTGGTCGTTTCAAGTACGCTAGTCGACCACGATGCTTCAGGTATCATTGCCAACCCAGCTAAACTCGGTTTGGCAGCTATGTCATTCGCTTTCGATGGGACTTTTATCGTTCAGAAATTCATACTGTATCCTCATGGTAAGATTGATCTAGAATCTGAAGTAGAGGTAGAAGAGGGACAATAGATGTAGACAGAATTTTGTATGGTATTGAATGTGTTCCTGCTGTTAATCGAGGTTTGGATTCACAACTTCAAAGAAGCAGTGTAAAGTACTGGAGATATGTCTTCGTTTCCAAGGAAAGGAAGAAACGAACTCCGAACAGTCTTGCAATTTCCTTGAGAATCGTTTCTCATCTTTTGCAGACGCCAGTAAATCGTACATTGCATTTCTGTCAAGCATGGTCTCTGTACAGTATAAGTCGTGAATTTCTGCTCGTAAAATATGAAGATATATAAATTACATTGATCTGACCGTTACGAATGACAAATTATATAGATTCCGATGTACCCTAACCATTTCATTGGTCATCATGAAAAACATAGTACTTGGAATTAGGTTTATAAGACGTACACAAAACCTCAAGTTCAGCCTTAACAACATTCCTCTCCTCTCTGTTGATACTCTTTTCGGACCAAGCCAATAGACTGTGATTACTGGGTACAACAGGCTCCATAGAAGATATTGAGATTGAACGCCATATGTAGCCACTGTTATAGACGGTAAGCTTACCATGGAGAATATCGTATACGATACAGGTACGTAATGATTGTGGAAAAAAACTAGATGAACCTTGGACGTTGGGATCTTTCCACCATGAAATTTGATCTTCTTTTTCGTTGACGGAATTGAAACCTTGAGTGTTGAAGAAAGTCGTAGCCTCCAAATCTTTGATGATGTTCGTAGCAGTCGGTGCTTTATCGTGGATGAGATCGTGGATTGATGAGATGAACGATTTTATCTTTGAATCGGATTGGGTTCTTTCGTCAGACGACATGATGAAATATTCCTGGGGGAATAGGTGAGTGGCGAAGAAAGAAAATGATCAACGATTTATTGTTCGAGTATCTGTGTTATGTGCAGTTCGTTGAAAGGATCAAAAGCACAAAGGATTGTCAAAATGGAACGAAGACTCGTGAATTTGATTTATTTCTTTCATAATCACTCTTCAAAGAAGATGAGAAAGGGTTTTGGTCGTTCAGACATGAGCTCGTTAAGAAAAGTTCCATCACGCGAGACACTAACGTCCAACACCATCAAGGATCTACTGTACAGTACTATGGAAACACTTCTACCTCACATTCTTACTAGCAGACTGAAATTGGATCACTGCAGGTGGCAGTGATACCTTGGTTATCATTACAAGGTATAAGATATTTAGCGGCATTATCGAATTTAAACTCAACAACGTCCTGTGTAGTTGAACCACTGAACCTACAAGACATTTCCTAAAAGGAGTGATCAATACAAAATCCACACATGGTAAGAAGAAAAGAAACACACTCACGTTAGGATACAAATTATAAGCGAAAACTTTCAAAGTTTGAGATGGAGCTGAACCGTCGTCATTCAGCGGGACTGGGATCATGTCCGTGACCCAAGCTTGAGAGTCCCATGACAACTGGACCAAGTCGAGAGGTGTGAAATGGAGTTCTTTGGCGTTGACTTGGGTTGTGAGATGTAATAACCAAATTGCTGATAGAGATAAGACTCGAACGGTTGAATACATTGTGAGTAGTGTTTATTGGGGTTTAGTTTGGGTTTGGTATTTGTTTTCACGATTTCTGGGGATACTTTTTTTCTTTTTTTGGTTGGTATTTATATACGAGCATGACTGTTTAGCACAAAGGAGACCGCTGTAAGGGGCTTAGGGGATATGAACTAGGGGTTTAATGAAAAGATTCAAGTTGAAAAGACAAAGGAGGAGTGGACATTAGTAATATGTAGACGGTCGCCGAAATTGTTTCAACGGTTCATCCGTTTCATGAGAAAGGGTTATGTTGTTCAGCGATGCATTCGTCAACAAAGGTTTCATCACGCGAAACTCTAATGCCCAACACCGAGGATCTACTGTATAATACTATGGAAACACCATCACCTCACAATTGTACAAGGATCTCCAGTAATCTTAGCATACTGAAACTGGATTACTGCAAGTGGCAGTGATACCATGATTATCAAAACAAGGTATAAGATATTTTTCGTCGTTATCGAATTTGAATTCAACGACGTCTTGTGAAGTTGAACCGTTGAACGTACAAATGATTTCCTAAAAAGAGTAATCAATACAGGAGCGGCACAATTTGTGAGTAGGAAAAAAGAAACCACTCACGAAGGGTTCTAACTTTTGAACGCCAACTTTTAAAATTTCACTTGGAGCTGAACCATCATCGGCTAATGGGACTGGGATCTGGTCTGAGATCCAAGGTTGAAAGTCCCATGACAGATAGACTAATTCGGAAGGTGTGAGAAGGAGTTTTTTGGTTTTGGCGTTAACTTGGGTTGTGAGTTGTAACAACCAAATTGCTGATAGAGATAAGACTCGAACGGTTGAATACATTGTGGAGGGTAGTTTGTTCTGGTTTAGTTTGGGTATTTATTTCTTGGTTTGGTGTTTTGTTTAGACGATTTCTGGGGATACTGTACTTGTTTTCCTTCGTATTTATATTCCAGCATGACCGACAATGAGAAAAGAGACGATTATCAGGGGCATCGGGGTTGAGCCAGGGGTTTTATGAAAAGATAAGTTGAGAGACAAAGGAGGAATGATAACTGTCACATATGTATACGGTCGCTGGACATGCTTCAACGGTTCCTCCGTCTCATCCAGCCTTCAATCATAGTAACAAAGATACCATAAGAAAGCTGTTCATCTCTCAAGTACCGAGAATACACATCTAATATACGAAAGAAAAAGGTTACAAGACACTCTTCGTCCAAATCCTTCCAGCCAACCCAGAACTCCCAAGTTCTCTACCGAACCCACCGACCCCTTCGGAAATACCAGAAAACATAGCTCTCATAGGCGTAACACTCGTGTATCCTTTAGCGAACGCCCATGCGTCTGTACCCTCCGGTAATTCTTCTAGTGGAGGGAAAAGTAATGGTTTCATGTTGGGGGCGAAATGGAATTTTAGAGGTAGGTCTTCGGGTGGTGTTTGGGTTTGGGTTGGGGTGTTGGAGGGGTTGGCGGTTGGACCTGCTGATGATGATTTTTGGGTTTGAGGTTGATTCTCTTGTTTCGATTTGTCGCCGGGATCATACGTTGATTTTGATCTAGATTGTTGTTAGCTTTTGTACAAGGAACCATATAGCTAACTCACAACGTCGTTGGTTTAAACAGTTGGCCATATGTGTTTCTCCACATATTCGTCCAAGCGATTTTCCGATTTTCAGGTAACAAAGCCTCAGCAACAAGGGGAACGTTAACGCTGTAAACCTGAACCAATTTCCTGTCCTCTCCATTTCCAATGGACCCATCTTCATAGCCCCAATCATCCCACAGCTGTTGACAAATATCAACAGCGATCTCGTTAGCCATTTGAGTGATATCATCAGTCACAGGTCTTGTGACTACTCCGTAAGAGATTGCGATAGACGGGAGATGGTTGTCATGCAGTGATGGGCGATTCGATGGTCCGGGAATAGGTACTGATAGTGCTCCAGCTAGAGCTGCACCTAGCGTTCCGGAAGACAACGAGAACGCAGTGGAGGAATTACGACCATCTACACAGGAAATCAGTAGGCGCTGGCGCATGGGCTCACGATTCGGTCCTGATATTAAGAGATCTATTTCACCGGGGTAGAGGTTGTGTAAGGCTATGTTTGTACAAGTTGCTGGGGTCTAAGGGATTGTCAGTTAACATCACTCTCAAAGTTGACGAATCCATAACTCACACCTGTTAAAAGGATCCACTCCATTGTTTCGCCTTCTTTCAACGGTCTGGGAGTGGTGGTGATCTCCCCTTTCAAGCCATCAGGAGCTACAAAGATGTGAGCTGAGATCTCTAGTCACATTCTAGCTCAGCTCACCCAAGGGATAGAAATAAGATGCAGTGATTACATCACTAATAGCGAATGCTTTCCCTACCCTATTATACGTCAGCTAGGTCATGTCTGTAGCGAAGTTAGCTCACCATGACTTTTGGCAATCAGGTATAACGACTTTGATATCCCAACCTAATTTCTGTTGAAGGGTTTGATAGAAAGTGAAGATATTCGGTGAGGAGGTGCTAGGTGGACCATCGTCGTTCTGAGTTGTCGAGGTCAGTCGATTGTATCAGTCGATGGTAGGGATACTTACCGTTAAGAGGACTACTGGTCTATCCCCATATGATTTGCATTTTGGCATGGTGTATCTGTAGTATAGTATAGAACAGCTATACGACTAGAAATGAAGAAATACACTGTAATAAGTTTCTATATGGTATGGTTACTTGAGACGACAGTCGCTGTCGCAATTCGCCGGACGATCGAATGTGGCGCCCCGCTTCGAAGGAACACTAAGAGTTGAAAAATAGTGCCACAAATCAAAGTGGCATATAGCACCGTATAATCCCAGCATCCCCCCTGGTCCCTTCTTTCCATCGCCACTTAAAGATTCAATCTATCTATCTATTCAATCTATCACCATCCCCCTTACCTACAACAGGTAGATCCTCCAAAACAAAACACCAAAAAAGGATTAAACAATGTCAGCCCCACCTGGGTTCGGCAACGTTCAACCACCACCAGGTTTTAAACCCAATGGTAAAGGTAACCCTAACTCTGTCGATGAAAGTCGATTAGACGGTGATTTCTTTGGTCAACTCAGTCAAGAGGAGATCGCTAAAAAGGCTAGAAAATGGAGAGCCAGTCAGAAGAAAAGATTCAGTGAAAAGAGAAGACGTGGTGGTGGCGGTGGTCAAGATTTTGGAAAGGCTGTGAGTGAAAGAATTTTTTCGGAACGCGATCGCATCCTTGAATATTTCATTTTACTGATTGTTTCGGTATAGGATTTACCACCAGAACATATTAGAAAAATTATTAAGGATCATGGTGACATGTCGAATAGGAAATTCAGGAATGACAAGCGTGTTCATTTGGGAGCACTTAAATATGTTCCTCATGCTGTCATGAAACTTTTGGAAAATATTCCACAACCTTGGGAGGTCAGTTACCATTCTATTTGTCCAAAAATTGATAACTGACATTCACACAGCAAGTACGCGAGGTACCTGTTTTGTATCATATTTCAGGAGCTATCACTTTTGTTAACGATGTTCCAAAAGTCGTTGAACCAATTGTAAGTAGACCCTCAAATCAAGAGACCCCGCTGACACTCCCCAGTACCACGCACAATGGGCATCCATGTGGCTTGCGATGCGTCGAGAGAAAAGAGACCGTAGACATTTCAAAAGAATGAGATTCCCTCCATTCGATGATGAGGAACCACCGATGGATTATGGAGACAACGTTCTGGATGTTGAACCTCTTGAAGCTATTCAATTGGAATTAGACGAAGAGGATGACGAAGCGATTATCGATTGGTTCTACGATCCAAAACCTTTGGTCGACACCCCATACGTCAACGGATCAAGTTACAAGATTTTCCAATTGAACTTACCACAAATGGCCAATTTGTATCGTATAGGTCGTCAATTACTCAGTGATTATTCAGATAGCAACGCTTTCTATCTTTTCGACAAGAAAAGTTTCTTCACGGCCAAAGCTTTGAACATTGCTCTCCCGGGTGGACCTAAATTTGAACCGTTGTTTAGAGACATGGAAGCGTTTGATGAAGATTGGAACGAATTCAACGATATCAACAAAGTTATCATTCGTGGTATCATCAGATCAGAATACAAAGTCGCTTTCCCACATCTCTACAATTCTTTACCCAGATCAGTTCATATCGGATTATACCACGAACCAAAGAACGTCTATATCAAAACCGATGATCCAGATCTTCCAGCATTCTATTTCGATCCGTTGATCAACCCAATCTCCCAGCGTGTAGTTCAAGAAGCCCATACCTCGTTGGTATCCCATGAGGATTCAGTGTTTGGTTACGGACAAGATGAGGATGAATTCGAGTTACCGGATGAAATGGAACCTTTCCTTGAGAACAAGGAATTGAGTAATGAACAGACTGCAGATGCCATTGCGCTGTATTGGGCACCTTATCCTTATAACAGAAGAAGTGGTCGTACGAGACGTGCTCAGGATATCCCTTTGATCAAGAATTTCTATCTTGAACACTGTCCTCCTGATCAACCTGTCAAGATTAGGGTTTCGTATCAAAAACTTGTAAGTCCATATTTCTACTGCCGTGCATCGATCGATACATTGGAGATTTTCATTTCGATTTCATTATGAAGTCGGTCATGAAACTCTACCTGTCGTCAGCTTGATTGTCAAAAAATCAACCTCCTATTAGGATCTGCACGAAATTGTGGAAGATTTCAGGATCATTCTATATATCCCATATCGCCGCGAACCAGATTATCCAAAAGCTTTTGCTGACTATAACCTAGCTAAAAATCTACGTTCTCAACGCCCTCCACAACAAGCGTCCCAAAGCCATGGTCAAGAGAAACTTGTTTAAAAGTTTGAAAAACACCAAATTCTTCCAATCGACCACACTAGATTGGGTTGAAGCCGGTTTACAAGTTTGTCGACAAGGTTACAACATGCTCAATCTATTGATCCATCGAAAGAATTTGAATTATCTTCATTTGGATTACAACATGAATTTGAAACCCATCAAAACACTCACCACCAAGGAACGTAAAAAGTCTAGATTCGGTAACGCTTTCCATCTTTGTCGTGAAATCTTGCGTCTCACCAAACTCATCGTTGACGCTCATGTTCAATTCCGATTGGGTAACGTCGATGCTTTCCAACTTGCTGATGGTTTGCAATACATGTTCGCTCATGTCGGTCAACTCACCGGAATGTATCGATACAAGTACAAGTTGATGAAACAAATCAGAATGTGTAAAGATTTGAAACATTTGATTTATTCTCGATTCAACACGGGTCCAGTTGGTAAAGGTCCTGGTGTAGGATTCTGGGCTCCAGGATGGAGAGTTTGGTTGTTTTTCATGAGAGGTATTGTTCCTCTACTTGAGAGATGGTTAGGAAATCTCTTGGCTCGTCAATTCGAAGGACGTAATTCAAAGGGAATCGCAAAGACGGTTACGAAACAAAGAGTTGAATCTCATTTCGATTTAGAACTTCGTGCTGCTGTCATGCATGATATTTTAGAGTAAGTCAAGGTTGGAGTACTGAGCTAATGTTTAGTCTTATGCCCGAGAGTATCAAACAAAACAAGGCTAAAACGATTTTACAACATTTGTCGGAAGCTTGGAGATGTTGGAAAGCTAATATCCCATGGAAAGTTCCTGGAATGCCAGCTGCCATCGAAAACATCATCTTGAGATATATCAAATCGAAATCAGATTGGTACACTTCAACCGCTCATTTCAACCGTGAAAGAATCAGGAGAGGTGCTACCGTTGATAAAGCTGTAGTTAGAAAGAATCTAGGTCGACTTACTCGTCTTTATCTCAAGGCTGAACAGGAGAGACAGAACGGTTATCTCAAAGATGGTCCTTATATCTCTTCAGAAGAGGCTGTTGCAATCTACACCTCAACGGTTCATTGGTTGGAAAGTCGAAAATTCGCTCCTATCCCCTTCCCACCTCTTTCTTATAAACACGATACAAAGCTATTGGTTCTAGCCTTGGAGAAACTTAAAGAAGCTTACAGTGTTCAAGGTCGATTGAATCAATCTCAAAGAGAAGAGTTGGCGTTGGTCGAACAAGCTTACGACAATCCTCACGAATGTTTATCACGTATCAAGAGGTTGCTGTTGACTCAACGTGCTTTCAAGGAGACTGGTATAGAATTCTTTGACACTTACGACAAGCTTGTTCCATGTTACGACATTGAACCAGTTGAAAAGATCACCGACGCTTATCTGGATCAGTTCCTTTGGTACGAAGCTGATAAACGTCATCTATTCCCTGCTTGGATCAAACCATCTGATTCTGAACCACCTCCATTGTTGGTCTACAAATGGTGTCAGGGGATCAACAACTTGACTGATGTATGGGAAACCAGTGAAGGAGAATCTGTGGTTATGATGGAGACCGTTCTATCGAGGGTTTACGAGAAGATGGATTTGACATTGTTGAATCGATTACTTCGACTAATTCTTGATCACAATTTGGCAGATTACATTACTGCTAAGAACAATACCGCTTTGACGTTCAAGGATATGAGTCATATCAATGCCTATGGTCTTATCAGAGGTTTACAATTCTCGTCGTTCGTCTTCCAATATTACGGTCTGGTTCTTGATCTTTTGATCCTAGGTCTTCAACGTGCCAGTGAAATGGCAGGTCCACCAACGTTACCCAACAGTTTCTTGCAATATCGTGATGGAGCTACAGAAACCCGTCATCCTATTCGACTCTACAGTCGATACGTCGACAGGATTCATATCATGTTCAGGTTTACTGCGGATGAATCTCGTGATTTGATCCAACGATATCTCAGTGTTCAACCTGATCCAAACAACGAAAACGTCATCGGCTACAACAACAAGAAATGTTGGCCAAGAGATTGTCGAATGCGTTTGATCAAACACGATGTTAACCTCGGAAGAGCTGTGTTCTGGAACGTCAAAAATTCGTTACCAAGATCGTTGACCACTATCGAATGGGATGAAACCTTTGTTTCAGTTTACTCCAAAGATAACCCGCAATTGCTCTTCTCAATGTGTGGATTCGAAGTCAGAATCTTACCTCGAGTCAGAACTCAACATGGAGAATCTTATTCACTCAAAGATGGAGTTTGGAATTTAACCCAAGAATCAACTAAAGAACGTACAGCTCAAGCGTTCCTTCGAGTATCCGATCAAGGTATCATGGATTTCAACAATCGTATCAGACAAGTCTTGATGTCATCTGGATCAGCGACGTTCTCAAAGATCATCAACAAATGGAACACTGCCTTGATTGGTTTAATGACATACTACCGTGAAGCCGTGGTCCACACCAACGAACTCCTCGATTCACTGGTCAAAGCCGAGAACAAAGTCCAAACAAGAGTTAAAATCGGTCTCAACTCCAAAATGCCATCTCGTTTCCCACCTTCAGTCTTCTATTCACCAAAAGAATTAGGTGGTCTAGGAATGTTGTCCATGGGTTTCGTCTTGATCCCGCAGTCGGATTTACGATGGTCGAAACAAACCGACGCTGGTGGTATCACCCATTTCAGAGCTGGTATGACTCACGAGGACGACAACTTGATTCCAAACTTGTACAGATATCTACAACCATGGGAAGCTGAATTCTTGGATTCCGCCAGAGTTTGGGCGGAATACGCGATGAAACGAAGAGAGGCTACGGCTTCTAATAGACGTTTGACCTTGGAGGACTTGGAGGATTGTTATGATAGAGGTATTCCACGGTAAGTTCGGCTTCAGGTCGGGTTCGACAACCAGGACGCCTAGACCTTTGAAAACTTCGCTAATGATCGTAGAATCAACACTCTTTTCCAGAAAGATAGACAGACGCTTGTCTACGACAAGGGGTGGCGGGTCCGGTAAATATCATCTTTTCCTTGTTTCCTACCCATCGTGACTTCAAAAAATGAACAAAATGAAGGTTGGAGGAGGTGTTGGAGAAGATGAGACCTCGGGTGCCACACTTCGGCTGCCCGTGAGCCGAATGTGGCGGTCGGTTTAGCTTTCTCTCTTCACTTCCTCCATCCTCCATCCATATATCCCATCTCGTCCTATGCTTCTATGCTCTACATCCCCCTTATACTTGTAGAAGAAAATCAAGGGAGTGTAGAGAAAGAAGCTTTGAAACCCCCAACTGAGAATAAACCGCTGACACGTGACCGTTTAGAACCCACTTCAAACAGTTCCAGCAACTCCGTGCTAACCCTTTCTGGTGGTAAGTCTTATACTCCAACCTCATTTTACGACTTTAGAATACTCATGATACGCTACAGGACTTCTCAAAGACATGACGGAAAGCTCTGGCAGCTAAATAATTACCGGGTTGACGTAATTTCGGCACTTGGAGGAGTGAGTTCATCAAACGTCTAAAATTTCGTAATCAAATTACTTATCTTTGCTCTTCACCTTTATTGGTTGAGGGAATCTTGGAGCATTCACTCTTTAAGGCGACGGCGTTTGCAACATGGGAAGGTGTAAGTTTTTCGTTTCTCTGACTTCTCCGAACTTTTTCCTTCCATTTTCCATTTTTCCCCAATTTTTTTTGGTTTTTTTCTTTTCTTTTTCTCTCCAATCGATAATAGAATTCATACTGACGCTCAAATTCACGTAGCTGTTCTGGGAAAAGTCAAGTGGTACGTATCATTGTTCCACAGCCTTTGGGAACGCAGGCTGACCTTCGATTTCCCCTTACCCCACTTTCACTTGACCTTTTTTTATTTTTATTTTTATTTCTCCCTTACTTTTTCTTTTATTCTCTTCTAGGTTTCGAGGAATCAATGAAGTACAAGAAACTCACCAACGCCCAACGTTCTGGTCTTAATCAAATCCCTAACCGTAGATTTACCCTGTGGTGGAGGTGAGTAATAGAGGAGTTGGTTGGAGTGAATCTAGCTGACCGAGATCGTCTTTCTCTAGTCCTACGATTAATGTAAGTTCTTTTTTATTTTCTCCTTTCCCTCTCTCTCTCCTCATTGATCTTTTGCGTCTCCATTCGTCACTCACCCACACTGCACTACACTACCAACCCACACATACCTCTCTCACCCTACCCACATCCATGTTTATGATGGATGTTGATTAACGATCTTTTTAGCGAGCCAACGTCTATGTCGGTTTCCAAGTCCAATTGGATCTTACTGGTGTATTCATGCACGGAAAAATCCCTACTTTGAAGATTTCTCTCATTCAATTGTTCCGTGCTCATTTGTGGCAAAAGATTCATGAGTCCGTTACTATGGTATGTCCTGTTATTTGTGACTACTTTTCGTTACTAACGTCTCCCAGGACTTGTGTCAAGTATTCGATCAGGAGCTCGAGGCTTTACAAATCGAAGCGGTTCAAAAGGAAACCATCCATCCAAGAAAATCCTACAAAATGAACTCCTCCGCTTCTGATATTCTCCTTTTCTCCAGTTACAAATGGAACATCTCTCGACCATCCATCCTTACCGATAACAAGGATGTTCTTGATGGTACCACCAGTAACAAATACTGGCTCGATATCCAACTCCGTTGGGGAGATTTCGATTCCCATGATATCGAACGTTACGCTCGTGCCAAATACCTCGACTACTCCTCTGACAGTCAATCTATATACCCATCCCCTACTGGTGTTCTTATCGCTATTGATTTGGCATACAACATCTACTCCGCTTACGGTTGTTACTTCCCTGGAATGAAGCCACTTCTTCAACAAGCCATGGGTAAAATCATGAAAGCCAATCCGGCTCTTTACGTTCTCAGAGAACGTATCCGTAAAGGTCTTCAACTTTACTCTTCCGAACCCACCGAACCATACCTCAACTCATCCAATTACTCTGAACTCTTCTCCAACCAAATTATTTGGTTCGTCGATGATACCAACGTCTACCGTGTTACCATCCACAAGACGTTTGAAGGTAATTTGACAACCAAACCTATCAACGGTGCTATTTTCATCTTCAACCCTAGAACTGGTCAACTGTTCTTGAAGATTATCCACACATCCGTTTGGGCCGGTCAAAAACGTTTAGGTCAATTGGCTAAATGGAAGACAGCAGAAGAAGTCGCTGCTTTGGTTCGTTCATTGCCAGTCGAAGAACAACCCAAACAAGTCATTGTTACTAGAAAGGGTATGTTGGATCCTCTTGAAGTCCATTTACTCGATTTCCCCAATATCGTCATAAAGGGAAGTGAACTTCAATTACCTTTCCAAGCTACTTTGAAGATGGAGAAATTCGGTGATTTGATTCTTCGTGCCAATCAACCTCAAATGGTTCTTTTCAGTTTATACGATGATTGGTTGAAATCCATCTCATCGTACACTGCTTTCTCACGTTTGATCCTTATTCTTCGTGCTTTACATGTCAACAACGAAAAAGCCAAGATCGTTCTTCGACCCGATAAAAACACTATCACCGAATCATACCATATCTGGCCCACGCTTAGTGATGACGAATGGATGAAGGTCGAAGTCGCACTCAAGGATTTGATTTTGGTCGATTTCGGTAAACGTAATAGTGTCAATGTTGCTTCCTTGACAGCGTCAGAAATTAGAGATGTTATTTTGGGTATGGAGATCTCGGCACCATCAGTTCAAAGACAACAAATGGCGGAGATTGAGAAATCGACCGAAGCCGCTGCTCAAGTTACAGCTTTACAAACCAAGACAACGAATATCCATGGTGACGAGATTCAAACTGTTACAACAACCAATTACGAACAACAGGTGTTCTCATCTAAATCCGATTGGAGAGTTCGTGCGATCAGTTCAACGAATTTACCACTTCGTGTCAATCACATCTTTGTTGGTAACGACGACGTTAAAGATGATGCTGGTAGTCTTACCTATGTCATGCCCAAGAACGTTCTCAAGACTTTCATTGTTAACGCCGATTTACGAACTCAAGTTGTTGCTTATCTCTACGGATCTTCACCAGCTGATAACCGTCAAGTCAAGGAGATCAAAGCCGTTGCCTGGGTTCCTCAAAGAGGTACCAACAATTCCGTCGAGCTTCCATCAACTTTACCCAAACACGATTTCCTGCTCAAAGATCTTGAACCGTTAGGATGGATCAAAACACAATCAACTGAGCTTAACCATCTCGCACCTGGTGATGTCACTACTCAAGCTAAAATCATGGCAGCTAATCCAGAATGGGGACCTCAATCTATCTGTGTTACATGTTCATTCACACCTGGTTCAGTCTCACTCAACGCATGGGAACTTTCAGTAGCAGGATTTGAATGGGGTAGAAAGAATGAAGATGTTACAGGAGCTCATGCTGGTTTCACACCATCCATGGCTAACAGAGTACAACTTTTGTTATCCGATCGTATCCTCGGTTCGACCTTGGTTCCAGAAGGTGGTGTTTGGAATTACGGTATCGGTTTAACTCAATCTTGGACCGATAAAATCGCTTACAACATGACTTTGGATAAACCTGAAAGCTTCTGGGCGGCTATCCATCGTCCTGCCGCTTTCCTTAACTTCACTGCTATGGAGGGTGATGATGGCGGTGATGTCGAGAACAGTTTGGAGTAGGAGACGTGGTGAAATGATTGATACGATATTGGATTTCGGGGTTTCGTTTATTATTTGATTGACTGATTGATTCGATTTTATTTGACTTGATTGTATATAGTAGAGAATGAGTATGAGTACGAGTATATACACATGCGAATGAATGCATGTATGCACTACGCAAATGATATCCTATACATGCTGTAAAGTACTAACAATATAGTGCGCAAATACACCTCATTATAGCCACCAGTTGCCACGTTTATATCACCCTTCCACTGACTGCTAATTCAACTCCATCTCCACGTCTACTTTCACTCCTCGTTATACCCAATCAACATACTATGGATGAGTCAGAACTCTATACAATGGCAACAGAATGGGAAGAACCGCAATCAAAACCAAACGTATCCATTTTCGGACTCAAAAAACCAGATCCAGAACCAGTCAACGAGACACCTAAATCAACTGATGACGTGAAGAAGAATATCGAAGTATCAACGGTGAAGGAATCCAAGTTGGGGGCTAAGAAGGGTAAAAATAAGGCTGCCAAGAAGACAGATGGTAGTAAGAGGGTTCAACTAGATAATCTACCTGCAGCGACAAAGAAGGAGGTTACATCGCCGGTGTTGGCGTCACCCATCCCTCAATCTGAAATAGTCGAATCTCTTCCTACGTCACCTCCTACGTCGTCTGATAAACCAACAATCATTCCACCACCGACATCAACCTCTATATCAGATTCATCTTCGAATGGGATACCAACATCGGTCTCGTCTTCATCGACCACCAATCTCGAAACCACAGAATCAGCTCCAACTTCAACCATTATCGATTCCAAAGTTCCCCCAGAGAATGTCGAATCTTCCTCTTCACCATCGCTGGGATCAATAGTTGTTGAGAATCCATCGAAAGCCGCCTCATCAGGAGATTCAGCACCTCAGGTATCGGAGAAATTAGCACCACCTGAAGGTTCCGAGAAAATCTTGGAGACGGAAAGTAAACCGCCTAAATCTCTGGATGAAACGCTAGAGGTCGATACAGAAGCTACGACAGTGGAAGTTGCATCATCCGACACATTGGATGAGAAATCAATACCAACTGAAGATTTGGGGGAAATCTTAGAAACGAAAGTAACACCATCAAAATCGTCCACGGAGGCTCTGGAAACCACCACAGAAGTTGCGACAAAAGAGATTACTCCACCCGAGGTATCGAACGAGACCCCAGAAACAGCTGATGATTCGGAGAAGATCTTAGAAACGGACACTACACCACCAAAAGTTCTTCCCGAGACACCAATACTTGCTCAATCTCCAACAACAGATGATGTACCGAATTCAAAGTCACTTGACGAAACGATAGAAACGACTGTCGCAGCAACACCAGCAGAACCGATCCCAGATTTAGTGAACGACACGACAGAGGTTGATATGGCGCCTGTAACGACAGAAGAGATTCCAATTCCTCCGAAGGTCTTGGATCATTCCTCCAATCAACTCCAGGAAAAGGATTACAGCGATTTGTTAGCTGAATTTGAAGGATCAGACGAAGTGGGAGAAGAAGGACGTGAGGAGGATGATAAAGGAGAAGGCAGAAGTGCACTTGGTCATGAGCAGGCCACCAGTGCAGCGGCGACGTTTGCGATGGATGAAGAGGACGATCCTTTCGCTGAAATTGGGCAGTCAAATCTTATCACCGAGGAACCTTTGGCAACAACTCAAGCTCATCCAGAAACTCCAGCAGCCGCTCTGTTTGCAGACGACTCTCCGTTCGATTCATTCCTGCCCATCGATTCAACAGAAGTCAAGAGTGAAGAAGTTAACCACCCCTCCAATCCGTTAACTGAGACCATTCCCCAGGCGGCAGCACTCTTCGCCGACGACCCCTCGTTCGACGCTTTTCTTCCCGTCGATTCTACAGATAACTTTCCCTCAGAAACAGCTGCTTTTGATTCGATATCTTCGTCTCCAGTCCCAAATCTGTCCATTGAAAATTCAGCAAACACGACGTATGTGGGTCCAGAAATTGAGGTAGAAGCACCAGGGGATGTATCTATTCAAAGTCTGATGACAGATTCCAGCGATTGGTTGGCAGACACCACTATGGATGATTCCTTTGCTGTCAACCGGTCAACCCATAATATCGAGGAAGATGGAAATGAACCTATACCGCTGGAAGTTCCCGAAGGATGGTATGATGAAAATGGAGAATGGCAGTGGTACACACCTGAAGATAAGGAACAAGTCAGATTGGCGATGCTTGGCCAAGCAGGTTGGGGAGAAACGAATGATTCTGCTCCTCCAACTGGTAGGTCTTGATCATCAGATATCAACTTACATTCTTAGCTACCACTGCAACTTTCAGTCCGGCACTTACGCCTGGATTATCTGAGAACGCAGCTCGACGAACACCACAACCGGAAGAAACATCGATCTTACCTCAACAACCGTCGTATGATCCTTACGCTCCTCCTGTCACATCGACTCCTGCTTATACACCTGCAATTGGAAGATCGAAATCAAGTTATTTCCCGCAAACTAGCTCCTATGTCCCAGCTCCTCCAGCGCCAATCGACGCTTATACACCATCTGTGGCTGCGGCGTCGCCATACGATCCATACGCACCGTTGACTTCACCTTACACTCCTGCTGCAGCTTATGGACAACAGCCTGGATCTTCACGACTTCCACCCATCGCTCCTGCTAAGGTTGAACCTCCAAAACCAGTGCAAAGAGTGGTTTCAACTGCATATGACCCACCTTTCTTACGTCCCCAAAAGAGTTTTGCTCGACCGCCTTCAGTCGTACCAACTCCCGTCGCCTCTGTGGAACCAGTCGTATTAGCACCGTCACCTCCAGTAGCCACAGCTCCCCCACCAACTGGACCTCCTAGACGGAAGGTTGAACAGAAACCTTCATTCGCTCAACCTCCACCAGGTGGTTTATCCCGTTCAAAGTCTCATGCAGTGCTTTCACCCACTGGAAACGCATACGATCCTCCTTTGCGACCCACGTCAACGCTTCAAGGTCGAGGATCAAACTACAACAATCCTCAAGACCAATTTGTACCAACGAACGCTCCACCTGTACCACCAGTCCCTGCTGTCGATTACGACAAGTATCGAAATGTGCAACCACCTCCTCGTCCACCAAGTGTTCAACAGATACAGTCACAGTACACTTCACCTCCGGTTCGATCTCATACTCCTTCAGCTCTCGCTTTCTCACCCCCACCTCAACCTCAAAATCTGTATGCAGCCCCACCTGTTACTTCTGGGCCATCGAGGAGGGCTACTCCCTCGTTTGAGGCTCCACCACCATCCCGTACAACTCCGAAAATCTCTCAACAGCCAGAGTATCATTCTCGACCAAATGAATTCCAACCGACTTATGGAGGGTCTTTGCATGACAATGATGACGACTTGGTACATGCACGAGATGAACCATCGCAACACGAGACATACTCGAGAAGTCCCGACCTACCACCTTCTACGCATCAACACCATTCAAGAGATTCATATTCGCAGGAGTACAGTACCGAGATCGGGCACCCTCCAGTTAAGGAGGTCAAAAGTGTATTAGACGAGTTCGAGGAGGAACTGGAGAATGATCCTGAGGGAGGAGCTTGGAGGGAGAATCCCATTTCACCTTCCCAAGAGGTCCATCAACAAGAATCAACGCATCCAAGCTCTCTGGGACTTAGTCAACATCATCCAGAGGAGTCATCAGGTTACGAACCATACTCGCCTCCTCAACTTTCGGAGCCTGCTGCTAATCAATACGATCGTTCTCCACAACAGCAGTATGGGCAATCTTCTTCATATCATCCTCAACCTGAAGAGCAGTATCAACACTCGTCTTATGCTCCTACTTCTAACGATATGTATTCGACACCTGAGCAGAACGGTCGATCGTACGGGCAATCCAACAACTACGAAGCTGCTACTGCTTACAACCAATACGAAAGTACGCCTCAACAGGTTCAGCAAGACTCTCACTACCAGCAATCGACATCATACGATCCATCACCTTATGCTCCATCAGGGACACAACCACAACCTATCAGCTACGCTCCGCCATCTGATCCGTATAACAGAGGTTCAACGCCAGGCTATAGCGATTACGGAGTTTCACCTCAAGCACCCAATTACTTCCGTTCACCTATACTGGACGATACCTATGTACCTCCTCAGATAGCTGAGCAACGACCTGTCAGCGAAGATCCTCTTGGAAGATGTAGCATCGATGCGAGAAACGCACCAATTGCGGTCTTCGGTTTCGGTGGAATGATTATCACTGCGTTCCCTGCTGGTGCTGATGTCGCAGAATCAATCGCCAGTGGTTCCATGGCGCATGCACGAAAACCTTCCTATGGATATGCTTCTCAGCGAGGTCAACTCTGGATCAGAAAAGTATCCGATCTAGTCGAGGCTAGTGCTTTAAGATCCAACGACGCTACGTTCCCTGGTCCTTTGCTTCTTGATCCCTCGACACCAAAAGGCGCTGCAGGCGAGAAGAAGAAACGTGAAGCTGTTGTCGGTTATCTTGAAGCTAGAGCGGATGAGATTGAAAAAGGTCTTCCATTCTTGCGATCTTCTGCCAGTCGTGCAAGACGGGAGGAAGAGGGTAAATTGGTCCTTGTTAGGTTGCTTTCTGCTATGGTGATCGGGGATGGAAAGCTTTATGGAAGGTGAGTTTCAATGGACTTACATTGCTGACTGGTTCTAGTGAGAAAGTTGAAGATGCTGTTCGAATCGCTTTGTCGAATCCTTCAACATCCGTCCCGTCTACTGTGACGATTCCATCTCATTCGAAGCAATCGTCGGTAAACGGATTTACAGGGTCGCTGTATCCTTCAAGTACTGCTGCTTCCGTGACTGCTTCGCCTGCTCAACTAGAACAAATATCGTCACTATTACTTGGTGGACATAAGAGGGATGCTGCACTCTTCGCCGCCGACGCCGGTCTTTGGTCTCATGCTCTCGTCATTTCCAGTAGTGTCGATCAAGATTTATGGAAACAGATCGTTTCTCGTTTCTCGAAATCTGAATTTTCGCAAACTACTACTCGAAGTGCTGCAATGAAAGCTGCTTATACTTTGTTCTCAGGATCAACGTCGACATCTGGTAAGAATTCATCTGTTCACAACGTACTGTAGCTGACCAAATCTAGTTGACGAACTCATTGAAGCTGCTACCATTACAGATGATCCTTCTGGTGATCAATGGCGTGACGTCATCAGCGCAGTGGTCTTCAACTGTAAACCAACCGATCTTGCTATCTTGGAAGAATTGGGTAACCGACTTTTATCTTCTGGTCTAAGACATGCTGCTTATGCTTGGTAAGTTGTTACCTAAAGCTAAACTGACCTTTCCAAGCTACTTGCTATCACCAACTTCACCATTTGCCGATGTTACCGTCGGCGCTTTCGAACGACCTATACCTTTCGTTAGCGATCCTCATGATGAGGATGGAATTCTTTTCGCAGAGATTGCTGAATACGCTAGAAGCTTGGTACCTACTCCTAAAGGTCTTGAACTGCCTTTCCCTGGTTTGCCGCAATTGCTACCGTACAAAGTTCAACGAGCTTGGCAAGCGACGGAGCTTGGGGATGTTGATCAGGCCCAGAGGTGAGCTATCGCATTTCGGAACATCAGCTGACATAAATCAGATATTGCACTGCTGTGGAGGCAGCTTCCAAAGTCGGTAAAACTGGTGTGAACCATCTACCTCGAACCCTGGCAGCTAGTCTTCAAGATTTAGTCGAAAGACTTACAGGTACACCTTCACCCAATCCTGCTAGAATCATGAGCGGTAGAAAACAAACCGCTAAACCTGGTTTGGATAAATTGGGATCATGGATCGAAGGTCGACTGACTAAATTCATTGCTGGTGACGAAGATGGAGATAGCAGTAAGACTGCTGCTGCTGCTCAAGTGGTTTCGAACAACGGTGGTTCTGGTGGAACTGCTGGACCATTCTCACATTTCAGCACTATCTCTTTTAACGCCGACCTGCCTCGACCGACTTCAGCATTGGATGGTGGATACGGACATCCCGATTCTCGTCGACCCTCGCCTGGACCTAGACAATCCAGCCATGTCATGGAACCATCATACAACTCGACTCTGTCTTCATCGTCTTCATATGGGGATCAGATCGCTAATGGTTACAACGCGTCATCTTCATGTTCTCCATGGGGAATACAGAGTGAGGAAACGACACAAGAAGAGACTGCGCCTGTTGAAACAGAGGAAGGTGGAGACTTCATCAATCCCATGGCCGCTTTGTCATTGAACACGCAGTCGAAGTCAAATTACGGTCCTACAACATCTCATAAACCCGCTTTCGAAGATGACGACGACGAAGATTTGGGTTTCGGTAACAGTTCATTTTCTCGAGCTCGCACGCCTCGAGCAGAGGGCAAGGACGACTCATCAAAGGAGACGGAGACCAAAGCTCAACCTAAAGTTGAGGCTGCTTCTGAAACTTCACCTGCTAAAGCTGATGCTAAACCATCTGGATGGTTAGGGAAATGGTGGGGAAAGAAAGAAGGTCAAACTTCTGGACCTATCAAAGCTAAACTTGGTGAAGAAAGTTCCATGGTGTTTGATAAGGATCTGAAGCGATGGATTGTGAAAGGTGTAAGTTTGAGATCTACATATTTGAGACTGTACTAAACTACTTTCTAGTCGACTCCTGAAGCTGCACCTTCTCCACCTCCACCTCCACCCCGTGCTCAAACGGCTTCCCCATCTCGATCAATGAGAACAGAAGTACCGGACAGCAACAGGGCATCTTCAGCGACTCCACCTCCATCTCAAGGTGGAAGACCAAATGGACCCCCTTCGAGATCAGTTTCAGCGTCTTCAGGCTTCCCAGAAACCAACGATGGATCCGTCAGAAGAATGAAATCGACTTTACAGGAATCAATCACAGCTTCTGATTTACCATCACCGCCATCGGGCATGCCCCCACCTCCAATTGGTCTTGGTAGACCACCTACATCATCTTCTGGTCCACCCCCACCGTCATCTGGACCACCTGGATCTAGAGCACCTAGTGCTCAAGCATCAATTGATGATCTGTTATCAAGACCTCCATCAAAGAGACCCGCTTCTGCAGCTAAGAAGTCAATGCGAAATAGATATGTCGACGTTTTTCAACCTGGCGCTGAAGGTTCTTAGACTGGACATGACAATGAGAATGAAACGAATTAGTGAATTTATATAGATTGGCTCCAGTTAATTTTAAGATATTGTATCTGTAGATAAAGGAAATTATTGATGCATGAATGATTGAATGAACAAAGAAATCAATTATTTTCGGGATCGTTTCCTATGTTTTGAACCATGTCCGTCCATTCTCCGTTTGACACTGTTGACAAGAGCACTAAGATCCTTTTCACCGTTTGTAGTCTCTTTATCGATCCTAGCAGCAGGTTTCCTGGTTTCAACAACAGTCTCGCCATCTCCGTTATCACCGCTTTTTCTGGATCTACGTTCAGCAAGTAGATCTTTCATAGCTTTAGTTTTGGTGAAACTAATTGATGTGATCAGTATTGAGTACTCTTCTGAGAATGAAAATCAAACATACTGAGGGTTTGAAGGATCGATAGCGAAATCAGGTTCTTCATGCAGAGCCTTGAATCTATCATCCTTAACATCAATCTTCCAATTCTTATCACCAAGTTCAATGTCCCTCGTTCGACCAGCTGCCTCCATCTCAGCCTCTTTCTTCACCTTCCCTCGAGATCGCTTGCGTTTCTTACCATCAGTCTTTTCGGACTTGATGATATCCTTCATTGAGAAATGTTCGGATTCGTCTTCGACCAATTCGGTTTCTTTGGGTTCGGGTACTAGTTTTTTGGTTGATTTTGGAGGTTTTTCTACCGGTTCATCATCTGATCCTGAATCTCCGAAGAAATCGTCTTTCTTCACATCACCCTTTTCTGATTTATCTTCTTTAGCTGCCCACTTCAATTCCAATTTCTCCTTTTTCCTCTCTTTCTTCTCTTTCATCCTTCTTTGATATTTCTCCAATGTCGTCAGATTCTCTTCATCAGGTTCAACGCCGTTTGAATTAGATTTGGATTTATTAACACTGAGTCCAGGTTTAAAGGTAATTTCCATCTCATCGTTTTTATCTTTACCTTTACCTTTGACTTTCTTTTCGGCACTGGTTTTAGATAATTCATCTTTCCAAGCGGTACCGGCTTTACCCCAAACATTCGCTTCGTCATCATCACCATCACCACCAAGAAGTAGAGCACGAAGTTTCTCGGTTCTTTCTTTGGTAGCTTGTTTTTTGGTCTTCTTATCTTGCTTAGCAGAGATTGTGGATGGTTGATCGCCTTCGACGATATCGTCCTCTTCCTCATCTTCACTGCCTGATGAAGCTAGGAACGCTTTGAAATCTTGATCTTCGATTTCTTCTCGTGTAAGAGTTCGACGAGTAAGTTTGGCTCGATTTGGATCGTCTTGATCCCAAGTCAATTTCACTTTGGAGTGTCGCAAAGCCTATTGGTTATAAGCTATTGTCTCTTGACTCCGACGAAGTAGCTTACGCTTGTAACGAAGTCGTTCCCCTTATAAGCCTTTGGTTCTTTGTCCGCTTCATCCCTGAAGGTTATTAGTGTCAATGTGCACCAAAATATAAGAAAAACTCACTTCAGATCATCTTCCTCAAATTCCATCCCTTCTGCAACATAGCTCAAATCCATAACATTGGCAGTCCGTTCAAATTCCGTTCCGTTACATTCGTCCATTACATGTTCAGCCGCAGCGATAGTAGAGAATGTTGCAATTGCGTAGTAATATCTGAATAATCAGCTTGGTCCTTGATAGTAGAAAAAGCTAATCACCTCAGACGCTCTAGTTGATATTGTCTCAACTGATCCATGTTGATATCCTCTTCTCCGGCTTGTGAGGATACGTCTGAAACAATTTCCAACTCCTCGCCTTCAAGATCAAATTCTTCTTCCTCATCGTCTGAGCCATCCACGTCATCGTCATCATCGCCATCCTCCGCAGACACAACCTCAGAGTTCTCGTCATCATTCTCCTCGTCAAAATCAACATCGTCATCTAATTTTTCATCCCCGTCCTCGTCTTCTCCCAGCTCCGAGTCCGACTCGTGAAGCACAAACTCTTCTCTACGTTTACTTTTCTTCTTTTCCCCAGGTTTCGAAATGAAAATTCCACCTCCTGGACCTTCCTGTTCCTCCTTTTCCATTCTCGCTTTCCCAAATTCACTGGGGTAGATTTTTACATTCAACAATTTCCCATGAACAGCGGTATTCTGACCAGATTTTGAAGAAGACGCAATAGGTTGATTCAAGAATGAGTTGAAGATTGAGAAAAGATCCCCTGCTCGGAGATTATCCCAATCGAGATTGACCGCTGCGATTCTTTTTGTTGGTGGGACGGATTCTTCTTCTTCTTCTTCGTCGTCGTCTTCCTCCTCGTCGTTTTCTGGGGGAAAGGCAGATACCTCATCGTCTTCTGATAAGTTGATGTCAAGATGACTACCGTCACTTTCACTTTCTGATTCAGATCCTTCACTGTCCAGGTCGTACTTCGGTAGTCGATTACTCTTTACACCAAGTTCCAATTCTTCATCTTCGATCTCAGACTCTTCTTCAGAACCTTCATCTTCTGATCCAGACGAAGCAAGATTACCTTCACCTCGAGCGTAATCAACGAAACCGCTTTCATTATCTCCAGAACCAGATGGTGAAGGGGATTTCAATCGGTAAAATCTCTTCAATTGATCAGAATGATGCGACGATGCTATTGGTCTTCCACGTTTATCGACCCGAGCTAGATACAAGTCAGAACCCAAAAATTGTCATGTTATAGATACTTACCAGAACCATTTGAAGCTTTACCCTTGCCTTTCCCTTTACCACCAAACTCCTCACTCTCCAATACATCTCTGAAACGTTCATCGATTTCAACTTTCAGATTTTTTTGCTTTGGTTTCCTGAATCTAGGATCGGTTTTTAGACGAGCGAAACGAGGATCTGATGACATTTTCTGTGCAGTGTCGATGTGTCCTTGAATTCGGATATAGATATATGGTAATTTAAGTATAAATCAGTAACAACAGTGAAGTTGAAATTCTGAAATAAAATCTTGCTTTCGGCGATAATGACGTGTAATAAAATGGAATGAGATGGGTTGAGTGATAAGCCTTTAGTACTATCAATTTCGTTCATCATCATTTACATTCTCTTCTACTGTTTCAGTCTTAAAATCATTTAATCAATAGTATTCTCATTCTTCAACGACCTATCCCACCCTCACTGAGACTGATCACTTCGAAATGACAGCACTCCTCCCACCAAATCTACTCAAACTCTTCGCACCTCGTCCCCTACCGATATTTCTAAAACCATTAACAAAAGATGAAAGCAGACGCGGTGGCAACAATCTTACAGGTGTAGCATCACTACTAGCTCGACTGAAGGAGGAAGCTGAAGAAGAAGAATTGAAACAAGGTTTAGCCGATCAGGCGAAAGCTGAGGATGGAGCTGTTGCCGATGAGAAGGAGGTTGTAAAGAAGGAAGAAGAAGTTGAAACCAAAGAAAAAGATGGGAAGGTTGTCAAGAAGAAGAAGGACGTTGCGAAAGAAATGGGTCTTATTGGACAGGCTGCTATCGATTACAAAAAGGAGTTGAGGAAGAAGAGACAGGCTGAATACAAAGAGAATGCCGAGAAAGAGTGTATGTAAAGTTTCATGTCGATGAACGCGATTTGCTGATGAGAATCTCCCCAGATCAACCTCAAAAGGACGAAAAAGCTGTCGGTGACCCTTATAAAACGCTGTTCATCTCTAAACTAGTAGGTCATTTTTACTTTTACATGGAATCATTCACTGACACCTTACAGTCCAAGAAAACAACGGAAGCTGATCTTAGAAGAGAATTCGAAATGTATGGCACTATCGAGAGTGTTAGAATAGTGAAAAACAGGAAAGGGAAGAGCAACAGCTACGCATTTATTGTTTACGAGAGAGAAAGAGATATGAAAGGTAAGCTGAACATGGTAACGAGTCGTATTCTGACCCATTTCTTAGCCGCCTACAAAGATGCTGAAGGCATCCCCATCCATCATAAAAAGATTCTCGTCGATGTAGAAAGAGGACGTACGGTGAAAGGATGGAAACCCAGAAAACTAGGAGGAGGATTAGGAGGAAGACCACCAAAACCCAAACCAGCAGAGGCAGCTCCAGTATTTGCACCTGTCAGAGGTGGATTCGGTGGTGGAGGTGGATTTGGCAGAGGGGGAGGAAGAGGAGGATTCGGAGGTCGAGGTGGTGGTGGTGGTGGTGGGTTCAGAGGAGGCTTTGGGGGTAATAGAGGTGGACCACCTGGTGGTGGTGGATTCGGTGGACGAGGAGGGTTCCAAGGGGGTGGTGATAGGGGTGGATTCCAAGGTGGTGGTGATAGAGGTGGATTCCAGGGTGGTGGCGATAGAGGTGGTTTCCAAAGTGGTGGTGATAGAGGTGGTTTCCAAGGTGGAAGGGGTGGTTTCGGTGGCGGTGACAGAGGCGGATTCCAAGGAGGGAGAGGAGGATTTGGTGGTGGTGATCGTGGTGGTTTCAACGGTAATTCAGGGGGCTACGGGTAAGTATTGAACGAAAGAAGATAAATTATACTGATAAATCTACAGTGGAGGTGCACCTGGTGGATTCCAATCACAAGGCAACGGATTCCAAGGCGGGGGTCAAGATGGTGGTTACAAAAGAAATTTTGATGGTGCACCTCCAGGAGGTAGTGGGAATGGGTACAGTGGACAGAGTGGACGGGGAGGGTATGAAGATAGAGATTCTAAAAGAATGCGCTATTGATCGCCTTTTAGTCATTACGATGATCTCGTCTTCGTCTAGATTATGTGTCGGACTGGGAGAAAGATAAAAAAAATCATTGTTTCACTTTAGGTGGATATAGTAAGTATGTACAGGTAATGATATCATTTTTTCTGTGTGATCTGTGATGAAAATTGGTAAGATTTTTGCTATCATTGGGAGAACACCTATTATGGTTGTAGTTGCCTTCATGTGAGTATGGTAGGTCTGATGTCAGGCGATCCTACTATTCCATTTCCTTTCTTTTACACTGCAACACCTTCCACGTCTGTTCTATTGCCCTTCCATATTCTCAAGCTTGCATTACTCGTTACATGTCAAAACTATTTAACTCAGTATGTACTCGTCTAGGGTATCATTCTTATTATAATATTATTATCGAGACAAATACAGATCCAGCTACAAAGAGATCTAAGGGGCAGACTGATCATTTACTGGCAAAGAACCAAGTATCCACTGTATTCACTGTCAATTGACGTCCGCACGAAAACTCTTAAACTCACAATCAGCTCCTCCATTGTCGTTACCAGAGTGTCCAACACTCATATCAACACTACCGACAAGTTCGAAACCTTGAGATTCCATAGCTCCCAACAGGTTACAAAGTAAGACACGAGAGAAAGCGATCTGATTACCGTCACTACTCCACCAGGGCGTGCCCTTTAATTTCATTTGGTAACAATTCGGTTCTTTCTCTTTAGCATCTTGAATGCCCAAAGGCCAAGTCTAATCTTTGATTAAGCTCTGAATCCCGAACCTTAAAGCAAAAGACACTCACTCTAACCGCCGCAATGAATGCCTGTAAAGTCTGTTGGTTCGGTGAGTCGATCATCCTTATCTTATCACTCTCATTGAAACTTATCGAGAAGAAATATCGTTGACGAGGAGGAGCAGACTTGAAGAACAATGTATCTTTATCCCAATCTTTCTTTGATAGATCACAGGATGCTACTAATTCCCAGCCTGCAGCTGCAAGACCGTGAAGGATGTGGATAACCAGTCGACGAGCTGGGACGGCTTCTGACATCTGACCGGTCCCTATCAGAAGATTAGCTCAATATACATTGCGATTTTGAGGAGATAAACTCACATGGGTTCCCCCTTAGCTTAATCTCATAGCAATTTTGATACAACCCTTCCTTCTGAACACCAGGCACCCAAACTCTTTGAACAGCTTCTTTAACGATTGGAGTGATGTGTGGTGGGAAATTACAGATTCGGACACGATCAGATCGACTTAGGATTATACAAGCGAAAGTTGGTGGTAAAGGCTGCTGTTGATATGGGACTGATTGTTTCTGATCTTGAAATTGTTGTTGAGGTGGTGAATTGTATGGTGGGGCTTTATCTCCAAACATCCCTATTGTCAAATGAAATTGGTTTCTGCTTCTGTTTCGTGATTGTTGGAATTGGTGTGGAGATGAGGTGTCTGTTGAGATTGGAACTGGTGGATGTTAAGCGGAAGATATAGGATATGTAGTAGGTGAAAGAAGGTAAAGAATAAGGAAGATGGAGAAGAATCGATTATAGATGACGTTGAAACCAATTCCATGTTCTTGGCACAGCTATTTAAGCATACTCCCCGCCGCCCTGTCTCTGCCGTCTCTGTCTTTGTGTCTTGGTTACATCGCCTCGAACACACAGCTACCCATGGCATCGAGACGATGCAAGAACGTTGTGATGAAAACGATAACTTTGGAGACCCTCCTACATATAGCATAATTCATCTCATTTCTCAGCTACAATTTTATTTATCAAAGTACCAACTCCATGAGAAACCTGTACTCTAAATTCATCACCATCGTTCAATAGTAATCTTGGCTCGCGAGACCATCCAATTCCAGATGGTGTACTAAGAAGAGGTCAGACAACAGATTCATGTACTGTATTAGCCAGAACTAACCCAGTTATAATCAAAGTCCCTCGTAATAAAGTAGTTCCTTGACTCAAGAAAGAGATGATTTTTGGTATAGAGAATATCAAATCGCTGACAGGCATCAGTGATAATTCATTTTTGTTTCCACAGGAGACTCACTCCAAGTAACTTTCTTGGACCTTGTTTCCGTTGTGGATACCAGTCAATTTGATCTTTGCAATATCCTCAACTTGACTTTTAGGTACGAAAGCAGGTCCAATTGGACAAGCCCCATCGAAAGATTTCGAATAAGACCATTGGGATCGAGCGAATTGAGCTACACGAGATGAAACGTCGTTGGCAGCTGTAAACCTGATATTCCCAAATGCATCAGCTAGAAGCCCGTTCGAAAACGAAATGAGACCCACCCGAGCAGATAATCAAGTGCTTCATCTTCGGTGACATTCTTTGCAGTTTTCCCAATGACTATCGCTAATTCCGCTTCATAATCTGCTGCATCATCTTTGACGAACGGTTTTGGTATGATCGTTGGTGCCGGGTAAGGATCTGCAAGAGCTGTATTGGGTTTGTAGAAAACGGTTGGACTTGTTGGTATTGCCATTTTTACTTCTTCAGCATGACGGACGTACTACCGATGTCAACTATCTGCAGGAATGTAAAACTTACATTCAAACCAATACACCTGATCGTTCCTACCTCATTCTGACTGAGTGGGCTTAAGAGACTATCGACGAACTCTTTACGACCAGTACGTTCTCCTGGTGATAAGATTGAGTTTCCTGAAAAGACTTCGACCTCGACTGGTTCATTGGCGTAAGTTGCTAAACCCACATCTTGGGTGGGATTCACAGGCTCGCCTATTAGGATAGTTTGAGGGGATCTCTTTGGGAGAAATCGAATTAGACGGCGGTAGGACATAATATGTTGAAGACGCAGATGTTGTTGTCGCCATATCTTACTGAGGTGGATCGGTTATGTTGTGCCTGAATCTTTGGATGTGGAGTTTACGGATTGAATAATTCAGTGAACAAAGGTAGTCAATGTAGAGCAGCCTATCTTCGGTGTCTTCCTTCGAAGACTCAGTCGTCTGAGATTTGACATTTCACCGAGTTGTGAATACAGGAGAGCTGTTGGTACAAAGGTTAGTCAAAGGGAGTTTGACCTTTTTCCAAGCAGTGTATGGAAGAAAGTACATTCTCCGCTTGTAGAAGGCTTTTCGACTTCTCCTCTACAAGTCCCCGACGAAGGGAATATGAAATTTTCAATTTCTTAGTACAAGTGTCTTTCTCTTTCACAAACTTTGAAGCCCTGTTTAAGATCTGATATACTGAACATATTAGAATACTGACCTGCAAAGCAAAGATAAAATGAGTACAATTCATTGGGAAGCCGTAAGTTATAAGGGTTCTCTGAGCGATTACTAACATGATCCTTACACAGCACGCAAAGGATCGCACCACGACCAGCTTTTACACCAAGATCGCAGATCTATGCGATGAAACCACCGATCGCACTAGTTCTATCGATCGAGTCATTCTATGGAACGGTCCATGCAGCCTCAAGGTCACAACCCCGCTTGAACATCTCGATCTCGAAGCTAAAACCACTATCACACTCCACAAAGATTGTACTGTTTTCGTTCCAACTGATAACTACCACGTCATTCTACCAACTCTTATGTATGGGTTATTGATTAAGAGATTCAATTCAGAGGAGATAAGTGATTTCTGGAGAGCTCGTGATGAGAATGGGGGGCCTTTCACCGATGAGAGTGAGCTTGGAGGAAGAGTGAAGGCATCCCTGTTTTAGAGGTAGACTAAAGCTGGTTTCATGGTTGTACTGTCAAAGCCTATAGATTGTAGAAAGGTCGGGAGTATGAATTAAAAATCTAGGTGTGGTATTTTTGGTGTCAGCGATCAAACATCACATGTGAATTTCCATTACTAAAACACTTACTCCAGTTCACTGTCAACTTGCAACTTGATTTGTACTTGCCCCTTCTGAGAAAGTTGGCCCTACATATCATTCATTGCTCTCTAATGTCTTTCTGAGAAAGGGTTTCATTCAATCAACCATGCTGATATAGTGAGGATCTCTCCCCTTCCATTCTTGTTGTGCGGGATGGTTTGGTGATCATAGAGGAAATACCCTCCTTTCTTCACTCCTTCCTGTTGAATCAAATGCAGCATACAAATAACTTGGTTTTCCACCATTTCATTTCTCTTCCTCAATATTTCTTCCCAGCCTCGATTCTACGTCAACAAATAGCAAATCGTCAATCATCCATCAATCAAGTACAGTACACAATGAGTAAGATCTATTGGGAGACGGTGAGGCATCATCAGCGTTGAATGAAATCAGCTAATCCATGTATCATCGTAGCAAAGCGGAACAGACGAGACTAAATGCAGCTTCACTACTGAGGTTGCCGATCTGTGCGATAAGTCCACCGACTATAAGAGTAATATCTCTCGCATCACAGTCTCAGAAGGTACATTCAAATTCAAGACCCGTTTCCCTGATCAGGTCATCAATCCAACCATTTATACCCTCAACCAAGGTTGTACAGCTTTTGTTCCACGCTCCTGGTACTTTGTATCTGCGTCAGGATATTCTTCTAGTACCAGGATGAGAAATGAGGATGTAAAGAAGTTCTGGGAAGCCCGGGAAAGAATTGGGGGGCCTCTCACAGCCAAAAGTCAGCTTGATGAGGTAGAAAAGGTACCTTTGGTCATTGAATCTCAAGTCAATGATTTGTAGGAGTCTGTATGTGGAAAGTTCTTAGTTGTAGAGGGTGGGAGGAAGCGTTATGATTAGTTAGAGTACATGCATATGTATTTCGAAGATGAAGTAGCAGTCTTTACGTCTTTATGAGATCACGGAAGTAGGATTCTGCTAAGTCCGTGTATCACTCGTACTGTACGAGTACATACAGTAGGACTTCTTCGAAGGTGTTGACTTCATTTCTTGTCGTCCAGAAATTACATTCATTGGAGCGTGTAGATGAGTCAGGTCTTCTAAAGTCGTCATTTCTTTTGTCTTTTCCATTCTGTCATTCGTCGTCACATCAAAAAGGTGCGAATATCCTTCTTTCACTCCTGAAAAGACTTTCAAGTGGAGCATACTGTATAGATAAGTCAAGTTATCAAATTCAACTCATCTACTTACTTTAATTCATAACTATTCACAGCTCCCAATTCCAATCCCATTTCCTTCTTATCGAATTCAATTAACAAACAACCTTATAAAGCAAAGCAAGTATGAGTAATTTGTGGACAGTAGTAAGTCTGAAAGATCTACAGATATTGCAATCCACCGCACCCAGCTGACAAGGTCTTGTAGTTGGGCGACGACGAGAAACCTATCGAGACAGAACTCGACTACTCGTCTGAGATCGCTGATCTAGTCAACGATAACGCAAACCACACGAGCAAAATCGACTGTATCATCCACCTAGATGTTGACGGTCCCCCACTCAAAGTCAAAATCAGTATCGCCACCCAAGGTTTCGAAGCCAACACGGTTTTCACTTTCTACGATGGTAGTAAAGCGTTTATCCCTCAAGGCAGCTACGAGGTCCTTCCTGAGCACGAGGGTATGTTTTCCAAACAGGTATTGAGACGAAGAGATATTAAGAAGTTCTGGGAGGCACGTGAGAAGAACGGTGGGAAGAGTCTCACCAAACAAAGTCAACTCGATGATGTTGGTTATCGTAAAGATATGCGTGGCGATACATATCTCGGAAATCAGACCGCTCACATGGATGATTGGTAGTTTAGTGTAGTTTTTCGTACTGCTGAGAAATGTTACGATCCTGCATCCTTTGAGTCGTAACCCATATTTCACATACATACTTTCCGTACTTTCCATGACGGAAACCTTTCCATTTCCATTTTCACGCAAACTTTCCATTTGCACCGTCATATTTCTTTTGTCTTTTCTCATTATGTCATTCTTTGCTACATTGACAAAAAAGAGTGTATCCTTCTTACACTCCTTTCAACACTATCAAGTGGAGCATACTGTATAGATAAGTCATTAAATTCGAGTTATCTTCTTACTTTAACTCATAACTATTCCCAACTTCCAATTCCGTTTCCTTCAAATCAAATTTAAATCAAACAAACTACCGTATAAAGCAAATCAAGTATGAGTACTAACTGGACAGTAGTAAGTCTGATAGATCTACTGAGAACCTCAACACTTAGCTGACAGAGTCTTATAGTTCGGCAAAGATGGGGAACCCATCAAAACACAACTCGACTATTCCTCTGAGATCGTTGATTTGGTCGACGATGGTACAGAACACGCAGACCACGCTCAAGGTATCGACTACATCACCTATGATGGTAATCCAGGCCAATCACTCCAAGTCAAAGTCAGTATCGCCACCCAAGGTTTCGAGCCCAACACGACTTTCACTTTCTACAAAGTCAAGGGAGCGTTCATCCCTCAAGGCAGCTACGTTTTTGGCAAAAAGGAAGGAGGTCTCTCAGTTCGAGAGACCCTGTTAGACCGAGATGTTGAGAAGTTTTGGGCTGCTCGTAGTAGTAACGGTGGGAAGAGTCTCACCCAAAAAAGTCAACTTGATAGTGTTGGTTTCCGTAGCAGAATTGCAGGTCGTTTGAATCTTGGAACTCAGGTCGTCGACATGCGTGGTTGGTAATTAGCGTAGTTTGTGTTCTATTAAGAAGTCTATATAGTAAGAAAGAGAGGGAGGAGGAAATATGCAAGTTGTTATTAGGAGCAACCTTTCAAATCAGTGTCAGGGGATTTATTTGGACAGTCTCCTTTGTTTCGCTGGTTTTTTGTCATTTCAAAGGTCACGTTTCCCTCTCAAGGAAGCCTTGACGTAGTAATAGTAATAGTACAAGTACTGAACTCTGCGGTATTGCAGAGAATTTGCCACTTGTCGAATGAAATTCGCGTGCCACTCAAGGTCGCGTCAGTGCAATCAAAGAGCAACAACCCATCTCACATCATCTCAATATTCATCTCACCAACATCATTTATAAATAGTCAAGAAAGTATAGCTATCAGAAGATGGCCACTGAATTCGATGATGTGTAAGCTTCTTAGACAAAACCGCGGAATGATGATCAAAAGCTAACGATAGCTTCAGCTTGACGAATCAACCTGTAGTGATTGACAATGTAAGTCGACATCCAATGATGTACCCCGTTGAAGAAAAGCTCACAATCAATAGGGATCTGGTACGATCAAAGCAGGATTCGCAGGAGAAGAACAACCATCATGTTACATTCCATCTTTGTAGGTTGCGGTTCCTTGTATTCAGGCATAGGTCTAAACCTCAACATCGTTGATTAGCGTCGGTCGACCCAAACATCCAAGAATAATGGCAGGTGCAATCCAAGAGAATCTGTTTATCGGAAGAAGAGCTCAAGATCTACGAGGACTACTGAAAATCAAATATCCGATGGAACATGGGATAGTGACTGATTGGGATGATATGGAGAGAATCTGGTCATGGGTTTATCAGGAGGGTGTTAAAGCTCTAAGTGAAGATGTCAGTTTAAGCCTTCATGATAGGATTGATAACTGAACTTCACTTCTCATAGCATCCTGTGTTACTTACAGAGGCACCACTCAATCCTCGTCAAAATCGTGATATGGCCGCTCAAATCTTTTTCGAAACTTTCAACGTTCCTGCTTTTTTCACTAGTGTTCAAGCTGTTCTAAGTTTGTACGTTCTCAATTCTCCATGAATATGGGTTATCAACTTATGCCATCTTATAGGTATTCATCTGGTAGAACGACGGGAATAGTTTTGGATTCTGGTGATGGGGTAACACATGCTGTACCGGTTTTTGAAGGATTCTCTATGCCTCATGCAATACAGAGAATAGATCTGGCGGGGAGGTAGGTGTTTCGAACTCAGTGAACTAGAAACCTACTCAAAAATCCTACAGAGACGTAACAGATCATTTACAACTCCTACTTCGAAAATCGGGCTACTATCTTCACACATCAGCAGAGAAAGAGGTCGTCAAAACGATAAAAGAGAAAACGTGTTATCTAGCTTTAAACCCGGTAAAAGAAGAGAAAGATAATGGAGGGGCATGGGAAGAATTCAAATTACCTGATGGGAAGATTATACAATTGGGTACAGAGAGATTTTTGGCTCCTGAGATATTGTTTAATCCTGAATTGGTTGGATTGGAATATCCAGGTGTACATCAGGTGAGTCACAGCTACAGCGCAGTCAGGATCATGTGTGATATCTGGAGCTGACAACTTTCTAGGTTATTGTTGATTCTATCAATAGAACGGATTTGGATTTAAGGAAAGCTTTGTTTAGCAACATTGTTCTTTCGGGTGGTTCGACATTGTGTACTGGTGAGTTTCATGCTCATACTCTGTATATCGTCCATCAAGTTTATCAACTTATCATCGCTGTCTTAGGCTTCGGTGATCGTTTACTACAGGAAGTGAAGAAGTTAGCACTGAAGGATGCGAAATTGAAGATCTATGCACCGCCAGAACGAAAAGTGAGGATCCTTTCCTGACTGTGTAGATCGATCTTAAGCTGATTCGTTACAGTACTCGACATGGATTGGCGGTAGTATTTTAGCAGGATTGAATACGTTTAAGAAGGTGTGTACAGTTGATCATCGTGATTCAAACAGTCTACTGATATGACGTTAGATGTGGGTGTCTGCGGATGAATACAAAGAAGATCCAGATATCATTCATAAAAAGGCTTTCTAATCGACCATACCGTTTTACAATACTTTTCTGCTTTATACCTTTACTTTGTTGATATCCTGTGAACATGTATATCCATCTAATGCACTCGTTCTAGAACTTTTTGTTGTAATATCACCGAGATTCCAAAGAAGTGACGATCTACCTCGGCATAGATAAAAGATAACCTCGCTGCTTCGGCGCTTCGGTGGTGACAACTGCATTCGGCACTTAACCCGGTAAACAATTTAATCAGTCTAGACTAACTATAAAAGCATCACAATTGAATCAGAAACATTCAATCTCTTAACTTCTTCCCATATCACTCATACACTCCTCCCACAACACCACTACAAAACCATGAACCCAATAACGATAATAGGAGCCGGACCCTCAGGTCTAACCCTAGCGAAATATCTTCAACAAAACAACATCCCAGTCGTCATCTACGAACGTGAAGAAAACGCGTTGGCCAGACAACAAGGTGGATCGTTAGATCTACATTGGGAATCTGGATTGTTGGCGTTAAGAGTGACGGGGTTGATTGACGAGGCGAAAGAAATGATGAGAACTGAAGGTGAAGCTATGAAGATTCTTGATAAAGACGGGAAAGTTTATTGGGATGAGAATGGGGGTTCGGTTTTTGATAATTTACCTGAGAGCGTTGTTGGTCGTCCGGAAATTGATCGGTGGGTTGTTTATACAAGGGATTGTTGGATTTTAGCTGAAATATCGAAATTGTTATATTTAGGACTGATCTCAGAAATTTACTTATCAAATCACTTAAACCGGATACGATCAAATGGGATCATCATTTCGTTTCAGTAACCGCTATCGATAATTCAACATACGAATTGAAATTCAAAGATCGTGAACCTATCATCACATCATATCTCATTGGGTCAGATGGAACGTTCTCAAGAATTCGTCCATTACTGCATACCCAAAAACCCGAATATTCAGGTCTGACAATGATAGACCTTTCAATCCCATCTACCAACATGACCGAGAAACTTCAAAAATTCGTTGGGAAAGGTTCATCAATGATTCTAGGAGATGAAAAAGGGATTTTACCACAGATGAATTCCCATGGGAAATGTAGAGTTTACGCTTCGTTCAAATGTAACGAGAGTTGGGTGGATGAGAATCCTTTACCGGATGAGAGGGATCAACGTTTGAACTGGATTTTATCACATTTCCAAGGTTGGACTGAGGATGCTTTGGATCTACTCAAGGCTTGTGATCCGGATTCCATCGTTCCTAGACGTATCTGGCAATTCGATCCTAATCTGACTTGGAAGACGGAATTGACTGGGGTGACTCTGATGGGTAAGTTGATTTTTGATCATCAACTAGAACCTTTCTGATGTATATCTAGGTGATGCCGCTCATGTAATGTCACCATTCGCTGGAGAAGGAGTTAATCAAGGTAGGTTTAACTCGAACCTAGACAAAAGTCGTAACTGATCCCCAACCCACAGCTATGGCCGACGCCATCGATCTCGGAAAAGCTTTAATCCCACTATTCACAGCCCCCTCTCCCTCCCTTCGACCATTCCCCGTAACCCTAATCCCCTGGACAATCAAAACACCTCCAAACCCCTCAGCAACCATCGTCCATCCATCACCAAAAGCCTTACACCAAGCTCTACGGAAGTACGAAAAAACCATGATGGCCCGCGTTAAACCTTATATGAAAGAAGCTTTTGATAATCAGAATGTCTGTTTTGGACCTGATGCCGCTAAAAGATTCAATTTTCATATGTATAAGATGATTGCGGTGTTTTTGGGTGTGGCGATACTTAGGTCTCCTTGGACTTTGGTTAGTAAATTATGGACTGAGGAGGAGTAGATGGATTGGAATGAGTGATGAGATGCGGATACTGTTTTCGTAGATAGTAGATGTAGATTTTTGTATGTAATATAATTCATAATGGATTGAGCAAGTTGGTACTCATATTTTGAGTCGCAGTATAGTCAGCCAGAAGTGACGCAAGGTCGTGCAGTGGCGGTGCCATGATGTAAAGTTACAAGGAGGGAATCCAATTAATTAAATCAAGGATATCTTGTATGAAAGGATACCTTTGTTCCTGATCTTGGGCCTAAAACCCTTGAACATGGACCTCGAGGCCGGTAACTTATTTAGAGGGTGAGTCCTTTGAGATGGGTGATCTGATCAAGTCAAGTTACGTTACGTTACTGTAATTAGAATGATTCTCCTACTGGAATTAAAACACTTATCCTTGTTAAGCTTCTTTTAGGCGTGTTAACCAAGAGAGGATAAACTACGTAAGTGTAAGAAATTAAGAAGTTATCTGAGACATTCTTTGAGTGGGGAGGGAGGAGGTAATTTGATGGATGACGGTATCTGTGTTCAATCAATCAATTCAATTGAGTAATACTAAAGGAGGGTTACAAGTATGAAACTGCTTATTGTATCAGCTTTGAAGTAGATTAAATTACCTTAAGGTTACTTCGAGATGCGACGCACCTACAATACTCCTGATGTGATCATCATTAACTAACTACTAATTGATTAACTAAGTGATAGCCCCGCTTCGTAACTTCGCAACAATCAAATCAAATCAAATCACAACTCAGATCACTGATCACTGATGGTTGACTGGAAACAACACAACATCGCTCGTCACAGTACCCTCCTTTAGTGAAAAACTCTTAACTTCTCGGATGTGAATCTGGGATAGATGTGTTTTGTATTGTATGTATGTATGCAGTAACAACACCTCGTGTGTTGCATCTTAAATTCATTTCACAAGAGTTAACATAGTTCTTTTTCAACCCTCCTCGTTCTTAATACAAGAGATCATCTTAAATATATATCGTTCTTAAACCAACCTTGAATAGATTACATAAGATGCTCACGCAATTTTCATCCATAGACGTTGACACAAATCATTCATCTCTTCCTACTCCAAAATCCCAACTTTCACCAACTCTTGATGAGAAGATTCCATTTACACCATCAACCTCACCAAAACAGAATGTTTCGGGTGGTAGTGTGAATGGCAAAATCAATCTTCTTGCTGAAATTCCTGAGATGGGATCCCAAAGTTCATCCAGCGTAAGTCACCTTCCTTGGGTCAAAACGTGTATTGAAGCTGACAAGATTGACAGTCTACTTTCCACCATGGTGAAAACACTTCCAGTTCTCATCAATCACTTCCTTCTTTGAATCACCTCGCGACTGATACGTTATACACCAACCATGGAAATCAAAGTAGGAATAGATCAACGTCGATACCAAGTTTACGACATTCTCATCATCAACCACCCCTTTATCCAAGAAACAGAACTTATGATTCGAGATCACCATTGTCGATACCTCCAACACCGATCACATCAAGTTCAACTTTCTATCGTCCACTCCCGATCACTGAAGCATCTGATTCAACGAGACATCGGTATCAAACCCACTCTCTCAGTCATGGTTACCATCACGTTCATCCCGAGAATCATAACGTTTCTGGACGATATGGTTCACCATCACAATCACAATCCCATAACCCATCCTTTGACGAAACGTCACATAAAATACATCCACCACCCTATCATCTCCAAAACAAACCAATAAAACCCATAATTCGACTACCAAACAGAATCAAACCCAAATCCAACTTAGATCTACCAAACCCAGATGAAACGGTGATCACCAATTTCAATGGTTCCGCCAACGGTCAAAAGAGTGGCACGACCACGACATCGCCACAAATTGCTTTCTCCTTCCCATCCAGCGTGAATCCTTCTCCAAATCCTCTTCATCAACCACAACACCATCAAATCAATTCATATGGTAAAATAAAAAAAGATAGATTCATATTCATAGATGAATCCGAGAAAGCGAAGAGAAGAGTTGAAATCGAAAATCTAAAATGTCAACCTTTACCCGGTGGGAGTGGCAACACCAACCATGTGAAAAAAAGTTCTAATGAATCGATAGGGATCGGATCCAAGTCTACGGTTACCAATACGACTACCGATGAACCACAGATCATCAGGGTTAAAGAAGAACCTGGCGATATAGTAGCAGCTGAATTAATGCTACATATGAAATTCGGTGAAAGTAGCCGTAACCCCGTAGACGTTTCGACTTCGATTCAATCCAAAAATCGAGGTTTGGTTTCAACTGGTCCAAAAAGAAAAGAAACGGTGGATGACTTGATTCAAGCCATCTATTCAGCTTCACCAGAAACCATATCCCCTAAAAGAACTTTGAACTCGATTGGTGGGTTACTAAAAGGTGTTGTGGAGGAATCTGGATATACTTCAGAACCACTTGATGATGGGGATGACGAGGAGTATCTTCCTAAATCCGGATCGAAGATATTCACGAATCGACCATTAAAGCGAACTATTAGTAAAATATCGATAAAATCTAATAGAACGTCTTTACGAAATGGTAACGATTGCGATGATTCCGATTCGGATGATGATATTAGATCATTGGGGAATACCACCAAATCAAACTTCAAAATATTGTCATCCTCATCATCAACTCCACTCCAAATCCAAAACCCCGACCCCAACCCCTACCCCAAAAGAATAAAAATCAAAACGTTAAACAATCCACAACCTCAAAAACGAACACCGATTAAAGAAGAGAGCTGTTCAAATTCAAGTTCGATTTCTGATGAAGACGACGAGAACGATAGTGATTCGTCAATAAAATCAGTTAACGAACATGAAAAACCTCAAATAATCGGTGGGAATGGTGGCGGGTTATGTCAAACCAAAAAACCTTATCGAAGGGACATGACTCGAAGGAAGCAACAGAACAAAGTTGCTCAGAAACGTTTTAGGGAGAAGAAAAAAGCTGTTGCTCAGCAGGTATGTCTACTGCCCCTAGTCCTTAGATCATGAGCTGATGTTTCGTTTGATAGATGAAGAAAGATCTCTCGAACCAAATAGAGATCAACCAAAATCTTCAAGATCTTAATCGAGAGTATTTGATTTCTTTGGATAACGAGAGGAATCTCGTTAAACAATTGATTAAAGAGAATAAAGATTTGAAAGATCGTTTACAGATTTTGGAATCTGTCTGATGAGCAATGGCTTTTGGGGTTTAATCTTGGGATTTTGACATGCGGGGTTTTGGTTGTTTTTCCTTCACAAAAGTTCTTCTTTTTTGGTTCTTGTTTTTGCTTTTTGGGTTCTCATTGGTTCAATCTCTTCTTTTCAATCTTGCATTTAACGCATCAAATACATTACAGGTTCATTCCATAGTAGCATTGCATTGCATTTATCACTCAAAATTATGTATTGTCTACGTTCATGATATGAATGGCATTTATGATAACGACATTCAGAGTACGAACAACAACTGTGAAGCTAGTTTATACAGGGAAATCTACTTTTTCACTATTCACTGTTAGGAATAGATTGCTTGATAATCCAACCAGATCCAAATAACACAATGTCCTTACCAAACCTACAAAGACATTATTGTTACATACACAAAACAGTCATTTCTTGTTTCATAGCTGACCAAATCCGTCTATTCCCTCTTGTCTATAAGATTGATCAGTACAATATCAACGACGAAATCAAGAACCAAAAACCTCACATTAACGATCAAAACCCTCTGATCATCGATCATGATTCCATTAGCCCTAACTCCCAATTCCTTGACAATCTCCAAATAAGGTAAACGACTAACGACAACTTCCTCAAACACATCATCGTTAATCAACGTCGTCGGTTCCTTGATTAATTTCACCGTGACAGATCTATCATCGTGTCCATCGTTGCTATCAGCTTCATCGACTAGATTGTATTTCTCAACGTTATCTTTTCGTCTTATGTTGTAAGGTGAGAAATCGATTAATCGGAGATCACATTTGATCGATGGAGATCTGTTGGCGATATCTTCTATTGACGGTTGGTTTGGTGATTTTGATGGAATCAGGGAAACGAATCTGTATCCAGAACATGAACAGACCTAGATCCCACGGATGAGTAATCATGACACTGTACATTGCGAATAAACTTACCCAATTACGTTGTGCCATCGAAGCCTCCATTAAACGAGCACCATCAACACCCCAATCCATCCATTTAAGAGTACTCTCAATCCTTCTGATAGAAGTGTCATTCTCTCTCAACATCCTCAAACCCTCTTCACCTTTTATAGCAATCTCAACCAACTTCTCTCTTAACACGAACAACTCGTAATTTCTAAAATTACCGATATCATTCCCGTTACCGTTCCCACCCCTAACGTCGATAGGTTCAATGATCTGTAATTCAAAAACCAGAATCCCTTTATTCGGATCTTGGGTGAACGATTTACCTGGACCTATTCTTTCTTCAGTTTTTTTTGTGTGAGGTAAGAAAGCTGGATCAGGTCTTATATCGAATGAACCGATGACTGTACCAGCTACCATAGCTGGTAGCTCTAGTTGGGCTAATAAGATTGGTCGGGCTGTTGTGTCATCAAGATAATCGGCGTCGAGGGGTTGAACTGGAATGATTGGATTTGAAGGATCGGGTTGGAACGTGTAAATCTGAATGACAGGTGGGAAAGCGTTCGGACTGAATTGTGGTTCAGGTGGGAAAACTCTTGACACAGATGATGTCGTCGTTATCATGAATGTCGTTGGCGTTAGTAAAGCCAGCGAAGCGAACCAAACTGCTTCAGGTAAAGCGATTCTCTATCGTGGTGTGAGTACAATTTGATCCTTATTACCCATAGGAGGATACCACTCACCGCAAGAACTCTCCCCGTTTTCCAATTCCAAGCAACAATCTCTTCTTCATTTCCTGTACCCATCGGTCCACCAAGACCAGCAGCAATAACGTTGAACCCAGCCAACATCCAATGATTTTCAAATCGAGAAACAAGAATCACAAGAGTATCTCCCATGACCTGTAACAATTGACGAGTCTGTATCGTACTTTGCGAAGCAGGTGGGAAATCTAAAGTTGGTAAACTAGCTAAAGGATGGGGTTTGAACGTCGATAATGTAAGTAGATGAAATCGATGGGTCGGAGATGCGTGTAAAGTGTCAACTGGCCCAGGTCTGGATTTGGAGTTAACATATGACTCTAAGGGTTAGGTGAGTAAATACTTACCGATGTTCGCTGACTACTATCAAATCTTGAGTTGGATCCATGGTCAGATCAGCAATAGCGAAAGGTAGTTTATGACTTTTTTTCGAAACCGGGTGTTGATCTTCGATAGGATCATCAGCTGATGGAAGAGGGATAAGTCTGATTGAAGTAGGCTGCAATAAGATTCAAATCAATAAATCCACCTTCAAGCAAGAAAGTCGAGCTCCAACACACCTTTGTCCCATGTTCACCAGAAGGATCATCACACATCAAGAAAATTCCTTCTTGGAGCTCATAAACACCAGCTGGACCACCTATACTAATATTCTCCTCTTTCGCCGGGTTCAACTTCTCCCACCGTTTCTCACGATTCGAAAGTAACTGATTCTTTTCCGACGAAGACAACGGATCACCTGTTCTCGCTCTCAATTGATTTTTTAACGGTAGGATCGAGTTGAGATTGAAAGGTGGTAGAGTCACTGATGGGATTGATGATTCTGATTTTTTGTTATTGGTTTCTTCGTGTTCTTCGTCATCTGCTTGGTCTGGTTCTACTTGATGACGGGGTATCAGGGTGAAATTTGGGACGTCGACATATCCGGTTGTAATTAACGTGAAATCGTATGCTAGTTTTGAAGATCCGTTGTATATCTCTTGAACGGATTTACAAGTCTGAATTGTATATCATTGATTAGAATTGCCAGAGATAAAGAAGGGATAGAGGACCTACTCGTAATAAAGACAATCTGTCTGTTAAACTTAATGATAGATAAATTTGCTCGATGATTTCACTTGGTAAAGCCGTGAATCTACTTTCCATTTGGAATGGAGAAGACAACCTCTTCAGCGAGGCAGTAGATGAAGACGAAGATGATAAATTGAGTCTCATGATTATCTCTACGATTGAATCAATAAATCGATATATTAGATGGTAAGTGAAGGTTAACTGGAGGATTTAACCATACTGACGTAAAGGGAGAAATATTACACATAAATGTCAGGCTCACTTTTGGACTAAGTCCAACGAAACCAATCCAATAACAACACAAATCTTCTACAACTTTTTACCAAGCACAAAAAAGCAAAAATGAGTAACGCAGCGAGTTCCTCAAAGAAATCAACAATCTACGTAGGAGGTTTCGCACCAGAAGTCAACGAAGATCAACTCTTACAAGCTTTCGTAACGTTTGGTAAGTCTCCTCCTCGCTCCTAAACCTTCAGCGACTGAACCAAAAATATCTTTATTAGGTGATATAATAGAAATTTCAATACCAACAGAAGCGAATGAACGTGAGTTTCCATCTTCAAAACATATCAAAGTAATGATGACTGATACGACGGCATTAGCGGAGAAACATCGAGGTTACGCTTTCCTAACTTTCGCCAACCCCTCCGACGCCCAGGACGCCATCGACAATTTCGATTTAAACGAATTACCAGGTTATCAAGGTCGTGGTAATTTCTTGAAATGCAACCTGGCTCAACCTAATAAATACGCTACTGAAGGTCGAGGAGATAAATTCGATCGACCGGGTAAGTTCCTTACTTGTTTCTTTAGAGGTGATTGGGATTAGTTAAATTGATTTTTTTTACTTTAGTTTGGCAAACTGAAGAATGGATTCAGGAGCATGGTAAAGAGAATCCTCAGGTTGAGGGTGTACCCCCTACAGATGTTGAAGCTGAAGAATAGAAAATTGGAGATCAACTTGTTCAAGACAATAATGTAATAGATGTATATAATAGTAATCCCTCCGAAGCAAACATAACAATAGCATCATCAGGTATCTAAAACTAAAACTCTTACTTTCCGCGGACTGCCGCCAAATTTCTCTCACCTCTGCATCTAAATCCTAACGAGACAATAAGGAACCTCAACATCTTCACCTTCTTCATCGTTCACCATGACTTCAACCAAAAGATTCTTGGTCCAAGGTGGAATGGGTTTTTTGGAAACATGTTCAACAAGTTCGGACATTTTCATACCAAGTCTATCGGCAGTCTAGATAGATTACTTGGTTAGTATGAGATCCTTGCTGAAACTCCCGTTTGACATACCTTTTTGGCTGGAACGAAGGACGACCAAAGCATGGATACACCTTGTGAAACCATGACGATTTCGAGACGATGTTTTTCTTGGAACCAATTTAACAAATCCTGTAAAGTTGGATTACCGTCTAACTCGAATCTATCCCAAAGAGTCCATTCTGTCTCCCCATACTACGATTGTATCATTAGCAACACAGAAACAGTACTCCCAGATACCAATCCCCGACTCACCTTTTGTTTAGCTGCTGCTATCGGTTCTGAGAAACCAAAGAACGGTAATGCTAAATTGACGAAACCGTTTTTATAATCTTCCAATTTGTTTTTACCGTCAATCAACTATCGTCTCGTCAGTACAAGGTTCAACAGATACGAGTCAACCTACCTTGTAAAGTTCCAAACAGACTAAACCAGTAGCTAAAGCAGTTGTAGTAGCGATAGCAGGGATGATCTTTCCAGCGATCAATTTAGTCTTGTGCTTGTCAGCTTCCGTGATGGCGTAATTAGCAGCTCGAAGGTTGGATGCGGCAGTGATGAAATCGATATGATGGTTGGTATCGTCATCCTTCTCGAAATCGACGGGTTCAAGTCGGAAGCCAGCAAGGGACGATGGTGGTGGCAAAGATGCTACGATAGAGTCCAAATCCTCATCTACGTTCGAGTCAATGGTTTGTTAGTGTTAGGGACGTACCATCGTTGTCATTGGCTACAGGCTCGTTCTCGTTGATTTGGATCTTGACACCAGACTTTGGTACGAAGTCGGGTAATTGGATCGTACTCAAGACCTTCTTGAAGACAGCAGGGTCACGTTCGCCCTTGAGACCGTAGTTGAAAGCGTGAAGGTTGGCAGCAGCGATAACATACTCGAGATCGGTAGGCTAAATCAATTGTCAGCATCAGACTCGCGCCTAGACTTTACAAACTCACACTATCAACGTTGAAAGAAAGCGGATCAGGGGCTCGTTTAGGTCCAGACCAGAATGGAGTTCCGTTTGAGTTAACCTGCAAACTCATCAGTATGATTCCGAGTTATCACCCAGTAGAACGAACCTGATCTTTAGGCAAGTTGAAAAGTAACTGCTTAATCTCATTAACGTAATCAGTCTCGTATTGTTGTCTAGCCCATTTGATACAATCTTCAAAAGAGATTGGTCGTTCTTTAACTAAATATTTCTCAATTTGTTTGAGTTGATCATGATGTTGACCAGAACTTTTCAGAGTGGTCTCAACAAAGTTGGGTTGAGAGAGATAAAGATTGACGTTGGTAGGTGGGTTGACGAAAAGAGAGTCAAAAGTTTCTCTTGCCCACTTCAATCGGAGGATCAGTCTACAGTCCATCATAGACGACCTTTACTTACTTGGATAGTATGTTCAATAGCGTTAGGGAAATTCTTGACTGTACAAGAAGGGATTGATTTTTCTGGTGGATCTTGGGAGGACGAATAAGATTCCGTGAGGAAAGGAACGACGACTTGAGTATTGGCTTTGGTACCAAGAGTTCCAGATTCGAGAAGTGGTTTTTGATAGAAGACACATCGACGATCCATGTATTGACCTAAGAGTCAGATCTAGCCACAAAAACAAACTCACGAGCTGCAACATTATCCAAAGCGTTGGTGACACCATCGAGAGCAGCGAAGAATTCATCTCCGTAGGTACTCTCAGTCTCTGGTCCAACTCTATCTTGATGAGCAATGATCTTTCCCTTCAAATCAGGGTTCATCTCAGCAACAGCTGCAGCTGCAGATTCAGCCTTGAATTTCCCAACATCTTTAGGTCTGAACAAGAATTGTCTATTCAAATTACTTTTTTCGATAGTGTCCAAATCTGTAACATGAATGACACCTTCTGGACCAGTGGCCAGACCGATCATTGACCAATTCTTCAGCATCTCACAACCAATCGCACCAGATCCAACAAGGAATTGTTTGGTGTTTGCAATCTTCTCTTGGAAAGCTTTACCGAATACTGCAATTTGACCATCATATCTTGAACCCAATGGTTGACAATCGGCTTCCGATGGCAATTGAGTTGGTAGTGATTCTAATGAATCGAAATACATTGATTGAACCATTGGATGGAATTTAGCTGAACAAGCTTTGAGGACTTCTTGAGCAACGAAACCTCCGATGACGGCTACCATTGGAGAGAGATCACCAGTGGCTTGGAAAGCAAGAGCTTCAAGAACCTTCTCGTCGATTTCTTCCCCACCGGCTGAGGAATTGATCTCTTTAGCGAGGCCAATAAGAGCTGCTGCATCACCAGCGTTACGGGGTCGAGGAAGATGACCGGCTTTTTCGTAGAAAGCTGAAAGCGCTTGGAAGCCAACGTGAAGAGTTGCTGGACGATCCCATTTGGCAAAATCGGTAATAAAAAGTTCAGGTGAAGCGAGAGATTCTTTGAGAGATTTCTGCATTGTCAATCACCGCTACTGATTAGGACTTACGAATTGAATGAGCTTGGGCATTTTGACCTGGGTGAAGAGACCACCAGATTTGTATGTACCCAATCCGCTTGTGTCACCGATGGAGAAGGTGTAAGGACCTGTCAAGAGGGGTTAGATGTATCGTTGAACGATGAGAACTTACCCTTTACGGTGACTTTTCGAGGTTCACATCCATTCAATACCTCCAAACCCTTGATCTCAGAGAAAGTAACAAAATCGCCATCCTCCAAACCATGGCGAGTCTCATCAAGACACGTAACGACTGCGTCTTCTCCCTGTATGATCGTCAGTTATGGTCCATAGACTGGGATACATAACTCACGTCTTCAACATGAACAATCATTCCAGATTGAGGATTCTCTCCTGTAGGATCAACGCAAGCGAAATCTTTACCGAAATCGTTGAATACAGATCTAACCGATGTGTAAGCAAAGCCCATTGTCATCGGAATAATTATACCTACCCAAACAATCCTCTGACATCAGCAGCGATAAAGTAAATTCCCTTGCTTCTACAGAACTCATCGATCTCAACTTGTTTAGCGACAGTTGCGTTAGTAAGAACGACAACCTGTTATTGTCAGCTTTCTTCCGAGCGAGAATGAAAAGTAAGCTGACCTGGTAAGGAGCTACCATCTCTGGTGTAATCTCTCCTGATCCTTCCAAAAGTTTGATGGGAACGTAACTGTTGAGTTCAGCTAGACGAGGAGCCGTAACCGAAGCTCTTGGTTTACCAACGTCAGCCTCTCTCAAAAAGAACTGCGGTTGGTGATTAGTATATTACGATCACGATTTATTCCAAAGGCAGGACATACCTGACTTCCAAGGTCGGCGATTTCAACAGGAGATGGATCGTAGATTGTTACAGTCTTGACACCGGCGAGTGCAACGTTTTTAGCTGTTTGAGTGACTCAGCGATATCCTCCAGAAACGATTAAGGACGAGCTGCTTACCAATCTCCACACCTAAACCTTTCATTCCGACGATGAGAACGTTTGAAGTTGCCATTTTCTTCATAGCTGGAACATGATGTTAGCTATTTCCTCCCGCCATGAACTAGGCAGCTAACCTTCATGTCCGAGTACATAGCTGATTGTTCAGTTGATGTCAGCTAAACTACAGATGAAAACGACAATGTTACTTACAGTTGACGAGAGTAAAGACCCTCTGTGAAAGGAATGGTTGATCAGTATCTTATTCGCTACACGCAACCAGTCTTGGACAAGGTTGCTAAACTTACCATCGACTAGGTAGAAAAGTAGAATATCAGCTTCCTGACCAACGCAACCAAGCTCAATCTATACTCACTTGAATCTCCTGGGACTTCATCAATCTGCATTGGGGTGGCCATGATGGCGATGAGTTATTGAATGGGGAACGAGCTGGGGGTTTGTAGAGGTAAAATGTGATAGTTGATCTCTTTTATATGTATCTATCTGTAGGTAAGAGTACTTGACTTCTGAGTCAAGCTATAAGATATTGAGAATAAGTTGGATATAGATATTAAAAGTAAAGTAAAAGGTAAAGTGAGTCAGCAACAGCAGCAGCAACAGCAACCTTGCCTTGGAAGATCCGACTCTAAACCATGTGGCATTTAATGACGTTGTCGTTTCTGGTCTTATCAGTCAACTGGAGGATCGTTCAGCATGCATCCGTACACTTCTGGTGAAGCTTCTCTATCCTGTCAAGGATCATGTTGTTAATCGAAAGGGCAACAAGATAAGCAAGTGAGGAAGAATCGAGGTGGATTGGGAGCGAGAGCGAGATCCATGAGGTGTTCTTTCACACCTCAGTTTTGCGTTCAATATCAAGTAAACAGATAAACTTGGTACATAGCTGGTAATGTGATCATAATACTCATCGTTAGAGTTGGACATGTGTATGAAGATGATGCCAGACACTGCAATCCTCATATTACTAGCATTCATGTTCTGATAGCAAATTGATTGTTTGGGTCAGTTTCATTATTGAAAAGTGGATAAAATTTCAAGCCATGCTTCAGAATTCTCTTAATATAAAAACAGTGTGGAAGGATGCTTCAATCGCAGATAACAAATACAGGAACTTGTAAGTAAGTTGTGGTGTAAAGATGGACAGAAAAAAGTACCTCCCTCATACAACATCGGTCTAAATCGCAGACATTTATTTGACGGTTAATTGAAATTTCCGAAAACTAAAAAGTTAGGTTTTTGACGATTTACATCTACAACCAATTCCATCATCATCCTCAAAACTCTCCAATCAACTACTGGTAGCATCCCATCAAGCACCATGTCGTCCCGTACGAAACTACTGAGAACCCTTGCATCTTCATCTAAACCCCTTCATCGAGGAGTCGCGAGATATTCAACGTCACCTATCAACACTGCTCATTCTGATCCAACCGTAAAAAATGCTGAATCAACTCGTCGAACTACACATTTCGGATTTCAGGAGGTTCCAGAAGAAGAGAAAGAGACTTTGGGTATGTGGAACACTGCTGTACATAGAATATGACCATAGACTAATGATTCTAAAGTTGGAGGAGTTTTCAGTTCAGTTTCACCAAAATACGATCTAATGAATGATTCAATGTCATTCGGTATTCATCGTTTATGGAAGGATTCATTCGTTTCAACACTATTACCAAGATTACCTCCATCTATTCATAGAAATCCAAATCAACTTAACGGTAATGAAGAACAAACAGTGAATCCAATCTTTAAATGTTTGGACGTAGCTGGTGGAACTGGTGATATCGCACTTAGGATTCTTGATCGAGCTAGGGAAAAATTCGGGAATCGCGATATCGAAGTTGAAGTTGTTGATTTGACTGAAGGGATGTTGGTTGAAGGTAGAAAACGTGTTGCTAAAACTATGTATTACAACAGTGAGTCCAGATTTTTTTGCTGATCAGATCTCACCGAATGAACTAAACAACTGGCTAGCGCCCCAAATCACTTTCACCAACGGTAACGCCCAATCACTTCCTGACCACATCGCTCCAAATTCAATAGATCTATACACGATAGCATTTGGAATAAGGAATTGTACCTCCCTCCCAGCTGTCCTAAGTGAAGCTTACAGAGTATTGAAACCAGGAGGTAGAATTGGTGTACTTGAATTTGGGAAAGTTTCAAATCCATTGTTCAGAGAGTGAGTCTATCGACCTAGATTGATTCGAATGGGAGTTTTAGGATCTGACAATTGATTTTCTCTAGAGTGTACAAACAATATTCATTCCAGGTTATACCAGTTCTCGGTCAAATTCTAGCAGGCGATAGATCATCTTATCAGTATCTAGTCGAGTCAATTGAGAGATTCCCATCTCAACCTGAATTCGCACAATTGTGAGTGGTCGTTCCTATGTTTTCTCAGGTAATCACTCTTCGTTATTGACTGCTTTTGGATACAGAATGCGTGAAGCTGGTTTCCAAACTGGTGCGATGCGTGAAGGTAGAGGTGGAGCTTGGACTGATTACACGAATGGAATCGCTACCATGTGGACTGGTGTGAAGGCATAGAGTTGATATGAGTTCAATTTCTAAGGGAGATATCAAGCAATATAGAGTTTTGAAGGAATAGGTCAATCACATATCAAATGCATTTTATTAATAAGGAAATCTAACACCCGGGGGATCATGAATTTCGTTGAATTTCTCTGATTTTGTATAAGAGGGTTGAAAAGAGATAAAGTACGTTATAACTAGTCTTCTCTAGTGTAGCCGTCCAGCAGGAATGCACTCCACCACTGCCTATCGAGGAGGTGCTTACTGGCTTACTGGGAGTTGTATAGCTCTGAGCCACAACAGAACTAACGACGGGATCAAATTTCCACCACCAAGATAAAGGATTAAAAAGTTGAGGATTGACTCGAAGATACTGTAGACGAAATAAATACATTTCAACCAACAAACAATCACAATGGCAGACTTAGAATTCACTCAAGTCACAGAGGATAAAACTCCGACCATAGCACTCAGTCCCGAAGCTGAAGCTCAATATATCAGAATCACAAGGAACCTGCAGGAAGTTACTAGTGGTGAGATCATTAGAAAAGTTTTGAGTGAAGGTAAAGTCGTTAAAGCTTATTGGGGTATGTATTGTCGTTTATTTAACGTTAAGTACTGTCGCTAATGTCATGATAGGTTCTGCAACTACTGGAAGACGTGGGTGGAACTAGATTCATAGGTTCAAAGGTTTACTTTGCTGATTTTACTCGGTCTTAGCTCATATCGCTTACTGCGTTCCTTTACTCAAAATCGCCGATTTCTTGACTGCTGGTGTCAACGTCAAGATCCTTCTAGCTGGTCAGTTTTCTCTTTCGTAAACCAAAAATTAAGAGCTTAAACTGATAACCCAAACCATTTCAGATGTATGTCATTCCCCAAAACCCCTTTACATTCCTGAGTTAATAATATACCACAGCTCCACGCTTTCCTTGACGCTTCGAAATCGACTTTAGAAACTCTTAAATACAGAGTCATCTATTATTCATCAGTCCTCAAAGCTGTCTTTACAGTTCTAGGTGTCCCAATTGATAAACTTGAATTCATCACTGGAACTAGTTACCAACTTAAACCAGAATACACCCTTGATGTTTACAAGTAAGTCGGTTATTCCTACGTTCATGATTGAAACGCTGATCCATGTCGTACCAGATTCCACGCTTTAACTACTACTAAAGCCGCTGAACATGCTGGTGCTGATGTCGTCAAAGAATCTGAATCACCTTTGATGAGTAGTTTACTTTACCCTGGATTACAATCTTTAGATGAAGAGTATCTAGGTGTAGACTTCCAATTCGGTGGTGTCGATCAAGTAAGTCACATCAATTATAATTCGAGAACCTTATTGACTTATCCTCTACCCAGCGAAAAATCTTCATGTACGCTGCTCACTACCTACCAAAACTCGGTTACGCCAAAAGAGCCCATTTAATGAACGCAATGGTACCAGGTTTATCAGGTGGTAAAATGTCTTCATCAGACGCTAAATCAAAAATCGATTTCTTGGATAAAGCTTCCGATATCAAATCTAAACTTAGCACGGCAGTTTGTGCACCAGGTGTAATTGAGGGTAACGGAGTCTTGGCGTTCTTGAAAACAGTTCTTCTTCCAGTTCAAGAATTGCGTATCGAACAAGCTGCAGCTCGTGGCGAGAAGGAACCAAGGGGTGAAGGATCGTTCATCAAAGTTGATGCACCTGAAGGAACTATCTTTAGTATTTCTCGACCAGAGAAATACGGTGGTGATATCCATTACAGTAGTTATGAAGCTTTGGAAACTGCTTTCGCTAAAGAAGAACTACATCCTTCGGATTTGAAGAACGGCGTTACAGAAGCTTTGATCGGTCTTTTGGCACCTATAAGGGAGATGTTCGATAATGATCCAGAATGGCAGGAGGCCGAGAGATTGGCTTATCCAAACAGTTCCGTTAGTGCTGTAGCTGCACCATCAGCCAAGGTTGGAGCTGGAGCTAAAACTAATCCAAAGGTGGGTTACGGAGATTCGATCAAAACTGATCATGACTCTTATAGCCACCCAAAGCTCCTAAGAGTAAAGTTCCACCAACAGAAGAGGAAAGAGCGGCATTGAGAGCTATCAAGGAACAAGAAAAAAAGGCAAAAGCCGATGCTAAAGCCGCCGAGAATAACTTGACTGTTGATCAAGTCAAAGAAAGATCTTCAGACGCTGCTGCTCATTCACCCGTCCCCGCGGTTCACACGACTAATCTACCAAAATTGAAGTTGATCGCTCGTGGAAAAGTCAGAGATATCTATGCTTTGCCGGATGAGAAGGATTCTGATAAATTGCTGTTCGTCGCTTCTGACAGAATCAGTGCTTTTGATTTCATCATGGTTAATGTGAGTCATTACCTGGTTTTACTTGAACAGCATTGATTTATTGTGATAGGGAATTCCACAAAAAGGAATCACACTTTCGACATTATCATTATTCTGGTTCCACAAATTAGGCCACATCATTCCAAACCACGTTCTCACTCCATCACTCGCTACTTCAGGCTCAACACTCCCTAAAGCACTTGTTGACCCAAGTTCATCATGGGATGAATTCCCCCGTTCCCTCGATGAGTACAGATCACAATTGGAAGGTAGAAGTATGATAGTTAAGAAATGTGAGGTTGTCAAAGTTGAAGCTATCGTTCGAGGTTATATCACTGGTATGTGCAAGGGCTTTTTTGATTAATATGAGTCTGATGGGTATGATAGGATCTGCTTGGGCGGAATACAAAAAGAAAGGAACGGTTCATACCATCCCCATGCCGGCTGGTTTGGTTGAGTCTCAGAAATTACCTAAACCTATATTCACACCTTCGACCAAAGCGGATTTGGGTGCTCACGATGAAAACATCCATCCTGATAAAGGTGAGTCAGAGGATGTAATTAAAGTAGCAGTTTATTGACATTACGCGCAGTCAAGGATATCTGTGGTCCTGAACTTGCCGCTCAAATCGAGAAAATCGCTATTCAGATCTACAGTAAGTCTAGGTTTACGATGAACATTCAGATCCCTCGCTGACACATCTACAGCTGAGGCCGCCGCTTACGCTCTTGAACGAGGTTTGATCTTAGCCGACACTAAATTCGAATTCGGTCTTCTACCTTTCTCAGATGGTACGAAGAAATTAATCCTCATCGATGAACTCCTAACACCCGACTCATCACGTTACTGGTCTGCTTCAGCTTACGTCGAAGGTCAACCCCAAGCTTCGTTCGATAAACAATATCTCAGAGATTGGTTGATCAAATCCAATCTACGTGATAAAGACGGTGTAGTTCTACCTGAAGATGTTGTTGCTGAAACTAAAAGGAAATATGAGGAGGCTAAAGATAGAGTTATGGGATTAGGTGAATTCGGGGTTCACGGGAGGAAAGATTTGAAGGGCGGTGAAGAAGTTTTGTTGCAGACTGATGAAGTTTCAGATGCTATCAAAGATTTTGGAGGATTGGGGATTCATGGTAGAAGGGATTTGAAAGGCGGTGACGAGGTTTTATTGCAAACTGACGGTGTCTCTGATGCTATCAAGGAAGTTGTTTAGGTATACACCGCGTAGATATATATGTGTACGTAGATGATTTCGTGTCCATCTTGTCGTTAACACGGAGAATTGCGGCATTTGATTAATTCTACCCCGGCTTTTGGATTGGTGCCTTAGAGATGTTGAACTATGACGTTTGTACGTGGATGCAGGGAGTGAAGTGACCAGTTGTCCCAATGGAGGTCAGAAGGTACCTACCTATATATATAGTATTTTATCACTCTCTCTTCCTTCTAAATCATCTTTATAATCCAAGTTCATTCAAAAAGAACAAATTTATATAACAACAAAACAACAAACCAAAAATGTCAACACCAAGTAAGTCATCACCCCACCTTCACATAAATCCATCACTCAACCCCTTACCCACTTGACAGTCCTCTACGAATTCGTCGGTTCAGTCTGGGCCAACGTCCCCAAACTCGCCATCTCAGAATTAGGTTTCCAAGAGGGAGCCGTTAAATTCGAGAGTATCAATCTAGCTGAAGGGGCTAATTTCAATCCTGAATTTTTGAAGATTAATAAAGAGGGGACTGTACCTACTTTAATCTCTGGTGGTAAAACTTTTACTGATTCTACTGTACGTTTTGAGTCTTATGTTATTTGACTTAGAGTTGACTTTCCACTTAGACTGTCGTCCCTGAACTCCTCAGAATCGCTCCTCATCCACCAAGAGTTCATGCTCATACTTCTACATCAATCATTGAGGAGGTACGTGGTTCAACGCTAAATTCAATGACGGATCTTGGTAAACTAATAGAGTGATTAGGTCCACGCTGCAGCTGCCGATCCAAACGCTACATTACTCTTCGCTATCAACGATAAAGATAGAGAAGATAAAATCAACGGTCTCCCAAAAGCTTTCCTTGAAGGTAGACAAAAAGCTCTTGACAAGTACGTAGATATGGCAAATATTCGAGGCTAGGGAATGGACTGATTGTGAAACTAGATACGCACCAGACGCTCCTGAAGAATTCAAAGCTTTCTTGTTGGCTAAACAAAAAGGTAACAAGGAATTACTTGATTTCTATACAGGTAACCCAGATGTACGTCTTCATACTGTTATAATTCTGGAATCAAGCTGATGAGATATACAGGAAGCTACTCGTAAAGCCCATTACGATCAGGCTGCCCAACTCTGGAAAGCTGTCGGTATCCTCCTCAGAGGAGTTATCACCCAAGCTATCCAAAAGAACAATGGTCCATACGCCGCAGGTGATCAACCAAGCGATGCTGATTGTAAGATGTCTTCGATATCATAGAAGCCATGTACTGAACCAAACCGCTAGTCCACATTATCACCTGGTTAGCTAGAACTATCACTAATGCAGGTGTTGAACCTGGATCACCTGCTTCGGTCGCCCTCCCAAAATTAGCTCAATACACTGGTGGACATAACTTTGATCCTGTCGTTGGTAAATACTGGGAGTGAGTCGTCTTACCTATAAGAGCACAGTTGGGGATTTGACTGATTCATTTTTTGTGTTAGTACTTGGATTCAAAGAGATTCGTTCAAGTCAAACAAACTTCATTAAATTGTTGAAAAATGGACGATTTCACGGCTAGGCGCTGGTGGTTGCTGCTTTAAGGAAACAAGTGAATGGTTTTATGATTCAATGAAATGCATCGAGTTTTATGCGATAGTCCGCCTGTGTTTTCAAGACTGCAGTACAATAATTTACTTTGACTTGTAAACCGTGAATCAAAATCTGACCTATTCGTCCAATTCGAAATCATAAGCCATAACCTCTGTTCCAAATCGTTATTATCTAATCTTGATAAAGAAGGGGGGGGGGGGGAATACTCACCGTCTACATGTGGTTTAACGTGGTTGGCAACAGTGTTCTTATGGGCATCACTAACATCATATTGATGCAAAGTTTCACGAGAGGTGAAGATGGAATAGAGACCTAAGGAAATCACATCAAGTTTTAGATCAGCTAGACTGTAAAGTGAGAATGAAGGATTGCAGGGGTGACAAACCATAGTCAAAACCTTTAGCACGAGCGTCAAAAACAGGTGGACCTAATGACATCTAAATCATTTTTCGTTAATTCCATTCGATCGTAAGAGAAAGGTTTCGACCCAGTAGTGTACATACATGTTCAGGACCTGGAACTTTCTTCAACAGATTGATAGAAGCTTTAGCTTGGGAGATGGCATCTTCTGTTAAACCCGTTCTCTTGAGTCTGAAGAGGACTATGTGGATGATCTTTCCTGGCATTTTGGGGTAGTGTTGTAGATATGTTTTTGGGTAGTATTATTGCACTGTCAGTTTAGAGATGGTTGGATGGATGGATCGTTCGGTCCGAATCACGCAAGTAATCGGATTTGTGGCGAATTGAGTGATGGATGCAACTCTACTTTGGAGATGCATATACAACGTCGCTCTACTAAAAGGTCTACCAGAAAATCTATGCTACTCCTCAATAATCTTTTCCGTGAGTACGATTCCCTCTTCTTCGATTTTCGAACGTAAATACGCGCAAATCTTTGTAAAGTTAGTTTCACGCTTCCGCCTGAAATTCAGAACTCAGAACTCACCTTCTCGTCATATGGTCCTTGGACACCTGGTTCGGAGATGATACCCTCAAAAACGGCGTGAACAGCTACACCACATGGAACTCCAACTGTGATTGCCATAGCTGATTGACTGGGTAGACCGTATTGTTCCAATGTAAGAACGTGAGTGCGCTGAAAACGTAAACGTCAGTTGGTTGATCATTTTCTTATCCAGCGTTATACGTACCGTCTTCCCAGTGGAAGTCTCCTCTTGGATCTTCAATTGTAGCAACATCAAATCCTTTTCTTCACTGCCATACAGGAATTCAGGCTTTGATCCTAAATAACTAGCGAACGTTTCTACAGGTGTTGAATAGATTTTCACTGGTTCATCAGAGAACAGACCGAGTTCTGATAGTTTGGTTTGGATATTTGAATTGAACGAGGTTTGAGAATCCAATTTTGAGGTTATGGATCTATTCCCATTCGTCAATACATTGCTTAACTGAGAGGAGTGAACGTGAACATACCCAACATCGCTATTAACACCCAAAACTTTACCCCAAATTTTCAACCAATCACTCTCACCCCCCAACCCCCAATTCACAACCTCCGCATCCAAAAATCCAACACCACCCAAAAACCCAAGTACCTCAGGAAAACTAGCATACCTCATCGTAGCCCGATAAACAGTTTCCGCCTCAGGGATCTTCAAACTTTCAATCAAAAGTGTCGAATCTCTATTAGGATATTCAACCAGATTGTCCTTGTATCGCTCGTTGACGTAGAACGTTTGAGCTTGTTTGAGAAGATTTTCACCGTCTATTTCTATTGTTTGGTTGTTTTTCAGGTATTTGGCTGGATTTTTTAGGGCTCGGAGAGAACCTGTGGGTGACCAGGAGAATTTGTAGTTGATGGGGTTGTTTGAGTTTTCGGGTGCTGGGAGAGCTGCGCCCATTTCGATGAAGCTTTTCACCTGTGGTCGTCAGATTAGATGACAATAATAGTAGCGAGATATTACCTACCTTACCCCCCTCCGAATGGATTTTACTGATAACCTTGGAAGCGTACAACAAATCGATCCCAGGATCAACACCGATTTCATTCATAACCACAATCCCCGCTTTCTTACATTCAGAATCCAAAGCTAACATCGCAGGACTAATGAAACTCGTAGTTACAACATGTACTTTATGTTGGATGGCAGCTTTAATAACCGTCGCATGGTAGATATAAGGGATCAACGAAATCACTAAATCGTGTTTTGAGATTTCGTTGGATAACGCCGTTTCGTCGTTGACGTCTAAAGAGATGGCGCTGGTGTTTTGGAGATTTTGACCGAGTTTTCGAGCTGATTCTAAGGTTCTACAGGCTGTTCCAAGTTTAGTTTTGGATTTAGACTGGACTCACCGATGGTTAACGCGTATCCTTGTTTGATGACATATTCTGCTGCTGGACCTGCGACGAATCCACTACCTAGAAGAAGAACTTTTTTGGACATCTTGATTGTTGTAGATTTGTTTGTTCAAGAGGGATGGATTTGGGCTGCTGGTTCAACCATTGCTTCATAACGACTCGAGGCTCAGCGGTGATGACCGGTCATTTCCCGTCGGTAACTTGAGGGCTATCATCTGCAAGTAAGTTACTTGTATTCAAGCATTGGATCCAATGAATTACAGATCTAGTAGCTGTTCTACTTCCAGTTCGACATCGGAGACAGTGGTTTAGTAGTCGAGGTCAACGATGAGCTAAAGAAAGACTAGGTAGCTAGTATCTGCGATAGCGACCTGATCGCAAAACAGTCTGGCTGCCGAGGCAATCCTGTCCACTCTATCACACGGAGAATTGCGGGATTAGACTAAATTGAATCTTACCCCGCGTAGCTTCAATCTCCAGTCAACGATGTTTTCAACCTACAACTGTCAACAATGTCTCGACCACTTCCAATACCACTTCCCATATCTGCACTTCTACCGCCAAACCCCTCCTCGTCCTCTTCACCATCGCCCTCCCAACCCTTACCCAAGAACACCACTATCCTAGGTAAACTCCCACCAAGTTCTCCTATCCATCTAGCGATCAACTATCTATCTTTATCTGATCTACCTGAATATCCGGGTTTGGTGATTGATGGGAAAGGGAAAGGGAAGGAGAGGGATATGGGTGCGACTGGTCGAGATAGAGTTTTGATCGTTACTGGATCAAAAGGTATTTTCCATGATTCGTTGGAAGAACAGGATGAAGATTGGTTAAGAGAACGATCGGGTTGTTTGGATATCCATGACATGTTGAAAAGAATTTATATAAGGTGATTTATTGCTTTCGGTTTAAAAATCATAATTGACAAGCTGATGAATCAACTCAGACATTGTCCTACTCTCGATCACGTTCAACTTTTACTTACTCTGCTCACTTCAGATGATTCTGATTCAAGCTCAACACATTTATCTTGCATACCTGGTTTAGTTGTTCTATGGGATGTGGCTGGATTGATGATGTCTGATCAAGGGGTTGATGAAAATGTGGCCGACCAGTCAGCTTTAACTAATAAATTCGATGAAAGGTGGGTAATCAGTCGTAACTCTTTTTTGTATGCTGACCCATTCTAGATTTCTTATTTCTGATTATTTAAATATTCTAGCCGCTGCTCAAGACACTGTTCGACATTTTTCATCAAAAAATCAAAGGTAGATATCATGTTCCTGACTACGTTCTAACTCTTTGGTTTTAGTGCACCTCCTACACAACTTATCGTTCTCGAACCTAGTCTCAACGAGAGATCATCTTTACCTATAGAAGTGACACCAAGTTCACACTCCCCCGTTCAGCCCAAATCACGTAACGTCCTTCTTGTTAATGGGATGCGACGATTACTGGGAGATAAATGTATTGGGATAGTCACTGAGATAGTCGATCAGCTGGAGTCAGGTGAGTTTCACAAATAAACCTACTCCTACTGATTCATAAGATTCCGATCAAACACCTAACCCCGAACCACAAGGATATTCTCTAAAATTAACCGCATACCCAGATGATACCTTTCAAATGCGAGAGATAAGATGTGCAAGGAGTGAATGGGCGACACTAGTCACCGAAGATGACGAGAACGTAGCTGGAGATCCAGGTGGATGGAAATGGGAATGGTGTTGAACGTGAGAATGCAATCACTTTCTAGCGCCCCACCAACCTTTTCCATAACTGACCACGATTTCTTCTCCTTTACCAATCCCACCCGTACCAGCTTTAGCACCTTTCCCACTAATCTTACTTGACCAGATTTCCATTCTTAATTCACCGTTTTCACCTGTACCAACTTTGAATTCTGCGTTGGGACCGTTTTCGCGGACACCTCGATAATCGTTGACGAATCTACCTGCGTTACCTTCTTGACTAGCGTCAATACCTATCGATACGTGATACCCATAAAACGGATTGGAAGTGTCGAAAGCGGATAACCTGATTAAACATAAATCATAATCCGAGTCCTGATGCGGATCGTTGATAGGTGGATATAAAATTTCATCAGTCGATACATAAGATACATGATAAACACCTAAATAAGGTAGAACGAATTCTTCAGCGTTATATCGTTTCTTGGTGAATAAGCCGTTTTGGCCATTAGCCGGATGAGTTTTCTCGGTTATGGTTTTGATCGAGAGATTGGACGTTGGGAATGGTGTTGGGAGAGGATTGAATTTGGTTGATTTTTCTTTTGTTGTGATGAAAGGTAAGAGGGATGATGGGAACGTTGGTGATAGTTTAGATTTTGTTAGGTGTTTCACTGATTTTGGCCAATTTGCAGGAGGTGTGTCGTTGGCCATAAGGGTGTTGTTGTTGCGAGACAAAAGGTTTTTGGTCAAAGTAACTGGTTAGAGGAAAACGATGGACATGATTGTTTCAGGGACAATGGCCGATGATACACGTGTGTTTGGCTCCGTTCCTCTTTCCCGCTGAATTCAACGTGCCTTGCCCTGACGGCTCGAGCCAGGATTTCAACGATGCACAATCTTGATCCTTCTGAGATCTAAAACAACAATTCAAAACACCAAAACACAACATTTCATCTGAGATAGAGGAGAAGAAAAGTATTCCCATCGATCACTGGTTTCTCATCTATCGTTACAGTCAGAATTTGTATCCAACCCATCCTCGCTGATATGTCTTTTTCATTCAACCCAAAGCTGTGCTAGAAGAGGAACCGACACTTCATCAACCTTCAAAGAGCGGAACGTAACCAAGTCAGTCACCTTTCATACGAGTCCTTTCATTCAACTCTGACTCTCATCAATCTTCAACAACTGACCATGGAATAGTATCCCAAAATGTACCCTTCGATCATCATCATCTCCCTTCTCCTACTTCTCATCCAACCAACTCGCTCCACTCCACTTCAATCAACCTTCACCTCATGTCTGGACGCTTATCTACCAAACGCACCTCTAACCAACCAACTGAACGTCACTAACGTCTTCACGAATCTCGTTTCGGGTTCAGAAGCTTCGTTACTGAGTTTAATCGGTGGTGGTGCACCTGTCTTGAGAATTGATCTCATTGGAACTACTGGGACTGAATTAACGGGGTTTGACAATTCGACTGGGAAATTGGGTAGGTCAATTTTGAATGTGTTCATACTGATCACACCCTTTAGCAACTTTATTCTCCTCTACCTCAACTGCGGGAATATCAATATACGATTCAGCGACTTATCTCTGCAATTCACTTTTCCCATCTGATCTACCAACACCGTATTTCCCCTTCAACACGACATATTGTCCTTTACCAGCTGGGGATTTTGGTATAAATCTGACAATACCTTTAACGAAGAATTACGGTTTGACAACTTTGCATACTCAGATTCGCATTGTTGATACTTCGATTCCAGCGCTTACTCTGACATGTTTGGACTTGTATCTGACACCTTACGATGGTCAGGGTTGGTACTACCTTTTGTTCTTGTATCTACCTGTGGCTTTGGCTTTGGGATACTGGATAACCAGTTGGGCGGCTAGATTCGCTGCTGGTTGGGTGGTGGGTAGTGGTGTGGCTGAATACGGTCAAAAGGAACGTCCTGCAGTCAAGGAAGAGGGAGTGGGGAAACGAGAAGCTAACATGAGGAAATGGGGAACAATGATAGTTAGTGGATTGAGTGGTGAGAGGTTGGGTGTTAGTGGGGGGTTATTACGATTTAGTAGGTTGCTGCTTAGGATTGAACTGATCGTTAGTCACGCCTGGACTTCGAGATATTTTGCATCACGTACAATTCTGTACTATCCTCGGAATGATTGCCGTTAGTTGGCCCCAGTTTGCTTGTAAGTAAAGGTCAGTGGGTTTTACTGATTGATAGATCCGATTTTTGCACAGGGATCTTGGGCGGATCTTGTATACAGTGAGTTCACAATGTTAACATCACTGACGACAGATACGACTCTTGTACAAGGTAGCGAGCCACTCAGTAAGCGCGTATCAATTCTTCCATCGACATACAACCCCCCAACAGCTTTCACATCTATGATGAATAATTCCTACTATCCACTATTCCTCAATTCCAAAGCTTTCAACCCATTGATAGATCTACATGGTGCTGCCGACGGTATGGCATCTTTCGCCGCAGTTGTTGGTTTACGTCCACAGGATCTCTTTGGTACATGTCTAGGGATCTTCTTGATGCTCACAGCGGGTGTGGTCATTCTCAGTATAATATTATGGTTCTTACACGGCGTGTTTGAATATTTCGCAGATACATCCAGGAAAGGCAGTCAACCACCTCAATCGAAACGAAGTTCGGTTGGTCCCAGTCCAAGTCCTAGTGCTTTCGATAAAGCTGTGTTTGACAACAACAATGGTTCTGACTTGGATAACCTACCAGCTATCACTCCAGCTCATTCATCTGCTCCTAGTCGTCTACGAAGGATATGGTGGAGATTCAGATTTAAAGGCGAAGCAGGAGCTTTCCATTCTGCTGCTTTGTACGGTAATCTCCTTAGGCTGATCATCATCTTCCATCTACCTATCACGACATTTTCAATCTATCAACTTACCCTAGGATCGACTGCTAGTATAGTGTCCAAAGTCTTTGCAGCTCTCGCTTTCGTCTTCATCTCCATTTTGATACCTACCGGTATCATGTACATCATCTATCGAACACCAACTGGTAAACTTTACGATGCTACCAGGACATTACTAGCTTTGGGACCTATGTACAACGTTTACGAACAGGAGAAACAAATGTTTAGGGCTTTACCACTCGGAGTCAGTCTGGTGACTGGTATCGCCGTCGGCGCTGGACAACAAAGTGGAATCTCGCAAGCTATCGTCGTACTGGTTGCTGAATTGGCTTTGTTGATTGTTCCTGCGATTTGGTTTCCCTGGGGTGAAGGCGCGAGTATGGGTGGTCCAAGTGCTTTCCTTGCTATTGTCAGGGTAATTTCGCTGGCTTTGGTCATGATTCTGTCGCCTACTGTGAGTCCAGTTCGGGATTGAGCTGATCAACTAGGTTTCTATGACTGATTCAGTGAATGACTGGTTGGCTTATGCGGTTCTCATCCTTCAAGCTATCGTTTTTCTCTTCTTCTTGTTTATGCTGTTGTCAAAGATCATTGAAGGTCTCATCCGTCTCATCGGCAGCGTCCACTTCGATGAATCCACTCACCCATTGGACGGAGGGTTCTTCGGTGCAATCATGTCCCTGGATTGTCTAAACGGAGCAAGAGGAGGTACAGCAGCTCAACGACGAAGAAAGAAGAGAAGTTCAAGACAGCTCCAACGTAACGTCTCCGCAGCAGGAAGTTTGACCACCCAGATGATGTTGGATAGACATTCTCAAGGAGTTCAACGTGCGCCTTCAGAAGGTGCTACACCGTTCTTAGCAGGTTACCCTCCAGAGATAGCTGCTCAAGGTAGTTATTTCGCTCCTATCCAAGCTTCACATGGCTATCATCAACCTGAACTACATCGATATCCTTCGGATGACCCTTCAGCTGAAGGAAGGATCATGGACGCTTGGCAACCTTCACAACCTGCTGGTTATGGTGCTGTTCCCTTGACTTCACCTACTACTTCACCTTCTGGTGAAAAGAGTTTTTCAGTGGTTAGAGGTGGTAGAGCCGAGTTTGAGAATCCTTATGCGATGCGGGAAGGACATTCGTCTTCTCCTATCAGGGTATCTCATGGGGCACAGCATACAACCCCAACTCATTCTCGTCAACAATCGAGTTCGGCTGTGATAGAAACCTTCAGTCCTCATTCGTCTCCGCCAACTGTTTATCCACCTCGAACATCGCCAGGTTTAAGACCTAACAATCATGGACTTTTACCGCCTACGATCAACATTCCCAAGAAGCGATCATTGAATAATCTAAGAATCGTGGACGATAACGATTCACCGAATTCGATTTATTCAGATCAAGAAGGTCGACGTAAAGGTAAAAACAAGAGTAAATCTTGGTTCTCACGTCATAACGCCGACAACAACAGTGGGACGGAATCTGATGACGAACCTGGACCTGCTCGACGGGATGAAGAAGAAGAAGGTGGCAAGGGTGGGAAATGGAAGAAAGCGTTTGGGTTCAGGAGAAAAAGTGTCGACGATCTAGCTGAACAAGTTAGAGATGAGAACAAAGCTAGAAAGGCGGCGGTAGTCGCTGAATCAGGAGCTTTGTTCGCTGGTGTCGATAATCCCGTTCCGAAAACTGCTACAGGTAAATCATTCGTTGTGAATCGAAAATCTGGAAGTAGGACTCCGAACGTTACCGTTTCACCACCACCTTCCTCACCCCAAGCTCAACCTGAACCGTCGTTCAAAGTCAAAAGAGTCGGTCAAGCAATTCCAACTCCCGTAGCTACGCCTCCACCTTTCACCGCGTCGAAAGCGATCCCAACTACTCTTACGAATTCTTCACCGGTGTTGGAACCTCCCGTCCAGCCTTCGAAGGGGTTCAAAGTCAACAGACCGAATTCTTATCAACCACCCATTCAAGCTAGTTCAAGTTCTAGTTCTCAGCCACAGTCTTCCACTTCGTTCAAAGTCCAACGACAAAGTAAATCACCACCTACCGCTTATCGAAGTTCGATGGATAATTCTGGTTATGCGGATAACATTTTGGTTCCTAACCGACCACCTAGAAATCCTAGACGGCCTAGTCAGGAATCTGAACGTGATTTCCAATAACGTTGGTTCTTGCACAGATCCATCGCTTTCGCGTCTCCTTAACTTTTTCATGTGATCTGAACGAATCGAAATGACTCTTTACGTTCACGTTCACCTTGTTTTCATACAAGTCGACTCTTTTATCTTTCCTTTGTATCATAATATAATATGTTTATATCTTTTCACTACGATCTCTAAGTATTTACACTCTTTATCTACAATTCTGTGATTTAATTTTGCTGTATTCTCAAAAGTGATTTGATAACGTAAGTATAATGAAGAAATAAACGACTCTTTCATGCATTACCCTTGTTTTTATTGTGGTCCGAGGGAGGGTTTGGGTAGTGATTCGATGCAACGTTATGGTCACCGCACTGTGATATGACCAGATGCAATGCAATGCAATACATCAACCCAAAACTTGACGTACAAACCACAACCCAGTAGACTATAGTACCTGGTCACTACACCTCATCCAACCCCAAACGCCAAGCTCTCGTAACGACACCACCGCATCTCAAACAATCCCATTGACTCTTATCCTGACCATCCAAAGCAGCAAGTTCACCGGCAATGCAATAATAACACCAAACGCAACCCCCCCAACAATCGGTTTTTGCAGGTACATAAATTCTAGTCTCATCTTTCTGCTCTGTTTCGATCTCTGTATCACTGAGCTGATGAATTGGTGGTAAAGAGATCGAATCGTTCACTGTTTCCGGGGCTGAGACTAGTCGTAAATGACAGATTGGACATGTTGTTGGAGGGAGATTAGATAGTGGTCCGTTATGGGTTGAAGTCGGTTGTTCAGAGGGGATTGATTTGGTTTCGATTTTAATTGAGGAGTAATCGATTTGGGTTGGGGGTTGGAGTGTTGTTTTCAGGGTTTGGAGGAGGAGTGGAAGGGAGAGATAAGAGGGGAGAGGGGGCAGGAGGGGTAAAGAGAATTGTAGGAAATCCTGGATGGAGTTGAGTTGGGATCTGTTTGTTTTACTTACGGTGAACACGTTCCATACTAGCTGACGATTCATGAATTCGTAGGATACCATACGTGTGAGATGGTTTGAGGAGGGGACTAGTCGAATACCTAATATCCTCATAAGAAGTGAGGGATATCTGCAGTCAAATGATTAGTCACGTAGACTGCCCGTCCACAACCACGAACTCACTTTCCATCAAACAGGAACCAAAACCATCCAACCAATTCCCAGATTTTACTGAAAAACTCAAACCCCACCACCAAATTCCAAATCTTCTTACGGAAATCATGTAAAGGTAAATCCGGATATTGATTAGACAAACACCACAACCTCAAACGAGTGATCAAATACGTAGGGAAGATTGGTGGACTCAACAGAAGATAAATCAACATCGTCCTCTTGGTGATTGTATTTGAATTCCTAGAGATCAATTTCATGTTTTGAAGTTTAGCACCTGGTGAAGCTCGTTTTTGATAGGTTCCATAATGAAAGATTATCAATTTTAGGATAAGAGAGATTTCAGGTTTGAGGTCGGTTTTGATGATGGATTTCAAGTTGTTTAACGATTTATGGACGTTCTCGCTTAACATTGAAACTAGTCCTTCGTCGAGTTCGTCGGCGTCTATTTGAGATACTCGAAGGGCTCTTGGTGGTCTCGGGCTTGGATTTGTATCCAATGAAGAAGGCAGTCTTGAGGAAGACGCTTCAGCGTTGAGCCCAAACGACATTGTTGGCTGTAGGTTGGAGGTTGTGGTTGAATCTGAGTAAGGAAGTGATTCATCGAGTCTCGCTCCGGCTGATCTTTTACCGAAAGATAACAAACTAGGCGCACTGCAAAGGTAGATAAGTTTAACACCACTTGCACGCCTAGTTGTTGACACGGCATTGACCTATTGACAACAAATACCACCACCTACAACTCTGTATCTAATCCATCCAACAACCCATGTACTCCTCATGAGATTATTAAGACAGCTCACGCTATCGGCGTTAGCATTTCCATTCTTCATATCGACTACTGAAGCTATATGGCCGTTTAAACAGAAACGTTTCACAGCGGAAGCGTTCATCAATGCCGGTTCTTTGGGGTTGGAAATTGATGGGAGGGTAGTCGCTGTTGGAGATTGGAATGGTGATCAGCAGTAAGTCGAGGTGTTTCTTTCATTATCTATTGTCTGATGTTGCTACACGTTTCTTTACTGAGTCTTGACAACAGTTCAGATCTATTTACTTTATCTAAGGATTCTAAATCTCTTCAAATATATCAATGGAATCGAGGTAGGTCATATCACAAAGTCCAGCAGTACAGCTAATAAAAATGTAGATCAATATAAATATAATCTCTTACATACTAGTACCTGGACTACACCAATCTTGAACATCGTACCAGGAGATTACAATTACGATGGTCAACTAGACTTACTTCTCATGTATGAGGACGACAGCAAAGAATCGTGGTGGAGTGGTAAAGATGGTGTTCAAGTCGGCATGCATATTTTGTTAGGTAACGTAGGTGGTTTCCGTAAGTCACATTTTCAGCGTCTCGTCTCCTTAAAACTTCCCTGACGATGCTGTTGCAGTCGAAGATGTCTGGGAACTACCTCCATCAACCTCCCAACCAATAATATTCGATTTCGACGGTAGTCTCCGACCTTCTCTTTTGGGTAACGATCCTTCTTCACCAGATGGTGTTCTACGGACCTGGAAAATTGAGAGTACGGGAACGGTTTTGTAAGTTTACTGTCAGGATTATTGTGATGTCTCCCGTTGGAATGAAAGGCTGAATTGGACCCAGACGAAATGCTCCGTTTCAACCTGGAGGTCCAAGCTGTACATTGGGCAACCCTCATAGCTCCGCATATGTGGATATTGATGGTGACTGCCTCCCAGGTCAGTTGAACCTAGTGTTACACCTTGAACGAAGCTGATGTCAAATTTAGATTTGGTACTGCATTGCACCTCTGGTACTCGGCAAACGTTACAGATGTGGTTGAACAGAGGAAAAGCTGGCTACGTATTCAGTAAATCCTACGATCTACCTGCTGGCACTGGACCATTGACGTTTACTGATATGAGTGAGTCAAAGAGTAATACATGTCCACCAACTAACCCCCTTAGATCGCGATGGAACGATTGATCTAGTGTTCCCCGTTTGTAATCGTCAATCCTCGTCGACGGGGGCTGGGTCCGACTGCACAATCAACATTGCATATAATATCCAGATCCCAACATGTTCCACCCAGGCCTCTAAAATTGATAAGAACGGACAGAAAACCTGTCGTGGTTGGGGTGAACTATGTTCAGCAGATGAAGGATTTAAATTTGACCTTTCATCCACAAGCGATGTAAGTCTTGATGACATTATTCACAAATCTAACCAAAAAAGTACTTCACCTCAATCCCGTTATCAACATTATTCCCACTATCCACACCGCCTCCATCTCTTCTTCTCCATGTACCCAACACACCAAATATACCCCTCCCCCTTAGAGCAGGAGATTACGATCTAGACGGTTTCCCAGATCTACTAATAGAAATATACAACACAACAGCTGCACCACCTTCTGGGATATTTGGTGGAACGGAAGGAAGACCTGGCACTCAAGTTAAAATCTTACAGAATTTGCCTTGTTCGTCTGGTGTGAGAGGTTGTGAGAGGGGTGGCGAGAGGGGTTTGAAAGTTGGCGGTGGGAAGAGTTGGGATGCTTTGGACAGTATTTGGGATGCTGTTGGAGCGAGTTTTTTGGATCTTGACGATGACGTGGGTAATATGGTGACGATATAATCCCAAATGACTAACCCGTTTGTCAATAGGGATCTCTTGACATTCTAGTGCAGAGGACTGGAGAGCAGTCTAACGAAAAGGTCACGATTATACAGAACAACTTCTTCCATGATGCCTTTTTCATTAAAGCTCTTGGTAAGTTTTTCAGGTAGTTGTCAGAAGTTTATCTGCTTACCTTTCAAAGTTCTGAATGGAGCTTGCGAGAGTGGTTGTCTCGGTGTTAGCTATTCAGGAGCGAGTTATAAATTCACTGTTCTCGATACACTTGGACGAAGAGTCGCTTCGGAGGTGGCTCAACTACCTCAAACATCTTATCATTCTCTTCAATCGCCTTATGCGTTTATTGGGATTGGTAGAACCAACAATTACGTCGAGGTAAGTAACATGCGTATCCCATACCCAAATTTCAGGACTAAGACGGTCTCGTTTCCAGAACTTATTCATCGGTACATCCCTAAATCCCCCTAATCATTACACAATCCTAGAATCCTTGATCCCAAATTCTCAATTATTAATCACACCCCCTTCACCTGTGACCGATGAGAACTCGACGAAACGTAGAACGATAGATTGGAAGACTGAACTGTATTTGAACCCTGGGGAATGGGTGACGATAGTTGGAGCAGCCGTTGTTGGAGCTGTTATTTTACTTTGGATGATCGTTTGGGGATTGGGTGCTAAAGAGAAATTGGAGGATGAAAGGGAGAGGAAGAGGGGTTTGTTGAGTATAAATTTCCAGGCTCTTTGAGATGTACGATTCTTATGTATTCCTACTATCTGAATGCCAAGAGATCTATCAGGGGTAAGTGGCACCAGTCGCAAGTGGCAAACTAAGTCCCTGTGACGCGATTAGTCGCGTCCGTCCCCCTTGATTCTTGGAACTTACGTAGTTTGACCAGAACTCAAAGGCTGAACTGGTACTTTGGGTTTAATTGAAGTAGAACAGGGAGTGTCATGAGGTACACTGAGATTTGGAATCGGTAAGATTTATCCGGTCGATCCTTTTTTCTTCATTCAACTTAATAATCAGCAACGCGCCCTTTTCTTGGTTTCGTTTCATCTTCTCCTGTTTGATCTTTTTTGTCATAGCGCCGGTTCGCTTTTTGTTTTACAAACATACGACAGGTCGTATTATCTATCCTCCTTATCTTTTCTACTCTTGCTCTTTGTATTCCATTCTTCACTTATCTATAAATTCGACTTCGACTTGCAGGACAATTCGTATCCACACTCATTTCCATTACTCTCTTTCACAACTTCATTCAACTCAAAACCCTTCTACAAGTTTATTCCTTTCTCTCAACCCACCATGGTCTCTCTTAAATCAACTCTACTTCTTTCTGCACTGGTCCCAATCGTTAGTGCTCATATTGCACTATGGGATCCTGGGATGTACGGGTGAGGTCATGACTAGATGTCTTAACAATGAAGATCCATATTCTGACTGTACAACGTGTTGTTCGTAGCTGGAACGACGATCCTAATGAACAAGACCCTGTAAATCCTTTATTCCAATTACCATTCTCCTCTTGGTGGTTCCACAATTATATCAACAAGGTAAGTTTCTATATGATTCTCAAAAGAGTACTTTCCCTCCCATTTTCGATTGGTGCCGGGGTAAAAAAATACTCGTCCACCTTACCGATCGAAATTCTTGGAATTTTGTTCTTTTGGGTAACTTTCACTGAACATCTTTTCGTAGCCCCCTGCACCTGGAGTGTTTATGAATTTACCTGCTGGAGGTACTTATCACGGTCAAGTGGCATGTAACAAAGCTCTAACGGATTATGGGTTCCCGGACACAGCCGGTCAACATGAATATGGGTAAGTCAAAATCACCTCCATCCATGATGTTTACAACCAACTAACGAACATATAGCTGCTACACAAACGGCTTGTTACACACATCTGACCTAGTCGGTACGCCCGTCGACCAACTAAAAGATGTCAAAGGATGCGGCATAGCCATCTCCTACGAATCAGACGTGACCAAACTAGTTCCAGAATCGTTTTCAGTCATCTCGATAAACTACACATGTCCTTATCTCAAACACGTCGATTTCCAAATTCCAGCCGACATGCCTGCCTGTCCAGAGGGCGGTTGCCATTGTATTTGGGGATGGGTTCATGCGAGTGATTACGGTGGGGAAGAGATGTATCATTTGGGTTATAGATGTAATATTACCGGTGCTACTTCTACCGTACCTTTGACTACTACTCGTAAGTCCTATCCAAGCTCGACAATAGAACAGGTGTTGATTCGAAATATCAGCCAAAACCGCAAATAAATGTCATTATCCAACAGATACCAGCAATTGTACTATCGGCGCCAAACAGCCACAGTAAGTTACTTTTACACATAGTCAATTTCCCATGATACTGACTTGCACCATTTTAGCTATTGGAATCAAAAGGAACGTAACAACAATCCACAGGATAATTACGATCCACCATTCTGTGAGTTGCCTCACTAATACAATGGATTTCCTAATTCCTTACTGAATGACTGACAATTTCTGTCAGACAACGGAGATTACGGATTCCAGAACGGTGCGCAAACAGATCTGTGGGCTGGATCATCAACAACTCCCACTCCCAGTGTTACCAGTCCAAGCAACCAAATCTCTACACCAACTACGTCAGTATCCTCTATCAAACCAACAACTTCGTCCTCGGCATCATCAGCAGCACTGAACAAAACCCCAACCTGTCGACGAGGGAAACGTTCATTAGACGTGGACGCCACGAAGCGATTCAAGGCTAGACAAGCTGAACGGATCAAGATTGATGCTAGGAAGAAACGATCTAGACTTTAAGTGGAGGGCCAGATTTTGATAATCGATTCACAGGATTGGGGATGATGATTTGACTGGTTCATATTTTCACCTTGGAGTTTTCTTGTATTGAATGCAAAAAGACTTTTGATGTCGGGTGTGTTGGGTCCATATGAAAAGTGATCGTTCAATTCATCATGTCTATTTACTTCGTTATTTTCCCTTTTGATACTGTTCAAGCTTCGACGAAACCTTTGACTGCGTTTAACCAGATGACATAATCCTAGAATCAACTGCTTAAGCCAATGTCATGTAACAGTTGAAATCAGATTAGCTTACTTTTTGTTCCTTGTGTTCAGAGAATTGACAGATGAATTGAGCTATACACATGGTCAGAGATTCAAAGCAAGACTTAATCAGTGACTTACCCAAACCCTCATCGATCCCACGTTCAGTAAGGAAAGCGTTGAAAGCCTCCTGAACAGCTGGGTCCAAATGATCGAATTCTGATCCTACATTAACAAACACCATCAAACTCAAAAAATCGAAAAACTCACGAGGACCCATATATCTACTACGTCTTTCCCAATCACCCTCAGCACCTTTAAGATTGACCAGATCACCTTCAAAGATAGCTACGTTAGTTACCGCGAAACCAGTTTCACCAGCTTCGAGATCGAAAGCCAATGAACCAGGTGCTGATTGTTTAGTGATCGATAGAGAACAAGTTATGTAGACTGGTTCAATAGCTGCTTCTGGATCTTCGGGGTTTTCTATTGGGTTACCAGCTTCGTCTAACGTTTCTAGAGGGAGTGAATCTTGGTTCTCAATATCGGAAACTTGGAATGTTAAGGTGAGACTGGGTATTTTTTTCGTTAGGTAAATGGATTAAAGAGTATTTAAATGGAGCTTACGTCTCGTTACCGAATTTTCTTAGTAGAACCACATCATCCGTTAAAGGTTTATCTTGGATTTCCCAGATCCCAGCTGATCGGAATCGTTCGAGGAAATCAGGTTCTTGATCATTCAACGCTGAAGCTGCTTCGACTTCGTATGAATGTTCAGCGGTCAATGCGGCTACCAAGTCGCCGTCAACTAGAGAGATGTCAATTCGGCCAGCCACTCTCATGCATATCGGATATCACTCACATTCACCGCTTCCTAGTCGGATTGGGGTTGTGCTGAATGGTGTGACTTGCAGTCTTTGGATTGGGGATGGGATGGATGGAATTATCCTGGAAACGGCCTTTTGTTGGAAGAGACCGTTACGCAGGGATGGGACTGATTTTGATAGTGTTCTGATAGCTCTGAATGACATGTTTGATATGGTGATTGTGGTTATTGTTGTTGTTGAAATAAAAGTTAAACCAAGATGATTTAGTGCGGCAAAAATGTGTAGTAACCACGTTGTGGCAGAAGGTTCGGTTACTGGTATACATTTCAGAAAGTGCATACATAACAAACCAAGATATCATTATAAATGTCAAACGTAAATAAAAATAACTATTCCCAATTGAAATCATCTGATCCAGACGACGAAGACGACGACGAAGATGAAGATCCAGATCTAGGTCTGAACCTATTCTTCTTCCCCACAATATTCTTCCCATTTCCAACTTGACCGTTCGCTGCCCCCGGCTCTAAACCTTCATGTTCCAATTCAGCTATTAGATCAGCTTCAGTCGTCGGATGCACGATTTGGGTGGCGCTAGCTCTTGATGTTAATGGTAGAGAATGATAGGTTGATGAACGTAAATGAGCAGCGTATGAGTAAAGTACGAAAATGAAGTAAACCTAATTGCAAATGTATAAGCATTTAACAATGTAGGTAGAATGAATTCACATACCTTCAATAACCACCCAGCAAACAATACACCCACGGCAAATCCTTTCTCCTGATTCCAGATTTCACCAGCAAGCGCAACTCTCAATTCATCAATGGCAGCCTGATCTGCACCACCCGGTGCGATGATCTCACCTCGACTCGCTGCTAAATCAATCAAATCAAGTTGAGCTTTTGAATTAGCGATTCTTCGTCCATCATGGGGTGTTTGATACCAATAATGTTCGAAGAATAAGTAATGCGCTAACGAGAGGATTACGTGATCTAGGAGATAGAGATGGGAGACGAAGAGTGTTGGTTTAGCTGCTTCCTGTAAGAGTGTTAGGTTTGGTATTCCTACCCAAAGATCTTTCACTTACGGATTTTACAATTTTCAATGCCCATAAATAAGCTAACAAGGTTGCGACGGAATAACCATAGAAAGCGAGTTGTAAGAAAGAACCACCGATAAAAACTGTTATTAAACCGTACAGGCCAGCTACTTTGTTAATGAGCTGTAGGGCGAGGCAATGGTTAGTATGTTGTGTGCGGTATACGATTGTAAACCTACCCCAAACAAAAGTATAATCTCCGAACCAAGTTTTATATCCAGTAAACCGAGAAAAGAACCGAATACAGCGTTAGGCCTCTTTAACCGCCGTAAGAATCCCATCCTTCTGCGGTGTGTTGAGATGAATTATCTTCTGAAATTGAGATTATGACCCAGTCTCTCCTCCCAGATGTTCTGATCTAATCTAACCTTATCTTATCTAATCTCCTTGCACAGGTTGAAGGTCAAAGTGAGATTAACTTATGACGAGGCGGTGCTGAGTTGAGTTGTGTTAGCTAGTTGTAGTTTGTCGTTGTCGTTGTAACTGTTGCTGCTGTTGTTGTCCTCGTACGTTCACCTTGAGAGCAAACGTTTAGTTCATTTTAACCTTTTGACTACGGACGCAGCCATGCCTTACGTCATTCTTAGGCGCGGAGTGAGACCTCACACAACAAGCAAAGCTGGAAGGCGCGCACGGTGTTATATCCCTTTTGCGGCAATATACTCTTAACATGGAGTGGCAATTTTCGAACAAATTGAAAAGAAACTTGAAATTGATTCCGTCCAGATGCAGTGGTATGGTGTGAGGTAGGATCCCATCTTTAACTGACTCTTTCTCTTTTATCAAAAAAATCATCCATAAACCGTAAGTATAGTAGATCAATTGGGATCATTGTGGTATAGAAAACTGATGTTAGGTTCTCTTATCACTCATTTCACTCAACCATCTATCGTCAATTCAACTATTGGATAACCTATCAAATCATCGATCGATCTTTCACATTTCCTGGATTATTTCTCTGGATACAATTTAATTCTACCCCTTTCTTGGATATCATCTGCATCACAACAAATACTCTGAACACGACTTTACCTAAACACCCAACCCCAACAGAAGATGTCAACTTCCGCCCAAATCTCAAAAAAGAGAAAGTTTATCGCAGACGGTGTTTTCTCGTATGTCACCAAGATGAAAAAATGATAAAATTCAAAACTAACCCTCTCTTTACCAGCGCCGAACTCGGTGAATTCTTCACCCGTGAACTCGCTGAGGAAGGATACTCTGGATGTGAAGTTCGTGTCACCCACGCCCGTACCGAAATCATCATTCGTGCCACCCACACCCAAGATGTTCTCGGTGACAAAGGACGTAGAATCCGTGAATTGAAAGCTCTCGTTGAGAAACGTTTCAAATTCCCAGAAGGTTCTCTTGAACTTTACGCTGAGAAGGTTCAATACAGAGGTTTGAGCGCTGTTGCCCAAGCTGAATCTTTGAGATACAAATTACTTGGTGGTCTTGCTATGAGAAGGTGGGTCAACCTTTCCATGGAAAAATAAAATTGTAGATCGTTACTGATTCAATCGTTTAGAGCCTGTTACGGTGTCCTCAGATTCGTTATGGAATCAGGTGCTAAAGGTTGTGAAGTTGTCGTCTCCGGTAAACTCCGTGCTGCCCGTGCCAAATCAATGAAATTCACCGATGGATTCATGATCCATTCCGGTCAACCAGCTCGTGATTTCGTTGATTACGCTGTTCGTCACGTTCTCCTCCGTCAAGGTGTTCTCGGTATCAAGGTTAAGATGTGAGTTACAGAGTATCAATCAGTCGCTCCCGGATACTAATCAATTGTTAGCATGAAAAACTACGACCCAGAAGGAAGACAAGGACCATCCAAACCTCTCCCAGACAACGTCACCCTTGTCGAGTGAGTTTCATCGTTTTAACAACTTCATCAGTGACTAACCCAAATTCCAGGCCAAAACCAGAAGCCGCCATCGAAATCCGTTCAGAACACAAAGACCCACCAGTTCAACCTATCCCTCAACAAGCTCCAGTCGCAGAGGAAGCTCCAGCTGCCGAATACTAGAGTGTACGGTGATTGCTTTGGGTTTGTACGTTCATATATGATGTTTTGATGGATTCACTTGATCTATTCATTTTGTTGCAATACTGGTTGTTGAAACACGTTTCGATCGAATATCTGCATATGGCTTGGTATCATTGTAGAACTAATATAAACTGGAAATAAAATAAAGTATCGCCAAGATTCTTCCACTGCTCTTCTCACTCGTTCATGATTGCTTCCTCTGTGCACATCTTCTGCACCTTCCCCACTTCCAACATTCTACATCACACGCAAATGTCTAATACTATATACGAGTCAATATATATTCTTCAATACCAGGAAAGACTTACGACATAAGGAATGATCTTGTAAGGTACCAATTCGCAGTACTATTCCAAACCGATTAGTCCGAGGAGATCCAGAAAAAACAGTACACACCTTATCCCAATCCTTTCCATACTTGGCTTTACAAGCTTCATCATCTCTCAACTGTCTATGAAGGAGGAGAACGACGAAATAAGCGATATAGAAGTAATTGATTGGTGAACCAAAGCCAGTTGGTAAACACCATGAAAGACTGTTTGTTTGGATCAGTATGAACCTCTTTGTAGCGTTTCGCTGACTTACGCCATGAGCCAATCACCGAAGTAGTTCTGAGAATTATTTATTAGTATAACGAGCGAATCAAGTGTTCAAGTAAGATCATGTCTGCTTACAGGATGACGAGATCTACCCCACCAACCAGAAGTCAACAATTTAGTTCCACGTTCTGTTTGCATGAAACTCAAATCTAACATCAGGTCAGTTTAGTCTCACTGTCGTACTTCAGAGCAAAACTAACTCTTTGGGTTGTTACCTTTCCTGAACTCATTCTTCTCGTTGTTAGCGACTCTGAAGATATAAAGACCGGTCAATTTGAGAGCAACGATGGCCGCTGAAGCTACAGGACCCAAGTTGACAGGATGATAGGCCAAATAATGGGCTTGGATCGAGTAAGTGAATGGGACGAATGTGAGATCACCGAAGGAGAGCATGAATCCGAAACCGTCTGTCGTGATATCCATTTGATTAAGGATTGAGCTCTAAAACACGAAATCAGACTTATGTCGTTGAGAAAGCACGACCTGACATACCTCTGAAATGAGACAATCGGTGGTATACCAGAATTGAGCGATTAAGACTAACCACATACTATCGGTGATCGTACCGAATCGAACGTATTGTTCACAAGCGCTGGAGATGTTTAGGACGGTCCAAAGGATCATACCGGGTCTAACTTCGTTGAAAGTCTTGATATCGAATGAAGGGAAACCGGGGAAAGTTGGGTTGAGGGGACGGCCGAGGAAGAACTGATAGCATAATCAATAAAACGGACCTTACAACGATCAGTTCGACTCACATCATAAATGAAATAACCAGAGTTACCGCCTAGAGCTAGAAGTTCTTTTGAGAAGAAACTGTAGGAGTAAACCCAAAAGGCTTGTGCTGTTGCCATGGCTAATGAGGCTGAAAGAAGGGGAACCCAATGGTCGTAGAAGTAGGTGAATAATTCAATTCCACCGGGTTGGAGTAAGACACCAGCGATAAGACCAAGAGTAAGGAGATGAGTGTAGAAGCCTGTCAAAGGGGAGTCTGAGTCAGAAAAAGACACAAAAAGTACATTCGTAGATGCAAAAACATACCATTCATCTTGTAAACTTTTCTCGTCCCATCGCGTAGTAAATTACCACTAACTTTTTCGCCAGGTAAAACGATCCAACAAAGAACGGTATACCCATACCAAGCTAGATAGACATAGAAAGCGTTCCAATCCCATAACTGACCACTAGTACTTGGCCAATCATTCCAATTATCATAAACCTTTCTCCAATCGTGTTTATTGATTGGTGGACAACCTGTTGATTCGTTACACGAATAGAACAGGAAATAGGCTACGAAAGGTGCGACGAAGGTGACACCGGCTGTACCTATTGGACCGAAGAATTCGTGGGCTGTGGATTTGGGATTCAGTTGGTCGTAGGTTAGTGGTGTTGGGTGGACTGGGAGATCGAGATGCGCGGTCGCTGTTATTGTGGTGGTCGTTGTTCCATCTTCAGATGATGATGCTTTGGTCATGATGACGAGGGGGTTTAATGGTTAGCTCGAATGTAAATAGATGATATCTATTTAGAATAATGACAATGTAAAGAGTGAAAATGTGAAAGAAAGAAAAGTCAAACAAAGGTTGTCGCGTTTAATTTATATGACGATCAAATCTCGTACCATCGATTTAATGATACTTGGTTATCAAAAAACGGCCAAATGTGTTGGTAATCGTACGCATCAAATCCTTTTCATCTTACCCCGTCTATCCCCTCGGTCATATATCCACTGATGCCGTCCACCATTGACAAATGCTATGCATGCAAGATTATCAAGCGTTCTCAAATGAAACGATCTACCATCGTACCATCGTATATACCGTCCTGTGGCTTTCAGATGCCCGTGGCACATCAGTCCCTTTGCAAAATATGCATCTCGACTTAATAAGGATTCGTCCCCTCTCCAGTTTCCCACATACTAACTAAAATCTTTCGATCACCCTCAGTCCAAGGACATCTACCATGTGAAGTCCTATAGTTATTCACTAAAACCAAATCTCCAGCTTCCCATGTTAATTCCACCTCGGCTTTCGAGATGATTTCAAGCATCTTATCGAGATATTCACGAGGGATCATTGTACCATCATCATAACGTGATGGTAAATCTAATAAATGTTAGCAACAAATGTTGACAAGATAGAGACTTACATGTCATCCCATCTTTACCAATGTTACCTTTTGAATCTAACGCACCGACATCTCTTGTCGTCCCATGACGTCCAGCTAGACCGTTGAACCATGAAGGCAAATTGTTGAATTTCAATCGTCGGAAAGCTGGTATCCACGATTTAGATCATGATTCCCATGTCCCACAATAAAAGACTTACCTGGAACATGTTGAGTAACCTCCAAACTTCCATCCTCTAACCATTGGAAATCATCTGTCAACCTTCTAGCCTGTTTCTCAGCTTTCTGTCTCTTAGTAACAGCATCGTCACCAGGTAGGATTTCTTGTCCGAATGAATCTGGTCCTTCCCAAGTGAATTCGTTACCCTGCGTAGATGATCAGTATAATAAAATTCGGGTTTTAATGAAGTGATCACTCACTTTCCCTTCATTCCCAGGTGCTCGATATACCTGTCTCATGGTTAAACCTCTTTTTGATAGTTCCTCGATGAACTCTGGAATTTCGGCTTTGATAAGTTCAAAGACTTCTAGACTGTTCGCTAAAGGTGTTTCTCCACCTGATACAAATTCAGTAAACGCCAAGTACTAAACGATAGAACCAATCTCACCCTTGGTAGCAGGAGTTTGACAGTAGAAATGAATGTTTGATGGGAAATGGGTATACCGAGCGTACTTGACACGATCAGCTTTCAACCAGCCTCCGCAAAAGAATTATCTATCACCAACCTCGTTATGCTGATAAAACCGTCTATCAGGAGGACCCTCATTAGCCGTAAAAACCTCTTCAGCCAATAAATTCCTCTTCCCAGCCAGTCCAATCTGTTCAAAAGGTCTAGATCCCCGTCCCTCCTCAACAGCTTTAATCAATTTCGAGAAAGTTTCAGCGGAAGCATGGCCGAAACCACGAAACAAGATTGCACCGTGTTCATTCAGTAGTTTTGTTATTTCGCCTGAGGCAGCGAGGTTTTGGAGATAGGCTGTACTGGTTTTTAAGGGTGGTGTGGGGTGGTTGGAGGGGAGAGAGAGGACTAGGGGGAACACTTTGTTTTGAAAGGTTCTTTGATTCGGGATGGTTATTGGTTCGAATGGGAGGTCATTCTTTGGAGTTTTGTCAGTGGATGTCGTAAGGTCTATACTCACTTTTGACTCTAGTTCGGGGTTTGCTAGTGTCAAAGTCATTTTGGGACTGGCACTGGTACTGATGAAGAAAAAAGCCAATCCATCCATTACATTGATGATATGTACCAACCAAAAATACAATCTCGGAGAGTTGCCGATACGGAGGTGAGTCATAATGATGCAATAGTTTTATTACCAATTTCTCACCTTTTGTACCAATACATTTATTGTTTTCAGTTGATGGAACGACTGGGTGAAGTGGAGAAGGTGGATGAGGGTGTTCTCATTCAAACTATCATGATCTGTGCTGCAGAACATCTGACTTTGTCGGGAAGAGATTGGGAAGAAGTTTAAATGGAATTCATCAAGTAGATACCGAAAAGTACTTGGATGCGACTCTCCGCAATTCGCGTGTAATGCATTGTTCTTCCGAACGGCTCATTAAGTAAACCCCATAAGGACCAGACGAGATCCATGAACAAAATGTCCAACCAAGCCAGATCCCATCCCTTCAAACCCTCTAATTCTATCTCTACAATCTAACCCCCTCCTGCTTCACACAAACCGAAGCCCAATCGTTCCATTTCTGACCCCGCTCCTCGATCCATTTCTCAAAAGTTTTCCATCGACAAGTCCGATCCACCCCATCTTCACAACCACTCATAACCTCATGTTTACCATTGACGACTGCTCGAACGTAATCTTGTCCCTTCTTTCCCTTGGTGTGGCTACAATGGAATCTTTCCAGTGCGATATGACCTAGGAACGGGACTAGATGTGATGTTCTCCAGGACCTGTTTTCCGGTCTGTAATCTAGAGGTGGTGGGGTTGAAGCCAAGGGACGACCGGATGAGGTGTCGTTGTATAGATTTAGGAAGACTGCGACGAATCCTGGTGATTCGCGATGTGTGAATGAAGCGTGAAGTCTGGTTTTGTTAGATTCAAAACTGAAGAATGGCACTTACAATTGAGTATGCGTTGCGTTAGGTGGAACTCTTGGTTTCGGTAAGGGTTCATGATCATCCATTAAATCATGATTCCCTGAACCTTTTCCATCATCACCGTCCTTCCCAGCCAGGAGATGTAGAGCCGTTCTAGCCCACGGAAGACCTAGATATGGAGACAGGGATTGTCCGTATCCAAGCATGTAATGGAATCTGATATCCTGTTGGTATTCGAAATCTAACCATTCAGTCTTTGTGAAGACGTCACAGAAATTAGATGAGCCTTGAGCAATGGTTTCGTAGCCACATAACTGTCGTGATTAGGTCATATGAAATCACATGCAAAAGACGCAACTTACCATCTGCATCGCCAGTACGTCTTGCTCGTTCAACTGAGCCCCTAGATTAGGTTGCGCCTGACTGATTCGAGCGATGACACGCTCGGCGTAGATTTTCAACCATTTCTGAGCTGGTATGAGAGAAGATTCTTTTTCAAAAGTATCGCAAGCTTTCTACGTGACAAGAGGTCAGTGATCAGTGCGATTCTAAACGAGAATGGGCTTACATGGGGTGTGAGAGACCTATCCCAATCCTTCGCTTTATTCGGAACTTTGATCAGCTGAACAACGTCCCCATCCCCATGTCCGTCATCTCCAGATTGATGTGAAGGAAACGCCCCTTTGATATAAGCTTCTGCAGAAGCGATATCTCTCGATGAAGATGCTGTCCAAACCTGAGTCAGAGGTTAGTTCAGATCGCCACTTTCAACTGTGCAACGGTATACGTTCTTGACTGACCTTGTAAGTTGGTTTGGATTTTTGCTTGAACGATTTTCTTGATCTTGGGGGGAATAGTGGACCATATTGATGTCTTACATATTTCCCGAAAGCCTATGCAGTTGGTATAAGGGCATGAACGTTTATAGTTGAATCCTGGTCAAGAGTTGTACTCACCTTGGCGTCCTTTCTCCCATTCTCACTAAGAATTTCAAGTTTCTCCTCAACAATAGGTGTACTCCAACTTCTCAAGAATGACCATTCACCCTCATCTGGTAAGCTATCATTACCATTCTCCTGTAATCGAGCGATCTTCTCGATAAATGGACCCATGGTTTGAGCGTATTCATCGTCGTTACCCAATATACTCGAATGTCTGATTAACAGACTAACTCTTGATAGCGTACATTTTCCAACTGAAGATCCGTGAGGTAGAGGTGTTGGACTGTCTGATGGAATGTAGAACGGTGAGATTGCTGATAGATCTGCTCGAGAGGTCAGACTGTATGTCCATTTTGGACTGTGACTTACGTTTTAGAGGATTGAAATCTTCGATTTCAGTCGAGTTGGTATTGAAATGCTTCTGGGGTATCGCTAAGGTGCAGACAGCTAATATTATTGCTAGGTAACCATATTGTGTCAACATTTTACAGATGTACTGTAGCAACAAGTTTGAAATCGACATTCGATGCCAAGTTTATAAGAAATTTCAATTCATGACGTCATGTCATCGAGCATGAGTTTGTTTGACTCTCATCCTTCTTTCGACCAGAATACAACTTATCTATGGTGCTATAGCAAGTATGCACAGTGCGTACGGTGAAAGGTCAGCAATGGCGCAGAATGAGTGTGATACCCTAATTGAAGGACGTGGAAATTGGGAAGTGTGATTCTTGATCAAACGCTAACACATAGGGCAGCGGATTCACAACCTAAGAGGATGGTAGCAGGGTCGTTCAGTTGGGTTTCGAGTGTAGTTCCAATCAGTCAATTCTCCTCGTAGAAAGATATGTCTCCTGATGCCATTGCTGGGATGTCGAAACTCAGAATGCACAGTTGGAGATTGAGGTAAAGTGTTGCTCAACATCCGTTTATTGACAAATTTCGTACGGTTTTTGTCGTCTTTCGAAACTCGTCGAGCTTCTCTACACCATTACTGAATTTACTCACTACCACTGAAAGTCCTGAATTGAGGAGATAATCAAAGCAATATATTGTCGTTACTCGCGCAGAGTATTTGACAGACGGTGGATCCGTCAATCAAACCCAGTTACAAGGAGTAGCTCCTCGTACGATGAACCTAAGATTTAAGAGATAAGCCTTCCTACACGTCTCCCATATCCATAAAATATATGCATAGGTGTATACACGATGTAGGGTATCACGAAAACAGCGTACCATCTCCCAAAATCAAACCTACGGCGCCAAAACTTCGTTCAACCATTGAATCAATTTCTTCTCCATCACCAACAAAGCTTTACTGGAATATGGATCCAGTGAAGGTCCTGATGTATTGGTTAACGACGGCGGGAGAGATAAAGACAGATGAATTTGGTTTGTTGGGAATCGTTTGGCTGGAAATGTTCAACAGTGAGTTATGGTTATCCTTGAGTTCAAGAAAAGGTGTATTTGGAGAATGATATTTGAGCAATGAATCCACTTACCAAGTCTCTGAGCCATTGGGAGAGCTATGTCTGATGCGCCAGAACGGAATATTGGAGTACCAGTGACAGGAATATTCTTAAATAGAGATCAGTTTCGTTGCTCACCAAGAAAACGATTCACTCACATTCCGCGAAGGCATAGCAACAGCCCATTCACCAGCCAACTTCTTCTCTTCAGGTTCGCTAGAACCAGCTAAATCAAGAATACCATTTCCTCCATCGGTCGAAGTTGACGGTTTCCCTGTCCCTATCCAAATGAAAAGTGTTGAAGTTAGATGAGTGAGATTGAAGTGGAATGATGGGGCCGATGGGAACGGGGAGGGGATGATTGTGTTGTACAATTTTATTTGGGGTTGTAGAGATGACGATTCGGTCATTGCGGTAAAAGTCTGGTTGGGGTTAATGCAAATGTTCTGACCTTATGTTGAACCTGAAAATGAAAGTAAAAGTCGAAAGTTTGAGTTGGATTTGACAACCTCCAACCTCCACTTTAATTTGAAACCTCTCTCAACCTTTGATTCTAGATCTTCATCTTCTACATCCAACAACCCACACGATGGACCATCTAACACCTCCCTCCAGTCAACACAACACCCCCGATCGACCTCTAACCCCACCTCACGATGTTGATACATCAACAGCCTCCGAACCAACCACATCAGTCAACACATCCCCAACTCCCAAAAGACTCGTCAATCCTCATCCACTCTCATCATCAACTATTGGAGTTAACGACGAGATGGACGTTGACGAGCATAACGACGAGAATCGTATTCTCACTGATACAGAGGATGCTGAGGTTGGTGAAGGTGATGGAGAAGTTTTAGTTCCTGCTTCAGTTAAATCGTCAAAGGTATGTCCGTCCAAGAAAATGTTATTTTGGTATAATTCTTGTATGACTAATGCGTTATTTGGCAGACCCAAAATTCCAAAAAACGTTCAAGAAACAAATCAAGTCTAGCCTCAAGTCCTCCATCACATAGAACATCTGCTGCTGACATCAATCTCAATTCTTCGCCGGGCAGTACTAAAACTAGGGGTAAGAGGGATAACGATCTTTTGGAATCTGATATCGTCGCTCGTTGGAATAAAGGTTCGTCACTCTGAGCTGAGTTTAGAGGTTTACTGATCATGAATTAGATTTTGGTGATGTTTGTGCTAAACCCAAAACCTCCATTTGAAGTCTCTGACTTTGAGGTTGTATATTATGATCCCTGTTTTCGTATACCCTTTTCACTTGTATATATCATCAGGTTTTCTACCAACGTAGTCCGCAGAACATCAGTAAATGGAGGAGGAGGAGATGTAGATATTAATGCATATTTAACGACGATTACATCCCGTCTGCTCGTTATGCAATCAACTAGCTCTTCTCACCCCTTCCCCAGCCAAATCCAAGAAACGACAACCAGGAGTTGCCTCCTTTCGCTCCCTCTTGAACTGTACCGACAGCAGACGTCTCATCAACTGGAGGTCCAAGTTCTGTAGAACCAGGTAGCAATGGCCTGTCGACATCTAATTTATCTGCTACCACCAGATCCACTGGCAACTTTTCAACACTCGTTGCTGACGAATGAGCTTGATCCTCTCGTATTTGTCCAATATGCGCTTGAACGATTTGCATTGCTGACGTCAAAGCTCCAAACAAAGTCCCAAGAGCTATAGATCTCAACAACAACGGATTCGGTAATCGATCTGAAAACTTGTTTAAGATCACACATCCCAGCCAAAGAATATCAACTCACAAACAATACCGACAATTCCACCAAGTAACCCACCAGCAGCCGCACCATCCTCCCAATGAACCGGACCTTTCCTCCATCCCTCACGATGAGGTAAGACACTTTCTTCAATTTCATCCCTCCCTCTCCATGGTATAGGTGTAGATGTAGAATGTAGTTCTGGATGGAAAACTGATTCCCTTGCCCAACCCACTGATTCATCTACTACAACATATAGTGAGGTAGCTGCGCCAAGTGCTAGAGCGTATTGTGCACCTGTACGTATAGCTCCATAAAAGACTCTATAATTACGGGTTTTCGTATAGAAATACTACATTGTGATGTCAATCAACAAATGAGAACTATAAAGAAGGAAATTCCATAGAAAACTTACCCAGCCTTGCACTGATTTAGGTTGTCTATGAACGTTCTCAGCTAAAAACCTTAATCTCGCTTTAGCTCCTCCTCTCGACATCCCTATTCCCATCCCGATCAATGCTGCTGTAGGCGGTAAAATAAGTAAAGAAGTTGGGACATGGATAGATATTCTTGATTCTGGATCATGGTTTGGTTCGGTGTTTGGGAAGAGAGATGGGATCCATGATGACGAAGAGGTTGCAGTGGATGGAAGTTGTGAAGTCGATGCGTGAGGTTGTGAGGGGTTATCGAGGGACATGACTGTTGATGAGGATATGAGAGGTAGAGATCGTTTTTCTTACTTTGGAGTTTGATGTCCACGTGGCACGAATCTGAATATTACAAGCAAGTTTGTAGTGGAGGTCGATCGATTTTGTTACTGCACTTTGATCGACATCAACCATGTCTGGAAAGAGGAAGAAGCAACCTGAACAGAAACGTCAATCCCTCTCTCTATCACCTGATGGATCTACCACTCAGAGCAAACGTCCGAAAGTTCAAAAAAAGGTGAAATTGACTGAAAATCAGGACGAGTTCCAGCAGATCACTCTACCGACTTTCGTCGATCATTTCAGAATTGAGGGTTTGGGTCATGGTGGGGAGGTGTTTTATCAGCACGATGTGAGATACAAGCCAACTTGATGTCTCAAGCTTATTTCTATGCTATAGTTCATTGATCAAGAGGAAGCCTCTCGATGGTACGCTGAGGTATTGAATTTGGATACTTGTGAGTTTCATTTCCATTCCACAACGGCTTAACTAATAAATTTAGGGTGTAAGTGATTATCATCATCTTGATCGCATTCCTTATACCCCTCAGATCAACCTACACTTAAACTTTACGGACGAACGTTCCCCCAATCCAGACAAATCGCAGCATACTCCACGAAACCCAACGCAACACTCTCCTATTCCGGATCAAAGATCGATATGCATCACCCCTTCCCTCCTGCTTTAGAAGTCATACGTCAAAGGTTGGAAGGACAACTCGGGGTTAGATTCAATCACTGTATGTTGAACCGATACGATGACGGGAGTGTTTACATTGGGTTTGTTTTCTTGATGGTCGCTAGGTGATGGTCGCTGATCATGGAGTTTAGGAAGCATTCGGATAATCTGAATAACTTGGTCATCGCTTCTATCAGTTTGGGAGCTGAGAGAACATTTATAATGTCTCCCAGATTACCCAGTAAAACTCGAGCTCGAGGTCAAGTGGACGAAATAGGAGATGCGGCGGAATTGAAGGCTCGCAAAAATGTCAAATGGGTGTAAGTCGATAAGGTGATTGGAAGTATTCGTGGCTCATCCACATTTAGTCTCGGAAACGGTAGCTTACTCGTCATGCAGGGTAAGATTTTTGAATCAATTTCATGATTGATCTGACAATTTTTAGGTAAAACGCAAGAGTACTGGAAGGTAAGTCGAATAGCACGACGAGGTTGGTGCTTAGCGTTATACGACATAGCACGAAATTCCTAAAGAGCCTTCAATCAAAACAGGAAGGATCAGTCTAACTTTTCGTCAACTGGTTTAGCGCAGGGGCATGGACTGTGTCAATTTCAACGATCAGCATTATCTTAAGAAAAACCTGGAGTTGCCACTAAGGTGACGGGGAACACTCCAAATGTACGGTCATTCGACGACATTGCCTTCAAGGTCCAAGTCCTCACATATATGGGCAATAACGTCATTTGATAGAACAATGAGAAAGACTCGAAGCTTGGCACTAGCAGAAACTCTCATCGAGTCGAGTCAGCCGTGATTCTCTTAGAATTATGCATCTAAGCAACGTGATTCCTCCAAGATATGTCGATCTCGATACCATTCCTGCCATCTTGACGATCCCTTATTTAGTCCGCCTAGATAAAAGTTGAAAGATGATCACGTAAGAATGACATTTATTGCGTGCGTTTTGAAATTCATCCCCATCTTGTTACTTTGAATTCAGTTCTATTAGCAATTACTAATGAATAACGCCTTAAAGCCAGAGCTACGACTAATAAACATTACAGAGGGGACTACTGAAAGTTAACTTGGTCATGGAAAGAGGAATAACAGCACGCCATCAATTGGACATCTCAGTGGCGATGGTGTTTTTTTGATTTTTTCTTGGAATGGCGTCTGAGTACGACATTGCTCACTAATCTTCGCTCATGCAGTGATATATAAGGATTGTTTGGATTTTATTTTACTCATCTCTATTTCTGACATCTTTATTACTTTAAACAATTGCTTATCAACATAAACATTAGATTTAAAGAACATATCTTCATCACGTTCAACACAACAAACATGAGATCATCTTATCCCAGCGACCCTTGGGCAGCTGTCTTCGATACCTCCTCCAAACTCAAATCTGCCCAAGACACATCGGTAGTCGTTACAGCTGCACCTGAATCCATCGAGGATTCGGATCTGGACGAAGACAACGAACCACCAAGAGGACGAAGACGGGCATCGAAAGAGCTTCCACATCTGTCATCCAATCCATCCAGTCCAAGATCAATCCATCGTTCATCACTCTCACGTTCCCCTCCACCAATCTCTCTACCTGGTACTGTCCGACGAATCTCGAATTCATGGATACATCCAAGTCAACCTGTCAACTATAACAGGAAACTTCAACCGGTTTCATTGGCGGCACCAACTTTCCAAGCTCATCATCATCTACCACCTATCCCTTCGACTTCAGCCACCGTCATCCCAACAGACCCTATTCTTTATCTACCACCTCTTCTCTCTCGGTTACCAGCTTGGGTCGAACCTCGTGATCACGATCATGACCATGAACATGGTCATTCTCATCCACACCCGTCCAAAGAAGAATTGGCAACAAATTTCGACACTCGTTTACCCGATATAGATCCAGGTAGTTTGGCACTTCATCAGGCGTTACATTTCTTCACTCCTTTGGATAACAAATACGCTGCTAGGAGTTATAACGAAGCTTTCAATTGGAGTGAATTGGTGAGTTTACAACTTTAATCCATCTTGCGTAAACTAACGTCCTTTCAGAACCTTCCAACAAACATCAGAAGAGAATGGTATTGTGTAGTCTTCCGATCCCGACGAAAAGCATCTTCATCCTCCTTATCACTCTACGCTGCCGATCGTGAAGCCCACGAAGAAGCTGTCATGAACGGTGGATTGATCATGTATTGGTACGGTGTCCCCGATGAAACAGGTTTAAATCTAGCTACTTGTATTTGGCAAAGTCGGAAACATGCTATCAAAGCTATCTCAGGTCCTAAACATCGTGAAGCTATGAAACAGGCTAAAGACGCTTATGAGGTTTATGATCTTGAACGGTGGATTCTTAGGAAGGAAAAGGGGTCGACGGGACTTGGACTATCTAGATGGGAGAGTGGAGAGGTCGGGTGGTAGTCGAAGGCAAAGCTCTGAGGGTTGGTTGTATTGAGAGAGGATGGACAGTTGTATATACAAAACATAAAGACATTGCTCGTTGGATAGTTCAACGTTTTTGCAGGTAACTGTTGTACATAGATTTAGATAACGACTTTTTCCATATTCAATGAATCACTCTACGTTTTATCGTGTGTCTACAGCATTACTTCGTTTCCGCTAACTCATGAACATGGGACGTCCAGTCGAATAATAATTCTCACAACAACTCCCAAGAACTCCATGCTTTACTTTAAGTTATAGATGTTCGATCCCCAAAGGAATTGCGCTCTCGCTTTCGGAAGTTCCTTTACATGAATTTCGATTCCCAAGATTGTGACTAGTTTTTGACCGGAGGCGGTTCTTCTTGAGGTTGATCTACGGGTGTTGTTGTTCTTTGTGTAAGCAGTCTCGACAAATGTATTCTCTTGATCAACAAGAGTAGAGGTGGCAGATTACTGTATCTAGAGAGATACATAGGTCAAGAAAATTTAGCCATTTATTCAATGCAGAGTTAATTTCAGGAAGGCTTTTGTCTCCCGAATTGGGTGGTGACCGTTGAAAAGTGAGAGCATATTATTGCTACTATAGTAAAAACAAATATTTCATCACTTGTTTCACACAAACTATTTCACGTCTCACGCTAAAGAGCACCACATATACTCAAACCCTCATATCTCACTTAACAAACAGACTGGACTAGTAGCTCTCAAAGAAAAAAACGCCTTCGAAATTACCATTATAACCTGCCTTCCTTTGAGTGAGCTCACAAGTCGAAAGATTCATATCTGTAGTAACGAGAGCATGAAGGAACTGATGGCTTCCTGGGTTGATGAGGACCATGTCGTCTTTCGTGAAATTCCAGCCTGATGTACCTTTATGCAAAATGTCACAACTCTTCGTCCAGCGAGTGGAGATAATGATTGAGTTGTTGACGATACTTTCTTTGTTTTTAGAAGAGAAAGCACAGCTTAAATGGTGATAGCTGACAGTCTTCGAGTTCGGTTTGTACAAAGATTCGTATTGTAGTAACACTTCGTTCTTCTCGTCGAAACTGTCTGGTGGGTTTGTTGTGAAATATTTTTTGCAGGTGTCGCAAGAATGTTGAAAGTTTGTGAAGATCAACGGAAGTCGATCAACCAAGACTGCCGTTGCTTTATCTTGAAAGAGACAATCGAGATTACCATTCTTTTGGCAATATTCTGATCCATTTCTGATGTTTTCTTTGAATCCCTCTACCCAGTCGACCACCTTTTTACTGTTCTCGCGTAAAGTGTCGGCTGAGGCGTTGTAGAGGGTAGCCATGAAAGTTCGTTTGTTGTCTTCGAGCTGTTTGAAGAAGGCGTCGAACGGGTCTGATTCTTTATGGGAGGTATCTTCGGAGGGTTTCTCCACCAAGAGGCAGTCTTCATCGAATGAAAGTTGATTATCAGACATTCTTTGCGATGTACTGGATGTTGGTGGCAAATGTGATTGTTGAGGGGGAAGTCAAAGTAAACCTTCCTGCTGAATAAGTATCCAAGTCTAATCACACAAAGGTGAGCTGTAACAAAGGTTCTGATCCATTTTGATCATTTTTTATTATACCATACGCCTGCTTTAGAAGCCTTGGGTGGTGATATCTATCGGTAAATTGTGAATGCTTTTGTTAAAGAATGTTTGTTTCGAAGGCGATTCAAATTGACTATTTTCCCTATGGGTCTTTAGACCGATTTTAATGAAAGGAAAAAGATATTGCCTTTACGCACGTGATACAACATGTAGTAGTGAATGCAGAAGTCTAAAAGGATTCATGTATAAAGGGGGAAATCTTGACAAAGGAAAAAGCTGAATGCCACTGACCAACCAAACCATCCGCCACAATCGGACTTAGAAAAAGGGAATTTTTGTTGAATGCTTCACCCTCCTGTCCTGCGCTTACTTTATCCTGAAATTCTTTTTTTCTCTTTCCTTTTTTCTTTCTTTTTCTTCAATCTTTGTCAATAAAAGACGAGGAGAAGTCATTAAAAAGTCTTCTCTTTCTTCATTCCCTTCAACATCCCTGTGTCTTTTAGGCGTTTACAGCAAGGAGAGAAAACAAAAAGTCGGATCAGTCTCATTCAACGAAAAAAGCCTAATAAAATCGAATCGCGTTCAACCATTTTAGTTGGATTATTAATCGATTTTATCTTCACTTTTTCGTTGATCTCGACACTATCCTCACGTTCTCTTCCACTCCACACGTCTACCAATAATCACATCGGAATATAAGAAGCCATAAAAAGAAGAAAACGTTGCGAATCATCATTACGCACGTTGCCTCGGGTAGGTGTTTGTTTTCCCACACACGACGTCACTTGCCACTCAAACCTGTGATCTGCAGAGATTTATAAAGATCAGTCAGCTAACTCTTTTCTTTCAGCTTTCTTGTTTGAAAACATCGACAATCACAACGAATATCTGACTACCAATCTCAAGTCGAGCTAGCTCATTCGCAGACCTTTACTGGTTTCCGCGCTCCTTGGATTTCACTCGTCGGATTATCGCTACCACCACCCATTCACTTCCACTTTCCACATCTTCACCATCGGGGTCACCTTTCGTCCTCATTCACGTTCACATTCCCTGTGGAGAATCTTCGTTGAATCGAAAGCTCCACTCTAATCGTCGCAGGAATCAATCTTTCCATCGACATCTGGTTCTCTCTTTGAGCGAACCTACCCTGATTGACAGGGTTTTCAAAAAATCAATATGACTTATCCAACTGCGCCTCCGGGCTTCACATCTCACTTCCAACCTATTCGACAGAATCGTCTTTCTTTTGAGAGCGAGAACGAAGTCGACAATCAACTTGGTCCTCAACAATCTCACTGGGAAGACTATACTCAGGACAGCGATGTAAGTGACATCAATCCATTTGAAACGACAAAGCTGACGTGTTTCGCCACCCTTTCTCATTTACCATTCCTTTCATTTACGAAACCGTATCATGATCTGAACTCCGCTTGCTCCTTCCAGGATGATTTTCCGTCAAAGTCTCGTCGGATGAGGATGGCCTTTGATCATCCTTTCATTGCTAATGGTGCTCCTGACGGCAGCTCCTTCCCACCTCCTACCGATCCTTGGTGTTCGCAACCCTCACCGGTGTTTTCTAGACCTGAAGCGCAACACAACGTCAGTCAGCTTGGTTACACCGCTGCAGGTCCCAGTAACCAGTGGAGTTCAACCTCAGAGTTTGTTGATACTACTGGGTTGCCACGCTACGAATCTGCGGCTCCTATTCAGTCTTCTGGGGATCAATTCACTTCCTGGAATGGTGCTACTTTTGAATCGACTGAGGACACTCACTTGGTCACTTCCACTTCTCCAATCCCAGCTTATCAACACGCTACCGGCTATCGACACGTTCAAGACATGCCATCAGACTCTATGGATTTTGGGAACAATTACTATCTGCAAGAGGTAGTTCCTGAACATGAAACCAAGGTATCCGTTCCTTCTTACGACGAAACTCGTATCATCACTCCCCACGACACTTATCGCTATCCTCAATCACCACCTCGTCTACCTGTCGCTTCTGCAGCACCGGCGGTCACTACCGACGAGCAAGAACGAAGTGGCCCAGTCAATACTGCTCTAGCCCAGTGGTACGTCGAACAGATCACAGACTTATTAGTCCAGCCTGGTCAATTCCGTAAAGCTGTTGGTGGTGCTTCTGACGAGTTGTGGGGACCAGAAGGTGTCGAGAAGGAAGCTTGGCGAAGAGTCGGTCGTACTTCCAACAAGTCTCACAGTCCTTGGGGTAGAATGGGGATGGATCAGACGCCTGTTCTTCCCAGTCGTGAACCTTCCGTTCGAAACATTCACATTGAACAGTATGACCCTTATACTGCGTTTTTCCACTCCAACCAATGGGGATGTAGTAGAGTCAGCCCCGAGCTTGTCGTCTACATCGAAGACGTTTTCCGTCGAATGACAGTGTCAACTAGCAACGTCGTCGCAGCTGTCTGGTATCTCAAGGGTCTTGGTTTACATGAAGGTGATGGAAAGAATGGTGTCCTTTTGAGACGTTTCTTACGTGAGATATGGGCAACTTCCCCATACGCTGTTGAGAAAAGTGCCATGATTCTTGGTCTTATTCTTGCCGGGAAATGGCTTGATGACAATTCGTATCTCGTTGGCTCTTGGTAAGTTGTCGTCGTTTAGCTTTTGAATCGAACTAACATAATCTTAGGTCTGAGATCAGTTTGATTCCAGTCCGACAACTCATTCACCTTGAACGATTAGCCGAAAGTGATCTCCATTACTCGTTGAACATACCCGCGTCAGCTTGGGCTGAGCACGTCAACCATCTTTTCGCCCAACTTGTGGCTCGCAACTGCGTTGATGACTTTTCCGGTTCAATGATCATCACGCTTTTCCAAGAAATGGTAACCGAAGCACGATCTTCTGAATTAGGTTTACACATCACATCTTCAACGATCGATCCACCTCGAGGTCGTCCAGCTGCGGCTGATCAAGCTATTTCTCGAGCTTGGGGTTCCTTCGCCTCAACTTATCGTGTTGATCAGGATATGACTTCTCAACATCAGCTCACCGAGTCTACTCTACTTGCTCACAATCAGCAAATCAGAGAATCCTCAGTCGATCGCGAAACTGCAGAACTGGTTCAAGAATTCGACGACATGGATGAAGAGGAATTTTTGGAATACGACGGAGCTGCTCGCTGGATTCCGGTTGATTGTCAGTTGTATCGTACCACATCCAACTCAAGTAATACCAGTGCCCAGAGTATCGAATCTGCTAAAGCAGTTGACGATTGGCGAAGGACGGCAGCTCTAGCTTATGAGTCGTATAATGAGTCAAGTCAATCTGCTACGGTCTTACCAGTCGAATACGACTCATTCGGTCAAGCTTGGTCTCGAGATTACGTTGATCCTCATACGATGATGTCCGAAGGTTTCCACAACTTCGAACACAACGACGTCCCAACTCAGCCTTTCCACGATCACGCCTTCCCGCCTTATCAGACACTGCACACATTCCAACAGAACGCTTACGGAGTTGCAAATGGAACAAACCGGTGGGCATCAGCTGCTTGGTTGACGTAACACGTTCCAGTGTTGACATTGTTGATTCACAGACCTTATCATTTTATCACCTCGACCGAAATCTTTATATAAAGTTTCGATCGAGTTTTTCTCCGTACATGGGCTTTCATTTTTTTATTCTAATGCCCCCAATCATGATTTGATTTGCTGTTCCTTGTTTCCCAACCTCCACAGTTTTTAGTTGTATCTTTCAGTCGGTATCGACATCCACTATCAACCCCACTCATCGTTTCCATCGTTCACAGTCCTTTCTTTCAAATTCTAACGAATATTCACGATCCATCGCATCATCGTTCTATCCTCTCTTTCCCAAGGATGCTCATCCCTCTAATTTCTACCTTGATCCTGATCTTATGCACACCCTCTTGGTAGATGACCTACCATCCCGTCCAATTTTTTCCCTTTTTTTATTAGTTTTTTTTTTCTTTTTAATCAAAACCTTTTTTTAGACTCGCTCGCATAATTCGTTATATTAAAATAGTTTTCTCTTTGCGAATTTTCATTCTGAGAAGGATCAATCATATAGTATTGTAAACTATTCAGCTTGCTGCTGTTTATATAACCATGTATTCTTTGCGATTCTGGCTATGTTGACTGCATTTGCGATTCCATTGGCTCTTTATGCAATTAATGTCATTAAGTTTCTACGTACAGATGAGTTAGGGTAAGAATGATATATAACACAGAATATTGAATTGAATCTATGGAACTTCTATACAACCAGGAATGTTTGAACAACGGGAAAAATCATACTAGCTTTTCCATCGACCCCTGCTATAATCCACATCATCAACGGTTGACTTGTGCTCCAATCCACTAAACCCGAATCCAAAAGAACCAACACCACCGCCACTGGAAGATGGACGCAAATCAACACCCAATCCCATACCTCTGCTAACAGCTCTCTCCTCCTCCTCATACTCATCCTCGTCCTCGTCGTTACATTCGTTCATCTCTTGATCAATCATATCCTCATCCATACATTCATCAGCTTCGTCAGGTGGAGTCGGTGGTCTACCTATCAAAGATCCTTGGTGTGACGGATGCTGGTTGGGGTTATTATGGAAACCTGATGATCTGAATGATGAGGTTGAAGTTGATGCCCATTGAGATTGGTTTTCGTTGGATGAGAATTTAGCCCAGGAGTTGGTGCTGTTGTTGTTCATGGAATGATTCTCTCTTTCCCATAATGGTGCGAACGCATCACCTTCGAATCCGTTTTCGATGGACATGGCGGGCGATTGTGGTGGATTCAATCCTGGTGTTGCAGGAATCGCAAATCCATAAGACGATCTACGTTGAACATTGCTAGGTCGACTGTAAACATCTTCGTTGTTATAGTAAGTCTGTTGAGTTGCTGGACTTGGTAAAGGTGCTTCGTGTGGTTGTTGATAATTGAATGGGTAGTTGGTTGTGGAAAGGGGTGTAGGTTTACGAGTCATTGAGGTTGATCTGGATGAGGGCATTTGACGATAGGTTGTGTTGGGTGACAAGGACATTTGGGGGACGAAGATCGTTTGAGCGAGATGAGCCTGGGAAAATATTTTAGCATTAAATATGATAGAGGGGGAGAGCAACTCACTTGAAGTGCTTTCAGATCGTAGCCATCTTGTGAAACATGCATTGAACCAGAGATGGTGGCGATTAAATCATCCATGTTTGACATGGCAACGAGTTGTGGTATCTGATTCCAATTGTCGATATTTGTGACCGTTATTCGATAACAAAGTGTAGGTCGAACAAAGGAATGTTATTCAATCCAATGATCGTGGGAATTGTTGTCGACGTTGACACGAACACCAAAGGAATACAAGGTTTGATATTATTATTTAATTCTCGTTTTTAACTTTGATTCGGACTGCCCGCTTAATTAAATAAAAAAGTCTTTAGACGAGTTCGAATAGATATGGCGAATGTTGAATTGACGTTGAACGTTATTTCCAGTAGTTAGAGAGACTGATGTGTATAGTAAAGAAAGAAGAGAGTTGAGTGGATATGAAATGGATACGGATATGGATGGTGTGGTATAGCGTGAGTATGATGATATCCAACACCGTTTAGCAGCCTAAATTATCCTCATCTCTTTTCCCCCTCTCTAAAGATAAACCGTAAAACTTACCGTGAACTGAATTCTACTATCGGTACACAGTCGGGATAGGTCGGATATAGTTCATTCGCCACAAACAATATCCATCTCGTATCTATCCACTTAACGGTCCGGACTACGACGTTCACTTCTAGACTGATTATTATTACACCGAAGATGTGCCTCGCTTGGAGACAGAGGATTCCGGTGAATCAATCCCAGGCAAGAGACCAGAGGATTCCTCTAAACAGGGCTGATCTACCGCCGGTAGATCTTTATGTTTACCTGGATCTCATTAAGAGGACTTTAGGTTTACGGTGCCGGTGTCCGGTCCTCTCGCCTCTGTCGCTTGGGCTAAGTTGTTTTTCGTTTGAAAAAGGCCCCACTTGCGGTATAATTCAAAACTGTGGGGTTTCTGCAGCTAAGTGCTGTTTGCAGTTAATCCTCCGAACCGTTAACGGACAGGTAATCAACGGTTAAAGACACAAGACACTTTTAGAACCAAACCTTGTGAACTTGACACAGACGATAGCTTTGGATTCCCCAGTCAATGACGCACAATGATCACATCAAGCTTCGTAGGAATCGCTATCGTCGTGCTTCAGTCTGCCTCTTCGCCGACTTTATTCCATGTGTGAACTGTAATTTCTTCGATCGAGTTAGTTTCTTTCTCACATAACTTAATCGACAACTTTGATAACTTTGTGTTCTTAGAGGAGCTCGTATTGTCACAGCCAATAGGTGCAGAAATGTACCTTACGAACAGCGATCAGAATGGAGTGAGTGCCACGAGGTTACAATGCTTTTACTGTCATGCCTTAGGTCAGAGTAACAAATTGACACTACCAACTCTGTTTAGGCAAATCTTTTGTACTAGATGAGGAATGTCTGCTGCACCGTTCTTTCATCTGAATGGTACTGTAATATTACTCAAATCTACATACATGAATCTATTAACTCCTTCCATCCAACCATCAAATTAATTTATGCAATCTACACTGTTCGAGATGAGTAGAAATCAAGGATGATTTACAACTATCAACCAGTTTCAAATACTCATCAGTAACACTGGGGGGTTTATATTCAGACCCGTTCCTCCATTTAGTCTTCATCTTCACAATCATCCCATCCCAATCTTCACTTTCGGTGAGCTTCGTCAATTGCATCGCACCACCGACCGTTATGGATTTACGATCTTCGTCTTCACAATTACACCATTTATCATCTTTATTCTTAGGTTTTTGGAAACCTGCAACACTGACTCCGCTTCTGCTACCGGTCGTGGTTAGAGTAAGGATGACTGATGATCTCGGTGACCATAGACATGTCGAGACGTTTTTGCTGGAGGCTTGTCAATCTGTTATTCGCATTGTTTATTGTGTCTGACTCACCGATGTTTGGATGTGAAACGGGAATTTATCTCTGTTCCATCCTCACTAATACTGATCGGGTCCATTTCGATGGGTTCATCGTCAGTAGACGGTTCGGGAGAGAAAGCTTCTCTAAAACTCTTGAGATATTTATTCAACATAGGGATAATGTTGGAGCTAGGTTGGGTGGCAATAATATAACAAGCTTATGGATTTGAATGAGGAGAGGAATATCTGCTTTCTCCTCGAGACATTTTATATGCCATTTGGCCACTCTGTCGTTCTGAAGTCAGCTAGTTAGAAGGACACTGTCAAAGCCGAGCAAGAAAAGAAAGTGGTTCAGTCTTTCCTTCCTCCTTTGACCTTCCGGCCGTAAATCAAGTCGAGCCATGACGTATTCAATTAACCGAGTGAAGCTTTCGAGACGGCGGTGCTAGGTAGCTTTTCTTATGTTGTGAGAAGAAAGGAGGATTTATGTTCTCTAGTTTAGGGAGATGCTGTGTGGCACTAGCGAAGACTTTTGTGGCGTACCTCCATTCAACTTGTACAAGTACATGACGCCGCGATATAATCTGTTCCAGACTGTCAGAGACCTACAGCAGAGTTGAATGTCATCTATGACACTCAAGCTATGTGCAGTCTGTTTGATTCATCCAAGGTGCTCCTTTCCAAGTGTTTTTTTGAGAAGGCTTCATTTTATCGAAATTTCGAAAAGAGGTCAGACTTTGATAATTCAAAGATACCAGCTACATCTCTCCCCTCACTTGAATGCAGGATGAAGTCGTGACAGTATCTCTCGATAAAGGTTATCCCAGACACAATTACATCAGTCTCCATTCTCATTATTTACAGCATACAGCACGTGATACAAGCATTCCTCCTTCATACCAATTCCCAATCTTCCGGCTTTCCATCAAGCGTCTCTTCATGAACTGTCTCTTCATCAACCGTCTTTTCATCAATGGTTTCTTCATCAACTCTCTTTTCATCAACCGTCTCTTCATCAACCCTCTTTTCATCAACCGTCTCTTCATCAGCCGTTGTTTCATCAACTGTCTTTTCATCAACCGTCAATTCATCAACCGCCTTCTCGCCTTGACTGACTCCAAAATGAATTCTACATTGCTCTAGATGAGTACTGAGAACCAACCCACGATTATTTTGGATGAAATCCCACGCAGTGTTGCCAAACCACAAACTGATTAACTGCTTCTTTATCGACATCTTGTCAGCCATATCTTTCCAACCCTGGCTGTCTCTGAATTCGGCACCTTCTTGATCCTCCCGAAACAAAGTCCTCGAATCTTCATACAACCCATCAGTGCCATCCACAACTTCTAGATCCATATCTTTGAGCCGTACAGTAGCAACTGTATCTCGATATTTCTCCGGATGTTGCTCACTTATGATCGCTAGCATGAGTGAGGAATTTGGGAATTTCAAACAGGTTGAGACTTGTTTCATTCTTACAGCATAACCCTCGCTGGATGAGAGTATAGTCAGTATCAGTACAGTCTTTGGGGTGTTAAATAAAGTATGAACAGTGTACAAGGAGTAGGATTTTGTTCTGAAAATGAAACTATCTTTGACTTACAAGTATGAAGTGACTCGATCAGTGAATTCGGAATATATAGTATGGTTCCCTTTGGTGAGGGTTTCTGACAACGAACGGGATAGCATGAATCCATTGGTGATGACTTCTGGTGGTGAAAAGTTCTTTGACATACTGTGCGTTCTAATTGGTGGTTGGACGTGTGAGTGCTGTGTGTGAGTTTGCCTGCTTGTCGTTGTTACTGTACAACTAATTACAACTTATTGCGGTGGCGAAAAGAAAGAGGAAGAAAATTTTATTTGACTCGCATTATAGGCAGTTAGATAACGAAATCTCCTTGGAAGACATTGTTGTCGTCAAAGGAGGTTCAAAGAAAGGATCAATCAAACCTTTCACAAACTGCGTCATCTACAGTCAGCGAGGTGATCGATGCGGTCACTGAACTGTAGTCTCGTGGCACAAATGGACAGTGTTATAATAATGAAATGGTCAAGAATACCCAATTATGATGGGGCTGGAAACGAATAGGGCGAGTGAAGCTTTGGTGGCAGATAAAGCATAGGTCAGAAGCTGCTCAACAGATTAGAAAGATTCTTGGTATCAAAAATCTTTTCTAACCACCATCCTCCCCCGACTAGAATTCGATTGAACCCTTATGGTTTACATGTTTCTAGGATATCACTAATCGCTAGTAATCTTGATATGTTCTGGGAACAAATACAGCAAACTTAAGAGAGTATATTCGTTGAAGCGATTCATTTAATGGTCAACTCGAGAGATTGGAGGTGATAGAAAAGATTGGAGTGCATACTCAGTACTATTACTTTCATAACCACTTGCTTAACATCTGAACAAATTTTTGTGTATGCTGTTTTTGTAATTTGTCTAGATGCACGGAAATCAGAGTGAAGATATTGAAATCCATTTGAAGAAAAAACGGCACCGTCCGAGGTCTGAACGGACAGTCCCAAAGGATTGGTGACCTTTGATAAATATCGAGGTCCACGACTTTAGTACAATACGTGCTGGAACAGCACAGTGAGAGCACATACAGTACATACTGTACTGTGCAGTACATTGCTGGCGATGCCACATTCCGTCACCTTGATTATGACTACTGACCACTTGGCAACTTTTGCTTTCATTCAGAGGGGCTTGGCCAACGGAAGTACAATAACCCAATGACATACCAGAAAGAACAATCTTGACATTTCCCGTACATGCAGTATAGACATCATTCCTTTGAACAAACTCCGACTCCCCTCTCTTCCTCCCCTTCTTCTCATTCCTTATCGAGCCAGCGGGACTCCAAAATGAAGCTTACCTTGCTCGAGGTGAGTTGTGATGACAAGGTCGGTATTTTCTTGGATGTGTTTGAATGCCTCGCTATCAAAAGTCCCATCCTCGTCACATTCCCATCTTCCAGAAATCTTTTCTACCATTTTTTTCCAGAAGGTGTCGTCTTGATGAGTCGAACCATCTTCAGTCTCCCATTCTATCATTCCAGCACCATGCATAGGGCCTAGGACATCGAGGATCATCTGGTCTTCACTACCGCGTTGTACTATAGCAGCTCTATGCCAGCAGCTTTTTGAATATTGGTGGCTTGATAATGCGAGTGTGATTCGACCATTTGGCATCAGCAAGCATGTTGAGAGAGATTTCTGTCTTTCCATCGTGTTTCTAATGTTACAGTATGTTCGTCAGAATCGATACATGGATTAATCTTTCAGAGTTTTATAAATTACACTTACGAAATTCGATCAGTAAACTGTGAGTATATCTTACTTTCATCTTTGGTTGCCGCTTGGTGTCTTTCACTAATGCACAAAAGTATGCCACCAAAAGCATCTACTTCAGGATCCTGGAAATTGATCGGCATGTTATAGAGTGAAAATTCAATTCGATGAAATAATGAAAGTCCACTCAAGAAACGGTGGCAAAAAAGGGAGAAAGAAACGAAACTCTCAATAAAATCCGAGTATCATATACCAAAGTCTACTTCACCTATCCCAAAGCAGAGAAAGGAGATTCGGTGAAGGGAAATTGGAAGTTATTTTGTATACAAAGGATCGAGAGGCGTCGCCACAAAATTTGAACACCCAGAATTCAAGTTTCGTTCATTGCATTTAGAGCTTGATGAAAGATCACTCTTGAATTGAGTTGTTCAGCCTTCACCCAACAATCAAACTCGAATTTATTTCTCACTTTCGAGAGGCAAAAAATAGGTTCACTGAAGTACATTGTATCAAAACATAATATACGTCCCAAACAAGTCTTCATTCGCATTATGTACAAGTGTAGCTACCAGCATGTGATACAAACATTCCTCCTTCACAAAACCTGCCATTCTTCCTGATCTTCATCAGCCGTTTTTTCATCAACCGTCTTTCCATCAACTGTCTCTTGATCAACCTTCTCTACATCAACCATCTCTCCATCAACCTTGTTTTCTTCAACCATTTCTTCATCAACCCTCTTTTCATCAACCTTCTTTTCATCGACCGCCTTCTCGCCTTGACTGACTCCAAAATGAATTCCACACTGCTCAAGATGAGTACTGAGCACCAACCCACTATTAGTCTCAAGACAGTTCCACTCAGTCTCGCCAAAAATATTCCGGCTGTACTCCCCGTCTTTCCACATCTTCTCAAGCATCGTTCCCCAAACCTCTTTTGTTCCGAGATCGGCGCCGTCTCTTTCCTCCTTACGGAAAGTCGTTATATCCCTCGTCAGCCAATCCACAACCCTCAGATCCGGATCATTGATCATTATAGCAACTGTATTTTCATACGTGTTTGAAAGTTGTTTACTCATGATCGCTAACATGGCCAATGAATTTGGAAATCTCAAACAGGTTGAGACTTGTTTGGTTCTGGTACAAGCCATTTTACTGGATTACAGTATAATCAGTGTCAGTGCATTGTAACAGGGTGTTAAATATGAAATATGACTTACAAGTATGACATGAGTCGATCAGTGAATTCGGAGTATATAATGTTTTCATCTTCGGTGCGGGTCTCTGACATTGAACGGGATAGAATGAATCCCTTGGGAATGCATTCTGGCTCTTGAAAGTTGATTGACATACCGTGAGTTTACTCTACTTGATTGGTTTGGGGGGTTGGACGTGTGATTGGTGTGTGTCTGTTTGTCGTTATTATGGTACAATGAGTTGTGGTGGCGAAAAGAAAGAAGAAAAGTTATTTTCATATTGCACCCAGTGTCAGAAAACGAAATCTCCTTGGAAGACCTTACAGTCGTCAAAGGAGGTTCAAAGAAAGGATCAAGGTCTTTGAGAATTGCGTCATCTTCAGTGAGCAAGGTGATGGATGCAGTCACTCGACTGCAGTCTCATGCCACACACAGTACTATAATATCGAAAATGAATTCTACAAGGTCAAATAAACCAAATCATTATGGGGCTGGAAAGAAGAGGAGTAAGTGAATCTTTGATGGCAGAATTATACGTCCCAAACAAGTCTTCATTCGCATTACGTATATACAGTCTACAGGACATGAAACAATTCCTCCTTTACACCAATTGCCATTCTTCCTTTTCTTTGACTGCCTTCTCACCTGGACTGACTCCGAAATGAGTTCTACATTGCTCTAAATGAGTTTTGATGACCAACCCACTATGAGTCTTGAAGAAGTTCGACGCAGTCTCATCAAATATACTATCCTTATACTTCACCCAATCCTCCAAACTCCCTTGAACCATTTCTTCCCATTTCCCATTCTTGGTGAGATCGTTACCGATCGCTGCTCTCGAGGCTAAACTACTTGTACCTACCTGCGACGTACAATCCACAACCTTTAGATGTCTGTCTGTGAGCTGTAGGATAGCAACATCATCTTCGTACTTTGTTGAAGTTTGTTCACTAATGAGTGCTAACATGATCGATTTATTTGGGATTTTCAAACAAGTTGAAATTTGTTTGTATCTTCTACATGACAATGAGCTGAATTACATTTATAGTCAGTATCAGGACAATTTTTAGGGTAAGGTATGAATAATGCAGTGATACTGTACAAGGAATAGTAGGTTGTTATTCGGGGATAATACGAAACTTGACTTACTAGCTCTGAACTTGATCAGTAAATCGGGAGTATATAATGTCTTGATCTGTGGCGAGGGTCTCTGACATCGAGCGGGATAGCATGAACCCATTGGGAATGATTTCAGGGTCTTGAAAGTTCATCGACATTGCGTTTACTGTTCTTGATTGGTTTTGGAGCTGGGTCTCAGTTTGTTTTGATACTGAACTATGAAAGTGCGGTGGCGAAAAAGAAAAGAAAACGTTGTACACATTGTAAGATAAGTAATGCAAGTCATTTTTTTTCGGAAGGCCTTACAGTCGTCAAAGGAAAATCAATGAAAGGATCAAGTCTTTCTAGAATGTACTATCTTCAGTAAAGGAGATCGAATCGGCCTGCAGTGCCACGTCCGTCCTGACACACATTGTTGACGAGTTATACTGATCCCTTGGTGACTCGAGAATACAGCAATTACGAATCATCAACGTTTAAATATGATACAGTATACGTAAGGAAGCTTTACACTATATTGATACAATCCGAGTCCAGACGCCACTATTTACATGTACATTCCACCGCCACCTCCAAAACCACCACTACCTCCGAAACCACCTCTACCTCCAAGACCCCCAAAACCACCACCCAAACCACCACCCGGTCCAAACCCACCCCCACCTCGACCACCTCTACCCATCCCCCCAAACCCTCCCATCCCACCGATATCCGGACCAAACTCACCAGGAGGTGGCAACTCATCTCCCCATTCCGAATCACCCCTCCCAACCCCGTTCAAAGGGTTACCGCCAACTCCAGGGAATCTTGGTCCCCCTCCCCCTCCAACACCAGGTCCAACAGGATCCCATCTAGCTCCGGGAGGTTGGATCGTTCCTCCTGGTCCGGTGAAATCTGGATTTTGATCTTGTCGACGTCGATCGAATAATGGATGATTGAAATCGACGTACATCCCTCCACCGTCTCCTCTGGGATTGAAGGTTGAGGCGGGTTGGAGATGGGCTAATGGGTCTAGATCTCTGTGACCTACTGAGGCTGGGTTGTAGGGACCACCTCGTGGGTTTATGGGGTCTAGGAGAGATGACGGGTTCGCTGGTCTTGGTTCGACTGATGGTCGGGAACCTGAGGGTGGATTTCGGGTTTCTGGTCCACTTCGATTGATGGTCCTGTGGGGTTAGATGGATATTGGTCTGTACTCACGGTTCAGTGTATCCCTCCTTTTGTAATCCTGGTAATAGTCGACTGATTACATCTCTTTTGTATTGGTCGACAAAGGTAGTGACGCTGTACAAATTAGTGGTTGTCAGAGAAATGACCCTACCTGTCGATAGATTTAAAGCCTAAAGATTTTGCTGGGGCTTCTGGAGAACTCGACGATGATCCTGAGGACGTCGATGAACTTGGTATGGGAAATGCTGGTGGTGTCAAAAGGTCTGTAAGGACGATCGAAAGGTGATGGGGTGCGCCATCCTATATCATTAGTCGAGAAAGGACACCAAACCTACCTCAGCCGTTGCATCAATCTGTATCCTTCCTCCCATTCTACCAATCCTAATCCTAAAAGTCAAAGAACTTTGTTCATGTCTATATTCGAAACTATACGAATCTTCCCCTCTGGAGTTCCAACCTAAAGGAAGTGAACCTTCAGTCGCAACGACATTCCCATCATCTACATCAACAGCTGTAGTAGTTTCTGAGACACTGTCGTCGATATCTATATCATCTGAGGAGGAAGGTTCTGCTGGGAAATCTGGAGGATTTGGTGGTTGATTCAAAGGATTGTTTGGGGTTGGGACTAGTCGGAATCCGAGAGCTGTGTGGATTGTGTGTACCAAGGCTGCTATTGCATCTGTTGGATGAGGTAAGGGGGATGAGGTTGAGGATGGAAGGAGAGTTGGGAGTGTGAGCAATAGAGCTTTTGTATCTGTTGGGTCTGGCATGGTGTGTTGTAGTTGTAGGTGTAAATGTTACTACCAAGAAATAGACACGTAAGTGAAGCAATAAGGTGAATCTAACGAGTGGAGGTTGAAAGGTGCTTAATTAAATTCCCGACATTGGTTTCGGAGATTTTAAAAGTGGCACCTTCCTTTGTCATTGGATCGATTCGATAATCGCTATAATGAAAGGTAAGTAAGTGTATGGGTAATGTTTTGGTGGAGAAATCATAGTACAATCAGTGATCCAACATAAAAAATTCACATGTCAAGCCTGACTATGCATTTGTTCCAAGAGATACTTTTACGCTCCATCATTTCTGTCAAGTTACTACTCGATTCAATCTACTTACCTACTTATTTATTTATTGCTTATTCAATTCAGGGTTACAGTTAAGCTAAACTTTAAAAGTATCAATCTTCAATTCTGCCATAGCTTTAATCCCTCGCTCCCTCCATCTCCATCTCTTTCTTTTATTTATTCATTCATATCTTACATTTACTCTCTAACATCTTTTATCCTCATAAAGTCCTACCTTGGGGCTTAGCCCCTCTATCAGCATTCTACCGTCAAATCCCATACCTATCAACTTTGTGCATACCCATGGATCCGTGCAAAGAATTTACACGTAACTCATCGTAAACATTAAGATTCAACACCACATTCAAATCATAATCAATCTTTTCATACGTATCATCTTTCAACCCACCCATAATCACTCTTCAGGTGATCGATGACAATTGATCCATCTGCTTGGTCAGATCCTCCTCGATATAACAAGATCATGTATCAAGGTCAACCCCCTTCGAATAACGCTGGACCTTCAAGACGAGACATGGATTATCCAAGAAGGGACGAAGATCGTGCAAGCGGACACAACAGGTCTCAAGAGGTGGGTGATATACAAAAGTACAACTAACAGTCACCTAGCCATTCCCCAATAGACAATGGTCAAGACCAGGACCTTCCCCTCAACCCTTTCGACCTTTCAATTCGGGATATCCAGGTAGAGCACGTACACCTTCACCCCCACCACCTCGTCGTGAATATGACAGACATTCAGATTGGGAACGTGATCGAGATCGTGATAGACTAGGTCGTGGACCTGGTCCTGAAGGACCACAAAGACGTGCAGGTCCAGGCAGAGATTGGGCTGATTGGGACAGAGAGAGGGAGAGGGATAGAGACAGAGATAGGGATAGACCTCCTCGAAATGGTCCTTGGAATGATCGAAGGGACGATCGATATCGAGATGATCGTCATTCGTAAGTTTACCTGTTGTTGCATCTCTGACCTGCTCCAGTTTATCGTCTAGACCCACAGGTGGACCTCCTCGACCACCACCTGATAGAATACCCCAGCAATCACCTTCAACAATCCCTCGAGGTCCAAGGGGTCCATCTTCAAACACTTCACCACCTTTTCAATCGACATCTCGCTTACCGTCAGGTCCTAGACCTGGAGGTATACCACCTTGGGAAGAACGTGAGAGGGATCGTGAACACCAACAGCCATTGAGATTCGAAAGATCTGGTAGTGTTCCTGGACCTGGACCGACGACAACTCAGAATCAACAAAGACAACAATCTTTACGACAAACCTCAGCTTCTCCTGGTAACGTTCCCAAAGCTCCAAGATCGATGAGAGGGTCATCAAGTCCTGTGGAAGGTAAACATGAATCGCAGAGTGTTCCCAGCGGGACCGTACCTTTACCGTTGGTTAAGGAATCCGCACCGAAAATCGAAACTGAAGAAGGCGAAGTGGAAGAGGGAGAGGTATTGTCACCGATCAAACGTCCGCAACAATGGAAATACGATGATGAGAGGAATAAGAATCGCGGCAATGCCAACGGATGGAAGTCTCCACCTAGAGATAGGGAGAGGGATTGGAACAGACCAACTTGGGATCGGGGACGGCCTTCGGATCCGTCTCGAAGAAGAGATGCAAGTCGAGACGGTGCAGGAGCTTGGCAGTCGAGGAATAGGAGACGAAGTTTATCAGCTTCAATGGATCGACGCGGTTCTTCACCGAACGTGTCGGAATCTGCTGTAATGGAGAAAAGGGTGTCGGAACCGATACTAGAAGCAATCCATGTTGATGACAAGGTGGTGTCTATCGAAGACAAATCTGAGAGGGTGGAGGGTTCGAAGGGTCAAGATAATGACCTGCCAATTCAAGAAGAGATGGAAACGACAACAGCGTTGCCAACGGAAGTGGAATCTACCGTTCGACCTGAAACTCCTCCTGTACCTCCAGTGGATGAGAGCGATCAGGTGTCCAATATTCCAGCTATATCCAACGAACCAGTGACCGAGACTTTACCAGATCCTGAACCAGACAACGTACATCAACCTGAACCAGTGGAAACGGAAGATGTGGCCAGTAGAGATGACGACGAAACTGTTACCGATAAAGCTCCTTCGCCAATGGTCATTGACACCGAAGTCGTGGAAGTCGCTCCCGTAGAGAAAGTGGAACCAACGCCCAATGAAGAGGTAAGTTGACATCTATCGACAACGCTGACCCCAGAAACCAACCGAAACCATACCTCTACCTTTACCCCAGCTCGAAGTCTCCGCCCCATCAAGCAGTCTTGCCTCGTTGACCGATTCTCAGACTTCTCGTAAAACACTGGCAGAACGTCGATCGATCCAACTCTCCCCTTCTGAAACCGTAACCATACCGCTCAACACGTTCAACAAAGATCCCATGCCAACGGCAGATTCTGGAATGGATCAAACAGACACTGAAATTGAAGTGAGAACGCAAAGAGGTGACAACGAAACGGCATCACAGATATCTGAAGCTGATATTGAGGCAATTCGATTCGTTAATCTCATCTCTGCTATCAAACAGACTCAAGGGAAATCAGTGTGTAACGTGGATGAAGTTCTTGCTTGGAATCTTGCTGTTGCTCCAGTTTCTTCGACAAGGGTGATCAAAGTTGAAACCGAACATGATCGTGATCAACAACTCAAGGTGCTTACTGAATCTATCAAACAGCCTACACAGCAGGTTACCTCACGAATGGGCAAGATGATATCGCAGAAGAAGATCGAATTGGAGAATAAAATCCAACGACTTGGTTTGGAATACAAACAGCTCGACGTGGAGTGGAAAGAACATCATGCGTTTCTGCATAAATTAATGGAAAAACGTGGCGCACCTCCTGAAGATCTTTGGTCGATTCCTGTCAACTCTTTCCCACCTGTTACACCAGGTCCAATTCCGACTACGCCACTTGCAGATGATTCATTCACCAGTCGTCGACGTCGATTCCAAGGTGACAGTGTCTTGACCGATGCGGCTTTGGAAGAGGTCTTGGCTGGTTTGGCGGATACACACAGTAAAGATCCTGATGCTAGAGCGAGGAAGACGGCGGCGACAATCCCCGCAATGCTCATGGGTACGGAAAGGAATTATACGTTTGATGACGAGAATGATTTGGTTCTTGATCCATTGGCGTATTACGATTTCGCTGGTAACGCAGAACCGATTTGGACACCGGCTGAACGAGCTAAATTCCTGAGGCGGTATTTACTTCATCCGAAACAATTTGGTAAAATCGCCGAAGGGATCGAAAACAAAACCGCTGGAGATTGCGTGTTGTACTATTACCGAACCAAGAAACAGGAAGATTATAAAGGTCAACTCGCTCGTAAACAATGGGCATCTGGTGGTAAGAAAAAGGCGTTACCTATCAAGAAAGGTGGAAAGAGTGCTTCGTTGTTATCTAATTTGGGTAGAAAAGAGGACAACGACAGTAAGAATGGTACTTCGACACCTGGTGTTCGAGGTGATAGAGAAGGTTCAGTCGTACCCAATTCTGGGGCTCGACGAGGTAGACCTCCAAGAAGTGGATCTAATATTCCGGGGACACCAGGTGAATTCCCAGGTAGACGGAAGAAAGGTGAAGAAGACGAGGATGTGGCTAGTACTTCGACCTCTCGGGCTCCTAGTGAACCACCTTCGAGTCAGAAGGTTAAAATGAGAATGTCGGGTAAAGTGAAAAGACCTCGAATAAGTTCATTGAACCAAGTAGCTCAACCTGAAGATGTCTTGGGTAACGCGGAAGAGGTATCAGATCCACTCGATCCAACAATCGACAACACCGAATTATTACCGGCTGTGAAACGAGCTGCTAAAAGACGGAAAGTTGTCGATCCCAATAACCCTAACGCTGTCGTTGACGGGAAGGATAAACCAGCACGTAGAGTTGGTGCAACTAGTTCTTATTGGTCTGCACCTGAGAAGAAACTTTTCGTTCAATTGGTTGCGACTCATGGAAGTAATTTCACTATCATCGCTGCGTCACTGGAAGGGAAATCTGTTACTCAGGTTAGAAATTTCTTTGTTAATAACAGGGAAAGTTTGAAATTGGATGAATTGGCTGCTCAAGCTCCGCCTTCGGTTGATAACGGTAACGGTAATGGACCTTTATCCAGTTCTGTCAACGTCAACGGTACTGGTTATCCTCGACCACCTTACGATACATACAATCCACCTCTCACCACTACATCTATGGAGGGCTATGATCGAAGATACCCTTCCCAACCTAGATTAGCAGTTTTCCCACCGACGAATACATCTCCTAACAACAGTGTTAAACCTTTATCACCGGTTGCTCCAGTTCGAGGTAAAATGGGAATCTCTTCTCTTCTGAATGACGATGACGAAAAGCCAAAGGTTTACGACTCAATTGATGCAGCGTCAGATGGAACGGTTGACGAAAGGGATTTGGATGGTATCAAACCATCACCCAGAATGGCTATTCCTACACCTGCATCGTCTGTACCGTCCAACTACGCTAGACCAGAGACGTACGAAAGAAGACCGTCTCATGGATCATACGATCGACCGGATTTAGATAGATATGGTAAAAGTTATCCAAATTATCCGGTAGCAGCGAATTCAACGTGGTCAAGAGATTATTATCAAGGTGGTAGATCAAGTGCACCACCTCCACCTACGCAATCACGTTCATGGGAACATCAACATCAGTATCAACCACCCCATCAACATCAACCTTTACATCATCAACCGCATCTAAGGGTTTTCCCATCGGACACAAGAGCTCCGGATAACTACAGACGAGTCACTTCTGAACGTTTACCTTATCCAGATTATCCTAGATCGGCATCAGTAGCAGCGTCGACTTACGATCGACAAGGTGATTGGAGATATCCTGGTAACAGTGCGCCTCCGACCAGTGGTCCAGGAGCGACGACGAGATTATCACCCCAGAAAAATTATCCTCCTCTGATGTCAATGACAAATGTTAACGGTGGTAGGACGTATGAACCAGCTGGAAATTAGAAGGTTAGAAGGAATTCATAGGGTTTGGGTTTGGGATCGGGCTTTGGACTATGGGTTTTGCACTGGTTATTTCTTATTTTCAGCTTTTGTATTTGTACCCATACTTTATCGTAAATTAGTTTGCAATGCATTAATTTAAACTTGTAACTATATGGTGGCGGACGGAACTCGGTAAATCTGAGCTTGGATTGAATATTATACCGAAAGAGATACACTATTCGCTTCTGCTCCATTCATTCATCACGTTGAATTCGATCACTTATCTACCTTCTAATAGTTGTTCCAAATCAGTTCTAACATGACAGAAGAGGAACCTACAATCATCAATTCGACTTTGTCAGAGAGTAATGTCGCTGGACCTTCAAAAGGTATAATAGCTGTTGACATGGATGATGTCTTATGGTACGTGTTTCCCACTAGCAGCAAGTCCTAGATATCTAATCGATCTATCATGCAGTCAAACGAATAGAACTATCATAGATAGTAGGTCATTAATAACTCTATTATTGAATTCCAAATTAACGATCAAACTCTTAGTGCACAATCAAAATTTCAATACTCAACCTCCGTTAGTTTGGGATGATTTCAAAAATTGTATGTCTCCCCCGTGTTATCTCTCTACTTTTGGAGCTGTATTTTAATGATTATAGATTTATATTGGATGAACAGAGGTTGGGGATCACCAGAGGAAACTGTTGCTATGGTGGTATGTTTCTCACATAAGAGTTCCGATCGAGTGTTGATCATTGGTTGCAGACTAAATTGTATCAACAAGGTTTGTATAGACGATCACCACCTGTTGAGGGGGCTAAGGAGGCTTTGTTAAAGTTAAAAGCTATGGGATATAGGTGAGTCATCTGTTGTACTCTTCAATCGACCTCTTACCTCTCTCTAGTTTGATCATCATAACAGCTCGATCGGAGAGTCAAAGGGTGGTTTCAGAAGATTGGATAGCGGAGTATTTACCTGATAGTAGGTTCAGGTTCTGGTTCATGAAACTAAGACTTGCAGTATTCGACGAAATTCATTTCACTGGAGCTTTCCAACATCTCGAACCAACTATAGAAGAGAAAGAGGGTCACGTCGCGAAAAGAGCTGTAGTCTCGCATAAGAAAAGATCGAAAGCTGAGGTAAGTAATATCTCCATCATTCTATAAATTTCTTTACTGAATCAATCACCCCAACTCAGATCGTCCATAAAACCAAATCCTTATTCCTGATAGACGACTCAGCCGAGAACGCAGTCGAAGCCTCAAAAGCTGATCCACCATGTAAAGTCCTCCTTTTCGGTTCGTACCCCTGGAACGCCGTCGTTCCAGATCATTCCAAAGCAACTCCCGAAGATCTTTTACCGTATTACGAGAAGAAACAACGAGGGTTGTTGGAGGAGAGTGAGAAACGGAGAGAAATGTTGATTGAGCAGGGTTGGTTGCCGCAGGGGGTCGAACGTGTTTCTACTTGGGAGGATGTTTTGGTTTGGGTTGAGGGGTTTGAGAAGAGGAGTTAGAGGTTGTACTAGATATGGCTGGTTATAGAACACTACAACAGTTACACCATGTTAAAATGCGATAATGTTTATGTTCATCGACGACATAAGTCGTCCCTCGAAGGCTTGAAAAGTAATATTATCAGTCAAATTATCAATGACAATCCCTCAAACCTAATTTACCATATCACCAGCCGCCCCAACCGCACCAAGACATTAACACCAGTCCAGACGATTTCGAAATGTGTTTTTGGTGTCCATATAAAAGGGTTGAGAGATAGCTTCACTTCCTCACTTCTCGTCAACTTCTTCTTTCTTTTCGATCCTTTTGTTTTCTTTCACATTCTTTTCATTTTAGTTTTCATTTCATCGCGTTAGCTGGTCTTTGCGATTTTGTTTTTCCATTTCGATTTTGTTCTTAGCGTCATACCAAAGTTTTATCTATTTTCTTTCTTACTGAATACCCTGATACCCAAAGCCAATCACGATGGTCAAATCAATCTTCTTACTAGCTGTTCTACCTCTAGTAGCCATTCTCACGACCGCCGCCCCAATCCCAGATGGAGGACCAGCATATACCGGACCAGGTGGTAACGCCTCCGGAGGATCAGTCAACAAGGGATTAGGGTAAGTCAATCACTCGACCCAGGAGAGTATTGATCCATTATAGTGGTTTACTCAACCTCGACATACTCAATCTCGATAGTGACAACGCTGGTGATGCTGGAATAGCAAGTTCCGGTAGCGCTATCGGTGGTAAAGGTGGGAACTGCGCTGCTGGAAGTTCAGGTAACGGTGGTGGTGCTTATACCGGTATGAAAGTGTTTCTTTTTGGTATTGGTGAACTTGACTAATTAGTCGAATAGGTCCTGGAGGTACTGCCCAAGGTGGGAGTGTCACCGATGGAGGTGTTGGGGGGTGAGTCTGTGCATCTATTTAATTCGCATTAGATCATTGACAAGGCCTATAGTCTCTTGAGTTTACACGCACTGAATATCAATTCTGGTAACGCTGGGAAAGGTGGTTTGGCCAATTCCGGTACTGCTATCGGGGGTGCTGGTTGTTGATCTGTACTTCTTGTTTAAGCTCCGGGGGAGGGTTGTTGGACGGATTTCATAATGAGATGTGATACTTTTCTTGCCAGGCTGGTTTCCACTGGCAAACGCCATGATTGGAGTTTATGACCAAGGGCCTATTCGGTCATGCCTATATTAAGTTCGATCCAGATACCTCAGTGGTACAATAGGTGGAGCGTATCTCATCATGTTGCGCCATGATGATCAAAAATGATATACAGGAACTAGGTGTTTAAATTTAGCTTGTTTGACAACGCCATATTTTTTACGAATGTCGTTGAATGATAACAGACCCCGCGGGGAGCTTTGTTGGACCAGTGCCGAGAATCGTTATCTCTGCCCTATTTGTCGATCTTTGGAAGAGAAGAGCTTTGACATGGTGATCAGAAAAAGCAGACAGCTCCCAATTCATGTCGTCAAATCACGACACAATCGCCACATTTCTCTCCTCTCAGATCGAACCAGGCCTCTTAAATACGAATAAAGCCAATAACACAAGATGTCACCTTGATGTCGTTGCTCAACTATTCCAGATAATCTAGAATTTATTCCAGATAATGAAGACAGAATGATCCAATTTCATTGTCCAAACGTCATTCTTTACCCCAAGCACGACATTGGTGGCGACAGGGCAATCCGCCTCGAATCCTGAAAAGATCGACGATGAAGGCTTAAATGAGATGAACATATAAAGTATTTCTAAGATGGCACCATCGATAAATGAAATTGCGTGATTGAGGCGAATTGAATCATAGACTTTTTCACCAATGTGATATCAACAACCCGGTAAATGCTAGATTGTTCATGGAACAATAGCCCTATGGTGCATACAGTAAGCCAAGGTAAGACCAAGGGCTAGGGACTCCAGTTTTGGAAGCAGGATCTGGCTTAGGGTTCAGATTGAACGATTAAGTCATCGTTTGTCATGGCAAATAAAAATTCAATTTCTTATTACTAAGTCGCCATCGCATATGTCGTATACAGTGTGAGTATATTTAAGAGGTTACTGGTTCTGTATTTTTCTCTTCCCTCTATCCGCGTTTTCTTTACACATCATGTCCCAAACACAATCTAGCTTTGCTACTAAAGCTAAGAAATTCCTTGGTGTCCCCGAAAACCCACCTCCTGCTTCTGTGAATGTTGGAGAATGGTTCTCGAGTAATAAGGGAGATGTTGGACCTGCTGTAAGTGATCGTTTTCGTGGATTTTACTCATTGTCCCAGATCAAAGGTTATTTTCTCAGTCTGTTCCCATTCATCCAATGGGCTCCTCGATACAACTTGACATGGCTCACTGGTGATTTGATTGCGTAAGCTTTGTCTCTTTCACTTGAACCTCTTCTAACACCACATAGCGGTATCACAGTTGGTATGGTCCTCGTCCCTCAATCCTTGTCGTACGCCAAATTAGCCAATCTATCACCAGAATACGGTCTCTACTCGTCATTCATCGGTGTCCTCACCTACGCCTTCTTCGCCACTTCCAAAGACGTCTCGATAGGTCCTGTAGCAGTCATGTCACTCGAAGTTGGAAACATCGTCACAAGAGTAACTGGTATCTACGGCACACTCTATTCAGCACCTGAAATCGCTACTGCCGTAGCCTTCATCTGTGGTTTCGTCGTTTTAGGTATTGGACTTTTAAGAATCGGCTGGGTTATCGAATTCATCCCTCAACCTGCTGTTTCTGGTTTCATGACCGGTAGTGCTATCAACATTGCAGCCGGTCAAGTTCCAGGTTTACTCGGTACTTCATCTCTGTTCAACACCAGAGACGCTACCTATGCTGTCATCATCAATACCTTGAAATATCTACCGAGTGCCAAACTCGACGCAGCGTTTGGTGTCAGTTCATTAGCTATTCTTTACGGTATCAAATGGTCGTTGACTTGGGTTTCAAGTCGTTATCCCAAATACGCCCGAGCTGCTTTCTTCGGTCAAGCAATCAGACACGCCTTTGTCATCATCATCTTCACCATCATCTCGTGGAGAATCAACATCAACGAAAAGACGGCTAGAATCTCACTCGTCGGTGTCGTCCCATCAGGTCTTCAACATGTAGGTAGACCAAAGATCACCATGGATCTTCTTTCAGCTATCGGCCCAGAACTTCCAGTCGCCACCATCATCCTTCTTCTTGAACACATTTCAATCGCCAAATCATTCGGTCGTTTGAACGGATACAAGATCAATCCTAATCAGGAACTCATCGCTATCGGTGTCAACAACACACTTGGTACATTGTTCTCAGCATATCCATCAACTGGTTCATTCTCACGTTCAGCTTTGAAGTCTAAATCTGGTGTTAGGACTCCAGCTGCAGGTATCCCAACTGGTATCTGTGTCTTGATCGCTCTCTACGCTTTAGCACCTGCTTTCTACTACATCCCCAACGCCACTTTATCCGCATTGATCATCCACGCCGTAGCTGATCTCGTCGCTTCACCAGCTCAATCATACGGTTTCTGGAGAGTTTCACCATTCGAATACATCATTTTCGTCGGTGCAGTCCTTTGGTCAATCTTTTACACCATCGAATCAGGTATCTACTGGTCTCTCGCTACTTCAGTCGTCCTTCTTCTTTTCAGAATCGCTAGACCAAAAGGTAATTTCCTTGGTCGTGTCAGAATCAGACCAGAAGGTTCCGCCGAAAACGGTAACACCAAGACTCGTGATGTTTACGTCCCACTCTCAAACGCTGGCGGTGTTACCAACAGAGGTGTCACTGTTGAATCTCCACCACCAGGAATTGTCATTTATCGATTCGAAGAATCTTTCCTCTACCCCAACGCATCTTACATCAACGATGTCATCGTCTCTCATGTCAAAGCTACCACACGTCGTGGAAAGGATTACTCCAACATCTCAGCAGGTGATAGACCATGGAACGATCCAGGACCCAAACAAAAAGACGCAGCTGCTGCTTTAGCAGCTGACAAAGCCAAACCTAGAATCAAAGCTGTTATCCTCGATTTCGCAGCAGTCGCCAATCTCGATACTACCGGTGTTCAAAATCTGATCGACACAAGAAAAGAAGTTGAAAGATGGGCTGACGCACCTGTTGAATTCCATTTCAGCGGTATCCTGTCACCTTGGATTAGACGAGCTTTAATCGCTGGTGGTTTCGGTACGGGTAAAGCTCGTCATGGTACGGCATTAGAGGTTGCTCCTGTTGTCCCACAAGATAACTCGTTGGCACCAGCCGACAGAGCTAGACAGGAGGAGGAACGTGAAGAATCGAGTACTTCGGATCTTGGAGAGGAGAAGGGTGGTTATTCTCCTGAAGGGTCGGTTATCGGTGCTTCTCTTGAACAGGGTAATAGTTGGGGTAGTGCTCATCCTGCTGCTGCTTCTTCACAAACCACTTTACCTCTGCTGGATAGAGATACTCCGTTCTTCCATTTCGATTTGGCGGACGCTTTGTATTCCTTGGGTTATTAGGTTCATGATTGAAATGAGAAACGATTTGGGCTTTTATATTTGTTGTGTTTCATAGTTCCGTATTCATTCATAAAATGCAAATGTGATAAATATGATCTCTTTAACGGTCCAGAGCGATTTGAGTTGTACGTGTTAGTAGCATGGTTGATTTTGCAGCGAATAGGATAAAGATCGAGATGATATGGCCTGCTCGTAAGTATGAGGTGGAATTTGGGGGTATCATGCATATCGGGTTCTCCTTGAATTTACTAGTTTCCATGCTAATTTTGAATTTGATTTATGCTCCACCGCTAAGAACAGTCAGTTGAAGTCTCGGACAAGCTAGTATTAACTCACACAAGGATGTTGTTGCTATAAATTCGAATAACAAATAGTGTTAGCATCTGATCAATTCCAGACCTAAGATGATTCACACGACAAGCCAAAAAGATGGCTTAACGCGACAAGAGGTCACTTACATAGGGATATGAATCAATTTAACGAAATAACCGATGAATCCCATGACTGCGAATCCGATAGCTACTGCTTTACACAATTGGATGTATTCTACGGGTGACACAGAGGTTAATTGAGATTTGCTTAGAGATTGATGGAAGATGGTGGAAGAAGGAGGAGGGTATCGGATTTGGATGGGTGGTTGACATACCCTCTTTTGTTGGTTTTGTACATCTGTTAACGAACTGTGGGATGGTGGTCAGTAATTACTTAACGATACGTGTTGCAAGTTGGGATATAGAAATGAGGATGGATGTCTAGACATAAGAGACTACTTACCAAGGTACCCTCTTTAACGAATTGCTGTGGGATCTCTGCGAATTCTTTAACTTTCTCAGCCATCTTGATTTATCTTAGTTGTGGATGTACAAGGTGGTAGTTGAGTTAAGTAGGTGTTTTTGTTTGATTATATAATGTTATTAGATAGCTGAAATGGAGGTCAAGATGTAACTTGAATCTAGCACCAGCACGACACTCGACGAATCCGGTGAAAGGCATTTTCACCGGAGTGGCACTCTGGCCACCAAGTCAAGTGGCAAGTGGCTCAATACGTGCAACACCAATTCAACAAGTGTATCCACTACTACTACATCGTCTAATGTTATTACGTAGGTGTGTCCTTTCCAATATCACCCGGTCGCTGACGTTGATGTAGCATCAAGGAAGAAGTGTCTACACCTTTCCCCTCTACCACAGTCGCGTTTCCAGTGGCAAGCGTAGTCAGCCGTGCGATAGAATTCCGTGGGGTATTACATATCAAAGTCTAATACTATCATGAGCATCATAACACCATACAGGAGTGAGATCTCGCCTCATGAGAAACCTTGTTGCTTATTCCAAGCATTCTGCTCCAATCTAGCTTGATTCGCATAACCATTTTGGATATTCGTCGTGATCATGTTACATCTGATTCTATCCATGTTGATTTGATCCTCCAAAGAAGGATTGTAGGACCAATCAGGACGACAGTATTTCAAGACCGACATGACGATAGGAACGACGATCAACATGATTAGTCCAATGACCAATTCGATGACACTTTTCCGAATGTCATCTTGTCTTTCCCATGTCGTGGGGTACCATGAGGTTAATGCGAAATGTAGATTGTATCCAGCAAAGATGGTTAAGCCAAACCCTAAGAAGGGCGACATTATGAAAGTGACCATTTTTAGAGTTGCTGAGCCAGCACCCATCGTTTTTTGTTGTGTTTTAGTTGTGTTAGGTTAGTTGAGATGGAGAAGAGAGAATGGCATTTGGGCATCGACGGTTTAAATACATGATATGAAGGGTGTATATGCAATAATGTGCATATGGCAGTGCATTTCTGTGAGTATAATTGTGAGTGCTCACTATACTCACTACTGAGACACCGTATCAGTACAAATCATATCATCCACAATAATGTGAGTACTGTTAACACCTCTGCCACAACGGTGATAATCGGGTGATTTCGGAGATACTTCAATGTGGCATATTCGATGTCTCCGGGTTGGGGCACGGAAGTTGGAGTGGTGTTATCGCGTTTTTTCAATCTCTGTTTCTGTTTTCTCATTTCAACATCCCACCATCTAACATCTATCCTTGTATATACTTCTCATCTCACCACTCACATTCATTGATTTGTATCCCTCGTCATCCTTAGAAATCTTAGAATTTCCTAGATCTTGTATCCTTCTTATTCATTTCATATATAATCAAACTTTTTTCAACCACACCCAAAAATGGCTGTAAGTTATCATCTATCATTACGACATACGTGGTCAACTAATATACCACCTCTAGGCCAAATCATCTTTAAAAAAATGGTTCCCAACTGAAACCTACCCAATTTTCGCGTGAGTGTTCATGGCCACAAAACAACGTTTAAAATTTTCCATCACCATCCGGGCCGGGGTGTACGACGTCGACGTCGTCGAGGATACGTATTGATGTTTTTGTTTCAGTATCGTCGGATTGGCTGTTGGTGGAGCTGGTTATTATCTTTTCAAATTATCTCAAGGTCCAGAAGTTACTTGGAACAGATATGGTGATTGGAAACCATGGGACAAAGTCAAACAAGATCAAAACGTTAGTCAAATAAACTGATTGTTCAACTAACTTCTCGTTAGCTCAAATTCCTTGCTATCGACAAAGAATTCTGGGCCAAACGTAAACTCGCTGCTAAAGAAGGCGAGAAACGTCTAGTCGACACTATCTAGAGTTCTTCTTTACTTGTTTAGATTATTGTTTTTTAGAGGTTTGGTCCCTGGGTGTTGTTGTAGGTGGGAGCGGAGGTTTCATCTCATGCACACATTCTTTCGTCATGGAGCAAAGTGTCGAGGAGTGACAACGCTTTCTTCTAAGTCAGATGAAGAGATTAGGCGTGGCTCAGTGTTCACTTCCAGTCTTCCAAGGTCATACTACATTATTACCAATCTACATATCACTCATCCACCCAATCCTTCACATCACAACCTATTTACTATATTTTCTGAAATAATCCTCCAAACTCAATAGACCAGGATGAATCCTCTTTAGCGGACCAACGTCAACATTTGGGTAACCAGGATTTTCAATAACTAGTAAAAGTCAGCTCAAATCAAAACCAAGAAGAACCCACATTTCATCATTTGACTAAAATCGTATGGGATAATCCTTCTAATACCAGTAGTGAAATACCTAGCGAACCACGGTGTATGACCTTGAGCTTTCTGAATCGCATCCGTAAACTCGTCCAAACCATATTGACCAGCGGCCAGATCAATGATTTTATTTTTGAAAAATGGATTTTCAGGATCTAAAAGGGCTTTACCACCGAATACACCTATGTCTTCTGTTGCTATCAATGGACATTTTTTCCAGTTGATTCCAGAGTAGAATAGTCCTACGCCTAAGAATCTACCGATTCCTGGAGAGGCTGGGAAATTGTCCTAAATTGTTAGCGGTTATAATGATTATCGACTCACCATGAACGCCGCTGGTCGTAGGATCGTGTAAGATAATCCAGATCCTGTCAACGCTTGTTCGACCTGATATCAGCTTGTTAAACACCTTTACCTACCTTGTACTTTGATCTGAAATGTGGAACATCAACAGCGGTATCAGCACTAGCGACACTAGAGAACACCAAATGCTGAACCCCAACTTCCTTAGCAGCTTCAACGAAATTGATACCTTGCAAACTCTCCTTCTCCTCCCCAACCCCAGCGTCAGTCATGAAGAAAGCCCTATCGACACCATTCAAGACTTTCACCAATGACGCTTTATCGAGTAAATCAGCTTTCAGAGCTTCACCACCTTTCTCGATTAATTTTTTGGACGCAGCGGAATCGGGATTCCTGGTGATGAATTTTAGTTTTAGGTTGGGATTGGTACTTTTGGCGGAGAGGACGGCGGACGTTGCTTGACCACCTTGTTTACCTGTTGCTCCTACTATCAAGATTGTTGGTGACATTGTTGAATGATGGAATGTGGTTTGACGTGGGAAATGACTTTATAGTTGAGGATTCCGCGGTGAGGTCATTTATATATTTTTGGCTCAAGGGTAACGTAACTCATTTGTCAGTGGATCAGTGGTTGATGTTAGTAACGCGGAGACCGATAACTAAGTTATAGGGGATATTTATACGTCTTGCTAATCATAGGTTCATGAGTTAGAGATTTATGCAACCTGGACGACATATGAGGTAAGTAGTGTAGTATATATAGCGCAGTCAGGGGCCGCTGGCCTCGTATACCGAGGAGATATCAGGAGATCGATCCTTTGCTTGTAAATCAACAAGATAATAAATACTAAGCCAGCCAAGATGAATCCTAAGAGTCAAGTGATTCCCAATCCCACAAGCGCAATGTAAAGCTGACCAATGAATTAAGATATTAAAACTTCGATCAAACATGAAACGTTTATTACCATAATCAAACTCTTTTCCACTTGGTTTGTAACATGGATTCGAGGGTCAGACAATACTCTCAACGCGTTTATATCCAGCCGCAAGAGGCTGATAGGCTTACAGTTGACTTGGAACGATTCCAACAACGCCTTGTGTAGGGAATGAAAAACAACACCTCAAGGTGGACATCACTTGGAAGAGTAATGCCATGCGGTCAACGACCTGCATTTGGCTGAGAAGGTATCAAAGAAGGAAAGGAAGATTTTCATGCCGTTATACTGAATATCAATTCTTCCTGAACCGTAAACAACTGAATTGGGAACCCTTAATGACCCTGAAAAGTGAGAAAATGAATTTAACTCGTTGGGCGGGAAATGGAAAGACCTCTGAAAGAGTCATGTAAGACTTTCCGATGTATGGTAAGTTCCGTTGAGGATGAATTGGGTCTCGGAGAGTGAGACGATTGATCAAGAAAATGATATAACAGTATTGAATTGCATGTGTTGTAATAAATTTGTCCGTAAAAAGATATTAAGGGTTCCTCGGACCTTAAAGGAGAAACTTTGAACTTTAGCGCGTCAACAACATCCATCTTTTAACATCGATATCTTTCTTTCTTCATCTCATTCTTCTTCATTTGTACATTGATCCCTCTACTTCTTCACTCTCCAAGGTTAAATTGACCTATCAACTTTGACTCATCAAAGTGGAAGTCAAAAACCGCACTCTTTAAAACCATCACACTCGTTTGAAACATCCAGCACTTTGTAAAAAAAAACCCACCCCCTTTCAACATGATCTTCACAACACTCCTTCAAGCTGTTCTCCCTTTCCTCCTGGCTACTTCAGTTTCTGCCAGAGGTAACCTCACCGTCACAAAAAAAGGTAGCACTGGGTGAGTAATTCCCTCGTACACCACCTTGACTACGGAATCCTGACTACAGCAGTAACATCATTCCCAATCGTTACATTGTTGAATTCGATACATCAGCCCATCTCTCATCTGCAGGATTGAAAAGAGCTGCTACTGTGAGTACACATTGTTGACATCAATCTGATCCAAAAATAGCCTCATGAAGCTGTGTACCAACAACTCAGGGAGAAGGATATCGCTTTCACCCTGTTCCAGGAATATTCAAGTGATTTGTTTATAGGTGCTTCGATCACCCTCGATTCCTCTTCAGTAGGTGTAAAAAGGATCAGCAACTGACGTCTAGACTTTGAGCTCGATCATCAATCTTTCTGGTGTTTTGGCCATCCATCCTGTTCATCTCGTTTCTCTCCCTAATGTTGCTATGGCTGCTGCGGACGCTCAATGGAAACCATCAACCACCAGGGCTGCCACTTCCAGTTCGATCACACCAACATCTACTAAGGCTTCAGTCACGACCGTCACTTCATGTACGACCAAGAACAAGAAAGCTACTTGCACAACTACCACCAAGACAATCACCCCGTCCGCTGGATCAACCTCCACTGCTTACCCAAACACTGGATTCTCTTTCAACTCTCAAATCCAAGCTGACACTGTTCAAGCCGCGGGTAACAAGGGTAAAGGTGTTCAGATCGCCATTGTCGACTCTGGTGTAGACTACACCAGAACAGAACTTGGTGGTGGTTTCGGTGCTGGATTCAAATTCGCTGGAGGTTACGATTTCGTCGGGGACTCTTACACCGGAGGTAACACTCCCGTTCCAGACAACGATCCCTTGGACACTTGCTACGGTCACGGTACCGTTGTCGCTGGTATCATCGGATCCAACCCAAACATCTTGAACTTGACAGGTGTCGCCCCTGAAGCTACGCTCTATGCTTACAGAGTTTACAGTTGCAGTGGTCAAGGTTCTGACGATATCATCATGCAAGCTATGCAAAGAGCTTACACTGACGGTGCTGATGTTATCAATCTCAGTCTTGACGAGATTTCAGGTTGGACTGAAGGTGCTCTCAGTGTTTTGGCTAGTAGACTTACCGCTGCTGGTGTCGTTGTTGCAGTCGCTGCTGGTAATTCTGGACAAAACGGTGGTTTCTACTCTGAATCTCCTGCCTCTGGAATCGGAGCCATCGCCGTTGGAGCCACCGATGGTTTGTTCACTCCAGCCAACAACGCTACCACTTCAACTGGTTACGGACCAATCACGTACTACAACTTTGAACAGTTCCCATTCGGAACCTACGAAATCGTTGATTTAGGTCACGGTTGTCCAGGTGATTACACCGCTGGTGTCACTGATCTTACTGGTAAACTCGCTATCGCTTCTCGTGGTTACTGTGCTCTTTCCAGCATCGCCCAAACCGTTGCCACACTAGGTGGTGCCGCTGTTTTCGTTGTCAACAATGTTGACACCCCGTTATATCAATACTACAACTACGTAGCTTTCGCTATGATCAGTCCAGCTGACGGTGCTTACCTCAGAAGTCAACTTTCCAAAAACATCACCGTTACCTTTGGTTTCAACCCATACTTGATTCCCAACACCGCTACTGGGGGTTCAGTTTCTTACTTCTCCACCATTGGTCCTTCCAACGACATGTACATGGTCCCAGAAGTCGTAGCTCCAGGAAGCAACATTATTGGAATGCTCCCAACCGCTCTCGGTAGTTGGGTTCTCACCCAAGGTACATCTTTCGCAGCTCCCTTCGTCTCAGGTGCTGCTGCTCTTTACATCGCCGCCAAGGGCAAGAGCGTAACTCCTCAAGCCGTTCGTGAAGCTATCCAATTCTCAGCCGCTCCAGTTCCAGTTTCAGGTTCTGACAGTTCATTGGTTTCTGCCGCCGTGCAAGGTGCAGGTTTACTTCAGATCTATGATGGTATCAATTCAAACGTCGTCGTCACTCCTACTGAACTTTTGTTGAACGACACTGCTAATTTCCAAAACGTTCAATTGATCACCATCAAGAACACTGGAAACACTATTGCAACTTATAAACTCACCAACGTTCCCGCTGGAACTGCATTGGCTTATCAAACTGTAAGTCAGAGTTGTGAATCTTGCTAACGAAACAGGGCCAAAACCAATCAAACATTCAACCTTTACCTCAGATTTCCAATGCCGCTTCAGTCAAGTTCTCTCTCAGTACTTTGATCCTTCTTCCTGGTTTCAGTTGGACTGTTGTTGCGACTTTCTCTCAACCCCAAGGTGTTGATCAGGCTACATTCCCGATCTACTCTGGTTACATTAAAATCGAGGGTGGTAAAAAACCTGTTCGTGTTCCATACATGGGAGTTTCAGCTTCATTGAAGAACATGCCTGTGATCGATCCAACGCCATACTACATGGGATTCAACACTCCTTCAATTCTTCAAGTCGCTTATGACGGCAATGGAGATTTGATCATTGACACACCAAACGTACAAGTCGGTCCTCACACTTATACATTCGTTGGACCTGATTACCCAACGATCGCCTACAGAACTGTCGGAGGTACCCCGTTGTTCCTTATCGATTTAATCTCCGCCAACGCAACCCTCGGATTCACACCTACCTACACTTCCACCAAGAGATCCCCTCTTCCAGAATACGTGGATACCGAAGAATTGGCAGCTCGTAGATTAAGCACCACACCGTCTTTGGTCAACACCATTACCAGTGTTTTATACACTTATCTTCAATTGTTGAAGAGCGGTAAATCAAATCCTTCAAACACTTTTGCCAAGGTTCCAATTTTGGGTAATTTGTATTATGCAGATTACGTTCCAAGAAAGTAGGTCTAATGTTTGGACGTAACTGATCCGTTAGCACTGAAAACACCGATGGTGAAGGTAACGATTACGAAACTTGGTTCACTAATCCACCAACTTTCGCTAACGGTACTGCGATTCCTAATGGAACTTATAAATGTGAGTCGAGTGGACAGTGATTCAGGATGATATTGACTGGATCAGTCCTCATGCGTGCCCTTCACATTGGCGGTAACATCAATTCAGAAAGTGATTACGAAGCATGTAAGTAACTCACTGTTACCTACTATCAATACTGATAAGTCCAAAGGGACATCACAAACTTTCACGATAGCTCAATAAACGAATTCTTCATGAAGATTACTGGGTGATTCATTCATTTAGAGTTCTGTTTCGGACACTTTTTCGTTATTTTTCAAAAGGACAATTTTTCATGGTTGATAGAGGGACTTTTCGGGGTTTTGTTATATATATTTAAAGTTATCATATTTACATTACGTTATGGGATATGCAATACATGTGAATCAGAAGATGTTTTCGATGGATGTGTGACATGATGAATACGGATTATATAAGAAAAAGGACCCTCAGTAAACTGTCAGACAGGCCAGACCTCGACAATGACCAGCACAATCCCGAAGGATGCGACTAGGGTCTCCGAGCTTGACTCTATTTGTTGGCAATTCTCATCACTGGGAGGAGGAGTGGGAAGAGGGGGACATGGGAAGGGGGTTAAAATATTGAATGCATACGAAGAGGATACTGAAATGGAAATGGTGTTTTGATAGTACAGAGAATGAAATTGGAATCGATTTTATCAACTTTTGTATCGAATCGGTCTTTCGGAGTTATAGACCTATTGTTTACAAGTGGCATTCACCTCCACTTTCGCGCTTCACCCATCGTTGAGATTTTGGATACAGGAACTGGTATAGTAAAGCTACAACCAGACCACAATGGTGAAAAGGAAATCCAGAGTTATATCAATATCAGATTCAGATGACGATAGCGATTTCGAAATCCAGCCTTCCTCACCTGAAGCAGAGGTACACAGTGATATATCAGTACTCAGCGATCGACCGAAAATCAGATCCAAAAACCATACCAGTAAGCGAAAACCAAAAGAAATCGAGATAAACGATATCGAAGATCTTGGAGATTCGGTATCGATACCTAGGGATCATGGAGTTGATTATCATGATGTTGGATGTGTGGTTGGGGTTCAGGAGGGACTTTTGAGTTGGTTCGAGGAGTCTAGGTTAGTTTTTGGATTTTTGGGTTGGTTATTGATTTTTTATGTAGGGAGAAGAGGGGGATGCCGTGGAGGATGGTTTATGATGATTCTTTGAGTGTGGGACAGAAAGGTCAACGGGCTTATGAGGTTGGTTTTCTCGTTTGTTTTCATGGGAATTGGGCTGATTGTGCTGTTTAGATATGGGGTTTGTTTGCTTTTACCGGTAGATTCGAGATTTGACTAATTCGGTTTGACGTAGTTTCCGAAGTCATGCTTCAACAAACTCAAGTTTCTACTGTATGTACTTTTAATCGGTCTATTGAGCTTATGGGGCAGGTTATTGCTTATTGGAAAAGATGGATTGAGAAATGGCCGACGATAGCTGATTTGGCTAAAGCTGATATCGAGGTGGGTACGAGTTTATTATTATGGTGATGGGATCTGATGTGATGATTAGGAAGTGAATGCAGCTTGGCGTGAGCTCCATTGCCCTTTGTCATTAAGATTCGAGGCTGATTTGGATACCAGGCGGACTTGGTTATTATCGAAGAGCGAGGTCACTTTTGGCTGGTGCTAAGACTGTCATGAACAATCCTGCTTTTGAGGGTAAGTCGTATGTTGTTTCCATCATAGGTATTGGCTAACGTTGCGTAGGTAGACTACCGGATGATCCTCAGGTTCTTGAAAAGGAGGTTGACGGGGTAGGAAGGTATACGGCTGGTATGTTCCCTGAAGCTTATAGATATAACCAAACGTTTCTAGGTGCAATTTGTTCAATGGCATATGGAGTTCGAACACCAATCGTAAGTTCGTACACACAGACGCATGGTTGATTAAACTATCTAGGTCGATGGGAACGTCCACAGACTCTTCACTAGGTTACTAGCCCTTCATGCTCCACAAACTTCCCCTCAGACGATAAAATTCTTGTGGTCCGCTGCAGAATCTTTGATACATTCTTTACCTGATCGAAAAGGTGTTGCAGGGGATTGGAATCAGGTATGTATTCTTAATCGTATTGAAGCTCATCTGCCTGTAGGCACTCATGGAACTTGGTAGTCAAGTTTGTAAACCCGTAGCACCGGATTGTCAACGCTGCCCGTTGAAATCAGCTTGTAAAGCTTATCAAGAGGTGATTTGTCTTGACGAGATGGGGACTGATTCTAGTTATCGACTCCTCCACCGTCGAGTAAAGCGACCTGTAAACTCTGTTCACCGATTCCGTCTTCTTCCAAGCACATACCGAGCGTGACTGTTTTCCCTATGAAGAAGGAGAAGAAAATGTCAAGAGAGGAAGAAGAGGTTGTTTGTGTAGTTGAATGGCGGGGGGATGGGGAACGACAATGGCTTTTCGTGAAACGACCAGACAAGGGTGAGCTCAGATTTTGCATTATACACTTGAAACTGACGGATTTAGGACTCTTGGCTGGATTATTCGAACCTCCAACAACACCCGTTTTGTCGAATTCGACCTCTGAAACTAGATCTCGGACGTCAATAGAGACAATCTCCAAACTTTTATCTACAACTCCTGAATTCGTTGATGAAAATTCAAAAATTAAAGAAATAGGTTATATCCAACACATATTCTCACATATCAACATGAAATACCATATCCAGCATTGCATCTTAACTCAAGAAGTGAGACCTGAGATCAAAGATGAGTCGGGGAGAATATTGTGGTTGGATTCAATTGGGGTTGAAAGTGCCAACGTCGGCACGGGAGTGAAAAAAGTTTGGACGGAGATTTTTGGATCTTGGGGAAGTTTCGACGTCGGTGGGACTTCTAAACAGAAGAGCAAGCCCGCCAAGAAGGTCAAGGTAGATAGGATCGGTTCAGGTGGAAAGATCGTTAAGAAAGTTATGATGCCTTCGATGCCTAAAGTTGGTTTGTAGATTTGTTATGTTGTATGATATGGCTTTGTGGCATTTTGGCCAGTGGCATCTCGCAGTCTGTTGGTTTCGAGTCTGCTGCGGCAGATTAGAAGGAGTTACGCAGTGAATTTATTTACGCAGTGTAACGCATAGAGATTAGTAGATTCATTTCTATCTTTCTCGTTTGTTTGCTTGGTCCCATACAAGAGTTTCGTTTTGATCCGTGTAAACCGTCAAGATTGCAGTGTCAAGAAATTTTAGTTCGGATGATGTTTGAATTTGTTTGGACATTTTGAACGTTTTTTGGTGTTATAATTCACGATGACCAGGGATACTTATCGGAGTAGAGGCGAATATCTACCTTTGACAACTAGGGAATCAAGGAATGCAGTGAGTGAACGTGTATCCAACTCGCTGACGACACTAGACATGGTGTTCGATCCGATTCATCCTCTCCAAACTAGGTCCATCATTCATAATTCTCCTCACAGGTATCCTAATAGGAATAAATTTCCCATCCTACCTCTCAATCTACAGTCGACGGCCTTCAACCGAAATCTCAATCCTACCAAATGAATTATCACCTCCACCGCCGGCCAACTTACACTTTGATCTAGGTCTTCCACCCCCTCAACCCAAGATCCCGAATGTAGTGCATTACATTTACGGACTTGATGAGCAAACTACTCCGTTCCCGTATTTCAGTTATTTGGCTGTTAGGAGTGCGATGATGGTTTTACGTCCTGAGAGGATATATTTTCATTGTTTGTTCATTCCTTTTGGGTATTGGTGGGAGAGGGTTTTGGAGAGTGGAGTCGAGGTTGTTCCTGCTAGGGAAGTGGAGTTTATTGGGGAGAACAGGAAACCGGTGGTTCATGTTGGTTATTTTGAGTTCACATGGGAAAAAGAATTTGTTGCTGACGGTGATTTTTAGTTTGCTCATAAAGCCGATATCTTGAGATTGGAAATGTGAGTCAATTATCTCCAAACTCGGATTAACACGTCCAAACAGACTTCTGGAATACGGTGGCATATATCTCGATATCGATACCTTCGTTCTGAAATCTTTCGAGACGGCGTCTTTACTCCAGCAAGATACAGTCATGGGGATAGAAGCTGAACAACTGACTTTTTTACGAAAACCATTTGACGATGTAGAGATAAACGCTAAAGGGTTATGTAACGCTATCATCGTTTCGAGGAATCAATCGGATTTCTTGAAATTGTGGTTGAAAAGTTATGAATCTTTCAATGGTGATTTATGGAATCAACATTCGGTCGTAGGTTTAGGTGCTATTTGGGGATAAGGGGATGGACTGATTTGGATCGATAGGAGGTGCCGTGGAAAATCGCTCAACTTTATCCAAAATTGATAACTGTTTTATCGGAACGAGCTTTTTTTTGGCCAATCTGGAGTGGAGATCATATAACCGCCATCTATGAGAGTAATGAGTATGATTTCGAAAATTCTGGTCAATTAGCGTAAGTCCCTAGTCTCTCTATAGTCAAGACGTTTGTTGAAACAGGAACTTAGATACCATGCATGGGAATCGAGAGCTCGTCGTTATTTAGATAAATTGAATCCGACCAGTATTAACGATATTGATACCTCTTTCACGAGGATGGTTAGGAGGTTTCGTGCGGTTGACGAAGAGGTTAAGTGGATTTCAAATGGGAGACCTGGGTTTGAAAGGGGTTTTTGAGTTTTTATTGGGTTTCATTATGCATCTTGTACAGCGAACCTTTGGTTTGAAAGTTGGGAGAAGTGAATGTGTGATCTGAAGCAGGTGATCGGGTGCCACATACGTTTTCTGTGACGTCACGAAGAGCGCCACATTAAAAATGCGAGATCCCCAAGCAACGGGTCGGGCGAGAAAGAGAGAGAGGGAGTGAGAATGAAGTGGTAAGGATACACCAGATAGACATAGATAGATACCTCATTGCATCTAAGCACAGCTCAACTCAACGTCATTCAACTTCCACATAAACCACACTGGTAATAGGCACAACATTACTCAAAGTCAAGTTAAACTGAATTCAAAAGTGAACCTGAGTGGCTTTTTGGATTTCTGATTGATCATCTTCCAGTCAACTAAAACTTTAACTCATCTCTTATTATTCAACTATCAAATAATATCAATACCATCACCATCATCCATCACTACGTCCAACGTCTACTCTGTCTGTTGAACAATCACACCACTTTGGTGCCCCAACAGATTTTATCTCTCAACAAGCAGTGACGCGTATAAAACCCAAATCAACGTTTAACCTCAGCTTAACCTGACACACCACAATCCTTAACCCGTCGACGTCATTTTATTATTCATTCTATCTACGAGTAATTGCAACTGCTGGTAATCGTCACAACTTGATCATTACCATTATCGTATTCAAATTCAACTTCACTCTACTCTACTATCACTCACTTTAACTTCACTCCATCATCACACCACGTCTCACTCCAACCCAACAGATCAAAACTACAACGACTCATCTCTGGCTTATCAATCATCGATAGTCATTTGATTATTACCATCCATTCATTCTGTTTACGACAAAAGAATCAGTAGAGTATCTTGCGAAGAGTGACCAACTCCCACCTGAATCTCTTATCAATCTCATTCCAACACCCCCATCGCAAGAACTTACTCCACCACCCAAATCACCCTCTCAAATCGTTCCACTCGAGGACACCCACTCGTCTGCTTCATCGTCTGACCCAACCTCCACTGCGTCTGTACCTATTTCCAGAAAGGACGATTACAATATCGCTCTAGAACGTCTTGCAAACTCTAATCTACAAGACCAGATGTTGTCGAGCTTTAAACGTGAGTATCGGTTTTGATCCTAGTTGTGGTCGTCGATATGTTTGATCCCATCACTAGTCACTAGTCATCGACTAGTTGACAAGTCAAAGGGAGCCATGATGTATTGGCTCCACGCCTTTCAAACATCGGAATATAGACAAACAAGTATAAAGACCCTCCATTCATCCCTCTTCCCCTCTACCACCCATGCCATACTCATCGCCATACACGAATCCCATTTCCACAACGTCATCGGTGTCCTTTCTTCCAACTCCATCTCGTCTCCTTTCACCCATTTTGACATCATCAAGTTCTTCACTGACATTTAAATCGTCCTCCCCATCGCCTTCTCCAATATCCATACCTCGATCGATACCAATCCCATGTCTAAATCGACACCATCAACATTCACATCCCACTCGACCCGCTTTACCCCGAACACCAATGCGTTCCACACCTTCCCCACCTTTTCGACATCTTCGTCTCCCAATCGAATTGATGGACGGCATGACTTCATTAGAAATTTTACGTCACGGCAAACACGCCCAGTCCTCTTCTGGACAAGTGGAAAAGTCCGTACCCAGTCAATCACAGAATCATAAAAGTTCAAAACAATCTACGCAAACTCCTTCTCAACAGGTCAAGACTGCTTACAAAGACGAAATGCCTCAAGAAGGTAGGTCGAGTGGTGTTTTTTGACTGACGTTTAGCTTATTTAGCAACGCAAAACCAAAACGTTTCCAATGCTCCAATAGTTTCACCCAATTATCGTGAAGAGGCGGAAAAAATCGTAGCTGATGAACGCGCTCAAAGCGAAAAAATGCCAGTGTACGAGGTGAGTCATGGGCCAAAAACACTTGCTGACGATCAGGGTTTGGAACAATTCAAGCTGGTCGAAAAAATGGGCGACGGCGCTTTCTCGAATGTCTACAAAGCCATCGAACGTAAGACAGGTCGTAAAGTCGCCGTCAAAGTTGTTCGAAAGTATGAACTCAACCATACACAGGTGAGGTTATTTTCCACTTGCCTATTTTCCCCGTTGTACCTTTCTACGATCTCTTGTTGTCTCCTGTGCCCTGGCCAGGCCGGGATCCAGATGACGGGATTTCGTCATGTTTATTTTCATTTTGCTTTTGATATTATCTCGGCCTTTTAACACCCAATCACATCTGGACCACATCAACACTCGACTGACAAGGAATATGTAGAATTCAAACACCAAACACCTCAACCCAAATTTCAAGAAAAAGACTAGAGTTACCGAGGTTGGTTTTTCTTTTTCCCCTATCACCCGCAATAGTCTCATGGCCTGGCTTCGGGATCAACGGTGTTAGCTCGTACTAGCTTTGACCAAGTTCCGTTGTCCGAGCTGAAATCGACGTGTGCATATTGAATGGGCCTTACTGACACTGTGTAGCGAGCGAATATTCTTAAAGAGGTTCAAATCATGCGAGGAACTGATCATCCCGGAATCGTCAAACTTATCAGTTTCAGCGAAAGCGATGAATTCTATTTCTTGGTCCTAGAACGTAAGTTTGGATCACTGTTCACGCTGACCAATAGTCATGGAGGGTGGTGAACTTTTCCATCAAATCGTTAAACTCACCTACTTTTCCGAAGCCCTTTCGCGTCATGTCATTGTACAGGTCGCCGAAGGTATACGATATCTACACGAAGAACGTGGTGTTGTGCATAGAGATATTAAACCTGAAAATTTATTATTTGAAAGAATCCCAATCGTCCCATCTCGTCATCCAGTGTCTAGACAGTATGACGAGGAGAAGGAAGATGAAGGAGAGTTCAAACCTGGAATCGGTGGTGGTGGAATCGGGAGAGTGAAAATTGCCGATTTCGGTTTATCGAAAATCGTTTGGGACGAACAAACAATGACACCTTGTGGAACTGTTGGTTATACCGCTCCTGAAATCGTCAAAGATGAGAGGTATAGTAAGAGTGTTGACATGTGGGCACTAGGTTGTGTTTTGTATACCTTGCTCTGTGGTTTCCCTCGTAAGTTGAGTGACAAGACGTTGCTGACAAACAGCATTCTATGATGAAAGTATCAACGTTCTTACGGAAAAAGTAGCCAGAGGTTACTACACTTTCCTTTCACCTTGGTGGGACGACATTTCGCATTCGGCAAAGGATCTCATCACCCACTTACTCTGTGTTGACCCAGCTCAGAGATATACGATCGACGAATTCCTTGCTCATCCATGGATCAGAGAAGCTCCTGTTATCCCTGCGCCCGCTTCCGCTGTACGAGCCGCTGTACAAAACAACCAAATGCCTCTTGATTCCCCGTTACTGTCATCGATTCGTGCTGGTAACAGAGAAGGTCGATCACCTGGTGTGACAGCGCTCAAAGAAGCTTTCGATGTCACGTACGCTGTTCATCGAATGGAGGAAGAAGGTGCTCGTAGAAGAGCATACAACGGTCCAGGTGGAGCTGGTACCCGAGGTTTCCTACAGGGTTTGAACGAAGATGACGAAGGTGACGAAGAAGCAGCTACTGTCGAAGAAGCTCGTCGAAAACATGGTGAAGCAGTCGCTAGACAGATTGAACAACATCGAGGTCGAGCAGCCGCCAACGCAGCGGCTGGAATCAAAGAGGAACCAGTACAAAACTATGTTGGTCGAGGTGGGGCTAATCGACGAGAAGCCGAGGCTGTGTTGTACGATGGTAGAGCTGGTCAAAGGGATCGTGGTAGAGGTGGGAACAAGACCGGATTCGACCTTGATCTGAATAACGCTACGCTTTTGGGTAGACGTGGGAAGAAAACTGAAGCTAGTCCTTTGTCTCAACCTCCTGCTAATGCTGGTTCACCAATGAGGTTTTGACCTTAGATCCGTTCAATTTATAATTTTTGTTACTTTTTATTTTTCGACCTCACCTTTCCCTTTTTTATATACCAAACAAGTAGACTCATGGGGTGGTAGGATGGGTGGAGGATGTAGTGATAATTTTAATTTGTAACATTCATTCAATGAAATCAATACATGCAATAATTTTGATGATGTCACGAGTTAAGCGCGTTTAGATTTCGAAAGTACGTTTGATATCATCATTTTTGATCATTTACTCATCAACGAAATGCCTCAATCGAAACGAAAAGTTGATCCTGATGATGAAGAGGAGGTAGAGGAATCAGAAGCTGTTGATAGTGAAGAGGAAATCAAGGTAAGTGCCCAATCTCCTACTTGGAATGAATCACGTCTGACATTGACAGCCAAAGAACGGTAAAGAAAAGATCAAGGTTGGTCATTTATCGTCTCTACATGACATGAGTTGAATTGGGTGCAGAAAGCCAAAATTGAAGATGAAGGTAGTTCCAAAATTCTCAAGAACGAAGAGGGGGATTCATATATCGAAGTAAGGTCTTGAGATCAACCACAGACATTACTGATCAACGGTGACAACCTTTAGCTCTCGAATCAAAGACGCGTCACGATACGTAAATTCAAAGGAAAAGTTTTGGTTGATCTTCGTGAGGTAGGTCTAGAGTTTCGGGTGGTGGATTTGGGGCTGATGGATCTCCAGTTTTATGAGGATAAGAAAGATGGCAAGGTTAAACCGGGGAGTAAGGGTCTTAGTTTATCTTCTGAGCAGGCGGGTTGGGTTTTGATGATGGGTTGGATTTAGCTGATACACTCTTAGTGGGAGGTATTGAAGAATAACATGTCGGTTATCGATGGTTTAGTTCAGAAAATTTGATATTGCTTTGGATGTGTATGTATGACTCTTACGAATTCATCAAACAGGATACAATAATACAGTCCAAAGAATGCTATAAAACCGTCACATCACAACTTTGATCTCTCTTGATCCCTCTTGATCCTGATGACAGCTTTACCCCATGTTTTCCTCTCTTCGATATCCATCAATCCTTGAGGGACACTTTCCAAACCTTCATAAACGGGTTCGTAAACGTGTGGAACGATTTTACCTGATGCAAGTAAATCCATCACTTCTTTGACTACTTGGAACATTCTTTTGGGGTCTTTGTCTGTGTACGGCGTTCAGTGTTTGATCGAGAATTGACAGTGGTCTCGACTTACATAAAGTCGCTCCCCAATGTAATCCTGTTACAGCGACGTTTTTCAGTAATAACAGGTTGGCTGGTATCTATTAAACTGTTATCTATCTGATACTGGGACTGGGTGTTTGACATACTTTCTCGATGGTTCCAGCTGCGAAACCTACTACGACTAATCTAGCGTTCCACGCTACACATTTTAGACTGGGGATTATCATTCCTAAGAATAAGTTGAGTCAGTGTCAAAAATATATACTCACCGACTGGATCATAAACCACGTCAACACCTTTACCGTTGGTGATTTTCATCACCTCTTTCTGAATTGATTAGAGTGATACGACCAGCTTACACACCTGCCAATCTTTCTTGCTGTAATCGACAACCTCATCAGCTCCTCCTTTCTCTTTACATATTCGTCTTTTCTCTTCAGACGAGGCTGTTGCAATGACTTTACAACCGAGGACTAAAGGTGAGTAACTTGTTCAAGTCAGATAATTACCTTTAGCAATTTGACAAGCAGCCAGACCAACACCACCAGCTCCGGCATGAACCAACACCCATTCACCTATGATTAACACTGATCAAAGTCGTACACACCTTTACGTGCCATCCCACGTCCAACAAGTCCTTCATAACTTGTGGTGAATGTTCTATCATCAGCTAGGATCCAGTTTAAATACATACAAAGAAACGACAGCGGCCTGTTCAAAAGAAAGATTATCCGGTATACGAAGTGTCGTAGACGGATGAACCGAAATTTGATCCGCATAAGCTCCTTGGGAGTGACCGAATATCCTGTCTATTAATGGTGTCAGTTTGTTCGCTTTATAGTCGAATCTTACCCCCTCGTTTATATCGACATCCAGCTGGGATCGGTGAATTCGAACTAACTCGACCTGAGAACTCTGCACCTAAGATAAATGGTAACGGCGGTTGACCTAAAACGGTTAGAGCGATTGATCGAAGGAATACTGAAAACATACTTTGATATTTTCCTTGGGCTTGTAGGATACTACTTGAATTAGATTCGGTAGATATCATACTCACTCGAAGAAATTCAATCCAGCGGCATAAACGTCAACTAGGATTTCGCCTTGTTTCGCTGTTGGAACCGGGACGTCATTCGAACTACACCCTTAGCTTCGTCTTTCTAGATGGTAAGACTTACACTTGGATATCCCTTGGATGAGCGTTTTTCTTTATTTGAAATGCTTTCATTCTGTTTCGATGGTTGTTCAAGGTGAGAGTTGGTTCCACTCGAGGATGGTAATCCGGCAAAACGAGTTATATAACCGAAGGAGGTAAAGATGATATTCGATATTGAACCGTTTTCAGACCTTGCTTGCAGAATTGACAGCAAGTACTAGATTCTGAGAAGATAGAAGGTATCCTCGGGTGGTGGAATTTGAGACGAGTCCAAGTTGATATTTCGTGTCCTTGAGACTAGTAAATGACATTATTACCCCCAGAAATCGCCGGTAACATCCGAATAAGGATCCAACGAAACTACCTTTCACTCCTACACTCAACATGCACGTAGTAGGATCAGACGAAGAACCAGACATGGCAGAGATCCAACTAGGAAAGACATGGGAGGTAAGCAGTCCTATGAAAATCATAATTGACATCCAGGCACTAGGACCGTTCTCAAGGTAAATAACACCATCCATCCTAGCTAACGATCAGTGGAATGAGGGAACATCCATTCATGGCATCCCCTTTATCAGCTTTTCAAGGTATCGACGATGATTTCGAATTCGCCAATCGAGCATTCAACGATGACACGTTCCCTAGTGAGCTAGGTAACGGCGGGAGAATCGGTTGGAGGAGGTTTCAAGCTGACGATGATGGTTGGGTTAAAATTTCTTATCCTGATATCAAGTGAGTTCTCAGTATCTATGTACTAACAGGTAGATGGGAACAACTTCGTAGAGATCATGGATGGGCTTCGCTTCAATTTCAAACTTTACTTCGGACATCGTTGAGCATCCCGTCGACGGAAGATGAATTAACTCCGGTATTGATTGATCTGATTCAAGGGACTGAATTCGCTTTGATACCCAAGAACGATTCGAAAACAGTCCAATGGTATCAAGGTGATATCTACGGATTCGCAGGTACCAACACTGGTAAATCCCAAAACAATCAAACCTCAAATCTCGCTAGATCCCTCACCGTCCCACCGGGCGAATACGTGCTATTAATCAGATGCTTGTACGAAATCAGAATGTTCGGTGATCCAGGTCCGAATCCCATTGGACCTGTTATCAAGATGAAATTCGATATTGAACTGGATAGATCTATAATTGAAGTTTTGGATGGATTAACTGTTTGTCCGGATCTGGTCGATGGGTGGTTCATGGGTGAATGGATTTCTTTGGGTGTTAGGAATGTTGGGAAAGGGGGTTTGGTGGATATCGAATCGGATGGGGTCAGGTTTAGCCTTTCCAAGGTTTATATCGCTTCTGGTCAAACTCGTCCGGTTGCTATCAAATTGGAACAAGATCGACCAATTTCGAATTCTATCAAATGTCTAGATTTCACTGTAACAATTGAACACTCTACGGTCACCGTTCAAATCCCTCTACTTCATCATTCCTCCAACACCCTTTCCCCGTTCCAAATTTCATTCCCGTCACCTGTAAACCCCAAATCCGGTCTTCCAGCTTTGGTATCTTACGCCATAGTCGTTCCACCTAGTGACATGTCAACGGTCAAACCAGTCATTCTAGCATTACATGGAGCAGGTGTAGATGTAACTTGGCCGGTTTGGTGGAACGCTATTCCAAAGGACTATTGGGCGGTGTTACCAACTGGAAGGAACGAGTGGGGAGAGGACTATCATGGTGGAAGTATGGGTGATTGTTGGGCCGCGAGAGATGGATTAAATGGTGTTTTAGGGAAGATTGGGATCACCGTTTCAGACGATACTATGTAAGTCGTTCAAGGTTCACACTGACCACAGACTTATGGGACACTCCAACGGTGGTCAAGGAGCTTGGCATTTGGCTGCGAGATATCCTGATAGGATTGTTGGATGTAAGTTAAAAGAGGTCTGGTCTGACTTTAGTGGTCGTCGCTTCTGGATGGTTGAAGATTCAAGATTACGTCCCGTACACTTCATTGTAAGTCGTAACGCGTCCTGACTGACACAAGAATATCATCCCACTACGCCGACCCGTCTCTGTTGGGGATCTTGAACTCGTCGTTGACTCCGTACAACAACGATCTTTACGCTTCGAATCTTGCTCACATTCCTATACTAGTAATACACGGTGCGGACGATGACAATGTTCCACCCAGACATTCTAGAGCTCATGTAGCGTTGGTATCATCCTGGCAGGGGAATCATCAACCTGAAAACGTGCGATTGGTGGAGATACCCAAGAAAGGTCATTGGTGGGATGACATTTTGCGTGGAAAGGAAGTAGTTGAATTCATTTCAAACTTGACCCGTGTTGGGAGTGATGAAATGAGGAAACGGGGTTTTACTTTAACCGCCGCGAATCCATCTGAATCTGGGGGGAAAGCTGGAATACGGATTGTAGAACTTGAATGTCCGGGACGGTAGGTGAATCACTTGGTTGCGCTGATGACAGCCTCGCGAGGTTGGACGTTAACGCTAGACAGTGGGGGAGGAGTGGTGATTTAGACCTGCATGGGATGAACATCAAGAGGATAGAAGTGGCTACCGGGGGTGATTTGGTGACGATGACTATGGAGAGGGGTGAATTCGCTATCGACCCTACGACTTACACTCCTCGAGCGTATGGTCCGATGATACGATTACTCTCGTCAGCCGGACCAATGGTGTTTGTCATCCCACACAGCTCCAAATTCCTTTCACTGGCTACAAGACTAGCGCACGATCTTTACGTCTATCATCGAGTGGATAGTGAGGTCGTGTACGATACCGAGGGCTTGGGAAGAGTAGCAGCGAGAACTTTAGGCGATGGGAACGTCGTGATGTTGGGTAGACCCGATGAGAACGTTTTCACTGCATGGACGATTGCTCAGAAGAAAATTCCTTGTAAGTGATAAACTGTTCTTGCGCTCACGTCAGTGGAATACCCAACCAAGGGAGTTATGCTTTTAGACGATAAATTGATCTACGAACATGGCACGGGTAGGTTTGGATTCAAACTGTATTGATGATAGGTATCATCACACTCCATCCTCATCCGACATCGACCATTGGGTTGGCAGTTATCATCTCAGGAAACGATGATGTCGGTTTAGAACTCGCAGCTAGATTGTTCCCTTTACGTACTGGTGTTCCGGTGAGTCATATGGCCACGTAAAACTAATGGTAGATCCCGGATTGGGTAGTGGTCGGTCAAAGATCTAGATGGCAAGGGGCTAATGGATTTGTTGGCGCTGGGTAGGTGTTGTATACGAGGGCGTTACTGATGTCTAGATTCTGGAACTCTGAATGGGGATGGAATGAGAAGATGTCTTGGACTGATAGATAGAGAAGAACAAGTGCCACAGTGCCGTAAATCCGAAGAGTAATCGTATTAAGGGTCTGTGCCGTTGATTGGCCCTAATTGAGTTACCCTGAGAGTACCATGCATCACTTACCTTGAACTATGAATCAACATACATTTGCATTCACATTTACATTTACATCTATTCATACTCATATTTTATCTATCACTCACATCAGCTATACCCCAGTCTTATCTAGCACAAACAACTCTAGTCTAGACATCTCATCTTATCCCAAAAAGCTTCAGTTTTACTCCAGTCCAGCCCGTTAATCACATCCCACGACCGAACGCTTTGATCACCAAAAAACAAAATCATAATGTCCAAGGTGATTCATTCTCCATTAATACTCAAGGAGGCACTCGTACTGACCCCAGACTACAGGCTCAATTCCTTAGAGAGTATAAACTCGTCGTCGTCGGTGGAGGAGGTAAGAATTAATTCCTTCAATTATGGATCCTACTGCGCTTTCATCCATGAGGTGTTACAGAGTTGGATCAGGTTGGAGTTGGATCAGTACTAATCAAACTCTCTAGGTGTTGGTAAATCCGCTTTGACGATTCAATTCATTCAATCACATGTAAGTGGTACTCGAAGATAAAAGTGTCGCACTGACCGTCCTTTAATTACAGTTCGTAGACGAGTGAGTAATATTAGGTTACTGTCTGCACAATTTGAACTAACTCGCCTAGATATGATCCCACTATTGGTATGTCTCCCGTACCCCCATGCAACAACGCTGACCGTACCACAGAGGACTCTTACAGAAAACAATGTATCATCGACGAGGAAGTCGCTTTACTTGATGTCTTGGATACCGCCGGTCAAGAAGAATACGGAGCAATGAGAGAACAATACATGAGAACTGGTGGGTTGTCAATCAGGACATATCTAACCCTTTAGGTGAGGGATTCTTGTTGGTCTACTCCATAACCTCGCGGAGCTCGTTCGAGGAAGTCTCCACGTTCCATCAACAAATCCTTAGAGTGAGTCCAAACCATGGACCAACACCTGACATCTAGGTCAAAGACAAGGATTACTTCCCAGTCGTCGTTGTCGCCAATAAATGTGATTTAGAATACGAAAGACAGGTTGGACCACATGGCAAGTTGTCAACCCTCCCTTTTGATCACAACTAACTCCCAACAGAGGGTCGTGATCTCGCCAAACAATTCAACGCTCAATGTATCGAAACTTCTGCTAAGCAACGTGTCAACGTTGACGAAGCTTTCATGGCTGTGGTTCGTGCTATCAGGAGGTACAACAAGGTAGGTCAAGATCTCAAATAGCACTGACATCAAGGAATCCGGTCCACCCCAAGTTCCAGGTGTTCCAAAAACCACAACCGGTGGTGTTGGAGGGCGTTCAAACGAGAAAGTCAGTGATGACGTTGATAAGGGATGCTGTGGTGGTTGTGTCGTTCTTTAGGGAACGGATATAGATTGTGGTGGTTTCATTGTGCTGCTTCTTGTCTTTTCTTGCAGTTTCTTCTTGTCTCGATTTTCTTTCAATTTTGACGCTAAAATTCGAAGTGTCTTTCCTCTTTTCTTGGTTCATACTTTTCTTGGATTCTTTCATGTTTTCTTTTCTTCTGATTTTATCTTATGCATAGCAGTAACGACCACGAAAGGTGATGGTAGACCTTGAATTCGCTTGCTGGATGATTAATGCATTTCCCGAGACGAATAGGACATAGAGGTAAAATAATAGGTCAAATGACTTAGCATCTGTTCAACACTTGTTTACATCGTACAAAATCTACAAAATCAATTTCAGTAACATACGATAAAGCCCTGTCCCCCTGTCCCCATATTCTTACAACTGTCTACGTTGAGAAGAGGTCGGACCAACTCCTATTTCAACTTGACTAGTTCATCTCGTCTTTCCTTCATCTTCTCAATCTCCCACTCTAATCTTCGGATAGTCTCAATACTACGTTGTTTAGATTCTTCAATCTTTTCTCGCGATGTATAAGCAAACAATAATAAATCAGCATCTGTAGGATAACAAAGTTTTGAATACCAATTTTTATGTTGAGTTAGATTAGATTCGAAGGTTCTGAGATCTGCTTCAACAGTATCTAGCAGGGTTTTGAAGGAGGAGAGGAAGGTAGGGGTTATTTGGGAGGCATCAGGTTTGGGTTGGGTTGATGATGACATTGTGGTTGTAAGGATCTCGAGAGTAGATGTGTTTGCTATAGGATTACAAGGGGTAAGGAGTGGGTTGGCTTCGTGATGCTGTTCTAGGCTTCATTCAGCTTCTCTGCAAGACATAGCTCCACTTGGACTTCTTTTCTTTCTTCAAATTTGTTTCTAACAATTCAAGGATGACATCGCGGATTGAAGAAGGCTCTACTTTTCAAGACATACGACATACTATGAGAGGATAACACTGTACATTACCACCAGCATTCTAATTTATGTGATACTGTACATACAAAACCAACCGCACAACCTGTACCTAAATCCGAAGATCTCATATTCCTTTTGAAATCACGGTATTAATCTCTTCCAAGACCCCTCGAAACTCTTTAACCAACTCTTTAACTTCGTTCAAATCTTGTCGAGTCTCTTTGAGTGATTGATGAGCATCATAAAGGGGTTCAGCTAATGTCTTAGGAAGAGAAGATAGACACAGGTAAAATTCTTTGAGTTCGAAATTACTCTCAATCTCCTTCAATCTGTTTTCAAGATTAGCGGTGTTCGTTGTCATCATTTCTAAAATTTCTTGGGATTTTTGGAGATATTCGAGAACGTAGCTTTCAGATTGATATTTGGTTGTTGAAGACATTGTGTTATCAGGAATAGAAGGTTTTTTCCCCGACCTTGCTGCATTGACTCTTATATTTACACCTTTTCTCAACTGAGGTTGAAATTTCCTTTCATAGTGAGTGTAATTGTTCGTGGGGGCGTTTCGTTGGCGGTTGGTTGTAAACTCAGCAGCTTTGTCGACTCAAGTATTGAATCCAGTATTGGGCAAAGATGCTAACGAAGGTTTAACAAGATGATGACAGTTGGGTTGCAACAGAAAAGTTGAACATATGTAAATATTCATGAATGTACAGAACAGTACTGCCCAACTAACAAAGAGAACACCTCACCGAAACCAATCACTCCTTATCCCCATTTTTTGAACCATCCAACTCGCTCCGAAAGTCTCTCAAACGTGCTTTGGACTCTTTACAAAGCCTTTCACACTGTTTGAGACGGCTTTCACATTGCTCGAGCAGCCAATGACTATCAACGGTGGAAGCTTGCGAGGTTCCCATTTGACTTCGAATTTTACTGATGGTATCTGTGTATTTTGTTTTATTGGTTTCATGAAGCTTTAGTAACTCCTTTTCGGTTCGGATATTTTTTTTTAGTGTTGAGCTAGTCGTTGTTGTAGCGTCTCTGCGAGTCGACATCTGGGATATACTAGTGATGATGGCGTTGATGATTATGATGAAAGTGAGTGCAAGAGTCGAATATCAGTGAAAGTAGGAAAACCCAGGTCTTCATTTACTTGGAAGGCTGAAAGACTTCCCATCTCTTTTGTGACACTCATTCCACCTTTTTTGTGGAAGGAAAAAGGAGATGCACTGGTACACTGTATAACGCTTGACTTCAGGACCTCAACGGGAAAATATGCAGTACATTTGAAACAGTTGACGTATGAATCGAGTAAATCAGACAACTTGGGTTTCACGAGGAAAGATAAACATTTCTTATTCTTACAAAGGTTGTTCCCACTTCAAATCTCCCAAGCACAATTCACATCATTGATCTCTTTCCTGACTACCGGAGGAAGATTGTTGGCTAGGTGGGATTTGCCTGATTGCACGCGACTTCATAATTGAATTCACCGATCTCGCCTTACCCAGAACTTCACGTAACATTGCAATATTCGTAGATCTTCTATCAAACTTTAGAGCTCGGAATGGAAAACTTTGAAGTAAGATCAGGAGATAATGGAGGGAGATTTTGGATATCATGCCACTTTGGTTACTGCCACCTTCTCCTTCGTTACGATCCCTGCATTCGATAAGCATCTAATATCTCAATCCACTTACAATTGCTTAACAACAATGTTTGCAACGCTTTATACACTAGCATCGAATACATCACAGGCTGGACCATCTAGAACGACCAGAACCAATGCGAATTCATTACCTCTAACACCTCTCAAAGCGAAATCACCATTACCACAACCGATTCTTCGATCGATTAAAGCACAAACTGAAGCTGCAACTGTATCCCAATCTCCCAATACATCATCACCCGTGAATCCAAGATCGAAATCTTTGTATCGATCTTTCGCTTGTAAGCTCAAGCTCAATTCTTGATGACTAATGTATGTGTAGCTCTTACACCGAATGTCAGAATCATCTTTGGACTTTGTATAGCTGTCGTTGGGGTTGGCGGACTCATGTGGGATCATACTTATCCTGAACCAACGGATCAGAAACCTTTGGTCAATATTCGAGTAGTGGATAGGGAGTGATAGAGAGCATCAGTACATGTGGGTTTGATCAATGGATTGTACTAATCGACAGATTAATCCTATGCATTTACATTAAACACCTAAGTTACTAAATTATCGACTTCCTCCTGAGAAGGTACATACACCGAACCATGTTGATTATTACCAAAATAATAACTGGGTAACCTGAAAGAAGAAGCTGTCGTATGTTTCGTTTTGGTACTAACCCCCCTCTCTAATCTACTTCTTCTCTGGAAAAAGGATAAATTCCTATTAACGACCGCACTCTCCGGCATCGCTGGTGGATAATCAACCAGATCCACGGTTCTAGCCGTTCTAACACTAGCGAATCTCATTAAACTACTACCATCTTCACCTATTCTATCAGGAATGTGAAATGGGTACCGTAAAGAACCGATGGTATCTCTTGTTCGTGTACTCAACCCTCGTTGCAGTTGACTGACACCTCTTCGAATCCCATCATCATCTTTCACACTTTCAGGAACTTGGGATGGATATCTTCGTGATACAACTTCATCATATTGGTGTACGCTACTACCTGGAGATTCCGGATCTGGATTTCGAATCTCGTAGATATATCTTGGATTGGGGTCTGGATGAAAAGAATATTCACTACCGATTTGAATAGGTGATGGAGGTGGTTGACCAAGTTTCTTCAATCCTTCAGCATACGTTATCAACACTGAATTTTGACCGACTGGTTTATGGGGGATACCATTCTTTAGTTCTCTGATTTCAGAAACCAGTTTTGATTGATTACGAGGAGGCGATGGGTTTGTCGCGGTAACGGTTGGGGTGGTGGGGATTTGGGTGGTGGGTTTTAGGCGACTAACGAATTCGGGTTGGTTGTTCTCGACCACAAGTTCCTCATCTCCAGTACACGATTTCAAAGGATTCCAGCTCCATGTGGTGAAATGTCGGTATTTGGAAATTAGGAAAACCAGAAGAACAACACCCGCGAGACCGACACTGATTATCGCAGCGATTTCAACTGTCGTCGTTAGTGGAGACTCTAAGGTTGACTTACGTGGATCAAAGTGGAGTTCGCGTTTGGTTATCATGATGGTTGGGGGTGGGTTGTGGCTATCATTGAGTCAATTGCGCCTATCAATTTTGGTTTTCCATAAACTCAGACAAAGGAACGGTTCATCTTGTCGTACCCCTTTAAGACGCAGCTAACAAGGAGAACAAGGGTACAAGGGATGATTTACACCAGGGGTCAAGCAGTGCTCTAACCATGATCACACGCTGACGAGATGCATGCTACACGATATAATATTGTCCATTTCAGCATCTATTTGACAATTAAGCATCTAAAGTACCATCATTCCTCCGACGATCATACCCATAACTCCAGCGGCTGAGAGGGCAACTCCACCGATGTTGGCAATGGATTGAGCACTGGATGCTTTAGATGTAGTGGCTGCAGCGGACGAGGCAGCGGATACGGAGGAAGAAGCGATAGTTGATGGGGTGGTAGCTGAATCATCAGTTTTGTTGAATTCGACTACTCACTTCCGAAACTAGCACCGCATTTGGACGTTATAGCTTGACCCAATGAACTGGTTGCTAATGATGAATTGGCTTTGAGAGCCTCGTAATAGATTCTAATGTCAGCTCTGTTTGGATAATCAACTTACCCTTGTACGCATCCAGTACAGAGATTACCAGTGTTCAAGGCAGTAGATAGAGTAGTTGTTGAATCTGATGAACCGGAAAGGAGGGATGTAAGGAATGAGATGGAAAGATTCTGACCGGCAGAAGTTTGGATAGTGTTGAGTGTCTCTGTTAGACAGTAACCATTGGTACTAGCGTTCAGTTGAGCTCTATACCATTGACCTACGTAGAATTTTTTGAACACCCAGCTGCGTAAACTTCAGGATAATCTGTCAAGATAACTAGTAAACCTTCAACTTCAGCTGCGTCAGTTCCACCGGCTGAAATGTCTGATGAACAAGATGAAGTGATTGATGATTGGGCAGAAGTGAGGGTTGAGTTTGAACATGTTGGTGTTGAGGAGGCGCAGAGTGAACCAAGGTAGGTATTAATTGGAGTGATGATTGAACCGGATGCCTGGATGTCAGTTTGGTTAGATCGATTACTTACACTAAGGACTGGTAAAAGTGAAGTAAGTTGGAGACATGATCCCAGATCACCTAATGCAAGAGCTGCTACTTGTGTCGTACATCCACTACATTTTAGTTGGGAATCTTTAGTTCACTTACGTTGAGAGACTGTAGGTTAGCGAAATTCATTGTAGATTGACTTACGCTGTGGCATAGCTGACTGATAGAGCTCCAAGGAGTAAAGTGGTTTTCGAGAACATGGTTGGTGTAGATGGAGTTTATTTCGATAGAAGATGTATTGAAATGATATTAATACAAGTATGAACAAGAATGATTAACACGATATAAAACACTCTTACTACGTTTGCACCGCAATGTGAATGTAACCAAGAGACTGCGAGGTCAATGGTACCACTATGATGGCACTAAACGTGGCATTGCCTGAATAACATCCTGAATTCATACATTTCATTCTTCATTTGACGTCAGCCAATTCGGCCAAGAAACTACTACAAGTACAATGGAGGCTAGAATCCCACTATTGAGCTTTATCCCATTTAACAACCCAATCAACAACTTCGTTCCAATTCTTAGCTCGAACCAATCCTTCACCTTCCCCAATCTCCTCGAATTCAATTACAACACCTTTCTCAGTTCTCTCCTCATAGGTCATCCTCTCGTTCTCAGATGTGAATTTGGGTTTACCTTGATTCCATGGATATTCTCCAAAAAGGATACAGGGGATTGAAGAAGCGATAGGTTCGAGATAAGCGTAATGATCGTCTATGAACAACGAGGCGTTGATTGCTCGTAATACCTAATTTCAGTTGTAGATCTTTCATTAACCTACCTTGAGTTTCGCTTGGCCACCTTTCAACCCAACAGCTTGATAAGCAGACAGCAACTTTTCATTGACTTGTTTCTCCTTCTCAATCCCCTCTGCAGTATCGTCTTTCGCCCCCAAAACAGGATTGGTATCGTTATACGCACCAGTGAACCAAACAGCAACAACCAAATCTTCATCTTCGAAACCGACAGAAATACCTTGAGCGAAAAGCCATTCCATTACATCTTGTCTTTCGGATTCTGGACGAGAAGTGACGATATGCAACGGATGACCCATGGCATGAAGAGTTTGGAGGGCGCTGATGACTCCCGGTACTGGTTTGGCGTTTGGAAGTAGAATTTGATGCAATTCTTGCATCTTTCGAGCGACGTCTATAGATCAGTATAGGTTATGGCAAAGACATACCTGCTGGACTACCCCATCCTTTGTTTCGGAACAAGTCGTACATCTGACTATCCTCCCTTGAATGTCAGTCAAAATCGAAGGCGTGACTTACAAAGTGAGATCGGTTCCATAAGTAGCGTTGTGAGCTTCACACAAAGCGCGATTCCGAAGACAGATAACATCATCGAAATCGATAGCGATAACCTTGGTGTGATCAGTTGCCTTGGGAGAACTGCTCTCCTCCTTGATGGTAGTTCTCAAAACTCTAGTCTCGTCTCTCTTTGCCGACTCCCAATCGTCTTTACCACCTTTGGGGAAGGGGAAATAATCACCACCTTGAAGAAAAGTTTTGAACAATGGTGTAGATGGAGCTGAACCATGTTGAGCGACCATTGATGGATCCCTAGAGAGGAGATGGTGTTGCCGATATTGATTGGCGTAACCCGAAACTCCTTCCATCGTGAGATTCGGTGAGGTTGATGTTGGTGACGTGAAGGTTTCAGTGGAATCGTTTGAACTTGGTTGCTTGGATTGCTCAGGGAGCTCTTGGGATGTGTTTAAAGCTGAAAGTTCTGCCATTGTACTGTTTGTTGGCATTGATCAGTAGAAGAAAGAAAGAGAGGCGACGATTGCGCTCTCATATACTACTTTGCACCTTTGTCGCCTTCGTCACTGACGTTGCTTTCAAGCGAGGTATCCTTTGTTGATACGGGGTCATGAGGAAGGAGGTACTGACGTAGATGATGCTCGAAGGATCTAACAGATTGGACTGATAATTGGGTCAATGTAAAATGCATATGCTATGTGTTTCCCTAGATATCAGCCCTTGGTCTGAAAGTAAACCTACTCCTCATCTCCTACTCTACCGGCCGCGAAGGTCCCCTGTCTACTTTTTCAGCGTCCATAGGTGGTGTCAAGGGGTTAGCGAAAGCTTTAGGTCGATTTCGATGTCTCGGGTCGTTTTGACGAGTTTCGGTGAGGTAGAAGAACGACGCCGTTCCCAAAACGACTATACCAGCTAGTAAGAATGGGTTTGGACCTGTTCGAGGTGGACGTGGGGGTGTTGTTGACATTGTTGATGATAAAAATGAACTGGAATGTAAGCCTGATCTTTGATTTGTTGTTTATTTGGTTCCGTAGTGTTCTTGGCTTGAAAGGCTGTGTAAAAAATAACATTACTGCGATCGTTTGAAAACTACTGCCCAACAACTAGAATGATCTCTTTGATCTAGATTGGACGTGAAATTGACCCAATACCCAGGTAGAATCATGCCATTCACAACGAGAGCTCTTCGACCGGTATCTCTAGCTGGAGTTGTTGTGGTTTCGATAACGACTTTATTGTTTTACTCGAAGAGCTCGCCAGATATAACTTACGCCATACCGCAGGGCGTACTATCAGATTATACTTCCCCTGCAAGTCATTGTTTTTGGTCAGACGAAGAGAAAGGAGAAACTGGGATAATAGAGGAATCAGCACATTTCGAATGGAAAGGTCAAATTCCCGATGTTCTACCTGCTATTGGTGTGGAGAAATACATGCAGGCTCATATAGACGAACTGCAAACACCTTATAACGCTCAACACGATCTTGACGAATACGGTTTGAAGTTGGGTAACGTCTCTCTGGCAGCTTATACCACGGAATTACTCGAAACCTATAGAAAATATCTTTACGTTCCGGATACACCAACACCCCCTTATCTACCACCAGTTTTATCGAGGTTATCGTTAAGACCGCCAATAGCGAATCTCCCTTCTCGACCTAGACAGATTATAACAACGGATAAAAGTAGAGATGATTTGCCTTGGGAATTTGCGAGGTGGAAAGAGATTATGCCTGAATGGGAAGTGAAATATTTCGACGATGCCTCGCTGAAGGCTTGGGTTCAAGGGATATTTGGTGGGACGAAGGCTGAGAAGATTTGGAATCACTTGCCGAGAGTGGTTTTGAAAACTGATATTTTTAGATATATGGTGGGTACTTTGGTCTTTGCTTGCTGATGTCAGGTTTCTTTGGTTGAGGGTGGGATATATACCGATAGGTAGGTTGTATCTGATGTCCAAGCTAACGTTGTACAGTGACAGTACGTTCAAATAGTACTCTACTCTAACCCATAGCCGCACCTATCATCCACGCAGACGAATGGGGTTGGCCATATGAATCAGGAACCCCACCTCTTCTAACTCATCTATCCCGACTACTCTCACTCTCAACTTCACCACATCTACCTTCTTCCCACCCTCTGTCCTCCTTCTCTTCAATTCGAGATCCAGCATCTGACAACGATCTCTCTGACGACAAAAAGGGAGGATTCGTATACGACGGACCTCTGATAGATGACGGTGCGGAGTTGGGATTACCTGCTCTGGTGGTTAGTGTTGAATCAGATGCTATAGAATTTGGTTGGACGAATTGGGTAGGTAATTTTGGGAGGCTGAGCTGATTTTCAGAGGGAAGTCGGTCTTAGTAGGGCGGTGCAAATCGTTCAGTGGACTTTTATGAGTAGACCGTAAGTTGTTGAAGTGGTAGGGCTAACATTTAGTGGTCACCCTGTATTCCTTGACGCTATTGGGAGAACGTTACGGAAATCTGAAGAGCAAGCTGAAAAGGAACGTTTGGCACTGGCAGCTGGCGAGAAGTTTATTCCGGAAACCGCTGTAAGTCGTTTATCGACAGCTAAACATCCTCTGACACGAATAAAGCTGGATTGGACGGGACCAGGTATTTTGTAAGTCCAAACCAAGTCCCAACTGACATCCAGTTCCGACTGCGTCTATCGATATCTACTTGCACGATACGGTTTCAGACCCGAACAACTGGTACACCAAAAGAAACCAATCAGAATAGGAGACGTCCTGTAAGTTTTTTCAAAAACGTTGCTAATATGTAGTATACTGCCAGCAGGATCTTACTCCAGTGTAAGTCCATTTACGGGTGAAGGACAACGAGATTGGGCAGCGAGTTTCCATGGGTTCTTTGGGAGATGGAGGGAGACTGATCCTGGGGTTCAAGAATTTGAGAGATTGAAGAAAATAAAGGAGGAGGAAGAGGAAGCTAGGAAGAACGCTGAGGGATGAGTATCGTTACGGATTTAGATTACGACCTTTGCATGTAACGATTAGATGGGTATTGGGTCGGAGAGAGCGTGAAGAAGGTAAAGGAGGAGGAAGCTACGCTAGGAATAAATCCGGAGGACGATCTGGTATCGTCGCAGTATCTTGGAGGTTGAGCTTACGACCTTTGCATGAAATGATTGGGTATTGAGTTCTTTTTCGTCCTACTCCATGTCCAACGTCCCAAATGTCCCTATTGATCCCGAACCACAGAAGCACTCTTCAAGGACGTATCAACACCTGTCGGCCCACTTCTCATCTCAGCAGTCTCACGCACTCCAGGTGCACTAGTATGATCATGTTGTTTGACAGATGCCTGAGGAACGGGATCTTTGGTATTCGGCTTATTATCATCCAATGCTATCCTTTCTTGCCCTTTGACCAGTTAATGGTGATTCATCCCACGACTTACAAGTTAGTTTCGCATCGCTCCTCGTCCCTTGGGCTTTCTGTTCTCGTCTTCTGGCGTCTATGTGTTGTTTGGCGTAATAGTAACTTCCTGCTCCGGCTATGATGAGGACCTAAATGATTTGATCAACTTTTGATCGGTTGGTTGTAATGAGGGACATGAAGGACTTACACCCCATCCGTATGCCTATTTTATATCAGCTGTATGTTAATCTCAACGAATGACATTACTTACAACACTTCCTGCTGTATTCATAATTCTTTATGTTAATTTTGATGGATTGATGATGGTTAACATCAAGTCAGAAACTGGAATGGTTGTCAGGTTTCGAAATGGGAGTGGCGAATTGGCTATTTTTCCGTTCACTCGCGAGTGTCCTCCTTCTGTCTAGGCAATCATTTTAGGTCAGTTTCATGAGTTCCCCAAAAACGAGTTCCACAGTATTGATATGAGTTATGTGTGGTTTCTCCAAACCTCCTCAAGGAGGTTGTTCAGGCGGTCTGACACTAATGATAAAGCTATTTTGCAAAGCAAAACTTGGTCAGTACATGTCTGAGAAGTGTTCGAGATGCTTGCTACAACTAAGCGGTATACATTCAGAATCAAACGGTCACATGATTGTATGTTTCAACGTTCATATCTATAAAAAACCCAACAACAGACTCTCCAGTAGAATCTCTAGAATTTCTATCCGTGTTGCCAGAACCCATCGGTCTTTCCGTCAAAACCTTTGGCAGAAAGAAGATCCAAATCTTCTGAACTGAGTTCTACAGTAGCTGCCTTTGCGTTTTGTTCCGCCTGAGCACCATTTCTTGCACCTCCAAGTGGTATAGCGCCTTTGGCGATGACCCATGCAAGAGCGATGGCAGAAACTTGAACGTCGTATTTCTTACCCATGTCTTTCATGAGTTGAATAAGTGGATCGAGCTCCTCCCACGAATATCTATTTATGTCAACGATGCTAAGACATGGAAACTCACTGTGAACTGAACCTTCGCTTTTTTGGAGCTGGATTCTCAGCACTGTATTTACCAGTTAGACGACCCATGGCAAGAGGTGAATATGCCAAACAAGCGATATTATTCTCCTTCATAAAAGTAAGAAGACCATTCTTCAATGGTCCTTGTCGAAGTAAATTGAATTCGATTTGATTGGACGCAATGGTAATGTTGTGTTTTTTGAAGAGCGGTAACATCTTCTCCCTAAATAGTGTGAGTTAAAGGGCTTACTCAGAGCATATTTAACTCACAAATCGGCTTTACTGAAATTCGAAACACCAATCGATTTCGCCAAACCTAGTTCTTTACATTTCGCTAATTGGGCTGCAATTGAATCGTACGAATGGATCGTGGTTGGGCCGTGGAGCTGGATATATTAATATTTTTCGGTTCTATGAACTTACCTGATAAAGATCCACTGCATCTAGACCAAGTCTCACAAGAGACTTTCTCAACGCTGTTACTATTCCAGGTCGAAACAAAAACCAGTTGGCAGGTCGAGGATAGGGGAGGACTGAATGCGATGAGTTTTGAACACGTTGTGAACACAAAGAAATTACATTTGGTTGCCATGTAGATCTTCTTACGCACGTCTTCAGGTGTCTCTTTCAATAACCTTCCAATGACTTTTTCTGACTCTCCTTCACCGTAAATTTCTCTACATAGACAAAACAAATCAATGAAATTCCATAGAGTGCTTTCACTCATGACTCACGCGGTGTCATAGAACGTCAAACCAGCCTTATTACTCGCATCCCAAGCTTCTTTGATCTGATCATAATCTTCTGGTTTGTAATCAAAAGTTGAATCACCCCAAGACCAAGTTCCAATAGCCATCTTGGGTACCGAAACCCCATCGATAACTGGATGACCAGGAGTTGCTGTTGCCTGCGACATTCTAATTACGCGTCAATAAGAATTTCCTAGCTTCCAACCATTCCTGAACTCACATGTTTTTGCGCAAATACGAAAGGTGGTCGAAGTAGATCGGACTGATTTGATACCCTCGAAAGAATGCTCCTGAAGATCTGTATTTCATTCACTTCCTTAATTTATATCATCGAAATTATCAAGATCGTCAAGCGATCGGGTCAACAACATGGACATAGGATAACGCCCGCCGCCCTTACGTCATTCTGGAAATCATAAACCTTACTTCTCCTGCATGTGCTTAGTCAGACCTGCTTTTGAGATAGTGTTACAAGGAGTTCAAAAGCTGACCGCCGATCCGATCACTGGAAAACCTCTGAAGTCCGTTATTGAGTGCTATTTTTAGGAGCAAGGGGGAGCAGGGGGTGTAAGCAGAGAATTACTTACCCATCCTAACCTTCAACGTCCCCCTTCGCTCCGACCCCTACGTCAGCAATGGGTTCAATCCTGAGATCGGAAGAGGGTGGGATGGGGGAGGGGGAGAGGGTAGGTGAAGGGGAGAGTTTCTATCATTCTTGCTGTCTTCCCATAACGTAGATGGTAAACATGAAAGGTGGCACTTAAGCTCTGTCCGTGGCATATTCTGGTGCACCGACCTCAACCTCCGCCTACTTATTACTATATTGTGCAAGTACGAAAACAGTAAACTTCTCATCGGTTGCATACTAAAACAGTCTCGAAACTAAAATATAAACTCATACAGAACATCAGGAACGTTACTTTCGACTAATCGATTGGTAGGTATAGAAAGAAGAAAGGTGGTTGGTTGGTTTTGAGGAAGTTTTTAGGCTTTTTCAACGTGATCAAGAGACTCCTTGATCTCACCGTCTTCGTATTCTTGTTGTTGGCCTGTGTAGCTGAGGCCTACATGGGCAGGTGGGATAGCACCACCTGCAGCGGCTTCAACTTCACGGATTGTTTCACCTGCACCGGCACCCCATCTTCGACCATCGGCGTTCCAAACCCAGAAGGCCCAACCGGCGATATACACGAAACATGGGACGACCAAATAGTAGGAGGTTCGCGTAGAGAAGTGATCAGCGAGCGCCCCTTGAATCGGAGGCATCACGGCTCCTGTTTGGAATTGTCAGTTATGTTGATATGTTTGCATGGGAAAAGAAAACACTCACCACCAGAAACACCCATGACAAGTAAAGCAGCAGCCCGTCTGGTGTGGCGACCCAAATTTTGAGTGGCGGTGACGAAGATCTGGCTTAAATCAGCAAATGGTGTACTTTGGCTGGATGTAAACTCACAACCGGATACATGATTGACTCGAAGAACATGATGAGCATCAAACAAATGACTCCTGCCATTCCGTGGATGGAACCAATGAGTATAGCGAGGACGGAGCAGATGAGGGCATAAGCTCCAAGCAAAAGCGGAGCGCTCATGACGGAGAGCAAAGCGACACCAACGAATCTACCGACAGTAAAGAGGATTAAAGCATATGATAGGAGGTTTGATCCGGCCGAATCGGTGAGTCCTCCGTTCTCAGCGGTATAATCTGCAGGAGAGGGTTAGTTTGGTTTGTAAGATGTTAAAAAAGATTACGTAATTAAAAAAAAGGAGCCAATTGTCACTTGAGCCCCCACGCTAATGGTAGTATTGTCAGTAAAAGCGTTGAAATTGGAAGAAGAAGACCAAAAGAACGACAAGGAAACTAAAAAAAGAAAAAAAAAAGAAAAGAAAAAAAGTGCCACACTCAAAATTTTGACTCACTATAGGAATTGACAAACGAAACCGGTGATAGCACGGTATTGTTTTCTGAAGGGTTGAAGAGCTTTATTGTCTGCTCCGTGAGCATCAGCGAGAGCCTCAGCTTCGGCTTGAAGAGCCTCTTCGGAGACTTCGGGGAGTTTACTGAAAACGAAAGCGAGGGCAACCATGACACCCATGAGTGAGACAGCGAGGTAGACCCATTGGACGTCTAAGATAATTATGATGATTATAAGTCTTTTGGTCTGGTCTGAAGAGAAGAAGAAACCTACTGGTGAGATTGGTAGAATCAGCGTCAGAGAAGAAGTACTTGGAAGCGATCAAAGGACCAGTGAAAGAAGCGACACCGTTGAAAGATTGAGAAAATTGAAGACGGAAGTTGGCAACGTTGTGTGGTGGCATGACTGAGATGTATGAGTTGGCAGCGGTCTCAAGGGTAGCTAAACCACAAGCAATGACAGCTGTGCAAACGACAAAACCACCGAAGATAGCTTGGTGATTGTCTGGATTGATGAATTTGGCGACTGGCCAGAAAAGGATAGCACCGAGAGAGTAGAGAGATAGACCCATGATGATTGTGATCTTGTAACCACGTCTTTTCATGACTTCACCAGCGACAGGGGAGAATCTGATCAAGTTAGTTAGGGGACTCGATGCGACGACTTACGCAAAGTAACCAATACCAAAGTAAGCAACTTGTAAACCGGTAGATTGAAGCTTGGTGATACCAAGAACGTTTTGGAAATGTTTGTTCAAAACATCGAGTAAACCGTATGCGAAACCCCACAAGAAGAAGAGAGAGGTGACGAGAATGAATGCCCAGACTAATTGATCAGTAAAGAATTGCAACGAGGGTACTCACGATACTCTCGACGAATGAAACCGGTTCTAAGAGGGTTACCTCCGCTACCGCCAGAAACTACAGCACCTCCAGCCATGATGATAGATTGATAGAGTAAAAGTAAAGTGAGGAAGAGGGAATAGAGAGATTGAATGAAAAGAGGAAGATGGAGAAAAGAAAAGCCCCACTCGATCCGCTATTTATACGTCTGAGATCTATCTTGTGACCTTTACCTCGGACGAAAAAAAAGGTAAGATGAGGGTGAAGATGGGTGACCAGGAACGTATTGAAATCCCCCTTGGGTCTCCGCTTCCCGGCGGTAGTGGACCTGGTCTAGTAACTCTGATGATCGTTGGGGCATGACAGGAGAAGAAGCAACTGACAAGCAAATGCGGCAATGACAAGAGAACTAAGCGAGAGTCGTATTATACCCTATTCGCCACGAACGATTTACAGTTTTCAGTTCCAATGGATTGAATGTTTTCACTTTAACCCTTCTATAACCGGAGCTATAAGCTGGGGCAAGGGTCGACCCTGCTGAAACTACGATTCCCAATGAAAGCCTGGAATCTCTTACCGCCGGTAACCTGTTCAATTACCGCTTTCGAGTCGTCTTTGTGTCAACGTGCTAAGCGGGATCTGTTACTTACCGCAATGCGGCACTCCGTTAGAGGGAGATGTATCACTAAGCGAGAAGTATTTGAATTGTCCAAGAAGTCAAGTATACCAAATATCGAGCTTGGATCGATGTTGGAAATTAATTCTTAGATCGTCAAGACTTTTCGGAACATTTTGTAATTACATGCCGAGAAACCTTTTTGCTAGTGCGTTCGTTGAGTAAACAAGCTTCATAAGATCGTACTTGAATAATCCTGCTATCATGTGATGGAACATTTAAAGTTGCAAGAATATAGAATTCGTTATGACGTTGAAAGAGAGTCGACGAAAAAGATCGCCTCGACGTCGTAAATCAAACTTGCCGCAAAGTCTAGATTCAAACTACGACTCATATTGTGTTCAGAAGGATGCTTTGTCGCTGTTTTGTTCTGGGATTACGATAAGTTGTCCTTGGGATACTACATCTTGGGGATCACAACACGTTATTGGCAAATAAATAATGAGATCTCAGGGCAACAAGTCAATTACCGCCGGTAAGAGGATTTCATTTCTCATGACAAACGGCATTGCCGCATTTCAAATTCGTGAATTGTGCTAAAGTATGAGGGAGTGTGAGAGATGAATGAGGGGACGAAAGAAAGAGAAGAAAGGAACCCCCCAGTTACAGTGTTTTTTTGTCGATGAAGACACTATGATACCTATTTTACTTGCTCATTGAATTGGCAACGAATGGATTCACCTACGAAATCAACATGTCAAGCTTGTGTATCACTCACTATGTTCAACCCATTCGCAGAGACTGCTTACGTGGCAATCAAGCAAGTGCAATTCTTTAATCGTCACCAACCATGGACAGCAAGGTACAGCAGACGAGTAGGTGCGATTTGCCGTTGACTGTTTGGATCTCTAGGGTTCCGAATTCATCTTCGTTATGGCAAACGTTTTCTGTTGGGAGCAGTCACTTGAAAAGTTGTATTTCCAATGAGACTAACCATAACATTATCCTATGTCCTCAGTCCATGTCTGAATAAGATAGTTTCCCATGGGTGAACTCGCTCTGGAAGGTATGGCTCGATTTACGAATGACTCCGATTAACATGTGTTCTCTTAACTCCTCTACTCACACACTGGCATTCCTCCCTCATTTTGGACAGAAAAAGACTCTGTGCAAGGTTGTTCCGAAGGTAATGAGTTTTCACTAATTTCAGATCCCATTGATACGATGCAAAACATCCATCGTCTCTGTTTACAAAGTGCTATTGACCAAATCAATTGGTGTTGGTTCAGAAAATTGGCAATGGCAGATAACGTCAATAGGAAAAGCTGACTGTAGCAGTGTAGCTAATCACGAATCTGAGCTAGATATTATCTACACCAACGAACATTCCTATCATACCAATGCAAGAATACAGCAAAATCTACGCCAAAACCCTCTCCCCAAGATCCCCATGCGCCCTATCATCCACAAACCGACGTTTCCCAGCGGCCTTCCCCAAACCCTCAACCGAGACATCACCCAAAACGTCTTTCTTCCCACCAACAGGTTTCCTAGGAGAAACCACAGTCTCCGTAGAACTCGATGATGTTTTCCTGGAAAGTCCTAATCCCGGTGGGTTTGGGATTACGTTTGTATCTAGGATATTTGAATTGCCCTATGGTTCGTATTTAGTTTTGAGCTGTTTGGAGAAGTTTCGCGAAGTTCCGCTTACGTAGACTGAACCTGCGTCTGGTACTTTATCAATGGGACCTTTTGGACGTGATTGATATCCCGATTTAACTCTGTTGTTTGATGTGCATTCGCTACATTCTGATAAGTGATTGCCGCAGTACATAGACCTACCGAATCTCAGCACGTAGATCATCGATGCTCCACCAGTTCAACGATCCAAAAACAACGTTTCTTCTCCAAAACGTCGCGCCTGGTAGTGTAGTGTCGATGGGACCAATCATGGCGTGAGCGTGAAGATGTGAATGGGGTGATTGTGGATCCTCTGATCAAGATAAGTATAAGATAACGACTAGGGAAACTTACTGGTTATCGAACCGACGAAACCTATTCTGACTTGATTCACACTTTTCCCTCGTTCAGCTTCACTAGTCGTTGAAGTTGACGACAGAGGGATTAACAATTTTTCCGCTACAGTTATCATATGTGAGAGTATTGGTATATCAGCCGGTCCCTGGGTTGTCAGTACAGACCCAGATGATTACTTACGAAATCGTACACCGTCTCAACATGTGTGTTGACAACTACAATCAAATGTTTCCCACCACTACACATGCTTTCCTTCCCAGAGGCTGGGTACACAGTGATATCGTTATCAGAATACAAGATTTCTCTGTTCCCTAAAATAGTCGTTCGATTCGTCTCTGTCGTGACATTTGGAACAGGATTCGAGCTAGGATGAAGATAGCCGTTGGATTGTTCAGGTCCCTGTGGGAAGAAAGACGATGCTGAAGTAGGTGAAGTTAGTGGTGATAGATTTGGATTCTCCCTACTCGATGGAAGTGTCGAATTGAGAGCTGAAGAAACGGATAGAGCGGAAGCTACCAAACCACAAAGAACGCATCCAGGATGAGAATTCATGTGTCGACTAGGTCCAGCACCTGGTCTCTCCATACAGACAGAATTGTTTCGAGAATTTGATGGATACAGTAAAGGTCGACTTGGAGTTTCTGATCTTGGGAATTCGGCGATCGAGGAGGGGTCTGGGGAGAGGGGTGGATAAGTTGTTGGGATCGGTTGGGTTATTTGTTGCGTGGGAGGGTTGATACCTTTCAATTCGGTGGGTGATGGTGATGAAGACATCGCGGTTGGTCTACGTCTTTTAGACTAGACGTAGACGTTGTGAATTGGAAAGGAAGGCTGACGATTTTAGGTTTGGTTCGAGTTATAATTTCAGTTTTGACGTCAGGGGCTACGGAGGGTTTGAAACGAGCCAAAGGTAATTACTTGTTGAGTTTGAGTATGGATGGATATCAAGTTGAAGTTGGATTGAGTGGATGATTGTCCTTCATTGAGATGCTTCTTGGTTCTAGATGATACTGCAGTTAATTGGATGGCGTGTAGGAGAACACAAGGCGAAGCACAGCAACTACGAGGTAATGCACTTGGTACATGGGACGACTGCTTAATTGTGCCCCCCCTTCATCGGTAATGGAGAGCCCGAACCGACAACCCACTTGACCATCTATATATCCCTTCTTGTTACCATCTTCTTATTCCCAATCTTCCACACATCTACTATCAATCCAATCAAACTACAACCCCAACTCACCCATACCATGCCACCACCAGCATCCAGAGCTTCCATCGTCCGACTCCTAAGTCTAACAGCCAATCAAGGTTGTAGAGGATGTGGACGAACTCACGCAACCAACCACCACCACCACCATCCTACACCGATCCCAACATTAAACCGCTACGGACTAACCAGAAACATGGCAACTCCAATCGACGGATCTCTAAGAGGTGGTCTACCACCAGGAGACGGTGATTACGCTTTCGAAGTGGGTCCCCCCATCCCAAACCATAGACACTAACTGAACCTACCAAACAGATGGCTGCTTCCAATCTTAGATTCGGTGCTCATGCCACACGTGAAGTTGGAATGGATCTTTCAAACATGATCTCCCAGTTACCGTTCACTGAACGAGCTTCAGCCAAAATCGGTATCTTCACAGATCCAAATGTAGCAAAATTAGACGTCATGAAAGTCGTCGAACAGAGTTTGACCTCTGAGGGTTTGGATTATATCGTCTGGGATAAATGTGCCGTTGAACCTACTGACAAAAGTTGGAATGTGAGTGGAGTCCTACGCAGAATTCAGCTCACCAACGACAGGACGCTATTGCTTTCGCTAGAACGGCGAATATCACTCATTTCCTGGCTGTTGGGGGTGGCAGTTCCATGGATACTGCCAAAGCCGCGAATCTTTTTGTTTGCTACCCCGAAGCTGATTTGATGGAATTCATTAACGCTCCCATTGGAAAGGGAAGACCTATTGAAAAAAAGCTGAGACCTCTTATTGCCAGTAAGTCGTCAAAGAGGGCGTCGCTAACGGTCTAGTTCCAACTACTGCTGTATGTCTGTTTTGTTTTCAGCACTAATCCCTAGGGTACCGGATCGGAAACAACTGGAACTGCTATCCTTGACATCCCTTCACTACAATTCAAGACCGGTATCGCTTCTCGTGCATTGAAACCAACTCTTGGTATCGTTGATACCCTCAACACCGCCAGTTGTCCACGTGAAGTAGCGATCAGTGCTGGATTGGACGTTCTTTTCCACGCTCTAGAGAGTAGGTCGTTGTATGAGCTACGCTTATAGGTTAGGTTGGACTGCAGTCCAATTCTATGAACGTACACCACGACCCAAGAACCCAATCAATCGACGTAAGTACTGTGCTTCAGTATCTTCATATACTTACGACGCATAGCTGCGTACCAAGGATCTAATCCTATTTCAGACATTTTCTCAAAATGGGCAATGGAACAAACCGTAAAGTATCTACCTAGAATCGGGAGAGATCCATTTGGCGATGAAGAGGCTAGAGCCCAGATGCTGTAAGTAAAGGTTTAAGAGTGATGTTAACCTTTAGACTTGCTGCTTCAACCGCTGGTATTGGTTTTGGTAATGCTGGTGTACATCTTTGTGTAGGCTTCATCCACCTTTTCATCTACATATAACTTACCATCTTAGCACGCTGCCTCGTACCCCATCTCATCACTTAACAAAGGACGACCCAAGAACCTCCAATACCATCACCCATCCTATTCACCTGATGTGCCATTGATCCCACATGGTGTAGCCGTTTCTTTAACAGCGCCATCAGTCTTCAAATTCACCTCACCATCTTCACCACAAAGACATCGTGAAGCCGCAGCCATTTTCCTCGGTAAAGATCGTTTACACGAATTAGACAATGTTTCCGATGAAGCTGTTGGAGACGTATTGAGTGAGGAAATTATGAAATTCTTGGATGGTCTAGGTGTTCCTAGGGGATTGAACGCTGTCGGTTATGGAAGTGACGATGTTGCCAACGTAAGTGACTTATTATGGATACCACTGATTGGGTAGTTGGTCGAAGGTGTTTTACCTCAAAGACGTGTTTTGGATCTAGCACCGATTCTTTCAAGGGACGACAAAGCTGAAGAGAAAGAGCAATTGAGATATATCATTGAAAGTTCGATGAAATGGTAGGGACAACGGAATCGCTTGGTGCAGTACTGGAATTTGTACACTGTTCGTAGCTATGAATCCACTGATCGCAGTACCTTCCATGAAGCAAACCCTCATGAGGGTCAAGTTAAGTATGGCTTGAAATTCGCGTTCAAGTGGCTTCGAATTTTAACAATGCCACAACACTTTAATTTTCCTTATTCCACCTGTAAGATGTTTAAACCCTCAATTTTATAGGGATAGGGATTTTATGTAAAAGGTTTTTTTATTCGTTTCAAGTACTTACTGAACAAGAAAGATTCTTCCGTGCGAACCGGGTTCGGCGGCTATGATCACTTTGTTTACAAGTTTTTCTTTGTGGTTAGCTGTAACTGAATACCTGACACAGTTAAATTATCCTGCAGGCTGAGTCGCAGACTTCGTTTAAGTACGCTGCCTGATCTGTAAGGTATACTACTACTATGCAAACAGAAGATTTATCAGTGTTAGACATGAGAAAATGTTTTTTTGGGTTGATGTTCTGGATTCAAAATAATCAATAAACTTGTATGTAATATACTGTGAGTACGACGTTCTTATGCAGATCATCCCGGTTTCCTTCTTACGATATCTCAATGAAAATTTTTCTTCCTCTGGAATTGATATTTTCTGCACGAGCTATCTGAGCACAAGCTATCTTATGATGTTCAAGCTAGAATATGAATAACGTCGTCGTGCACATAAAATCGTAGTTCAAGTGCTACAATACAACGGTACATATATACATACATAAGCATCCACCAAGTAAAGTAGTTCCTACTGAGGAGTGAAAAACTTCAAAGGCCAAAGGCCTGTTGTCTCGGAGTGTTGGATGTTGGATTCAAGTGCCACGAATAGATTGATTCCTCAGAGTTGATGCTTGGACGTTTAGGGTTGAGACCCTGAGATTTGTTTAAACCCTTTTTAAGACCCTTTGAACCCTTGGATTCAATCGTATGGCATTCACTGGGACGTTACGCCTGGGCCATTGTAACGTCCACTGTCTCTTCTTCTTACTCTCTACTACTCTACTCTACTCTACTTTACTACACCACCCCACATCAAAAAGCTTTCATTACATTGATCAATTCATCTAATTGCAAAGTAACTATCAGAACACTCACACATCCACACACACACGATAATCCTCCGTCGTTTCAAATACAGCATACAGTAACTTCTCACTGCCTTCTCTCCTCTCGCCATCGCACCGAATAACGCCGACCTGACATTACTCCTCGACTCATCAACTGAGAACTCATCAAAAGGTCTTGTGCACTATTCTATTGCTTCTTCATCAACAACTACTTCATCAATAGCCATAGCAACCACATCCCAAGACACTATCTGGAAGTAAGCGATTCACACCTGGCCAAATCGGTAAGTCATTCCTCATGGGAACCAACGAATCACCAGTCAAAAATTCAAAATAAAAAGATTGGTCATCTGGATCACGATCCTATCCTTCTTTCATCACTTTGATCAAAGAACTCCATCAAACTCGACTTTAATACCATCCCATTTCACCCAACTTTATTATTTTAAATTCAATCCAAAACCCAATTCCCCCCTCCCTTACCGATTCACCTTGACATTTCCTTTCTCCCCTTCGAAGGTCCCACGGCTTTTTCTCTCTCTTTCTTTGTGTACTAACTCCTTTCTAGCCCAAACTCCATTACCACCTGGACGTTCAAACTCAACCCAACCAATCCACCATTTCGACATCAACTCCATCTCCGCCCATTACCGGTCCATCACCTCGATCAACAACTTCATCTAAATCATCACCAAAGTCGACCACATCGACAGCACCTACTAAAGTCAAACCTATCCTTCCTAAACCTATAGCGCCTCGTCCGGCATCCTCAACCGTCGGTTCTAATAAACCGACAACGATGGATCAGCCACGCTGGCGTACAACTTCTGGTGGTAAGAAAGGTAGATTCACTGTTGATTCTGGAGGTGGAAGTGGGAGTTCGAACGGGAACGTCAATGGAAGTGGAAGTGCACCTAAACAGGTTCCTGTAAAATCCCACAACTCGAACCCTCCTACACCAACGATTTCACCCAATGTTAGAAATTCAAATTCTTTCCCACATCCTGGGAATCAATCTTATCAATTCGTACCCAACCCTTCGTTAAGTAGAGAAGGCTCTGTGTACAACGATCATCATTCTTCAATCGCGACCACACCGACTCCGTTGACACCAGTCGATTATTCACAATTAGGAAATAGTTCTGGTCGTAACCCGTTCACTTCAGTTACTCAGCCTCAACAAACCACGAATTTCGCAGCTCAATATGCGGCAGCACGTTCATCCCGACCTTCACCGATTTCAACCACTCCGTTAGACCCACCGCCTTCTCCTTGGGGCTTCCAACCTGATAACATAGATTGGTCGAATCAAAGTTGGTTACAACCGATGGAGGATACACCTAGAGGCGCTAACGGTGAAATTTTCGATCCAAACGTCTTCGCTAGTTTGGCAGAATTGATCGAACAGAGTCAAGTGAAAGCTGTACCAGCTGGTAACAACCCTTTACCTTTTAATTTCATGGGTGCTTTAGACGGTAACATTCAACAGCAACCACCACCACAATTACCTACTGTTCCTCAACCGACTCAACCTAGAAATTCTCAACAAAATTCTAGTCTACTGACTCGTCGGATGCAACAGCAATTCGCCAATCCTTTCGGTGTTGGTGATTCGTTCGATCTCAACGGTTCGCAATCACAAACTCCCACACCGAACACTGTTCTCAACGACGCAACTGGCGTTCTACCAACTCCACCACAGAGTTTCTCTTCATCTTTCGCTTACCCAACTAATAGGTATAAAAACATGAGTGCTCCTACCACACCTTGGCCACTGCCTGATAGAGGAATGCCATATGCCGAGACACCAGCTACGACCCCTGGCGGAAGTGATATTGGAATAGGAAGTCCAGCTGACGTAAGTAATTTGAAACAAGCAGAACTAACCTCAGTCGAATTCTTCCAAACACCCTCCAATTAAACCACGTCGAAAGGAAGCACCTCAACCACCTGCACCCGAATATCAGGTTCCACGAGTCACCAGTGGTATCTCTGCCAGTCGACCGGCACCGCAGCAAGAGGCTAATCCCGAAGGTGATTCAGCCGATTGGCCGTCCGGTCTTTCCTTGGCTAGTTTACCCCCTCTGCCTCCTGGTCTGGCTATCGGACATTTAGCTCAGTACGGCAGTGTAGGTCTCGAAATGGCTATCAGAATGGGTATGGGAATAGGTATGGGGTTAGGACAACAAGGTCAACCTGGTCAACCGAGTCAAACCAAACAAGCCAACAGCACTCCATCATCGAATCCAGCTTCTTCACCGGATAATCCAAAATCAGGAGACATTGTCACTGAAATCCTCAACGACGATTTCTTTATTACCCGCGCTTCAATGGGTCCGACTACCCCCGGTGAAGCTCCAGTCGGATCTTTGCCATTAACCTTCCCAGGTTCACGTCGACCTTCCCATTCCACCGAAATAGGTAGTCCAGGTGGTTTACCCGATATAAGTCAACCAGATGAAATGGCAAAGAAAGATCCTCTAGCCACTCAAGTTTGGAAAGCTTATGCCAGAGCCAAAGGAACTTTACCCAACGGGCAGAGAATGGAGAATCTTACTTGGAGAATGATGCATTTGACAATGAAGAAATCCGAGGAAATGACTGTCGTCAAAGAGGAGGAGGAGACGACTAATGCGTTGGCTGAGTTGGCAGAGTTTGAGAAAGGTATCGAAATGGAGAGGGGTAGATCCAAGGGGAAATCGAGGGTTGTCGGTTTCCAAGCTCAAACTGGGGAAACGAATGAACCAGAGTAAGTCTTTCCAAGCTGTGATGTGAATCTTGACTTACCCCTCTAGATCCATGGACATGTCTTGGCGAACAGCCAGTCGATCACGCTCTAGGATGGCAATGGATTGGAGAGCTCAATCAAGATCTCGAAGTAGATCAGCTTTCCCCGGTGGAACTCGAATGTTTGATTCAGGTTCCGAAGCTCATGCTCATCAGTTACTCGCTGGTAATGGAGTTTTGAACGGGGCGTTGAACGGATCGGCAATCCCACCACCGTTTGCTCAAACTATGCCAAGTGGTCAAGCGCATTGGTCTGTTGATCCAATGTTCGCTTCTCAACCTCTTTTAGCGTCTGATTTCCCTACTATACCAGAGGATGGACAGGAACAGACGCTGTCGTTTGAATACGATCAAGCTGTCCGAGCTGCAACTGCTTATGACATTTTCGCTTCATCGGCACCAAACAACGTTACGGCTCAACAGTTGACGGATCATCTGAACATGTCACTTAACAGTGGTATGAAAGATGTCGTTCCTGGAATCGCGGGTACTGGTTTGTTCGAACACAACGAAGAGAATTTCCATCCTCAGTATGGATTCTTACCTCGTCGAGTTAGAAAGACAAGTTTCGATCATACAGTCTCAAACGATATGCCACCACCGTCAAACACCAGAAAGAGACATGCCGAAGCTTCACCTCATGGTGGTGTCAACAATCCATTACCTGAAGGTGATTTCCCAACTTCAAATTTCACTTTTAATTTCCCTACATCCTATGACAACTTTTTTGATCTGGCTGCAGCAAGTTCATCGACGCCTGCTGGGGGTAACAATCCAATCTCACCACCAAACGTTGATGAATGGAGTCAACCTAATACAGCGTCCGCATCGACGTTCGGTTCACCGAGTGCATTCATTGACCCGAACATGTTACCTCAACCAACAGGTGATAACCCATTTGATTTCCAACAGTTGATGCATCTGTATCTCAACGCCAACGCGGCCGCTTCGCCTTTCACACATATCAACCCCAGTCAGGTTTTAGGTCAATCAGTCCCCGGAAACAATCACAACGAATTCTCACCGATTGAATCTCCGAGTAACGCCCCAACCCCTTCGATCGTTACTCGACCATTACCGAAGACCGTTGGTGGTAAAAACGTAGAAAGAGTGATTGCGCCTGATGGACCGATTCGATCGAATTCATCACCGAATCTACAAACTCTCAAGATCGCACCGTTGAAATCCGGTCACAGTAGAACGTCTAGTAGTATAACGTCAACACCTAAAATCGGTAATAAATCCCTGAACTCGAATTCAAACACCAATTCAACGATCAACCTGACGATGAACCCGAACTCGAATTCCAATTCTTTGATTAATACCAAATCTACGCCTGGGACACCGAATTCTGAGGTGACTTCTGATGGGGGACCTGGATCTATTATGATGACTGGGGATAATGCTACGGTTTGCACTAATTGTCAAACTACCAATACACCTTTGTGGAGACGTGATCCGGAAGGTCAACCTTTGTGTAACGCTTGTGGATTGTTCTATGTAAGTGAACTAGTGGATCGATGATAGTTACTAACATTTGTGACAGAAATTACACGGTGTAGTCAGACCTTTATCATTAAAAACAGACGTTATCAAGAAAAGGTAAGTAACCTGCTTACACAAAGTCAATCCAAACTGACACGCGAAATCAAATAGGAATAGAGCCAATCCACCCTCAAAAGATGCAACACCAGCAAGAAAGAATTCAGGAACCAAGAGTAACAGTTCGACTAAATCCAAACCTACCTCACCGACTTCACCGGGTAACATTCTTAACGCCATCAATGGGAGTGCAGGTACAGCTACAGCTGGCGGTGGAACCAAGAAACAAAGAAGGATCTCAGAGATACCATCGAACCTGTCTCAGGATAATAGTACCAATTCACAGATGATTAGTACTTCGTAGAAAGAGGTTTCTTGTTTCGGCTCGTCCTTTTGTATTTAATAGATTCTTTTTCATGTTGTGGTAGATCCATCAAATCATCCCTTTTTACACTCTAGAAATCCCGATTACATCCCTCTTTCATTCATTTTCGTCTCATCCAATTATTATTTTCAATCTTGCGTGTGTTTATTACAATTAATTTTATTCTTCTCTGATGGCTCTTGTAACACTAGGTTCAGGTTTAGGTTTAGGTTCATGATTTGGTTCTGATCAAGATTATACACTTTAATACAGTTCTCGGTTATTCGTCTTCCGTTTTCATAAACAGATTTTTATTCTACAATTCGATCGGATGTACATTTTAATGATGGCTTTCCTGCAAAATGCAATCCCCTACGGTGTCATGATTGAGAAACAATGCATTTTTCGTTCTTACTTGACTGTATATAAAACCCAAAAATAAAAATTGATGATGATGAAGAGAAGACGGACGATTCAAATTAGAGATCCGTTTGGTACTTGACAAGAAACGAAACATGTCAACCAGTTGACGTCCCATGGATTGGTAGACATCCCAAACATCCCAATTACATCATTGAAAAGGGAACGAAAACCTGTGTTCCGTCAGGTTGTAAAATATATTGACCATGCGGACTATGTTGTTGCTGTTGCTGCTGATTCTGATTCTGATTCTGGTAGTAATCAGAATTCATCTCATGAACCGTTGGTGGATGCTGCTGATCGTAACCACCCCATTTAGAGAGATTCTGTATCGACCCATGATTCTGTTCAATCCCATGACTGACACCGTGAAGCAACGAAACACTGTTGTTCCTGGTTCCACTTTGACTGGCGAACGAGTTTCTGGTCGAATCGATGATAGTCGAATTAGATGATGTGGTGATATCGCTGAAATTGTTTGAATTGGGATGGTTGTTGTTCTCGTCGAACCCTGTTGAGATCAAGTCGGGTGACGGATATGGTGAAGTACCGTTTGACATTGAGTTGTGGTTCTGGGTTTGGTTCTGGGTTTGATGATCTGGAATCGAAACTGGTGGTGCTCTAGGATGATGGGGGATGATAGATGACGGAGCGAGTGAATAGGTAGTCGAGGGATCCCAACCTGAAATCAATCTTTCTTGTTGAAGTGACAACGAGATGTTTTGTGAATGGCTCGATGGGTTCGAGCGTTTATCCAACCACTCTCTTCGAAGACTAGGGTTTGAGTTAGTAAGTCGTGTTTAAAACTCAGATTTGACTCACTCCTGAGACCTTTCCCATGATTTCGCATGCGCCCATCGAAGTTCCTAGATTAACGTCAGTACACTACAAAGTTCCAACAGCGTTCACGACCCACATTCAAAGCTTGGAGACATGTGGCGATATCCTGATCCGAGCCACCGCCACGAGCCAAAAGTATAGCAGCGTAATAAGTACCATCTCTAACGAGACTTGCGTCCCATTCAAAGAATCTAATCCAACGTCAGTACCAGTCAAAAGAACCATTCCCATTCCCAACTTACCTAGTTCCAACATGACGTTTGATGATCTCCATGATATTCGTAATTTGAACATCACATTTACTTCTAGCTATATCAACAAGATGTTGGATATTGATCGAATCACCCTGTTTAGCTTCCGGACTGTTGTTTCCACTGGTAACATCTGATAGATAAGCGGTTCCTTGCTGTGCCATGATATTCGTTAATCTCTCCTCGAGTGATCTTCTAATGACGTTTTGAGCTTCAAACAAGAATATTTTCTAGAAACTGATAAGCGATCACAGTTCGAGTTCCATTTTGTGGTACTCACCCAACCATCTGCGAATCTTATAATATCATCTTGATGATTATAAGCAGAAGTCGTAGCTGCATATTTGATAGCTTCAAATTCTTCTGAACAACCTTCCAAAGCTTCCCAGGCTTCTCTGAGGAGATCACCATCGACTGACGTTTTTCTTCTGGCTTTTGGACCAGTCAAAGCTTTATGGATCAATCGACATGCCATCTGTAGTAGTCGTTAGTACATCTGCGATAGAGTTTGGACTCACGGCTAATCTGATCGGAGCAGTCGCCATTTTCGCTGCTGATTGAAGTGACTCATTGCCGTGAACCAACGCTTGTAGATTCACCGTCTCTGTCATTGTGTCCAAGTCTTCATCATCAAGAATCAATCGACCACCTTTAAGTCCAGTTGTTATCCCCTCATGAACGAAAGCGTCTATGTATAATCAGTAGATTTTTTCAAATACCACACCACCACTTACACCAATAGATCCTAACTCTGACCATTTGCAAATCTTGACCATCAAACGAATCGGTTCCACCGTTGACTGCAGAGGTCTGTGATAACTGTCCATCGTATCCAATGGACCCATGTGAACAAAGTGCGAAAACTTGCGAAACGGCAGCTTCGTACATGGCCAATCTTTCCACGGAGGTTGAGATACCTATAAAGTCAATCCCTGATTCCTACATAAAAACCTACCATCAGTCAAAGGTAGAACCAACAACAAAGCTCTAACACCGTCCCAAGTAGGTTTCCTCATTAACCCGAATTCGTCAATTTCCTTCAAAATGATTTGAACCACCCCGATCATTTTAGCTTTACGTCTTTGTCTCTCCTCCTCACGTCTAACTTCACCTTCCGATACACCTAAAAGATTCATCGGTTCTAAAGGGATCGAACCGCCCTCTGGAATATCTAATTGACCCTTTTCATCGACTCCATAAGATATCGCCCAGGCGTAGAGAATGTGACATAGAATCGACCCGGCTGGTCCAAGATTTGCAGCGCATGGGGTAGGAGTCGCGAAGAATCTACCGACGAAATCTTTTGGTTCGATTATAGGGCCTAGATCAGTAGTCAGCTTGGTAATCAATCAGCGATACAGTACTCACGCTGTACATGGAATCTTCTGAAGAAAGCTGAATCAAAGAATTCCTTTGTTAATTCAGGTATCAATTCTGCTTTAATCTTCAATTTCGGACTCTCAGAGTCAGATCTGGAATCAGATCTTTGGGTGACACCAGCGCTGGCAGCTGCTTTACCGTATCTCATTTCAATTTCCGAGATTCTTTTACCTCGTCTCAATTGTTTTTGAGCTTTGATAGGTGCGTATTCGTCTCTGTAAATCAATTGATCAGTGCGATGTCCAGTTTGTTGATTCATCCACTTACATGCAATTCATTCCTCTCTCTTGACAATTTGAACAACTAACTCTCTTTCTACGTTTCCTGGTAGGACCTACATCACCTTCCCTTTCTGCTTCTAAATCGGCCGCTTCTTGTCTATCCTTCAAATCGCATTTCACTCGACGATGTCTACATGCCCCGCAGGCTGTGAACTGTTGTCTAGTCGATTTGTTACCTGTACCATGAGTATTCGTAACAGTGTTAGGAGTTTGAAGTGGAGTTGTTGAAAGCCAAGTTGGTGAAGTAAAAGGTTGACTGTTTGGTTGACGTTGCTGATGATGATGGTGTGGTTGTTGTGGCTGCTGTAGTGGTGGTGGCTGATGATGAACTCCTGGTGGGAAATATTCAGTCATCCCATTAGAACCAACTGAATTCTCATCAGATAAAAGACCTTGAGGTGAATAATATGGCGAGATCATAGGTTGATTATAACCATAAGGTGTCGAGGTCATTGGTGAATTTTGATAATAACTTGGATGAGGGAGGTTAGGTAAAGATAACTGAGGTTTCAATCTTTCTTGCTGTAACTGATTGGGCGTGTATAGATGGATTGGTGGAATTTGGATTGAATGGGGAAGTTCATTGTCTATCGATTGGATCGGTGGATACGGGTTATGATTTTGATGATGTTGATAAAGAGGTTGAGATTGTGATGGTATGGATACATTGACACTTCTCAGAGATGATGGACCAGCTGTTGGTGAATGAGAGTGCGAATGGGAATGGGAATGGGAGTTTGAGTGTGAATTCGAATTCGAATGTGAGTGTGAATGTGACTGTGTTGAGTGCGACATCTTCGGGAACGGCAAAACTCAGTTACCAAGCCAAGAACAGCTGGTAGAGTTTGTCTGCTATTCAGTTGTTAGTACATGTAGACGGCTGTTGTGAGTAAGGAGAGTATCATGTATGATAGGAAGATGAGAAATAGCAAGGTGCAGGATGGAAGGTCATTGCTAGGATGATAAGATACGAAGGCGTAACGTTATATCCTATTCAATACCCATGCCCGGGGTCAATCATGACAGGGCGTAAAACTAAAACCAAAAAGCAAAAACCAAGTAAATCACTTACAATCTCGAACCAAGATCAACAGGGTTTACTATGAACACTCTCTACTCGACAATTCGATGTTGTATGCACAAAGTGATCCAAATAAAGTGAAAGAAAGGTGTATCACTTTTCTCACGCCTTCAACACTAGGGTTGGACTTTTTTAGGATTTGATGATGTCGTTGTGATCGTATTTACCGTTCAATCGATGGTCGATAGTGTAGATGTAAATTACAGTATAGTGTAGTTGAATGAATGGATGATAATCACTAAATATACATGAGTGAGTATTGATCAAACTCGTACCTAGCATTCTAACTTACGCTAAAATATTCCAACAAAATGATTCCCACAGATCTGGTGTCAGACGCCTTGTGGAGTAATTCTGAGACCAACTTGTGACAACTGAATTTGAAGCTTATCGCTTTATGTTGATATTTGTATGTATGTAAAGAAACAGAATTCGAAGAATTAAAATGACTAGTAGTGAAGTATAAGTAAAAATAAAATGAAAAATGGAATGGAATGAAAAGTGATTTACGGATGTTCCTTATTTGAGTGATGATCCACCGTTAAGTGATTTATACTTAGATACAGTAACTTTTTCAGGACAAGGAAGAACTCTTAGGAACTGTATTTTATTAGGTTATTTTTTCACTATTTTTTTTTTTCTGGTGGCTGAAGCATCGAGATATAATTGGATCAACTGTTGGAAAGGAACTTTAAGAGTGTTTGATAACCAAGTTTATTTCAAGTGTGCAGTGGTCAATCTTTGGAAGTAAGTATCTGAGTAATGCTCAGTTACACGAATATATCCGTTGAACCTGAAGATCCGAAGGGTAACTTTAGGTAATTCAAAGGACTTAAATCTTTGGATTAGAACTGGTAAGTTAAAGCTCCACTGGCCACTGGATGGATCTATGGGATCCACTTAGTGTAAACTAGTACCAAATGGTGGGATACTATCGCAGTCCACTCGTCATTGTTGCAGCTCTTTACTAAGCTAATGACAAGTATACATTACTTGGCTACTCTTTGACGTTGACATTCACCTTCACCTTGCACATTCACTCCCAAACACCTCGGTCTGAACTGACCGTTCTCATCACTGACTCTGTAGAAACAACGTAAACGCGGTAACTCAAACCAGGAACACATCAGAAAAACGGACCGTGCCTTGACAAACCTAGCAAGTGAAAACCCTGTTCCCTCTTTTCTGGATCTAACTTTCTCTCAACTTTTGCCGTTATTGCCGTTAGTTATTCCCACCCTTCTTCTCGCAGCAATTACAATGCCTAGTTACCGGTCCGATAGGCATGGAGATAAACGTAAGATAACCTACTATTGAGATTTTAAGAGGTTTAACTTTCAAAGGCTTGCTTACCTACTTGCTCATCTAGGCTCTGGATAAGGAATAACTTTAAGTCAATTAGCATTACCCTTACGCTTCAAATTTCTTAAAATCCAAGATCCAAAATGTCTCCGAAATTACCCCTCGAAATAAAATAAAAAATGAAAAATAACTTGGCTAATTAATCGAAAATTGACGCTAGTGGATAGCGATCGAATCAGCTGCTTCCCCTTGTAACTATGGTGCAACGACTCAAGTTGTCAGTCTTCTGAAAGATAAATTTCAACGACGTAAACGCGCAACACCTCTTGCAGGATTGTTGGTGTACGTGGTTGTGATTACTCCGTCTTTGAATACCAATAACTCAAACAAATACAAATAATGACGAAAACCAAATACAAATACAAATGCAACCTTGGAATTCGTTATCCAATTTAAGTTGAGATGAGATCGGCATTAGACGGTGAAGATGGGAATGTGGGGTTGGCTGGGGGACACTGTAACTCGACGGTTTACTTATTCCCTCCTCCCTTGTATGAATCAATGCATGACGCAGATAGATAGATCTAAGACATATAAGCATCCTTTGATCCTTTGATCTCATCTCTATCACGTTCTCGTTCACATTTAATTCAGAACAATCTTCTTGTGATATAGCTTGTTTCTTCCTCATATCCATATCCACACATCCAAACAACTGTATCTTACCTTTTGTAAACGTATCCATATCCTTATCTCCTTCTCGTCTCTAGATTCACACAACCACAACCACAATGCACCTCCTCTTACCTCTTGCTTCTATCGTAGCCCTCCTTCCAACCGCTCTATCATGGGGAGCGGCAGGTAAGTGATTCCACCATTCACTATTCTATCTCCTAACCCACTCCCCAGGTCACGAGATGGTAGCTACAATAGCCCAAATCCATCTTCACCCATCAACTGTTCAAAAACTATGTACAATCCTACCTTCAGAAGCTAAATGTCATTTAGCACCTGTAGCAGCTTGGGCTGATCAGGTTAGAAATAGATACAGAGAAACCGGTCCGATGCATTATGTCAATCGTACGTCAAGTCGGTTAACACTGACTTACACCTTTTAGCTAAATCAGATCACCCAGCTGATCATTGTGAATACGGTCAACATGGGTGGGATAACGAGAACATTAACGTTTTAACGGCTATCATGAACATGACTCAACAGGTTATTGATGGCAAGGGGTAGGTGGTTGAGAAAGCAAGTTCTGATCGTAGTGATATCCCTATTCGATTCTTGACACATTTCATTGGAGATCTTCATCAACCTCTTCATTTGACTGGTAGACTTCGAGGTGGTAACAGTGCCAATATCTTGTTTGAAGGGAGGAGACGAAAGTGGGTCCCGTGAAGAAAGGAGCTAACCTCGTAGTCTACATTCCGCTTGGGATTCTGGTATCATCACGAAAAACATTAGAGAACTCAGTAACTACACTTCACCCCTTCCTTCGTAAGTCGCCGTACCTATCTCCACTGACGTTAGTAAACAAATCGAATCCAACCTTCTCGGAGCGATATTCGATCCTTACGTCCGTTGGATCGTTTGGGAGGGGATTCGGGAATGGTGGAGAGACGATTTAGCTTCTTGGTTAGATTGTCCAGTCGAAGGTGATCCATATCCCCATTCTTCCATTTCATCAATTCCCCCATCGAGTTCTGGTATCTATCAACAGATCCATGCAATCTCCGCAATGGCTGTGTCATTCTTACCCTCCCCGTTCGTCAATTATCTTCAATCAATCGTCCCACTTCCCACATCAGCGACCGAAGGGTTCGAACAGAAAATGTTGTCAAACACCCCTCAGCATATTGGTGGGACCAATACGACTGAACGATTCCCTGCATGTCCATATACCTGGTCATCGAATCTTCATCATTTGAACTGCGATTACGTCTGGCCAAAGGATTATTCGGATGTCCCTGGTTCACCGTTGATTGAACTGGACACTGATCAGTATTTGGGATCTATCGGTCGTGATAAAGTCATGGAGAAGCTGCTTGCAATGGGTGGTCTTCGTTTGGCCAAGGTCGTTAATGAGGCTTTGGCTGATGTTAAGGTTGATGGTGTTGAGGTTGAAGACCAGGGTGTTAGGGGGGTCTATATGGGTTATTAGTGGTGACATAGTGGGGATAGACTCGGCGTAACATAATAACATAACAAATTCATTCATAAATAACGTAGCCATTCATGTATTGTATTAAGGATTCTGGAGACGTTACAGTCGTTGTGAACTTAGTGTCTACGGTTTCGACGGGTTCCAGCGCCCAGTACAGTGTCTAGTTGCCCCTTGTTGTACATCTCGTCTTCATACTGATACTCAATGCATGTATACTGTATACTTCGGACTACGTACTCGTAGAGTCTGTCAATACCAGAAATTTGAAGTGTTTCTAGTTTGAAGAGGTGCCACACGCGTCCCTTACGCGTTGATGTAATTATCAACAACAATATCAACAACAATACCAACAACAACATCATCCTCTAATCAACATCAACGATGTCAAGAATAGACAGGATACCTTCATCCTCAACCTCAACTGTCCCATTCACCCCGAGACCAGGGAAAAGAACCACCTCAAGTAGATTAACCCTAAGTCATCAAGAGATCAACAAGGTCGGTCTCGTTTCCTGCAAGATAAACCTTGTACTGATGAACACCAAGATCGCAGGAACTCTAGCATCAGTCAGGAAAGTCAGACCGAACGCTATATTGGAAGAACTGGAACAATCAGGTGATGTTTCGTTGTTCGTCGGACGTGGTGGTATGTCACTTCTCAGAACAGTCCTGATAACAGACCCCCGGAATTCATCTTTCGCCCCCGAATCTTCATTCCACAATCGACCACTTTCATCCAGACTCAATCAAATACCCCGTTTACCCAAATCACAATCTAACGGTGAATCAAGTAAACAAGTGATTCATTTAGATGAGTCTCAGGAATTGGAACTCGACGAAAGGTTACTTGACGGGGTACCGTTAGAGATTCAAGAGGCTTGGGTTTGTGAGGATCTGTTGTTTGTGCTGAAAGTGAGTTTACAGTTGGTTGAGAAACTTATGTGTAGGGGATTGAAGGCTCTTTGATCCGTTTCGATGATGATTATGATCCGCTGGATGAATTTCAGAGATTAAGGGGGGCACGATGGAAAGTCAATCCTTCGCTTGGTAAGTTGTTGGTCGGTTTGTTACTGATTACAGATCCATCGCTGCTATCACTTGTGGAAAGGCTTTTACCGCTGGCGACGTTTTTTACGGCTGTTGAAGCGTCTATGGAGTTGAGGTAGGGTTAGATTCGAACGTTACTGATACCAGGAATTCATCTGAATTCGGTATGGTCAGTCATGCACTGGGCAGTGGGATAAGGGGGATGCTAAAGGTGAGATCAATGTCGCTCTGGCTGACATCAGGAATATCACGTCTTAACGGCTCAACTCGAATCACTCTTCCTGACTTCACCGTCGTTCACACTCCAAACCCTATATTTCCATCTCCATCCAACGCTGCATACAATGTCGTTACTCGCGTCTCTGTGCCTATCACTCGAAACCGAAGAAACCGGTACCCCCGGGTCAGAAGGTTCAGATGATGACGATGATGGTCTAGGTGGAATGGCGGAGGAATTGGGATTAGGCGGAGCTGGATTAAAAGGTTTGATGAAAGGTTTAAAGGCTACTGAAGGGATCGGTGGTGGGGGTTTGATTTTGGGTGGTGAAGTTTTAGGTATCATTTGTGAGAGAGAGGCAACGATGAGCGGGTAAGTTGGGATAAAGGTTGTGCTGATGGTAGTGATCCAACCGCGGCGACTTTACATTCATCATTGTTGTTACATTCTTCGCAACCTTATAGCAGGATGTTGAATCGATGGATCTCTACTGGATATCTTTCTGATCCTTATGACGAGTTTATGGTCAAGGAAAGTGGACATATCACCAAAGGAGCTCTGGAATCCGATTACACTGATGAATATTGGGAAAGGCGATATACTGTAAGTCTAACCAATGATCAAGCTAACCCCAGTTACGTGACGGTTCAGCTTTATCGCCTACTAAGGGTTCAACCAAATCTGCGCCTCCCATCTCTTCAGGTATACCACCGCCTCGACCTGGAACGAATAGATTACCAGGTGGGGCGTGTATACCAACTTTTCTTCAACCCTGGAAACAGAAAATTCTACTTGCCGGTAAATACCTGAACGTCATCAGGGAATGCGGTATCGAGGTTAAAAAACCTGGAGAGGTTGACGCTGAGAATGAGAGTTTGGTGATTATGAACGAGGCCAAGTGGGTTAAGTGGTTTTCGTTGCTGATGTTAGGTTTTATAAACGAATCGAGGACGCTTATATTTATGCTAATCAGACGTTACTCAAGTTGATGTTGGAGGAACAACAATTGATACCTCATTTACGGTAGGTTAGTTTACGTCCACGCTAACTCTAGATCGGTCAAACATTGGTTCTTCCTGGATCAATCTGAATTTTTGACAAATTTCTTGGACTTGGCTGCATCGGAACTGCGGAAACCAGCTAAATCAGCTTCCATCGTTAAACTTCAATCACTTCTCGATGTCGCCGTTAGAAACCCTGCCAGTTCAAGTTCGAACGATCCTTACAAAGACGATTTGAAGGTTACGATGCAGTCGCAAGGACTTTATGAATGGTTGATCAAGATTGTCAGTAGGACTGGGAGTTTGGGTGATGGCGAGGGAGAGTTGGATTTTGGGTATGACGATAGGGAAGATGAGAAGAAGTCGGAAAAGGAAAAGATTCTAATTGGTAGGTGGCGTGTGAAATGTTTTTAACGATAGCCATCGACGCTCTGTCTTTTGATTATTCGGTCAAATTCCCACTATCATTGGTGATCTCACGAAAGACGATCACGCGATATCAGTTGATCTTCCGCTTCCTCCTCCATCTACATCACCTCGAATCCAGTTTATCACAAATGTGGCTCGAACACAAAGCGCCCAATTGGAGGACAAACACCAAGAACGAAGATATCGAACGATGGAAATCGAGAATCTTCAGTTTGAGATCGAGAATGTTGGCCTTCGTCAGACAGATACTTGCGTTCGCCACTGGTGAAGTTTTGGAAACTAACTGGAAGATCCTAGAAGATAAACTGAGTAAAGTTCAAACTGTTGATCAACTTTTACGTGATCATGTTGATTTCTTGGATACATGTTTGAAACAGTGCATGTTGACTACGTCAAAGTTGTTAGCGGTAGGTCTTAGGTCAGTTTGGTTAGCTGAATGTACAGGTTTACTCCAAACTCATGACGACAATGTCGGCGTTCGTGTCTTATCAATCAAGTTTCAATTCGGCTTTGGCAAAGTATTTGAATGATCCTGTGGCGGAAAACGATGTTAGTAAATCTAACGCTAGATGGAATGTGTTGTCTAAATTCGAGATCAACTTTAATCATCATACCAAGGTGGGTCAGGTTTAAGCTCATTGCTGATAATACTTAGCTACATCTGGATGCTGTTACTTAGTGAGTACTCTATGTTGATGTGACTGACATTTTCATAGTAATGCCGGTTCGGAGAACGTAGCTCTTTTAGCTCTGGTGACAAGGTTACATCAGACTAATGTCAATGTTTGATGCATGGGTTGCCATAGCGTGAAGTTCCAGTTCAATCTCAAAAATCTCTGCATTTTTAAACTATTTAATTGAAGAAAAAGACTGTTAACTAAATTATACGAACTCAAACGAACCCAACTCAGGTATCATTTCAAAACAGGTATCCCAAAACTCTCTCATTTCACCCACTCGTCGATCAAAGAACCAAACCCTCAGGTAAACAAGTACTCTCACCATCCCCAATAACCCTAACTTCAGATTCAGCGATTAAACCCGAAGCGTCCCTAACGATAAACGTGACTTCAGTTCCTGAAGGTAAATCAACTACCCAGGTAGCGGTGTTGGAAGGAACCATGAACATTTCTTTGTCGATTGAAAAAGTTACTTGGGAGGTTTCGGGGGTGGTCTCGAGAATTTGAAGATAGTAGGGTGAAACTGATGGTGTCCAGGTTAGGGTTACTGGTGAACATTGACTGATTGTTTCCTGGGGTCATGTTAGTCTTTTTTTTTCGTTGGTGGAGGTGGAGAAGGGGGGACTTACTGGAGTGGTGATTTCGAATCTTTGAGGAATTGGAGCGGATGAGACTAAAGTCATCAATCCCATTACGGCGAAGATGATTGAAAACATTTGGAGTGTTGGAATGTACCGTGTAGGTGTGGTGTGTTGTTTTGAATAAGAATGAAGAGATGTAGAACTGGGACCTGCCAGTTATAGATTTGTTTTTTAAGAGAATGTGGGTAAGGTTTTGAAGCGACTAGGCTAAAACTCTTTATGTATAAGTTATAAGTTTAAAGTGTAGTGAAGCAATCAATGCTAAACGTATGTAAGATTTATTTCTAACCAGAGAAATAGTATAAAGAATGTAGAGATTTGAGAAAAGTTGAAAATTGAGATGAAGAAGAACTCAACCTACGCTCCTCACATAGCCCTTTATATATCTCTGCATACCACAACGAATCAACTATCTACGTCAAACAAACCACTGAACGAAGATCATTGTGTCTCAATATTTTAAACTACCCGTCTCAGGAACAAGGCACCGGGAAGCTTTATTTTGGACCCTGAATAGCTTAATTATGCCGGTTTAAGGAAATTTCATCCAACTTTAAGTGAAACTGTCTAAAGCTGCAAAGGCGATTTACAATAGCTTCTAGCTCTGGAATCAACGTCCCACTCAACTTTGATTGAAACGAAACCAGAACGTTAAGGTTACCTCATACAAGTAAATACTAGGTTCAGTCACATCACATCTTTCATTATTCGATTGACATGTCAGACAACGGGTATAAAAGCCACCACTAACTATTGTACAAAACACAAAGTTAACACGCAAAAAGGTAAACCCAAACCAAACAATATATCACAAAGACACCAAAGCCTGCGTTCAGCACCTAGAAACACTGCAAAAAGAATCAGTCAAAGCCCTCGTCCTCGTCCTCGTCCACCACGCCTACCTTGAATTTAGACCCTTTGGTCGAAGCAGCATCGATCCGTCGCTCCAACTGAGCTCTAGCAGCTTCCTTGGCACTTCTCTCTTCTTGGAGTCTCTTCTCCATCTTGTTACGTTCGTTATCAACCTCGTTACGTAATTTTTCCAATTCACTCGAAACCTCTGCCAATTCTTTCGTTTTCGCTATGAATTCTCGACTTTGATCTGCCATGTCACGTTTAATGTTTCCTTCGTTTGCGCGAGATTTACGACCTGTCGTTAGGGGTGGAGTCAAGAGTGGACTTACATTGCCTCTCAGACTCTTTGAGTGCTAAATCTAATTGACGTATCTTTTCTTGTGATTCGACAAGTTCAGTTTCCTGTTTATCAGCGTACCTCACGACCACTACTTACACAACATTTCAATTGTTCATTCAAAGCACCCAATTGATCTTCCAGCTTTTTGATCACACCCTCAGAACTAGAAGACTCTGACGAAGTCCTAGCAGAAGTTCTTTCGACGTTTGATAAAGATTTCCTAGATACAGGACCACCTGAATCTAATCTCGACATGGTCGTAGGTGTAGGTGGAACCGGGATCGCAGGTGGGGGTCCAATAGGTGGTCTAACCGTAACATTGTTGATTGGAGATTGCGAACGTCGATCCGAAAGTTGTCTAGACAATTCACCAGATTTGTTCGAAAGCTCCGTAACCTTTTTCTGCAGTTCTGAACACTTAGCAACCGTAGCCGCAAGTTCCGCAGAATCAGCTTGTGACTGGATAGCGTATTCGTCACGAATTTTGGATAGTTCGAATTTGATTCTGTTGTTTTCGATTCTCAATGAACCTTTTTGTTCTTCCGCTGAGGTCAACAGTTTTTCCATCTCGTTCATGGATTCCAACACCATGTTGTGATCTTCAAACGGAACAAACGTGGATAGGTCAGGTAACGATTCGAGAGTTTTTTCAGCCTTTAGTCGAGCAGCAGTAGCCGTGGCAAGTTCCTCCTCGACAACTTTTAATCTTTGAACCGTGTCGTCGTGTGTGCTCGTCAACGTAGCTAGAGTCTCGTGATGACTCGTTTCGAGATCTTTAACCTTGGTTTGGTGACTGGTGATCATTTCTTCGATCAACGTCTGATGACGACTTTCGAGGTCGTGAATACTGGTGGACGCAGCTTTCGCCTCGTCAAGAGCTTTAGCATGGTCCGCCTGTAACTTGGTGATTGCTTGAGAATGACTAGAAAGTAAATCTTGCACCTCTTGAGCGTGTTTGTCCATTGGGTCTTGAGTCCGACTCAAAAGCTCGTCCCGTTCTTTTCGAAGTGATTCAATCGTCAAAGACAATTTCTCAATCTGACATCAGTTGCGCTCGAACGCCCACTCACCTCTTGTTGAGGCTCCCTACCCAATCGCTCCAACTCTGCAATCTTCAAACCCATCTGGTCGACAGTTTCGCGATGAACAGTTTCTTTAATAGCCATGGATCTGGATATCAGCAAAACCCTCCCCTCAACTCACCTCATCAATTCATCAAGTCTCTGTTGATTGTCATGCGTAGAACCGTTCTCAAGTCGACTGAGAGATTGTTTCAAAGCGTTGAAATCTTCGGTCGATTTTGGTGAAAGTCCGATAACCACCGCTGGGGGTGTTACCAATTCGTTCTCTGAACTTGAGTCATCGAACGAACTTCTAGTTGGACTTCCAGGTAAAGGGATACGTATCGCCAACGTATTGTTTACGCTATTTTTCCGGGAGAGGATTGGATGCGTTTTTAGAGTATCTTCCAATTGATTAATCTCTTCTTCACGTTCTTTAAGGGCCTATCGGTCAGTCTAATCAAAACATTTCTCACCTCTTGTAATCTCATAACTTCAGCCTCCAACGATGAAACAGAACGTTGACTCCTTAAAACAGGAGGTAGACTCTGCCTGTTGTTCGTCGCCAAAGGGAAAAGTAGACTACCACTAGAAGCCCAAGAAGCGCTTGAAGAGATACGCGAAGATCCCGCAGACGACAGCTCCTGTGATAAGGATTGTGGTCTGGTGTCAGCCAGTCCTATTTAATCTCTTACCTGTGTTTTGATTCTGATAATCCTCTCCCCGAACGAAAACCCTTGTTGACGGTTGCGAAACCTGAACCAGGTGATGACAAGATCGGTATAGACGTCCTTCGTATCGGTGACGATTGTGGACTTGTCATTGGAGTTTGTACCGTCGTTCCACTATCACTCGTGTCGTCTTTACCGGTCGATTCAGATGGTGCAGAAGGTGAAAGTGGAACTTGATCAGCTAGTTCAGATGCAACTAGACGAGCTTCAGAAAGTTGTGACGCCAGATCAGCAATCTCAGCCATGGCGTCGCGGTACTTGGTTGACATGGTTTGAAGTTCGGTAACGGTAGTGTCGTGTTCGGTCTTGAGACGTGACAACTCGTCATCACCACGTCGTTTGTTGGGTGTATCGGGGGGTGTAAGATCGGCTGTGTCACTGTGGATGCCTTTGAGACTTTCGACCTGTGTTTTGAGGTGGGTCTGGAGAGTTTTTTCGTTTTCCAACTCCTGCTTCAACCTCTCATTGTCTTTTAGATCAAGACTCAAAGAGGCGAGATTCCTCTCCAACTCCAAAACCTTTCGATCCTTCTCGTCCAACTCTTTGAGAAGTAACTTGTTATCCGAAGTGGTATCAAGTAACGCTACCCTAGCTTCAAGTTCTTTATAAAGATTTTCCCGTCTTTCAATCTCCGCTTCAAGAGTTTCAATCTTTGAATTAAAGTTGGTACTTTCGACATCAATCTTGCTCAACTTGGATTCGAGTTCAATGATGTATTTGTTGGACGACGATTCGGCATCTTTGAGCTTTGATATCTCCTTTCGAAGATCAGAAGTGACGTCCGAGGTGTTGTCGTCTTTTTCTGTATACACCCGAAGACGACTTTCGAGGTCACGAATGTAGCCCTGGCGTCAGCGTGGTTTTGTTTAGACCTACCTCTTGAGAATTCTCTCTTTCAGAGAGTTTCGCAACTCTAGCTCGGAGCTCCAAGACGTAGCCCTCACTTTGAGCTTGTGCATCTCTAGCTTCCTGAAGCTGGGCTTCGAGTTCGATTCGAATTTCGTCAATAGTATCCTAAAGTCAGCTCTATCATATGACTGACCCACCCGACTGATCTGAACCTCTGCAAGTTGTTCGTTGAGAGCCGAAACAACTTTTTCATATTCTTCAATGATAGGTCCAACGGTTTCGTCGAAATCCCTGACACTGTCCCCACCTTCCGCTCTCAAACTACGAAGTTCACTAGCAAGTCTCGAAACTTCACTACTCTTGTATAAATATTTATCGTTGAGCTGTCATCAGTAGAGTCCATCATTGTTAACCTACAGCAGTATGTTCTTGTTGAAGATCCGCTAATCTAGCCAAAAGTTTGGCAGAAGCGGCACCCTCTGATACACTAGATCGATTATCTCTTGGACCGATTTCGACGGAATGTTTGACACTGGCCAATTCCTTTCGAAGTCGCAAGACTGTAGTTTGTAAATGTTCGACATCGTCCCAACCAGCTTCGACTTGATTGGCTTTGGCCGAATTTTTAATGTTTCTAGCTCTAGCTGCGTATTTCAGCGTGTTCAGAGTCTCGCTGACGTTGAATTCTATCGGCGAGATACAAGCGATCATGACAGTGTAGGCGTTTCCTCCAAGAGAGTCTACAGTCAGTACTATCCAACACGATTCATACCTTGCAACAATCTAGTTAATTTAGAATCTCTATACGGGATATGGGTAATTCGAGTTTTCGCAGGATCACCCACTATCGTCAGCGCCGATCTATCACCCACTTACAAGCTGATATCACGTTCCCCAAAGCACTCAACCCGCTGTTAATCGAAATCCCTTCTCTCATCCTCTCTCCCTGCGCAGCAGTCCTCTTCAACCTCTCGGAACCAGCCAGATCGACCATGTTGAATTTACTCGAAACAGTAACCCAATCATCGTCAATCTGCATACTCGCAGGACGGGGTAAGCCCCGATTTCCAGGTGGATGATATGAACTTGGAGTTGGAGATCTCATTTCGGAAGGAGTCGATGACCGATGCATACCAACGGTTGATGATGGTCGACGAAGTGATTTCTGTGTTGGAGTTTCCCTTCCACTCGAGATCTCACCAGATCGTTTCTTTTGAACTAGACTGAGTGAAAAGATTGCATGACTTCTTGACGAACTCGCGTTCATGCCCGTTTCACCCGTTTGACGTCTTGCAGAACCCGAATGAAGATATTTCATGACTTCACTCAAACTGTGCACCTTGACTTCTTGTAAACCAGACCAAATGATTTTACCGTCTTTACCCTCTCTAACGGTGACCGCAACATTCTGTTGTCCAGAGAGTAAATCGATGATTTCTTCGTTGTAAAGTTCCAAGAAACTTAGACGACATTCCCAATTCGCACCGGGTCCAGATGCTTTACGTGTGATCTCTGCACGTTCAAAGATTTCTTTGACTGTTCGAGGGATCAAACCTGTTCTATAATCGTTGTCACCGTATTCTGCGTCACCTGTCGTGCCCATGGAGTAAGATTTTCCAGAACTGGTTTGACCGTATCTGATTGTTAGTTGGAACGACATGTTGACCTACGCCAAAACAGTGACATTGAAACCTTTCATGAATTTATCAACCCCATCCTTCGCTGTATGCTCGTAAAGATCCAATTGACTAGCAGTCTCAGGTAAAACCTGATCATAAACGAAAGTTGGATGTTTTTTGTTTCCATTTGATACACTCAACCCAGCCAAAGCTGATTGATCAACATCAACTCTAACTTCAGAGGTTGAAAGGGGATGAACGAGGGTACGTAAAAATCTAGGTGGAATCGAAGCGTCGTTGTTATCAGATGGTCGGATACGTAGGACTATCGTTAGTTGATCCCAAATGGCGTACTTACCAACTTTAACGTGGGTGTTTTCATGTCCATCGTTTGATGAGCCTGCAACACTGACTCCATCACTTATAGAAGTGTTCCTTCCGTGTATACCGTTTCCGTTGCCATAAGTGTTTCCGATCATGTTGATGTTACCAAGACTGTTGCTGTTACTGATTCCCATTCCGATCCCATGTCCACTAGCTTGACCAGCAGCTGAAGGTGGTCTAGAGAAACCATGTGAATGTGACATGGTAGGTGTGGAAGGTGGTACGATAGATTGTCGACGTTGCATGGTGACGTGGGGGTTGGGTATGGTGATAATGAAATGAGGTTTATAAAAAGATTTTGGTGGGAAAGATTGGAGTTGATATCTAATTAGGTCCCAAGGGTTAGGTTATAGGTTAGGTCCTGCAAGAGATCAATGCGAGGGGTAGGATAGGATAAGGTGGAGGCTGAAAGCTTTGGTCGTGATTTTGATGGTTGACTAAGTGGTAACTGTATCAAGATGTTAGTGTGAATTAGTTACAGTTGGGGTAGGGAGTTATAGAATTGTGATGGAGTAGTAATACCAATAAGTATACAAGTACTTTATGTAAAAGTATAAGAAAGATGATCTAAAAGGAGGTAAAGATAATCTAAAGAAAAGGGGGTAAGAGAGACACTCACCGCACGGTTCACTACCACAAAGGTCAATGCACAACTACAACCACCACTATGCCACGTTGATCACACCACCTCCTTCACTCCCAACCCCAAATTGATAACTAAACCCAATAAACCTCGAAGGCACCCAATCCACAATCCAATCCTCCCCTCTCTGGCGTTTTAAATGTTTCAAGAAACCCAGTAAAGTTAAGAATCAAGTTACCGTTCACCCGTCACTCGTACCTTCCACTTATCCTTATCGTAGATCGTGTTAAAAAGTATGGGTATGAGTGAATCATCTTTACGATGTTTATCCTTCTATACTCATGTTGAGTATTCTTCTCAGTATGAAAGGTGACCTTCTGTCAACTAAGTATAACTCACTGTTCGCAGTTTCGTCACAAGATTATTCTTACTTCGTTCAGGGTTCAGGAACGAATACGGCAATTTTGAATTAACTACCATCCAGTTTCACTTCAAGCTACATGAATGTTCATAGAATACAGGGTATACATATGCAAAACAATCAACACCTCAACCTAATTCCAAACCTCCTCAACCCCAACCCCAAACTCCTCCAAATCATTCAAAACCCCTTCCCAAACCTCCCTCTCAAAAGGTCCAACAACCCCTCTCCGTCTAACACCCCCATCTAAAACCCTACAAGCACTCAAACCAAGTGTCCATCCCACGCTCATCGCCATCGCCGATTGCTTCTCGTTACCATGTAAATTCATCTTCGCGGTTATCCGTTGTCCATTTGTTAATCTGAATTCATGGTTGAGGAGGACGAGATCTGTTTCTTGGGGTTGGTAAGATAATTTCTGGGTTAGGACGGTAGTCAAAAAATCGATTGGGGTTTTGGTGTGTAGTGTTGGTCCTTTGATCGATAACCTGATTTCAGTTTTGAGCCTTTGTAGTGACGTACCAATTTAAAGCATCTCTCGTTTCTTCATAATCATCCTTCAAAACCATTTTCATAACATGATCAACATCCCCAACCTGAATGGAATCATCCATCGAAAGACCCAAAGAAATCCCAAGAAATTCATCAAAACTCGTTGGAATCTTGACGAAACTCTTTGAACTCAGTAAACCAAGTTTTCTGAATGAATTCAAAAGTTTAGAGAAGCCCTTGTACCTAAAGGTTCTGTTAGTCACGCCAAATGAACTCCCTACCTCAAAGTACCCCTAAAAACGGTTTTCAAATCATCAACACTTCCCATCCCATATTTCTTCGCGTAAGGTAGTGAATCTCTATTAGCCAAACCTTCCAATCCCAATCCATCCCATAGATCCACAGAATCAAATCGATTCTCCAATAAATCCTTCCCATCAATTCGAACAATCTATCACAGAAAGGTACAGTATCAGTTCAAACTTGTCAGGCCATCTTAGCCTACCTGGTTATCAAGTTTATATTGCGCATCATTCAATGCAGCTGTAAGAACGGCTTTGGGACTCCAAGAGAATTTGTATTTCAAAGGGACCTGCTGATTAGTCCCGTTGTCATTGGAGACTTACGTTGCTAGCTGAAGGTTCAGGTAAACCTCCACACCATGAGATGAACGATTCGACCTGTTTCCCCTCTTTCCTAACCCGATCCAGGATTCTCATTGCAGCCCTATCTGTCAGTTTAATCAGCAAAACGACTTACATTGAATCGATTCCCGGATCTAATCCACATTCACCTAACAGTAACACATCATTCTCTTTCGCCCTGACCATCAGCTTGTTAACCTGTTTCAACTCACTGTTGATCCAGAGCCTGCATCTCAGTTGAAATGTATGAAGCAGTGACCAAATGTTTACGATGCTTGATACAATGTCTGGCAACTCCAACATGCATGGGTGCAGGTAACAAACTGAAATCAGCTTAACTCAATGGAGTTGCGTACCTGACAACAATATCTGATTTTGAAACTGCGTTCGAAACGGAATCATGATCATTGACATCAAGATTGATGATTTCAACGTCGACCTTATCTCCCACCAAAACTTTAGCTTCGACGATATTATTACTCGCTATAAAGTCAGTCAAAGTTGAGTGATGACATACCAATGATTAAACGAATATCGTTTCTTGAAGTGAAAACACCAACGGCGGGACCAGCAACCAAACCGCTACCGAGTAGAAGTACGTTCTTCTTCATTGGAATTTTATCAACATTGCGAGAATTGGATTCAATAGCTCTAGAATCCTGATGTTTCTGAACAAGCGGTTGAAGCCATTGATGTTCCTCAGTTAAACTACCTCTATCAATGATCGTCCCACGTCGAACGATGTCTGTAACATCTTTGGATCCACCTATCAAGAGACTTTTAACGTAGGGTAGAATCTTTTCTGAAAAGTGTTTAGACGCGTCCGAAGCTGGTCAAAGTTAGTTTCTCTGATTGATCAATGTACATACGAAGCTCGGTAGGTAAGATGTCGATTGTATTGATCAACATCCCTCCCTCCGTTTCGTAGTACGGTGAATCGATTGTCGTGTATCGATCGACGAATTCCAATCCTCCCTAGGAAGTTTCAGTCGAGTCGCAACTTTACTGACACACTTACACCTAAATCACAACTGACATCTTGTATAGCTATCAATCTCTGTTTCTGACTCTGGAGTAATGTCTTGAGATCCGCTTTAGTCATCATTCGAGGGAAACCATTTTGCCATCCAGCACCATTAATCAAAGTAGTCAAATGGGGTGCAACCTTATAATATGAGTTACAGCAATGAAACACAACTTACTTTTTGTCCGAAGACACTGATATAATCATTTGGAGAGGAGTAGTATTGTTCTCGATCGTATGGTATCCCATCTGCACTTTGAAGATAGGATGAAGGGGGTATTTGACATAAATATATACCTAATTTTGATTGATACCATGACAAGACAGTGGAGTGGACGACTCACCACTGCCAATATTGCCCAATTCATGAGGTGTGATCCATTTCAATCCTAGCTCTTCGAGCATCTCTTTAGCACCTGTTGAAACGTTTCCTCCCCTAATCATCAGCTCAATCGAAAACTTGAACCTACCCAGTCAAACCGATAACTATAGGGTCGTTCTTTCGACCATACTCTTGGAGTTTCTTTCCAAGTTCTCGTAAAGCTGATTTATACTCGGAAAGTGAAGTAAAAGTATAGGGTCGAGGTAGATGCTAAAGTACATTCAGCTGTGCTTAGGGTATCAGACTTACTAATAAAGGAGTCGAGATGCCTCTTTTCAATAGAGCCAATCCAGTGAGTGAAAGTGCTTCCCCGACACCAACGGCTATACCGATTAATTAATTGATATCAAATTCGACAGCTTACCACCAGCAAACCAACCGAACCCAGCTACCCTCTTCAATTTATTCGAACCGTCAACAGTAGTAAGTAATTCATGATCAATCAAAGTCTGAGGTTTAGGGGTGTTCAACAAACTTTCCAACAATGGGATGTTGTATTCCTATTCTTGATCAGACATCTAAGATGATAGCGACTCACTTGACCTTTATGTGTATGTGAGAACATCATCCAAGTCCTTGATCTTTCATCTTCGAGTAATCGATGAACATCGTTCAAAGGTGGTTCCTTGATTCCTAAAACTATGTCCACATCTTTACTCAGATGAGATACGATATTGGCACCTGCCTAAAACATGTTCAGTTTACCATATCATAAAATTTTCTTGTACGTACAGCTAAATAGTCGTCGTCACCAAAACATCTTCTTTTGCAACTTTCAACCTCGATCCTAACCTCTGGGGATTGAAGAAGGGTGGCAACACCATCTGGAGTTATTGGACTTCGTCGTTCCCAAATTCTTTGAGCATCTTCACGTCTGATACCTAAGGTTTTGAGCGTCCTCCTGAGGAGTATCGGGGGTCGTAGGATGGGACGGATTCTAGAGAGCATAACTTTGTTCTTTGGTGAAATGGTATGTTGTTATTAGGATTTCTTGGCGTGTTTCTTAGGTTGAATAAAGGTCGAACGGGGTATTACTCGTTTCAGCTTGAGCGTGGTTTGGTTTAATTAGTGGATCTGAGATCTACTGCACACTGTCATGTGAGTCATCCTTTGCGTTGATCTTTGTGTCTTGCAGATGTACACAAATACACATAGATGCACATGGATCTACTAGCTACTAGCTACCTACAGCCCATACAGTAACCTCACAACAAGCATATGACTGATTGAATGAACTTGTAAACAATGCATGTTCCGGCCGGATTACGTAAAATGTTTTGGGCCCCATTGAGTGTATACACGTCATTATATCATATAGTCGTTATCAAATCTTGCTTAAGATCTAGCGAGCTCCTTATGTGCACATCATAAGCAGACCTATACTCAATTGGTTTTACACAACATCACACAATCCCTCTCACTTCTAGAGAAGGGGAAGCTACAACATCTCGTACCTGCTTAATCACCCCCCTCAATCGACAACCCCCTCAAACACGACCCCAACAATGTCTGTCTCTTCCGGTACAACACTCATTTCCCCCTCAGCATCACATCCACACCAACAACCCCAACCAAAACCTTCCACCTCCCATCGATCGACTCACGCAACACACGGCCATACAACTGCCAAAAGAAGAGCTTCACTCCACAGTCATCATTCACATTCTGGAACTCGTAGACAATCAGAAGGCGAGAACGGTAGACGGGCTCTCGTGGCTGGATTGACGATGCACGCCATGACGGGTAACGTCGCTGGTAATTCCAAAGTCGCACCTAGAAGGAAAAGCACCGCTGGTTCAGAGGTAGGTCTGATTGTTGATTTATACTGACGTCTTAGCGGCCATTACCTAAATCATCTAGATCGGATACACATCTTCCTAGACTTTCTAGAACCACTTCGATCAATTCATCTGCGTCGCAATCGTCAAACGTCTCGCATCCAGGTCTCAACAGACGTAAATCCAAATCCAAAACCCCATCTAGACATCAATCAGAAGAATCAGTGACGGTTCTCGATGACGAAGGTAAACCTGTAGCAGAGGGTGAAGAGGAAGGTTGGGAAAGCGGTGAAGAAGATAAACAATCTAAATCCAAGACTGATCGAGAACCAATCAAACGAGCTACATCCGATACGACTGGTCAGAAATCTACGATATATGGTACAAACGGTTTACAAGTTGGTTCACCGCTTGATCTACCTGATTTACCACATCATCCCGATCACCATACACATAAAACTACCGGATTCTCTGGACCTGTTCAAACTCCTGATCCAGCCGTCGTTGCCGCTGTTCAACAGACACCAGCGTTGGATGAAGGTCATGTCCGACCTAATCATGTGATAGAACATCGATTGAGTGCTGTGAATCTAGCTCAACAACATGCAAACGGGGAAGGTGATTCTGGTAGTTCTGGGTTTGTCCCTGGAAGTGCTGGAGAACAATCAAGACGGGATAGTGGGATACAACGCAACACAAGTGACAGGCTTCCTCTGCGATCGACATCGGGGTCTGGCTTACCCGGAGAAAAGAGCGATAAACAGCAATCACCTCATTATCCTTTCCCAACTGTGCCGAAACCCGAGACCAACGGTGACGCCGTCGACACTCGCCAAAGAACATCATCAGGTGTCACCGCACCTCACACTCTTCGTCATCGACCTTCACATTCTTCCCTTCGATCTATTCAATCTCTTCGTGCGCCTCCACATCCATTGAATTCTCCAACTGGACGTACAACCGGTTTGAATCCTGTTTCAAGAAATGGGAGTGCTTTCAATTCACCAAGTAAAATGGGGGATGAGAGGAAAAGAGTGTCCAGTTTGCATTACCCACCTGTAGCACCTGCTGTTGTTTACAGAGAAACTGTACGAGGATCTGGATGGGAGTTACCTGATGAACCTCATGCTGAAAGTAGTAGAAACGGTGTACGTGGGGGGAGATCAGATTCGTTCACCTCTGTCAAGAGTTTAAGGGGAGTCTTCAATCCTAAAAATGGTAATCAAACGTCAAGGTTCCAACCTCCTTCGCCGACGTCATCGACTTTTTCACAATCAACAACCACCACTACGAACTACACCTCACATCAACCACCTACACCAATTCGTCGACAGACTGCTTTAAACTCTGTAAAAGCGGTATCGAGATTATCATCAACCTCAGATCCGCAAGCGTACCACCATTCTCTAGGCTATCCATCAACCTCAGCAGAAACCGCTCATCTAATCTCACGTTTCCTACCGATCAAAAAAGTCATCCGACCAAAATGGGAAATCAGTATCGAAGACGTAATGGATGAAACAGACATCTCAAGTCGAATCGGAATAAGTCGTGGTGGATATCGAGACGCTCATGAAAGTTTGATCAGGACCATGAAAGAGATATCGAATACTACTACACGAAGACAGAGTAGTTATTACAACAATGCAGCTGCGACTACTACTTTGGCTAGACGACAGATTTCACGGGGATACAGTTATTTGGCTGGTGAGGATGTTGGGGGCTCGGAGGAGGGGGTTGGGATTGGGAAGAACAAGTTTACGGTGGTCAAGAAAGGTAATTGGAATGGCAAGACGCCTTTTGAATTGAGTGTCGAGAGGTGTTTGGCGCAACGACCAAAGAATTGAGCTGGAGTTTGATCTATGCATCGCTTTGCTGTTGAGAGGGAGCAAGTAGTTTGACTGGGGTTACCATTGAAGGAAGTGAAGTGAAACTACCACGTTGAAGCAATGCATTGTGTTCGTACATTCGATTCCATTCCTGGTCTTTCTTAACTACTTAATCTTCCTTCTTACTGACTAATGCCCATACCCAACAACCAATTTTATCCCCTATTACAGAGCTCGCGCAGTAGGATTAGGTGAAACAGCACCCGAACAAGTTGAATAGAAATTGTTACCAACCAGGCTTTGGAATTGACAGATTTGAGAGAGTAAATCGCTGATACTATAAAGATCTGCACACGCCTGATTTACAGTTGATAACTGTTGGCTGGAGACCGAGGATTGGGTCGCACCATTTGAGATCATGGTACAATCATTCAATACAGCTGAGATTGAGGAACAATCAATCGATTGAAGTAGATTCGCGGCTTGACTACAAGAAGCTAAAGTCTGCGAACCGGCCTGTCGTTTTTGTATCCTCGAGAAACGAATTTGACGTCGAACATGATGTAACCGTCGTCGTCTCCTCTGATCAGCTCCACAGTTATCCGAAATCCCATCCCCCAAAACCCCTTCAATCAATTGACACAACCCAAACAGCATTTCCACGGTATCAACAGCGTTCAGACCTGATAACATTCGTGATCGACAGAGAGTTTCGATTTGTTGAATGATTTGTACTGATTTACCGGAGGTAAGGGAGGAAGTTGCGTCAGCGACGGTTTGAAAGGCTGAGAGTACCATTGTATTGCAGATTCCTGTGGCTGCTTGATTAACGTTTTGGGAATCACCCACGATACCGAATACGTTGTTTAGGTTTGTTACTAGTTCAGAAACGTCGATGCAGATGTTGGAGAGTCCTGAGTAGAACTCGCATAGCGTGGGATTGAATGTTGAGCCTGAAGCTGAGGCTGAAGGTGGTGATGAGGATGAGGATACAGTTGAAGATGACATTGATGATGATGACGATGACGAACTGGATGAAGATGACATCGACATACTGGCAGACATTGAATTTCCATTGATACAAGGTGAAAAACAGAGATTGGTACCAGTAAGCTGTTGGGAATATGAATCACAAATGTCCACTGCATAAGTAGTGTCACAGCTGCATGAACAAGCTTCGTTGGAATCACCACAAGCGTCATCACATAAACTACGAGCTAACCCGATTGAAGTGTCTTGCTGGGACGTGATAGAAAGAACAGCTTGGACACAAGTGTTACATTGGTCAATGCTAGGTTGCTCGGTACATACTTGACAACCTAGATGGTTGGAGATATCGACCGGTGCGCAACATTGATAATATGGACACTCGATTGACGACGCTGTGAAACAATTGGTGTTCTGTGTATAAGCCTGTAGGAGTAGAGATAGAAGGATCGCAATTCGGATTAAAACCATTTTGCCTGGCAGATGGGCTTTTGGAAATTGCATGCGGTATCCATGAATGGTCACCTTTATAGATGGCGAAAAAAAATACATATACCACCTTGGCCAAGTTTTCGTTGAATTTAAAAATAGCCACAGACAGGTTAGTATGTGATTCTTTGAATCCGCCTAGAATCGTCGTAGTGAGTAGATCCGCTCATCCAACCAATCAGATACGACGCTGAACGCCAATTCAGTCAGATACGATGACGATCCTGGTAGACACGGTAGCTACTTTAAGGGTACAGTACCTACCAGAAGCCATTTACTGCTTTGAGGACACAATGTGCCGTCTTTTCCACGATAGGTTGCTCTGGAAGCCAATCTCGTAACCATAAATGAATCTTATCTTGCCTTTCGTAAACTTGGAGATCTCACTTCTAATGCATAGATTCATCACCGTCACACCTGGTTATTCTCTGCTCCCTTACGCAATACTCATTTTCCCATTTGGGAAGCAATAGCCTCTCCCCATCTATCAACGTCAGTTCAAACCAAAAACAAAACTACATTTCAACTTACCTACTACCAACCGTAGGATTACTATCAATAATCACCCTCAAATTCTTCAATTCATCCTCCGAAAGTTTAATCTCACCAGCCCCAAAATTCTCTACTAACCGACCAGCATTCCTAGTCCCCGGAATAGGGATCGCACCTTGAGCAATAACCCAAGCTAAAGCCAGCTGACCAGTGGTACAATTCTTGCTCTTAGCAATTTTTTCAAATTCAGCAACGAGTTTGAAATTGTTTTCAATGTTTTCAGGGGAAAACCGTCCTGCTTCGTTTCTGTGACCGTCAGTGAAATCTTTGGCGGTTTTGAATCGGCCGGTTAAGAAACCTGCTCCTAGTGGTGAGAAGGCTATTACTGTTACACCTAATTCTTTGGCTGTTGCTATTAACCCATCTTTTTCGTGGTCGATGCAGAAAGCTGAATATTCGATTTGGAGGGCGTCGATATGAGCGACTAGATGATTTCGGGTTAATGGCCGATCATTGAGGGTGTTACTCACTTTTACAAGCTGCTCTGAGAGTCTCTGGACTGACTTCACTTAGACCAATGTATTTGACTTTCCCTTCTTTTCTCAGTTGATCTAATGTACCGATACTCTCCTCGAGTGGGGTTTTCGGATCACGACGATGAAGATAATACAAGTCTGGTGCCGAACCAAGTCTTTGAGTAGAACCTTCGAGATATGTACGAATATGTTCTGCCGTGTTACTAAGACCAATAGGTGTTCCTTTTTCGAAATCCATCTAACCTCTTGATATCAATCAAGACTCCATGCCGGAGACATCTAAACCCACCTCGTAAGCACATTTAGAACCTATAAACACCTTCTCTCTAGATCCTGGATTCTCCTTGAAGAATTTCCCAATCAACGTTTCGTTAGTTCCGTAGACTACAGCTGTGTCCCAGAATGTACAACCTATTTCTACGGCTTTAGCTAGGACTTGAAGGGATTCTTTGTCATCCGCGACACCGTAGGCACTGGCGAGTGACATTGCACTACCGGATTGTCAGCCGGACTATACAGTACCACCATATCTGGGATGGTGTACTCACCCAAAACCTGGAGCTGGGACTTTAACATCTTGAAATGAAGATAAGGCTACCATGATGGATATGGTGAATGTAAAGAATCGTTGACATGTGCATGTGCTATTTATACGACGAGACAGTGGTTAAGGATATAGTATGGAAACTCCGTATAGGAACTACCGGCCGTTCCATTTCATCTTCGTCCGTCCACAAAGAGTGACGTGCGTTCTGAAAGTACAAGAATCGTCGACGAATCAAAAGAGTGGTCTAAACTCTAAGTGCATAGACCGACGGCCAGACTCTGCTGGTTGCTGATAATTTGTTGATTGTAAACAACGTCAGGTGATCGTACAGCAGAACGATCGTTGTACCTTGAAATTCTCGGATGTAGAATCTCGTCTTAAGTGGGCTCAGGTATCTAAGAATATGGCAGCATTGAACAGCAGAGTAGCTGAAATGACGATACAACGACTGCAATGAAACTGTCAACCTGACGAACGTGGCGAAAATGATCCGTTACAGTAGTTCCTCGTCCTTTTTAACTTCCATTGATCGATGACACCCTTTCAAGAGCGGTCTTCCAGACTCATTCCCGTCCTGGTATTTGAGTAGTGAAATTCACAATCCTGTCCTTCTTTCAATCACAACCTATGAAAGTCACTCCCAACGAACGTACAGGTCCAACCACCATCGGTTCCGCCACCGTAGACAGCGATTTCGCTCGTCTATGGAAATGTCCCAAGGGTAAAATTCTACAAAAGACAACTTCCACATTCATGCTTTATACCTGCTCAACGGATGAAAAAGAAAAATGCCGATTCGAAGCTTCGATGTTTCCGACATATGGTACGACTGATAAAGGCGGTTTGTTCACCATGCTCAATCTCAAATCGGATGACATTGAAATACAATTTGAGAAGAAGGAAAACAATGATCACGACAATTTTTTTCAAAGTTTCCTTGAACCAGCCGCTTTCAACAGTCCGTCCTCCCTCGCTATGGCGCTCTCAAACGCTGAAGAGTCCCCTGGTGGTACTGGGGGGAGAGAAAGAAGACGCATAATCATCAATCCGTTCAAAGCTTCAGAGTCAAATTCAGTCAGTGCTTCGGCGAGTGATATGGCTAGCGCTCTTCTCACCCATGGCGTTATCATCACTGAGAACGGGGAGACTAAGATGTGGAAATGGATTGGTACTGAGGTTTTGAAAACCCCCCTATCTCCACAGGTCGAAACAGTTTGATGCCTCCTTTCAGACCTAATCATCCTTCTTCCATATTTCTTGGAGTTCATACTTTGATATCGAAATGCGACTTGTAGTTTTCTCTCGTACATCGTCCACGTTTGTCTACTCACTCACAGAGAGAGCCAAAGTACCACACCACCTAAGTAAGTATAAAACTGAGAGCTCCACTGGTTGGACTCCGACAAACAGGCTTCCAATTAGTACAACAGTACTGCTGTTAGAAACTGCTTCATGTTTACAAAACCGATGACGCTACACTGACCTCCTTTCGCATTTACCCAGACGTAAGGCTACATTCGAAAAGCAGAAGGCATAGAGTTTGCAGTGCTTCATGATCCTATTCACTCTTCCCGGAAGTGTTTAGGAAATCTGTCACAACAAAGTCCGTTTCCAGATCATACACCTCCACCATGGCGTATCAATATCCTATGACATCTATGGTTAACCCAAATCTTGGTGGCCCGTCTCCACAGGTTTTCGGTATAAGTTGGAAAATAGCATATGCCTTCGATAGCTTAGTCTTCCAATAGTTGTGGCACTGTAACAAAGGTGAAGACTTCCTTTCATAAAGTTGCATAAAAGTGGGAGCAGAGTTAAGATACCCTCTCTTTCCTACATATCACTTCGACTTTTCAACTCACTTGGAGTGATAATCCGCTTACAAACAATCAGACAATCAACACGCTTCACCCCGGATCACAATGAGCTCCTCATCTACTGCAACACTCGACCCGACTTCACCAGAATTCTACTCGGTCGACATATCGTTTCCAGAATTATACAATAAAGACTCGGCTAAGGTTTTAAGAGAAACTTGTTCACAAAAAGTCAAGGATATCTTGAACAAACGAACCAACAAGAACTGTAGGTACGCAGTCTCAGCTGATGGGATTCTTTTCGAGGTATCATCAACGTACAAAGTAGGTTCAGTAAACGTTCTCATCCAAGCTGGAGACGGGGAAAGTTAGAAATCGAGTCTACTCAGTATCGAATACAAAAATTGGTACTCCATCCAATCACTTTCCAAGGCATTTTGCGACCCTCAAAACCTCCGCAAGGGTGATAAAGCAGAGTATTTTGGAGCTACCTGCAACTCCGACATTGCAGCTGCTGTTTCAACTGCTTTATTGAGATACGGCGTTTCAGCATTCAAAGAAGGTAATAGTATCCCGGTACTCTTGACTTTGAAAGGTGATAATGTACGTCTCGGATTTTATGATGAAGATAGTGATTGAGGTTTTTCGTTGGTCGAAGAAGGCTTTGAATGAAAGGGAGTTTTGTACAATCCATTGATATTTTATCGGAAGTAGAATGTACAGTGTGTTATAGTTAGATCCTGACAGAAACTCGAGCATCTTCTGACTTGAGAGCGATCGTTATCGCTATCCACTCACCCTTCATTCCCACTGTATACCCCTTCCTCCGAGTCAGTGAAAGAACTGTACTCGGCAAACTTCCTGGTGGAGGAATCACCGCTTTGTGAATCACTGTCACAGGCTTTGAAATCCTTCATAGGAGGTTCCACTGCAAGTCGCACAAAGGAAATAATGTCGACAAAGCCAGAGGGAATCCTTTCTTCCTTCTCGCACGACGTTCGCGGCGATGAATCAAATCACTCTTCATTTTACATCCAACTAACAGCAAGTCTTTCCACCAATGAGTTCTCTTAAATCTAGAATCCAAACCTACTTTAATCCGACAATGAGTCGAGACACCGAAACCGGTAACGTCACAGTTGGCACAGCCACAGCCAACAGAAACTACTCAAACTTGTACCAAAGCGAAGCTGGCAAATACTTGAGGGGATATCCCTCGTCTTTTACTCCAAGATATTATGAACACGTCAGGGTCCCGTCAGATTCCACTTTTGCTGTCACTGATGATGGAGGCTTGGTCGCTCTAGTTGCATTTAAAGGCGACTGTGAAGTTGATAGAGCAGAGGGTAAAATGTGCTCTGTCACTTATTACGATCCAAAAGATTCTACAGAAGGAGAAGGGAAAGGATATGCTGTCGATGCCAGGTGTGAGGTAAGGAGAAGTCAGCTCCAATCGGTGGAGACACTCGCCAAAGCGATTGTCTGGGGTACTGTTTTATATCCTTCAAACTCCAGCGCTCTCAATAAAAAGATTCACAACCCATTCAGAACTAAGATGAAAGGTGAAGGCGCAGGGGAGGCTACAGCTAGATCAAGGGATATGGCTCTCTCTCTATTGGGTGCGGGGATTGTTGTCAGAAAAGGGGAGGGGAAGGTTATTCTACGTACCGACGAAGAAGGCGAGGTCAAAGAGTTTCCCTATGATGGTTAGGTTCGTTTGTATTTATATCTCTCAACTGGGTTTTAACGGTGGTCATGTGTCTGCAAGGAATTGAAGAGGAGTGGAGAGTATACAACGTATACAACTGACTGATGAATCCATATTACTGTACATATTGAACCCGCGTTTTCTCGTTCTGAAAAGCTTCACCACTCAATGTCTAGTCCAGCAATAAGTCGTCCTTTCTCCTCCTCAAACGCCATGTCAGACGTGTGTCATTGTTTTTCAGTATCAAAAGAAGTTACCCTTTCATGTCTTCCACTGACTGGAAGGCAATAAATAGCAGTCCATGTACTTTTCTACTTTCTCTCTCACTCAACCAACTTCACCAAACTCCAATTGCAACAAGAAATCAATGTCTCAATATCAAATCAGAAAACACCGCCCTGAGGGTCCTATCACTTGTGGGACCTGTACAGTTGACAGTAACTTCACTAGACTATACAACTCCGAACAAGGTAGAAAGATGGGTACAGAATTTACAGAATTTGATAGCTCATTTGCTTCACAATCATCTGCAGAAGAAGTGGAGATAATAGTACATATGCTATAACGTCAAACGGTGGTTTTTTCAAGTTCTCTCCTGGTGATAGATACATCGATGTATCCTGGGAAGTCTACAGAAATGATCATCAATCACGGTCACGAAGGGGGCGTGCATTCCTTGACAATGAGAGATGCAGATACTCATGCGACTTCCCCGATGTTCTTTCTAGTATGAACTCCGAGGTCTTTCAACCAAAACGCAAGGGTTTCTTTCAAAAGGTTTTCAGCTCGTCTAAAACCAAATCGGTCACAGAATCTCAAACTGCTACTGTAACCAAGGATATGGCAACTGCCCTCTACAAATATGGTGTCGTTACTGATGGGGGGCGGGGGATGAAGGTTTTACGTCAGGATTACGAGGAGGATCTGGAAGATCAACCTTCCGAATGTTGATAGTTTAAATCTGTTCTCATTCTCATACAACTGATATTCACGAGGAGCTAGATACTGTATTGTACATTTTGTACATCAAGGGGATGTAATCTGTTGAAGGTGTATATTGATTGCAATCTCGAGAATGTTGGGTCTTTGAAACGGTCACCACTGAAGTTTCAATTGTGAGAACAACTCTTTTCAAGTCAAAACTGAAGAATAAATCGGCTGGTTGGACTTTCAACAGTGAGTCATGAAGCGGGGAATCCTGCAGAATACCTCATTAAGTGAACGTGTGGAATCAATAAAAAGAGGATCACCCTTCCTTTATGACCACCACAGCTGCCAAAACGTGTGTCATTGTTTCTCCAGTATCAAAATAAGATATCCTTTCATGCCTTCCAGTTTCATGCCTTCCACTCACTAGAAGGCAATACATAGCACTCCATGCACTTTTCTACATTCCCTCTCACTTGACCAACTTCAACCAAACTCCACTCGCATCAATTATTAGTGTCTCAAATGCAAGTCAGAAAACATCGCCCCGAGGGTCCTATCACTTGTGGGACCTGTACGGTCGACAGCAACAAGACTAGACTATACAACTCCGAACAAGGCAGAAAGATGGGTAAGAAGTATGAAACAATGTTCCGTCCAAATCCATCTTCCCCAGAGAAAGATGGGAACAACGATATATACGCTATAACCACCAACGGTGGTTGTTTTATATTCAGTCCTGGACATGATTACGTTGATATAGTCTCGACGGTATGCAGGGATGATCATCAATCACAGTCAGGAAAGGGGGAGGGGGAAGAGAAGAGCATTAGCAACGACAATTTCAAATCCGTAGCCACCTTAGCCGATCGTCTCTGTAGTTCAAACTCCGAGGTCTTCAAATCAAAAAGAAAGGGTTTCCTTCAGAAGGTTTTCAGCTCGTCTAAATCGGTTACAGAATCAAAAGCTACTACTGAATCCACTGATATGGCAACTGCCCTCTTGATGTATGGCGTTGTTATTGAGCCGGCATGGGGTAAAAAGTTGAAAGTCTTACGCTTGGAAGGTGATGTTGTTTTGGAAGAACCGATCGACGAACCGGAAGAAGACGCACTTCCTTCCTTCCTTTCTCGGTAAACACAACGTAGTAGTGATTTACATATGAATAGGAGAGATGTATGATGGTAATAAAAGAATTAATGAGCAAACCCAGGTTCATCGATGCTATGAACGATGTCCGTGGGTTCAACTCGATTTGCACGTATCAACTCCCCATTAGCCATATCAACAGCGTCAACTGGTAAAGTCAGTCAAAAATCTACACCAAACCCACCTCTCTTTTCCGTACTCTCCAAATCAGGCAAGATGCCCGCAGCGAAATTCCGTCTTATCACTCTAGCTCTACAAACGTCTAATGGAGTTTCCACCCAAACTTTCCTATCCATCGTTTCAGCACATTCAATCCATCCGTCCAGCGATAACAGGGTATAGAGACCTTCTATGATTACTATTCTGTGGGTTGATGTGATTGGGTGAGGCGAGGGTTGGGGATCTTTGATCGAATGATCGAAAGTGGGGAATGGGATCCTTTGGGATGGTGTGATAGGTTGTCGTAGTTCTTTAAGGAATGCTGCATATGACGCTTGTTTAAATGTAAAAGGTGCCCCCTGCAATCAGTGATTGTAAAGACAACCAACTCACTCTTCTCCAATGGGTGTCACCAGGATCATCGAACCCATCCATTTCTTTCCGAGAATAATGCCAGCCATCGAGTCCTACACATACCGCTATCTGGTTGTCTGAGAGACTAGTTTCATGTTGAGCGAGTTCAGTCGTGTGATCAACTTCCGCGAGGTGGGTTGGAGGATGTTGGAGGATCGTGTTGATTCGATCGGTTAGGGGATAGGCTAGAGTCGATTTACCACTCCCCGGACCTCTGTTATTTGTTAGTTGGAAAAATGGGGTGAACAGCAACCAACTGACCCTGCGATTCCGACTAGGAGTCGCTGATTCTCTGGTAATCTGGTACTGTCGGCTCAGGTTTTTACGCAAACACGAGTCTTTACTCACCTTCTGTACTGTTCTACTATAGCCTGTGCCAGTGATTGTATCTCCTTTTCCATGCTTATGCTGTGGTCTACACTTCGATCTTGGTCATGGTATTTATTCCAAATCATCGAAACAGCTCGAACGGTAAAGAGATTGCCGATAAGTGGGAGGAGCATTTAACAATCGCGTCGATCATAGTAAATATTGATTTCACGAGAAAGAGATTTAAAGACTGTTTTCGACAATCCAACTCTACAAATCATGGTCATTAGGCTGTAATAAATCAATTAAAATGGATCAATTAGAGTCATATCATCATTCAGTAAGTCCAATTCAGCCCTATATTCCAATCGCTCACAACATCAAGTAATCATTTACATTTCGTTGACATGCTATCGCCTGAGGTTTCAGAAATCCAATCGGAAGGTAGTACTTCTTCAGCAGGTCCCAGTGCCAGCACATCAACATCAACTACCAACGGGCATAGAAACATTTTATCTTTCTGGGGTGGGAATCCAATCGCAAATAACGCAACTCCACCCAACGGACAACCGAAAAAGAAGAGGAAGAAAGCTGAAGAGGACGTTAGTCAAGGTCGATTAGTTCTTCCCGGTCAGAATGGTTCGAAATGGGGGATCGGTCGACAGGAGGTCAAAGAGGTTGATGTTTTGTCAGAAAAGAAGAGTCGAAACTCAAAAGTCGATCCTGAAATTGCTGAACGGAAGGAGATGATCAAAAAGGCTAAAGAAGCTGAGAAGGTTGCTAAAGCTCTTGCCAAAGCTGAAAAGGCGGCTGCGAAAGCTCAAGCGAAATTGAACAAGAAAAGTAGAACCAAGGGGAAAGGGAAGTCAGAGACGCCTGAAGATGACGACGAAGTATCGATGGATAATTCAGGTAGGTGATATTAGTGATCAAACTAATATCAGAAAACGAAGAGAGCTATTTCAACGATCCCATCGATAGTATTCCCCAAGATTCCCAAGATTCCAACCCCTTCAGTCTAACACCAAAGAAACGACGTCCGCCCAAACCTCCTTCACCCCAACATTTTGACAGACCCGAAATCGTAAACTTGGTTTCTGACGATAACGTAGATCCAGATCTTACGATTACCGGACATAGATCATCCTCACCTTCAGAAATCATCATCACAAGTCATACCCGACCTAAAGCCCATCCCTTCTTTTCGAAAACAAGTATTCCCGATGACAGCAGAAATGGATCACCTTTCGAACCCATCGAAGTTTTAGAGGATCTACCATCGAAACCAGCTCCTCGAAAAATTGTCTTTGCAAGCGATTCCAAACCCGCACATTCGTTTTTTTCGAGATTAGCACCAACTCAGAAGACGGCTTCCAGGATATCGTCGGTACTGTCAGAAACGGGCAGTGTGAAAAGTGAAACATTACCAAAGAAGGTACATTCGTTTTTTGCTGTCAACGGTATGAATAAATTGGGAGAGTTGAAAAACGGTTGGGGCGGGGGTATCAAGGAAGGTGAAGAATGGAGAACACCTTTACCTGGGGGTGATTGGAGAAGCGGGGAGGGAGGTATTATAGAGGACGTAGAGGTATCTCTGCCTCGTAGGGGAAGACGTTGTTTGGAAACAGCCGACGAGCCTTATTTCTGGGGAAGGTTTTTGAAAGAAGAACACGTCCCCGGCTTGAGAACGCATGTCCCTCTCCCCCAATCAACCCCATTCCCCGAACATCAAGCAACAACGTCGATACACACCAAAACATCTGGCTCAAACAGGGAGACGTGGTGCGAACGATATCGACCTCGTCAAGCTTCCGAGGTCCTGGGTAACGAACTTGAATCTACATATCTACGAGATTGGTTATCAGCCTTGGAAGTTGGTGGCAACGACAAATCTGGTCGAAAAATCACACGTAAAATCAATCGAAGAAAGGTTAACAATTTGGTGGAAGGTTTTATAGTTGATGATATTGGGTTATTCGGGGAGATCAACGACGAAGAAAGTGAGGACGAAGTTGTCGAAGAACTCGAACTACCTGATATAGATTTTGGGGAGAGATATAATTCTTATCCACCTTTGACCTCTCGGTTGACTAACACCATCATGCTGTCTGGTCCACCTGGATCAGGTAAATCGGCGGCTGTCTATGCGGTGGCTCATGAACTCGGTTGGGACGTTTTTGAAGTTTATCCCGGGATTGGAAAGAGGACTGCGGGGAGTTTGATGGCGTTAGTTGGTGATGTTGGGAAGAATCACATGGTTGTTCAAAACACCAAACATGAGAAGAAGGGGAATGAGAAGATCAAATCGTTTTTCGGTCAAAAAGCAGACAATGATTTACCTATCCCTTTGTCGAGTCAAGGTTCAGTCGACGAACCTATAGAGATTGATCATGACGTTCAAGTTCTTGATTCGGATGAGAGGGTACGACAGTCGTTGATCTTGATCGACGACGTTGATATCCTGTTTGAAGATGAGAGTACATTTTGGCCGGCGATCGTATCTCTCGTTGCGGAATCTCGACGACCGGTTATACTTACATGTAATGGTGAGTTGGGTTGTTGTCTTTGCTGATAGTAGAACCACCTGTTTCACTGTGTAATCAACTGCCACTTCAGGCTGATCTGAGATTCCATTCTCCACCATCTCACCTGGCTATACCTTATCTCGAAGGAATAGCTCGTGACAACAAACTAACGTCAAACGTTGTCGATCTCTATCATTCCTCAATAACGAGTTCATACGTTACCATCGATCAACCACTCCCACCAGACGGCCGCGAACCAATCCCGTATTTCGATCTTCGAAAAGCGATAAATCAACTCCAATTAAATCGAAGCTCGATACGAAACAAACCAAAAGATGTCGAACACGAGTTCGAAAACACCTGTCGTCAGCTGGGGATTCAATCGTTTGTTGATGCCCATGTTGACACGAGGATATCGACAATGATAGAAATTTCCGAGATTGATCGCTACGATTCGAATGTCGATGACGAGCTTGAATTAGGTTTCAATCTGCTTCGTAAACCTCCTGTGAACGATTTGAATCCTGTCTTGGCGGGGTATGACAAGTCTACCGAGATATCTCAAACTTTGATAGATATCGTTGGTGGATACCATGGGGCAACCGACCAGGATCTGTCAGTTGATAGGTAAGGCGACACCATGTTCTCAACTAACAACAGAACGAAACGAATCCATTCATTACTGCCAATCTTAGACCCCTTGATTCCACTCTCTTCAAACCTCCTCCCCCACCACACACTGTTCACAGAGATCATGCCTACGATAAGACAGATTGTTTTCGCGGATGATATACTGGAGATTGAGGATCAAGCGAGAATCGACGAAGGGTACAATAGGGTTAATAGGAAGACTGGTCGACCTGTTAGATTGAGTGCAGTGCTTGGTGAGGCTAGGGGGTATGTCAGGTATTTCGAGATGAGTAGGGACGAGATTGAGATTGTTAGGGGGTCGGGGTTGGGGTGAAGAATTACAACATATTGCATTTTCATTATATAACCATGTATCATGTATCAATAGTCCAACACTTTACGCAGACCAAACTCCACTCCACCAAACACCCCAGATCATAGCTAAGAAAGCAGAAACCCCCATCCCAGCAGATGAATTACCGAATCCAAGCAAGACGATTATACACCAAGGCCATCCGATAACTTTATCTGCGGTCCCACCAAGGATTTTCCAGAACAACAAAACGTCTCTTGATAATGCCGCTGGTCTTTTTTTGTGATGCGATGGAGCTTGGGGTAAGAGAGGTGCGAGATGGGGTGCGACTGTTTGATGGGTTTGAGATGGGAGGATGAGGATTGCATGGACTGGTTTATGGTCTGAGAGAATTGTTTCTTCTGTTGAGGAGAAATGGGTGATTTGGGTTGTTGAATCTACGGATGGTGGGGTTGGGGTGAGAGTTGATTGTGGAGAGAAGAGATGGGGTGGATCGGTGAATGATGCGAATAAAATTCGGTCTGTATATCCTGGAATACGTTTTCTGTGGAGGGTCAATAATGAGGTTTTGGATTATGGGTTAACGTACCGACTATATCCTTTGACTTTTCCAACGATTCTTTTATATGTAGGTGCGAATCTACTTAGATCGCCTTCTCGCAATCCACCAAACACTCTACCTTCCCGCTGTTCAATTCTCAACGTATCCAATTGAACCATTTCGTTCCTCTCCAACTCCAACGCCATTAAATCGTTAGCTGCCTTACCTTCACCTGGATATCTATTTGGTGAAGGAAGTTTCTTGAGTCGGTAGTTTAGATCACCCATTAAGAAGAGATGGGAGGTTTCGTAGATTTGCGTTGGGGGTTGGAGAGGATCGGATGAAATGAATTGTAGTCCTGAGAGAAGGTATTCATAATTTGCGTTACGTCTTTGAAGGTTTTTATCGTGAGCTTCGAAATGAGTCGAAACGAATCTGAAATGGGATCAGTATCGTAATTAGTCATTTCGACCTACGTCAAAATCTCCCATCCATCTTTATCACCTCTTTTCACAGGTAATCTGATTCCAACAGCACCTTTATTCCCCATACCCAAATACCAAAGTCCTAAAGTTGAAGTAATAGGTTTCCCGAGTTTACCGCCTAACGTTGAGACCCTAGCGAATACCCACAGGGCAACACCGACATGAGAGATTTGTGAGACTAACTCATATTCTTCACGAATCTTTTCAGGCGATAAAGAAGTCGCATGAGCCGATAACAAAGACTTTATACGTCTAGTCAAAGCTTTCACTACTGATCCAGATAGACCGGCCACTAAAAACGTTAATACGAGATGCGTTAGGCTTGGACTACAACCTACAGGCTAGATGAAGTGGTAACAATTCTTGAACTGAGATAGCGTAGATATCTGGAATGACACCTTGAGGTAATTCTGGATCTTTCGAGGTTTGGTGTAGTACTGGAACTAGCCAACTTGATAGATCTTGTTCTTGAGCTTTTGAACCTTGTAGACCTGTGTTATAAGATGTCAAGAAGACAGTTAGGGGGGCCATTATGGATGTTGTGAATGACGTTGGGTGAGGGGGTGGTGTTCATAAAGTACCACTGAATATTTGCTTCCGTTAACTGACTCCTCCAACAACGCGTTAATGGATTCAAACACCTCCTACTCTTTCTCATTTCATATCTTATATCCCCTTCCTACAACTAGCACAAGGTCATCATGAGCGGTCATTACAATCTCAAGGGTATGTTGGTATACAATCCGCCGAAATTCACTAACTTGCCAACATTTGCAGCCCTCATCAAGGCTATCCGCTCTTGCAAGGTATGTGCCCAAATGTCAAATCAATCCAGAAATTAACACTTTACCCAGACCCTCGCCGATGAACGTTCAGTCATTCAAAAGGAATCAGCTGCTATCAGAGTAAGGCTAACTGTGTCATCCTTACTCCCATCTAACCCACTCCACAGACATCTTTCAAAGAAGATGATTCCTTTGCGAGACACAACAACATCGCTAAATTACTTTACATCCATATGTTAGGATATCCCGCTCATTTCGGTCAAATCGAATGTCTTAAACTAGTAGCGAGTCCACGTTTCAGTGATAAACGATTAGGTTATTTGGGTATCATGCTTTTGTTAGATGAGAACCAAGAGGTTTTGACTCTAGTTACTAATTCTTTGAAAAAGTGAGTCTAGAAATCACAGCGACGCTGACGTTTAGTGATATGAACCATTCAAACATGTATGCAGTCGGTTTAGCTCTCTGTACATTCGCAAATATATCTTCGGAAGAAATGTCTCGTGATTTAGCTAATGAAGTTGAAAAACTTTTGGGAAGCAGTAACACCTATATCAGGAAAAAGGTGGGTTGGATACTTGGATACAATCTAACCGTTTAGGCCGCTTTATGTGCTCTTCGTATCATCAGACGAGTTCCCGATTTACTTGATCATTTTACGGACAAGGCCAAATCCTTGTTACAGGATAGAAATCATGGAGTTTTGTTGGCTGGTATCACGCTTGTCACTGAAATGTGTGAACTTGATCAATCAGTTTGTGACGAGTTCAGAAAGGTGAGTAAATGTATATGGTTCAGGAGCTCATTGCCTAGGCTACGGGTCTTTTGGTCAAGCATCTCAAATCACTCGTCACTACCGGTTACTCTCCAGAACATGATGTCGGTGGAATCACAGATCCTTTCCTACAAGTCAAGGTTTTACGATTGTTGAGACTTTTGGGGAAAGGCGACGCAACTTCGAGTGAAGCCATGAACGATATACTTGCTCAGGTGAGTTGCTACACCGGTTTCAGTACTGACTTGCAGGTGGCTACCAACACCGATTCGTCGAAAAACGTTGGAAACTCGATCCTTTACGAAACCGTCTTGACTGTGCTTGAAATCGAAGCCGATAGTGGATTAAGAGTGATGGCAATTAACATTCTTGGAAAATTCCTTTCAAACAGAGATAACAACATCAGATACGTCGCTCTCAACACTCTCAATAAAGTTGTTACAATGGATACAAACGCTGTACAACGACACAGAAACACTATTCTAGACTGTTTACGTGATGGCGATATTTCAATCCGACGACGTGCATTGGAACTCACCTACGCTTTGGTCAATGAAGGAAACATTAAAATCTTGGCACGAGAGTTGTTGGCATTTTTGGAAGTTGCAGATAACGAATTCAAGTTGGGTCTCACCACTCAAATCTGTTTAGCGGCTGAGAGATATGCACCTAACAAACGATGGCATATCGATACAGTTTTACGAGTTTTGAAAGTTGTGAGTTGAGCCATTTTGATCATTGCTAAATCCAGGCTGGGAACTATGTTCGTGAAGAAGTTTTGTCGGCTTTCATTCGTCTGGTCTGTCACACACCTGAACTGCAATTCTATACCGCTCAAAGACTTTACGCTTCCTTGTCTAGCGATTTATCACAGGAATCATTGACTTTGGCGGCAGTTTGGATTATTGGTGAATTCGGAGATGTCTTGTTGGCAGGTGGAACTTTTGACGACGGAGAGGAAGTCAAACAGGTAGGTCGTTTGGAATGATTGCCTCTAACAATACAGGTCACCGACGAAGGATTAGTCGACATTCTTGAATTAGTTCTGAACTCACCATACGCAAATACTCTGATTCGACAATTCGTCCTCACCTCAATCAGTAAACTTTCAGCTAGACTCAGTGAACTTTCTCAAAACACTCAACAAGATCGTATAGCCGTCATCTTGGCTTCTTTCTCGTCCAATCTGGAATTGGAAATTCAACAACGTGCTGTTGAATTCGGTAGTTTGTTTTTCAAAGGTGATATCAAAGCTGGAGTCTTGGAGAGAATGCCACCACCTGAAATCAGAGCTACTATCATGGGTACAGGTATGTTTTTCTGAATGGCCAGGGACTGATACGACCCAGTGTCCGAAAGGAAACCTGTTGGATCCACTCGAAACGATAAAGATTCATTGGTCGATTTGATGGGTGACGAATCTGCGGCCGCTACACCAACGACAGCTACTGGACCATCGACTCAAGATCTTTTAGCGGACATTTTTGGAACTTCAGACGCAGCGCCAGCTACACCTGCTGCAGCTCCACCATCCCAACCCAAATCAGCGACAAACGACATCATGAGTTTATTCGATGCCTCCCCAGCTGCATCCTCTTCAGCTCCCCCACCATCATCCTCAGGATCATTATTCGATCTTACTTCCACCACTTCATCTACACCAGCGCCAGCGCCAGCGCCAGCATCTACCCCCGCATCACAACCTAAACAATCTTTACAAGCTTATACAGCTTATGACAAGAACGGACTCAAAATCACACTTACACCGAAAGTTTCAGCAGCTCAACCAGGTGTAGTTCAGATTCTAGCGAGGTTCACGTCGACGGAAAAAGTTGAGGGTGTTAATTTCCAAGCTGCAGTGCCGAAGGTACGTCACGGGGATGGGATGGAATAACTGACATTGTACAGACTCAACAACTCCAAATGCAAGCTATGAGCAACGCTGATGTTCTTCCTGGATCGATTGAAACTCAACAAATGAGAGTGGTAGCTCCAGTCGGTGTAAGTTGGAATTCTGACTCGTTATGATCTCAACTGACTCTCATCTAGGCCCAGGTCAGATTACGACTTCGAATCACTTTCAACAAATCCGGTCAAGCTGTCACGGATCAACAAGATTTCTCTGGATTCCCTGTTGGTCTAACTAGTGGTCAATGAAGGGGTAGATTTTGATGACGATTTGTTTTTTCGATGTAGCCCCTGATCAGGTGGGAGTTATACGTATACAGTAGATGAATGATTATGCAACGGTTTGTAATGTTTGACCAAACGAGTACACTAACACGATTCATAATTCATATCAATTCAATCTTCGTCGTAATCATCAACATCAAAGCTAATCTAAAAGGGCTTCACCCATGATACCCAAGAAACCAGGAGCGTCGGTTTCAGCAGCACCACCAGCGTGAGCTTCTTTGATCTTGGCTTCTAAAATTTCTTTCTCTTTCTTGGCAGCTTCAACAGGGTTGGGGACGGAGGGATCGATAAGTGGTCGAATGGCGTTGGAAAGTTCGGCAGGTTTGATACCTAACGTTAAAGCAAGTTGATAGATTTGAGATTGGATATCGGCTGGTGAACCTTTAGCACCTTTTTTGGGATTAACCTAAGAGATGTCAGTTGATAGGACTGACGAATGTACGAAACAACTTACAGCTTGACCACTGTAAGCGGTGTTACCAGATACAGAAGCTGCTGCTGAAGCAGCTGCCTCAGCAGCATCTGATATAGGAGATGGTCGTCTTCCAGTGATAACGTTCCAATAACCACCAACATCTTTCGCGAAAACTGTGAATCTCCAAGCGTAGAATGCGAGAACTGCGAAAAGGGAGAGGACGAGGTATAACAGGCTGTTCGTGGATCAGTCATTGGATTCAGATACTGAACAGGGGACGCACAATTTGTTCATTGGGACGTCTATGAAAGGAGGTTTCACGTGGGGTTTGTTTCGGTGGACTTTCTTTGATGGATCTGAACTTAGGGATGCACTGGAGTCATAAATGGTTAGTGGGATATGAGACTTGGACGATTGGACTCCACTTACGGGTTCTCTACTTTATGTTCTTCGACTTCATCTTCGACTTTTGCTTGTTGATTTGATCGTTGACGGGTTGTTGAAGGTGGTGCTGACATTTTTAGTGGATGTTTGGGTAATGATGAGATTATAATACTACTGTATACGTATGAAGAGAAGTAAGCTGCAGGATATATATATGGACAGAATGTATCTTATACTGTAGCAATGACAGCATGCAACTTTGACGTCATTTCCACGTTTTATCACACATTAGAGGCATATTTTTAGAGGCAGAATTGTCAATCAACGGAAATGCAGAAATTTTGTCAATGTACTTGTATGCGAAGGCGATAGCTTGTATTGCAATCTCATTCACTATCGTGGTAGGGCTGAATTTCTCAAAGGAACAGTAAACAACCACACTGATCTCATTTTCTTTCGGAGCTACAATACACACACAATCCTAAAAACCTCCATATCTCCCCAGCCTTACACCTCAGACCACTTCATCAACGAGAATTCGAAAGTTGGTTCGCTGGTATGAACATCTCTCCAATTCATTGTGAGCTTTCGACCAACATAAGCCCCAGAAAGAATGAATACCTTGGAACCTTTTTCGGATACTTCTTTTTGTAACTCGTAGAGAACTTGCAATGCTTTGGCGGTTAAATTGCACTTGCCGAAAGTGAGCTTTTTACCTGTCTCACTTCTAGCTAGGTATGTCTCGTCACCATAACTACCCCATGGTGTTTCTCTTCTTCTCGCTCCACCCTCTTGCCAACCATTAGTCTCAGGTAGAAGAGGACCGTCGAAGGAGTAATCATACTTACCCCCCTCAGACCGTGTTTCGTGTAGCCGGTAATCTGCGTATTCTCTGAGATACAATTTACTGTCCTCTTTATCGAACATGTACTTGTATCTTGCTCCGATCGGAACAAACTTCTTAGTGTTGTCTTGAGATGACATGATGTCTGGTGTGAAGGTCTGTTGAATCGTAAAATCAAGTTTTACCTCGAGTTAAGATGAAAGAAAGAAAAAGACAAAAAGACATTTCTCCCTTGTCTACTGTCTGTATACCTCAACATATGGCTTCTTTTGCGAGAGAAGGCGACCCGCTGATAATTTATGTCTATGATCACATGCTGGATGTGTCTCCTTTTGGGTACTTATGAAAGGTTTACCATTATCTTTGTCTCGACCACGTTTTGTCCGAACAGAAAGGATCAGCTTTGCCTGTGGGGGATCGTGGCGACGGTAAATTTTGCCACTGACTCCGTCAAGAGAGGATTGCGACAGGAGAACGGATGAAAGAACCGGGCAAACAGAATCAATGTCAGACTGCTGTACTCTAAAATACAAGGTCAAACACAAAACGGTCATTGCATCTGACATATGACTTCATGCAGCTGTAATATACACAAGTGAAAGGTTGTTTAATGATTGTACGACTACAGTAGATGTGTCGTAAATTTACCGCCTTGCTAAATTAGCCTTACCTGTGAACTTCAAGTTCATTAACATTCGTCACCATGATCGATATACAAATACTAAGTCATTCTATTAACTTTGAAATGAGACCCTTGCTATAATTCCGACAAATCCAAAAAACCTCCTTCTTTCGTCAATTCCTGATTTCGCAGTCTCCCAGCTATCACCAATGCTTTGTACAGTCTATCGGCCCCTAGGCCTTCCCATAGAACTTGAACTACCCAATCCATTTTCCTCCACCGGATCAAACTCATAAACACATCGCCGAACATCGTTCTCTTCACACAAGTATCCCGAACCAAGAAAGACTCCTACGAGCTTACACTCTCCTGTGAGAAGCCCTAGCTGTTTTGCAGCATCAAAAGCCCTGCTACTACCATAGGAGTCTTTGAAGGTACAATCACTGAGTCGTATGTCTTTGCTAGTACTCGTATCGAGAAACAATTCGGCTCTACTTTTTCTATTATCAATCGGAGGAAGACGACAAACTGTGATTTTTTGGCTACTCCACACATCGTTGGGAACGAAAGTTCCGCGCGGATGTCTCAGAGTGTGTCGATATCGTTCATATTCTCTGGTGGAAAAGTCTTTTACCGAGAGAGTATATGCTACATCATGTACGACGTAAATCCTTTTAGAGCTTGTATCGTAGCTGATTCGAAAATCGGTGTAGAAAACTGGTTGTGCTTCGCCGTCTCTGGATTTTGATCGTCTTCTGGATTTCGATCGGCTATGTTTGTGTTTTGATTGTTTGTATTGGGAGGACATTTTGATATAGCAAGGAAAAAGTAGAAAGAAGAACTTTGTACCAGCTCCGGAGGAGGATATATCATGTTTAGCGATTGTGGGTTAAGCCTTCATGGAGAAGTCACATTTCTTCGATGCCTTCGTGAAGAGATACAGGTTGTCAATGGAAATTACATTTTGACGATATTTTGAGACACAGTCGTCTTGAAAGGAGGTTCGCACTAAGTATTTTTACGTTAGGTCATCGTGTATTTCTGTGGTGTTCAAGTTTTGACTTGTAGAAAGAATGTGAGTTGTGAGTTGGAATTGGATGAATATTGAGTTCAATGTCTTCATGAAAAGATTCTTCCATAATCAGTTTCGCATAACTATAGATTACAGTACCGAACGTAACTATCACTCTTGTCAACAGACAGAATCTCATTAATCCCTTTCACTCTTCACCTCAAACTCGTAAACACATCTCGAAACATCGTGTCTCCCAATCAAGAATTTAGGTTCCCGACCAACAAAAACTCCTTTCAAAGTATACTCATCTAGCGAGACTCGTAATTTCTTAGCAAGCTCGTTGACCGCCCCTCTAGCAAGTGAGTCAGCGAAGGTACAATCATCGAACGAAACGGATAATTTCGTTCGAAGAAACATCTCCTCGTCATTCGGTTCTTCGTCTATAGGAATCACACGACCGATCGTCATTGCTTTATCACTCCAGACGGAGTCGGGAGCGAAAAAAGCACTTGCGGAGGTGTGTCGGAGAGAATGTTGATATCGATTTTCGTCGGTTGGGTGGTACTCTATTGAGAGGACATATTCTTTTATATGGGTGACGTAGATGGTTTTAGTATCTTTATCGAAGCCGATTCGAAAGTCGGTACTGAAAGTTTGTCCCGATGGTGAACTCGACCTTGAGCTTACCTGGGACTCTGCGTTTGACTTTGGTCTACTGCCACTCATTGGAAAGAGGATATTGGATTCGCAAGAGGAAGAAGAATTTGAACTTTCGCTCCAAACTAACTCGGGTATATTCTCTGTTATGAGAAGACTTCTCTGAGATCTCGTTTCTCGACAAAACAATTCATTGTTATTGACATTCGATGTAGTCTTCTTGGAAGGGAAGACGCTTGTATGAATCCCTCCGTTTTGCGTCGGTCATGTCATTATACTGAAGTTAATTGATATTCAATAACATTTTTCAGTCGATCGCTGAGAATTGCGTTAACAATCATATAATGCATGAGAAGGTGAATTCCCGTTATTCCGAGCAATGCACCTCAGACACCATCATTATGCATATCAAATTCCACTTCACCCCCATAGTTATACCTCAGCGGTGACTATCCCTTGAACTCTTTCTGCCACTCCTATCTCTTCTCGATTTATCCACCAACTTGAACTCATAAGTACAACTATAACAATGAGTTCCCTCCACCACAAATCCAACCCTCTCCCCAACAAAGCTCCTCTAAACACTAACTCTTTTCGTCCATCTTCACAAACTTCATCTGCCAATCCAAGAATAGCAGTTTTCCTCCCTTGATCAGTGAAATTACAATCCCAAACTGTCAATCCGGAATCATCGTGACCGATAAGAAATCTCTCCTTTTTTCTTGGTTCACGACCGAATATCCCTTGTTTGGTACTAAAGACGACTCCTGATAACAAAGAAGGTTCATCTGAATCTAGGATATATCGATACCCTGATGGAATCTTATCTGATGACAATCTGAAATCATCGTAGTGGGTGATATACATTTTTCCAGTGTCATAGTCATACTCGCAATCATACTTACTAGGTGGTACGTCACGTAATGAAGTTTTCACTGAGGTCATTTGGTTTTCAATAACACTAGGATGTTAGGGGTTGGAAACTATTTGACACGAATTTACAAGTATTAGTATATCAGTGCATTTGTCTTTTTCGCCCTTCCAGAAAGAAGACTAAGACAGAACAAATATATTCGAAGCCTCTTAGGAAGTCCTCGTTCTCTCTATTCTTTGGCTTCCACTACCGTAAACTAATTGAGGGCAAGTTCGGATGCATTAATACGAGTACGTCAGTGCCTCTGCCACTGGCCACAGGTTATAAACGATGCCGCTTTGCCACGCCCGCGCTGATCCGAGTTGGGGTCAGAGGTCTATGCCAAAACAGTGTCATTTGCTTCCATTCAATTACTATCTCTAAACTAAACATCATCACCAACAACGACCATCTATCACTCCCCCAGTCATGCCTGCTGATCACACTCTTCTAGATCAACTTGAAGATTGGTTAGAATCTCAAGTCCCGGCGAATCTCCATGAACTTCCTTATAGAATGTTGGAAACAATGGAAAGAGTTTCCAACGAGTTGTGTAAGTCAATCCTCAAACCGTCCTCATTATCGTTCGTTACTAATAAAAACATCAGTCGAAACTCTCAACATCCATGGTCCACCATCAATCTCTATCCCTTTCCCACCGTTCCTAGGTAAAGAAGTTTCACCACCACCCCCACCCCCTCCGCCTGTTACCGTTATCTCGAAAGCCGATAAATGCTTCAAAGCTCATCCATATCTTATCGCTGGTGGTACAATCATCGCATTAACTGTTGGATTGGGTGTTGGTCGTGCTTTCGTTAACGGTCGTGGAAGAGGATTCATCAAGTCTAGAAGGGAAAGGAACAGAGGTTTGGTTGAAGACGGAATGTTGAAGGAGGCTATTGGTAGGTTGAAACCAAAGAGCTCAGCTGACATGTAGTTCTTCTCGCTCCATCTCCAACTCCACCATTACTCGTTCCACTTGCTGCTACACTCCTGAAGGCTGGTTATGTCGTTCTGATCGCCGTCCCGAACGTCAAAGAAGCAGATATCGTTGAACGTCGTCTCAGTGGTCTAGAGGAGAAATCAGGTTTGAGAGTTTTGATTTACAACCCTGAAGACGTAAGTTGATTCTCAAGAAGTAGTACTGATTTTTAGCCCACCACATTCCCACCATTCCATCGATCACTATTAGCTACTCTGACCCTTCGTTTCCCAGCTGGTCATTCCGGTGATTCCTACAATCCAGCGCCAACCCAGGTTCCCAAGATTCACGCTTTCGTATCACTCTACCCTCTCAATCCATCTCCGCCATCCCAACCATCAGCTTTACCAGCCCTACCATCCCTACTTGACCATGGTAACTCTGCACCAAAGTTGATCACCATCTATCCATCCACTTCCCTCCTACCTACACCTCACACTTTCGCCAGTCAATTGGTCACAACCAATCATCAACTTCTAGGAAAGAATCTATCAGCTTCGACCAAAAGTCGAATCATTTCGATTTACATTGGTGACATTAAACTTCCATCTCTACCGGCAATAATCTCAGAGGGTAAAACGCTATCAAGAAGACAACAAGCAAAGGAACGTTTATCACAAACTCATAATCGTACCGCCAAAATTTCAATCATCAAAGACTATCTCTTTGGCAGTTTGAAAAGTTTGTTTATCAATCTAAGCGATCATCTTGGTTTATTCGGAGCCTCAACGTCATATCAACAAGCTGAAAAACGTTTCCTTTCGATATTGAAATCGAATCGATTCGCTCCTAACGAACAAATGATAGGTCAATATTCGTACCTATCATTCATCATAGCTAAACTCAAATTACCTCCATTTGTTTTACCAAGATTACTAAACATTCTACCGGCTTTACCAGCATCCACTGGACCTTCCTACAACCCAATCAACGGGTTGAAATCAACTTCCAAGACAACTACACCAACTTCATCCATCCATTCAATTGGTGATCATCAACAACCTCCACCTTCTACCTCTGTTTCAACTGAGAATTCAGATCATGAAGAGGATCTACTTAGTTCTGTTCATACTGATACTGGAATCTCTAGTTCTTCAGGTGGAAGTGGAATGGGAATGGAGGAAAGTTGGGTTGGTCTTGAAGCTGAGAATTAGGTTGGATTTTTTAGGATCACTTCTGTTGTTGTGCAACTTACGTTGTTTTTCATGTTTGTCGTTGTTCTTTTTGTTGTCGAGATCATTCCAGTCTTTCCCTGTTGTTTGTTGTGTAGTTGATTTCAATAAATTTGAAAATTTGAAATTTGTCTTTTAAGTTGATTAAACCACCCTTCGTTCTCTTTGTTGATGTAAATTTGTATGTTGATTGAGTGACCACGTTGAATCTGATATGACAGTGTAGACCACGTTCTAAATAAACTAACATGCATGAATATAACGATGTACTACTCGAATAGGTATTAACAGAACACGAAACCAAGTGGACAAACGACGACCCCACCATAAAACCCAATTAAACCATTTTCAAAATTTGATCAACTTTATCACCACCTTCTAAAACGCTAGCCCTGACTTGACCTTTACCTGTAAGTTGATCCCAACCAGCAGCAGAAGATTTAGTCAACATCTCATCCCACCATCCGTAAAGTAAATCTCTGGCGATAAGTTTGAACCAAGGTGTGAAAGAGTTTTCTAAATGGAGCGATGAGTCAGAGTGGTAATTACGGCGGAAAAAATTGATGAAGAGCTTACGAGGATCTTGGAACATTGCTTCTAATTCCGATTTGGAGACGTATTTGGCTTCGCTGACTTCGTTGAGGTTTAGTTCGGTGGTCACGTCAAGAGTTGCGAAGAGGATGTAATCGACTAAAATCGTTCGGTAAGTGGTGGTATTAACGCAAATCGATTTCCAAAACTTACTCTCGTGTTCACCCCATAACCCGTCTGATGGTGCCAAATAATGTATTCTAGTTAGGAAAGTGAAATCTTCTGATTTAATCTGTGATTCCGGAATACCAAGTTCATGAGGTAATTTTCTGATTGCTGCTGCTTTAACCCCTATAAATTTGATTTTAAGTTGGAGTCGGTGTCCAAAAGAGAAAAACGTTACTTACCAGCTTGATCCGCTTCGACTAATTCGGATTTTATGCTTAATGGATGTGAGCAACATGTGTTGGTCCACATTGAAGGGAAGGTGATTTTTTCATCAGCTCTTTTTTGAAGCAAGAGTCGTCCGTCTGAAGGTCTGAAGAGGAAAACTGAAAATGCACGATGTAACAGTCCTTGATTTATTGATTCCATTAAGTGGCCTTTTGGTTTGGAAGTTTAGGTTAGCTATGGTTTCTTTCTTTCCACAAGGATGAGGAACGTACAGGTTTTTTTACTTCCTTCACCGTATGCTACATCCTCAGGTGTTATCAGGATACACCTTTCCTCCATCAATCTAACTTGTTCTTCATCGTAATTGTCTAAATCTACTTTAGCTTCTGGGATAACAGTGACTGGAGCTGAAGTGATTGTTGTTGTTGACATTGTATGGATGATATCTGGGTATAAACGTTGTATGTAATCTTCAACTTTTTAATGGTCAATCAACACTCGAACTGGTGGCACGATACTCACTCAACGCGCTCAGACCCAAAGGACAACAAATTTAATGACTCATAATTATTCTTCCACTTTTGATAACCAGAAAGTCTAATCCCGCAATTGTCCGTGTTGAGCTCATTGAGTCTCAATTAGCAACATCTAGCAATCATTCCCAATCTTCTCCTACCAACATGCAGAATGTAATATATCTTTTCGTAACCATCTGTTCACTTGCCCCGCTGTTCGCTGTTCGTCTGCAGATCGGATAATTGTAACTGAATTCATGGTTTCCCTTCGAAACAGACAGATCTCACTCAAGAGGATCCTTTGCTTGGCGACAAACACTCTTATTGGGATCGCCTTGGATGACCAGTTTTTTGGATCTCTGATCGGATGACACGTCTATGATAATAAGCATGAAGATGTTCAACAAAGGGTGTTTTGATACTGCATCCCCTGATCGCAACAGGTGATCCCATTCTAATGTTATGACACTCTTATCCAAAGAGACAAGATATGCCGAGATCTTTGAAAGCGATTTAAATCCATTTGCAGAAGAGAGCATCAGAACAGAATTCGATCATACTACATAACGGTGATTTCAGGGTTGATAACATCGTTTGCGCGGTAGGTCCACGGATTGCATCGTCAAAACAATTGAAACGAAATTAAAGTTACATTCAATTGTGTTAGACAACATTCACTTGATTAATTTCCAAAACGGATGCAGATGGGATGGGTTGATTTTTTCTAGTCGTCAACAACAACAAGAGACATGTCATGAGATTCCCACAACTTGGATGATATCTATTACTACTATCCATCTAGAAGAACAAATTTGTCTTTTGCTGTCAAAATGTCAGAATCCTATGGTCCCAACATTTTTGTCAAAGGATATACCCCTGTAAGTACCGCGATGGAATTCCAAAATGTGGCTAATCTGTTTGAACAGGCTGTTATGACTGAACTGATTATCGTACGTCAACCTCGGTTTCAAAAGATCGAAGCTTCTAATGCATGTACTGTTAGGCGACCATGATTGGTTTGATGATTTCTTGTGTCATAGCGGGAAATGCTTTACAACTAGTTAGTCTAAACTTGTGGAAATCAAAATTCCACTAACCCTCAATATCTAGATGATCCAATATCTAACGCAACCTAAACGAGATTCAACTCTAGCCAGGGTCTCAGTTATATTTCTGTTCGCGTTGATGCTATTGGAATTGGGTGTTTGGATATATATCGGAATCACCACTGTGCAGTATAGAGATACTTATTGGCAGATCTTCCCAAATCATTTTGTAAGTTTTTGGGTTGAGGTCAATTCGAACAAGGACTTGACGATCAATTCAGGTCGTGGCGGATGCTTCAGGCATGATAGATGTTATAGCAGTCACCATAATCAACATATTCTTCATGAAGAAGATCTATATCCTCTGGGACAGAAGGTTCTGGATTTTGATCCCATGTATCGTTTTGACTTTAGGAATGAACATAGGGTATTACTATGCGTAGGTACAGGAAGCCTCAAACACCGGAAAATGACTGAGCAACTAACTGGAAAATTAGAGATATCATGACTATAATCTATCGAGGTCCACAGACACCAGCGACGATTGAACAATTGGATGAATGGACTCCCAAATTTTTCATTGCAGTGGGAGCTCTCTTAAAAGCATTGGTAGATTTCTCCAATTCAATCTTGTTCATCGATCATCATAGCTGATTTTATATTGAACCTCAGCCCTTTGCGATAATGTTCCAACTTGGTTAGTCGAACCATAATCGGTATGCGATTTGACTGACGAGAAATGTCATTAGTCAATACGATCCTTCTTTGTGTACTCATCATTATCGGTTTATTTAGACATCGAAATGGAATACCGGAGATGGACAGAGCAAGTGAGTACTCCATAAACCTCGGTATGGTAGGTCCCGCTGACAAACAGCTAGTTTCGCGAATCGCCTACATCTGTAGTGAATCTTTCGTACCTGGTACACTTTTCACTTGTGTCGAAGCACCGTGTGCATTCCTAGGCTCTGATACGACGACGTTTTTAGTTTTGTAAGTCCTGTATCCGTCCTAATTAGCTTTACCGAATGACGAATCCTAATCACATGTTACAGACAAAGGATATGTCAAACCGTACTCCCATTCATATATTTTCATGGACTTTTGATCTCACTGGTATCGTAAGTAAACTTGAAGATACAAATGGATTTCAGCGATGAGACACTGATAATTCTGAAAAAGTCGAGAGAGGGTTCAAAAAGCTCTGGGAAGTGAACCAATCCGACAACTCCAACCTATAAATCTCGATCACGTAGAACCAAAAAGGGATCAATCGGTTAATTCATCGAATACACCACCTCTAGTGGTATCCTTCAAAGATTTGGAGAGGGGTGATCAACCCTCAGTATCGTATATTCAACCAAGTATAGCATCTGCGGAAGAGAACAGTTTTGACAGGGAACAGAAAAGGACTTTTGAACGTGAACTTCAGGAATTTTTGGCTGATGGTCCACCGTAATTAGAGGATATCTGGGATTTGAACGGAGTACAGTGTACTTTACTGTATAAATAATGTAGTGACTATGAAAAATCTTTTAACGATGCGAGTTAGATTCACTTCGTCATTGAATTTGAAATTTTGTAACCCCTGAACTAGAGGTCTGGCCTCGGTTTCCCATACGTTTCATGTCATCAAAGCTATGACTTGAAGCTAAGCTAAAATGATTTAGACTCGGGGTAATGAGAGGAGCTACAATACCTATGCACATTAATGCAATAATAACAAAGAAGTTTGATAAGTTTATGGTGGCTTTCAACTGGCTGTACATATGTCTGAATAGATGCTGGTAAGAGCTTGCCTCCTAAGTGGCGGGGCGATGCAAGTTGTTCGATTCTGTACAAGTACAAGAAGGAGGTCTAACAATCTAAAGCATTGTCTTCTCATCAAATCGATCTTTACTGCACACGTCACCCCGTTTCCCTGTCTACCGCAGTAAGTAACCTAGCTCAATTTACTTTCCTTGTTTCAATCCAACGAAAAAAACAGTGCGAAAGGGGGGCAATTCATACCGTAGGGGTAACCTTAGTAACTTGAATGATCTCATAAAAATCGTAACGCTGTGCAACCATCACCTAGAAGCAAAGGAGGTCTGTCGATAATCCAAGCGTGGAGACAAATCGCACACTTCACTCTTTTATCTACTTCTTTCTTTGTCTCTCATATTTACTTGTTATTAATTTTTCCTTCCTGACTTACAATCCTCCAGCTAAAAACCAACTTGTAAATCGTTGAAATGTTCATTCAATCAATCATCGTTTTGATCACCCTCCTCAATCTCGCTTCAGCCGGTCAAATCAATTCACCAGCAGCATTGATCGTCGTAAGTAACCAACAGTCCTATATCTCCTCAAAAAAGTGCCAAATACTAAAAATTGACGTTTATGTCATAGTGCCAACCTGTCCTTCTTCAATGGAGCGGTACAGGTAAGTGTTTCCTTATAACGTCGTCATGGGATCTAAACTGACCTGATGTAGGACCATTTTTCCTATCAGTCATCCCAGGTGGTCAACCAAGTGCAGCTCCTTTGTACGTCCCCCACCCATCTCTGCAACTGATCAATCCAGAATCAACTTCGGTGAACAAACCGGAACATCCCTCACTTGGAACGTTAACCTCACCGCTGGAACCTCAGTCTCACTAGCGTTGGTTGATTCGACTGGTGCACCAGCTTATTCAGCTCCTATCACCGTTAGTGAGTACATTGTCTCCTTTCCTTGAGGGTATGACTGATACTGATGGTTATAACTATGTAGCCGCTGGATCTAGTACCGATTGTCTAACTGCTGGTTCCGATTCCGGTTCTGCTACTGGTTCACCAATCAATTCAACTGGGTAAGTTGGACTTTCTAGATCATATTGGGAATTACTGAAGATGAAGTTTTAGTTCTGCTGCTACTACACCCTCCGGTTCGGGTTCAGCAGCCACTACCTCTGCAGCAACCACCACTGCAACCACTGCAGCAGGGTAAGTTCTGATCATAATTCCTCCAATTGATGTTCGTTAACGAAAATTTAGAACTACCATTGCTACTACGGCAGCAGCTGGTACAACTACCAAAGCTACTTCAGCAGGTTCATCAGCCGCTTCATCAGTCGCTGCCTCTGCTTCCGCTTCAGCCTCAGCATCCAAGGCATCATCCGCTCAATCAATCACTCGATTCAACGGTCTCGTCCCAGTCCTTTGTGCTCTCGCCACTGGAATCATCGGTTTCGTTTTGATTTAGAGCGGTGGAGTTATGAATCGGATGTTTGTGGATGTAATGGTGGAGTTGATTATATATGTACATGTGATTATGGACTCCACATGTTTAATTGTGTTTTGATCGTTAAAAATGATTCATCGTTATCCATCCAACTTTTCTGTTATCGATTTGAGGGTATGTCATAGAGGTATAGAGAATTGAGGGTAATCGTGAGGTAGAGATTTTCGGCAGAACCATATTGCTACATTTCCATATCTTGGTCATCATCGTTATCGTCCATTCGTGGTCGTTGATCTCGTTCATCTTCGTCGTCACTAGAAGCAGTAAATCAGTAACCCCTCATCAATCTCATCACCCACTCTTCCATCCCCCTTTTTGAGCGAGTGATATCCCCACCCCCCATCGATCGATATTGTTCAATCAACTTCTGAGCTTCATAGATCGGTTCATATTCTTGAAGTTGAAGTTGGAACTGAAAAAAGTATTGTTATCATTCAACACGAATTCTTGAACTTAGGGAAGGGATGCTTACACTAATAGGACTAACGCAGTATCGTTTACTTTGGACATATGCTAACGTGTTATCGTATCTCCAATTAAATCTTGACATCAGATAAGCAATCACTATCGCTGGTGATAAAGCTATCCCCCCTAAACTGAAGCATCAACTCAATCCATTCGTCATCACGATCATTACTTACCATTACAATGAGCTAGAACTGTTCCCCCATTTATAATAGCTTCATGAATAAACTTTTGACATCTAACGAAAAATTAGTCTCATGAACTTCTTGAAGACCTCCGGAAATCAATCAAACTAACCTTGCTATATCCTTTATCAGATTCTGATCCTAAATCCATCAAATCAGAATTATAACATTATAACCATGTTTCAAAGGTGTCGGGACGACCCTCTGGAACTCAGAACTGACTTACCATGTTGTCACTAATCTCCAAAACCAAATATTGGAACTGATCAACGAAACGTGGATAGATCAAACGAGCCTCCCTTTGATCTCTAACACATAATCTGTAGATTCCCAATATAAACATCGAGTCCGGTGAGACATAAACGAGAAGCGATAGACATACACATGAGTAATCCCCATTTCCTTCATTTTGGTACTGTTCGTCGAAGATTGAAATGGTCCCAGGTATAAATTCGGAATAATAAGTTGAGCTTCTCTTCTCATTTCATATCTGTGTTTTCCACTTCAGTTAATCTTTGGTCGTATTGTATTGGGGTAGATAGGATCGACTTACTTCCAATTCGCTGCTGCTGATCCTAATTGTGGTGTAGCTGGTGCTATATCGTACCCATCCATTGGTAATGCCATGTTAGGGTACAGTATAGAAAGGATAGTACGAATGAATCAACTGTTGATTATGGAGACTAACGAAGGTATCATAAATTTGATCCCGTTTCAGACGACCAAGTGCAAAAGACTATATGCATCAATCAGAACTCTCTCTCTCTCTCATCCCACCACGCCCTAAACAATATACCCCTTCTCGACAGCAATCTCAGCGTTCATTATGGACGACGTAGCAGCTCCTAATCTAACGTTATCAAGTAAACAAACGAATTTATAATCCAAAACCGGACATTCTCTGATTCTACCAACAGAAACACATGCACCGTTATACAGATCCCTGTCCAATCTAGGTTGTGGTCTATCGGGAGCTTCATGAACGACGATAGCTTGACCAGGTGCAGATGGCACATTCAGTTCTTGAGCTTCACATCGATAATTCGCGAAAGCTTCTTTGATTTCTTCTAGGGAGGGTGCGGGTGATCTAGCGAATTTGACGGAAACACAGGCTGAATGACCGTCGATGACTGCTACTCTGTTACAAGCTGCTGAGATGACCAGTGGATTCTCTTTATGATAATCGAATCCTTTCAAATCTGATGTGACGCCACCCAAGATCTTTGATGTTTCCCATTCGATTTTCTCCTCTTCACCTCCGATGTATGGTACGACGTTATCGATGATATCTAATGATGAAACTCCTGGGTAGCCTGCGCCAGAGATAGCTTGTAGAGTGGTGACGATGACTGTTTTCAATGGACCGAAAGCTTTTTCGAGTGCTGCCAAGGGGACGACTAGTCCAGTGGTCGAACAGTTGGCGTTACAAACCAAGAAACCCTTTTTCAGTGGTGGTGAGACTGTAGATTGTTGATGTTTGATGACATCTAAATGAGATGGGTTGACGATAGGTACAATGAGGGGTACAACTGGATCTCGACGATAGTTTTTGGCGTTTGAGAAAACAACAAGTTCAGCGGCACGGAAAGCGAGTTCTAGTTTGTGTCAGTATTTGATCACGAACAATATAATAATACCCACCAATCTCCCCGGCGACATCATGATCTAAACCTGAGAATACGACTCCACATTCTGCAAAACCTTCTTCATCGGGTTTACATTCTCTGATGAGTTTTCCTTTGACGATTTCAGGGATTGGGGTGTTCAATTTCCATTTGGTGACTTTCTCGTAAGCTTGACCAGCGGATCTCGATGATGCTCCCAGAGCATGAATTTGGAAATATGGATGAACGGCTAGGAGTTGGATGAATCTGAAAGAGTCAGTAGGTTGGTGACAACAGATTGGGATCGTATTCACCTTTGACCAACGGTTCCTGTACAGAGTTAGTACATCGAACAATCGTGTTTAACTTTCATACTCACCGGTAGCTCCAAGAATACCGACTTTGATTTTTTGCTGTGACGATGTTGATGAAGCCATTTTAGTTGTGATAGTTTGATGAGGAGTGATGGTTCTATTCCAATTTTAATGGGTTTTTGAATGATATGTATAAACTTGAAAAGTCAACACTTCGACTTTTCGAGTCGGGGGTTTCTTCAGCGGAGGTATTTTCACGTGGGGAAAATGGTTACCCTGACGGGGAGAATGATACCGGACAAGGTAAGAAGGTAGTTTCCATGGTTGTTACTTCTACTTCTATCATATATATCTATACATATATAGTCATAAACAATGTCAGTAGTAGCTCCAGTATTCGATAAATCAGACCCAAAAGTAGCTACGTGAGTAATCCATAGGTGGTAGAACTTTCTATACTGAATACTGATCGCTTCTTTCTCCCAGCCTCTACCCCTTCCATCTACCCTTCGATCCAGCTTGGTCAGAAGTCAGTGACACCTATGGAAGTGGTGCAATGATGGCAGCTGGTGGTGGTATGTTCATCAAGAATCCATTGTGAGTGTCAACAAAGAATCTTTTGGAGACAGCAGTCATTCGATTGGATTCACTGACATGTCGCAATTAGGATCGTGTGGGGAGCTGCAGCAATGGCTGTCATGAGTGTCGTTAACCAAGAACCATTGAGACAAGGAAAGGACGCTTCATCACCTTTATCATCTCTTGGGTAGGTTGTTGTTTCAATCTACATTATGGATCTGGTGGGAAACTGATTTGTTCCTTTATTCAACAGTATGGCTCTCGCTGGTATCCTCGCTACTTCATTCCCCAAAGTTATGCTCGCACCACCAGCTCCAGCATCAACACCTTAATTCGGTAATTAGGAACTCTGATTGAACTCTATGGAATCAAAATAATGGATATCGACATAATTTCTGGGTTGTGGTGAAAGATTGTGGAACTGGATTTGGGATTAGACATGGATTGTGAAAATGGGAAAACATGCATTGTTGTATCGTGCTTTGAACAAGAGTGGTCGTTGAGGTGAAATCAGACTGATTATTGATTAGAGATTGAGGTAGATAAGGTCATCACCATCAATCCATCACCCATCCTCCCACCGACCACGATACACACGACGTTTCATCCTTTCACAAACCTCATGTTGTCCGAATCTCTCAAACTCACCTTAAATACCACCTTTCTTTCTTTCATCATCATTCTATTCTAACCATTCCAATGGATGATGTATACAGAGGAAAACTGACTCATTCACCACCAATCATTCATCACAGACCACTTCCTAAACCAGAACCAGTCATGCCAGAGAATACACACCCCAACTCCGACAATCCAACATTCACCATTCAACCTCATCCACCCCTTGAACACACATCAAACGTAGCCCCGATACCTATTCAATTACCTAACATCTATGTTAACCCTTATCCAACTCAACCTGCGCCGGTAGCTCCAGCTCCAATTCAACGTGTATCACCAACTCGTCGAATCGATCGTCTCAAAAAAGCTCATCCTCTTCTTTGGATGAGTTTCGTGATTAGTGTCATAGCGTTAGTTCTGGGAGTTCCTAAAGGTAGCCTACCAACATTAACAGGTAGACATAAAGAATTGAGAGTGAGTAAACACCCAGCCTCAATCCCTGACTAGATTTTTGGACTGAAGTTGATTGAAAACAGAATCAAGAGAAAATCGTCCGAGAAAAATTACGACTGATAACCCACCTATCATCATTCTTACCACCCCCTCTCCAGCCTTTAGTCACTCCAATCGATCCAACCAAACCCCTACCAACAGATTATCTATCGTTATACCACCCACTCCACCCGTTGTCACTAGGTAAAACAGATCTTTCAACGTGGCGTTCGAAAACTTCTTTGAGATTCTGGAATTCCGCTTGGAACAGGGAACATCATCAAGAAGGGAAATGGTGGTCAGTAGAGGAACTTGGTGATGGGGCTAGTGTGGTTCGAAGTCAGATTGATGGGAATGAACGTGAAGTTTGGGTTATTAGGATGGGTGAAAATGATCTTGGTGGGTTGATGACTTCAAACGTAGATCATCTTTAGCTGAATCCCCACACACTAGATTCGACACCCCTTCAAACTGCTTTAACCCATTCATTGCTTTTACGTGATCGACTTCAATCGGAGATCTCTACTTTGAAATCTACCCCATGTCCGCCTTGTCATACTGACACCTCTCGTCAATTGATGTTAAATGGACGTGAGGAATTTGAGTACGATGAAGAGGAGGATGTTAGGATTGAGAGAAAACGTGTTAGAGAGAGGGAAAGGGAGAAGGATGTTGAAGAGAGGGAAAGAGAGATTGCTAGAAGATAACAATGGGTTGTAGAGGAGATGAGGTGAGTTGGATATTTCTCTTTGAGACGTGAACTGATAGTCATCAGAAAACTTAGTGACAAAGTTCAGTATGTCACTTCTTTTACTCGACTGGCAGCTAACTCTCTGACTGACATGACTTTAGTTCACAAGCTACCGAACTCACTTTGGAAGATCGAATCACTGAAAGATTGAAATCATATCAACGTCAATTAGCTCATTTACATAACAATCCCGATGGTGAAGCTTGACACAGCATATGATGTTCACTTTCGTATATCTTGTGATATATAAGTACTGTATATAGAGTCATTTCGAAATACAATCTAAGCGACAATCTGTTTGAATCTGATGAATAAACGAATATTTATTTCTGTGATGGAAATTCGGATGACCTTCGCAGTGACATGTGTTAGTGCCACTCCGATTAAATACTTTCATCGACTACGACTCATACATCAGACTACTCTACAATATACCTCCTTCATACTATGTACCAATCCCACCAAGATCCTTTGATTTCCGCCTTCCTTAACTTGAAGACCCGACTTCGGTAGCTTTTCCAGTTGCTGTATCAGCTAACCACATTTCTCTAGTGAGCTTGAGAATTCTCTCATCATCATCCTGTGTAGCATTTGTGACGGTGGCGATTCTAACAAAATCTTCTAAATCACAGCGCTGCACACCCCATCTTCTACTAAACCCGCTACCCTCAGTTCTTGTGAGGGAGATCCTTGTATTATCTGGTGGTGGATATTGTCTAGCCCTGACTCCGTACCGTTCTACCTCACCCAGACAACTGTTGAACTTCTCCAAACCTCTAGGTGCGAAATACAGCCGCGCATCCTCGCTTTTGGGTTTGTCTTTTATTGCGTAGACTGTTGCCTATTGAGTTTTAGCTATATTGTAAAGTATACATATACTCACCTCTTCACTCTCATAGTTGTACTTCTCAGACTCTCCACACAAGGTAATATTAGCTTTGGTGATAGTACTCATTATTTCAATGTGATGAAAAGATGAGAAATCATCCTTGAGGATAGCTGGACATATAAGGTCATGAAAGTGGAGCTGTGAATCAATGGATGGGAGAATAAAGGATCAGTGTCCTCTTTTTGTTCTCAGTACTATGTCATATTGGAGTCGACTGAAATGAATCATGGAAATAATGAAGCTGGCGTCGTGTGGCACCTGAGCGATTTCCAGAATGTTCGCCTACGGTGACTCGTTTGCGAGCTACAAATACCAAACACTATAGGGGCAATGTCAGACTGGACAGTGGAAATCGCCTGGTGTACCCATACTGTAGTCGTTTCCATTCTCTTACAATACGGTGCCGTCTGTTCAATAGCAAAGTTAGTGTCATAGAGGTCAATAATGACTCTGGCTGAGAAGTGGTTTCACATGATATTGCATACAATCTGAGGTCCTACAGAAATCTGCAGAAAGATGATTAACAAATTCTCTATTGTACAATTACTACTGGAAGCTCTACAAGACCCAAGCGAATCCACTTCATATCATCACATCTGTCCCAGATCGGACTCTACTTTCCAACTCCTCTAAAACCGAACCACTCTCGTAATACGTTCCGTTATATTTTCGATGTTTCCCCCAAAAAACACCATAATCAATATTAAACGTCCCGCCCGTTCTGTTGAAAACGACCGCTTTAGTCTCATGATCATGATCAACGGTCAGCATAGAGGTGAAATTAACCAATATCAATGATACTGGATATTTTGTGCTAGACATTGAATGTGAATTATAGGTGGTGGTGCTCGTCAGATCGTTCCAAACACTTTTCAACATTCTCGTGTATTCTAAATTTCGTGGCTTTGCGGAAGGATTGATTTTCATTTTTTCAAGGATTGGTAAGAAAACTCTACCGAATGTTTCGTTGGTTGATCCAGTTGAGTTATGGGTTGAGATCATTTCTGGTTTGAAAGTGAATGATGACATTCTTCTTGAGCGCGTGGTTGGTGGTTGGGTTGAAAGTAGTTTGAAAAAATAACTTGCTTTGGAGGACTTCTTAATGTGTTTTTGCCTTCGTGAGGGATCCTTTCTTCCATGTTGCATGAAGTCATACCTGAAAGCTTCTACATTGAGACTCGTCTGGGACCGTTGAGTTTACTGTGACTAATGGATGTCATAAGTAATGTAGGACAATTCCTGTAAACCATCATTTCCTTGACGTTCAATGATGGTGCTTCGTGTACTTTGGTCTTGTGCCCTTGCTGATGGAAAGTGCGTTCGTTATCCCCCTAGTCTGAGGGCAATGAGTTAATACAGTCAATACCGCTCTGAGGTACTCCTGAACCTCCAACAAAACGAAACGCGAATCCTGTTCATACCACATCAACCTCCTACGTACATGATCTCCTATACCCTACTGTACATTCCCTTGATCGACTTTCAAACCCATCCATCCATCCTCAACAGTGACTCCCATCTCTTCACGAGGGGTGACAAAACCCCAAGAACAAACAAACGTCTTTTCCTCCTTATCATCTTTTTTGAAAGATAAAACCACAGACTTACAGGGGGCAGATGAATTCTGTAGATCCGACATCGACTTATAAGTTGTACAGATGGATCTAGCGGATCCGTCTTGTGAGGATTGAAGAGATTTCCATTCTCGCCTCAAAACCCTCATGAAATCTTGAATGGCGAGTTGATTGTCTGTCTTGAAGCTTTGGGCGACTTTGCAGATGACAGAATCTATTTTGTTAAAGTTGAAGATTTCTGTTTCTGTCTGTGTTTGGCTTTGGGTTTCTGACATTTGATTGAATGATTTGTAATAGGAAAAAAAGGGTCGGGGAAGACGAGGAAGATAAAAGGGAACGGAAGAGCATGTACTAATTCTGTCCAACTCGAATTCAAACTGCGATCCTTCTACATCCACCCTCTTCCTTTCTTTGTTTGACCTTTGTTCGGTGATACTACTCCGTTGCTCCGTACACGACTGGGCCAGGTTCTCGATAGACAACCTAGAATTATGTACTCGGCGATTGAGATCAGCTCATCCGAAGTCACACAGCGGAATACTGATCTGACTCTAGACTCGATCTATGGCTTCAAGATCTGGTTCTAGTTCAGTATAACTTGCTTTCCCGGCGAATATCATTCAACACTAAGAACCAAGCACTTAAGCATGATCGTTAGCGATGCACACGAATTTTTAATTTAGAGGAGTACTATGGCGGTGACTACCCAGGGAACAACGTTTGCTTCCTCGACACGTACGCTTTTTTTTTTCATTGCGGCAGGCAATCGAGCGTGGGAAAAAAAGTAATTCTTCAATTCGTCATGTTTACGATTTTCCCAAGTACCCTTTGTTACTAGTTCGATATAAATGAATCTAGGTAGAGCAATCATTATTCTCGGGAAGGAGTGTCAATTCGTTTTCCATCCATTAGACGACAAATGTGGAGCAAATGGACGATACTCGACAAGCATGGTCTACTCAGTGCCACCTGACATTTCCGAGTCCATCACGGCAGAGGTCTCACAAACGCACCTTACTCAAAATAACAAAGTTCTTTACCCTTGTTCCTTCCGCCGAAAAGATTTAGGACACCGTTTTCTTAATTCATTTTGTTCTAAACATAGCACCCAGCAAACACACAGGTAATCTTCTTCCTCGACTGTTATGCATTTGCACTTTATCTTGTTTACTTTGAACTTCCCGCAACGTGTATAGAAAATATAACGAAGTCTCGTGTGGGATACATAGATGGAAGTTTCCGAAATTCGCGGCCGGTCTTCGTTTGGTAACGTTACGTTTTCTTAGTAACGCCTATCCTTACCTAGTCCTGAGTCAGTCCTGAAAGCCTGGTTAAGTCTGAACAAATCGGTTTCCATTCATTTGTCAACCCACAGCAAATCCCCCGCGTGATAAGTTACAAAATAAATGAATGATCTTCACTGAGCTCTGCAGAGGAAAGAAATTTGAATTGCTTTGACAACACTTTCGTCATTTGAATAGGTTAAAATCTGTCAGAAACTTTGGGAATCACACCGCCACCAATCCAAAAACCGAAAACTCAAAACTCAGAAAGCGCCTGATTTCTTTTCTTAAAATTCAATTTTTTTCCGGGGCCGTTTGCCCTTTTCGATCTTTGAGATCGGGTAACCCGTTCTATTAAAGTTAAGTTTCTTCATTGAATTTGAAAAAGGATAACCGTCTTAAAACACAAAAGAAGCTGCATAGTATCTTATTTTGGGTGGCGGTTGAGTTTCCGTTGGCCTTGATCGATTGCTTCGCATTCCATCTGATGGGAGACGTTATGACATAGACTGCGTACGAACAACTTTGAATCCGAATAGACGAATTCAATCACCGTCGAGAAGAGATGTACCACCCGCTCAATGCATCTTACAGTCTTGGATCTCTTCACAAGCTACCATATTGATTTAACACAGGGCTCGATAGATTCCCGAGACATTATCGATTTAGCGTGAGTTTAAGTTACATAGAAGCTAGAAACTATAACCTTGACTTTGATCTTCGGGTCTAACGTGTGGATCGAATCTTCTTCGAACGGAAGCCTCTTAAGTAAATTAAGGATTCTTGAAGCAAGGAAAATCAGGGGGGGCGTTTGCCACGACGTAACTTAAACTTGACAATCGTTGTGATTTTTATTAAGCCTCGAAAGCGCCCCTTGAATCTTTGGATTTTTGGATATAATATTCAGGAGTCGTAGGCTTGGTTAAACTTATGACATTAAGATTTCTGTAGTTCGAGGTAGATCGTTTAAATGGCCAAGCCGATTACAATAGAGGCTCTTAGGTTTACGACGCGATTGCCTTCAGTTCAGTTACTTGAGTTACTTACCCCTGATATACAGTACGATATACTTGTAATCTTTAAACCCTAAGGGGGTAAGTAAAGTAAGTACAGAAGGGCAGAGTAATCCAATTGGATTGGGTTATCGAACGTACAGTACTAGGTCAAGTAGCTAGCTATTCTTGCTTAATTTCATTAAAATTCAAATTCAATCCACAAGTCCATACGAAAAGATAAGTTAGCTAGCTCGATAGCTACTTGTTTGATTTCTTGTTTGTCTTCCTCCGACTTGAATCTACAAAAGTACACCTATTTGGTATCAGCGATAAACTTTCCAAAAACTAAAAATAGGCTTCGAGAACGCCTGGCGATAACGCTGTGTAAATTGTGTAGTTTAAAAGGCATTACAGACATATAAACGTAGGTTGAATTGTCACTTTTGTCTCAGTCCATTCTATTCCATTCTATTCTAATTCGAAATGGCTAGCTGATGGTGAACTCAGAACTCTGAAGAAAAATAAGGTATCGAAAAAATCATTAGGTCACTAGATCTACCGCAGTGTCTCAAGTGACAACTTCCTTGACAGCCATCTTTGGTTTCTTATCGATTCCCAGCTTTGGATGGAGGAAACGTTTATTTGATTTATACTTTTTTTAGTGAGTAACAGCTTCTGTCACAGTCACAGCATGCAGGGAAGGGAATTGCATCGAGTCCAGATGAAATCGATACGATGTAGGATTTTTAACTAACTAACACCACTACATTCAGTTTCCGACAAAGTTTAACCTTTGACATTTTCCTCTCCATCTCTTTCAATTAGTGCCGGTCACTTTACGATACAGTATCATATTATAACACATCACGATCCACGATCTATGGCCATAGAAAGAAGAAATAAAGAACTGAATCGATACATACACACATTGGAGATAATTGAGTTTCGACCAGAAAGTCACCCACCTCTCGCGTGTAACTTTAAACCTACTCTTATGCCTTTTACTTTATCTTCATTCTGGTGAGTCTCTCTCTTTCTTCTTTTCACCTTCACCTTCTAAAGTATTCGTCATCTGTTCAATTCTATATCACGTTTATCGGGATATTCGTTAACCATTCCATCGCAGTATGTCATAAATAACAGTTGAAAAAGCCCGATTCGCTTCGTTCAACTTTCTGTTCTTCCCAACTTTCCCAATCTTTCTCTCAACTCTGTCTCCTCTCACTCTCTAATCATGTCCCATCACTATGATCCACCACCACCACCGCTTCCACCTATTTTAATGACAGAATACGTTTCTCAAACGGACGACTCTTCATCTCAATCTCAAGTTCCAGTTCCAGTCACGACCGCGACAACAACTCCAACTCGAAATTTAGATCTTCAGCACAAAGGTTACGATAGCACACCTACTTTTGTTGCCAGTGACTATTTACACACCTCACCTAATGACTTGCAAACTCCACCAACAAACGATAATAACGCTTATGAAATGTCAACCCATACGACACCTCAACACGTAGAAGATACTTTTAACAATTATGATTATTCTGAATACAACCGACACCAAGATTTTGGGACTGATCAAAATCAATACGTGTCTCATGGAACTACGATTCCCGCTGTCTCATTGGGAGAAATGACATCGATGAATCATGCACAACAAACTCTAGCTCCCGCATCATTATCTCAACCCTCGGGTTCAGCTCATCAACCCAATCAACTTCATTTACAATCTCCGTTCAAATCTTCAGATCCAACGATTCATTATCCCGTCGTGGAGCAACCTTACTATGACCCAACTTATTATCCACGTCTATCCTATCCCGATGATTCACCTCAAAGTTCAACGATCTATAATCATCATCAACCTCATCAACAATATTATATCCCCCCAGGAGCTATGAGTTATGATCCATCTTCATCTGGGTCTTTTCAACCTCAAACTCATATCCAAACTCCTACTGCACCATTACCTTACGCTTATCCACCTCAATTCGTCATGACTGAACCTCCTCGACCACGTCGTATTTCACCTTCAGAACAGAGTGCTTCGTCTGCTGTTTCTTTGACAAGATCTGGTTCAACTTCATCAGAAATGTTACCTAAAAGTGCTAGACCCAAAGTCAAACTTACGTTTGAAGATAAACGCGCTATAGTCCTCATGGCGAGAGAGCAAACTCAATTACGACAGGAAGATATTGCTCAACGTTATGGGTGAGTTGCATTCGTATCTATCGAATCATTGTTCTAACCTCATTTCATAGGGTCGATCGAAGTACGATCAGTAAGATTGTTATCAACGCTGATAGATGGCTTGGACCACAACCCACAAGTCAACCGCCTGCGCCTAAACAACCTAAATCGTTGACTGCCCGTTTCCCTGGTGTTGACGCTAAGATGAACGAATGGATGGATCGACAAATCCAAATGGGTGGCGATATTCGTGATTCCGTTGCTCGAAGTATGGCAAGAGCTTTTGCTCAAGAGATTGGATTCCCTGATACCCGATTCAAAGCTTCTGCCAAATGGTTGGACAAGGTAAGTGTCTTTATCTATCGCAGACACATATCACTAACTGTGATTTAGTTTAAAGATCGTAGAAAGGCAGCTGGTAGACCTGAGCCTCCTCCCATGGGTGTCGGATCCCTCTCACTCTACCCTTATCCTAGTCAACAATACGTCCTTACATCTCCAACCGAAGCAGGTTCAGTCATGTTATCCAGATCTCAATCTTCTGTCACGTTGTCATCAGAAAGTTCAAGTGGTCAAGAGCTCCACAGTTATACCTCTGCCATGACACCGAATCGAATAGCCATGAAATCCGAATCTGATCTTTTCCATAACGACATTCCCAACTCACGTCAAAGATCTCAATCGTCTCCTCAACTACTTGTTCAACCTGGTACGCAATCGCCGTCATCAGGTAAAGCACCTAGATTGGTTCGACCATCACCTGTTGGACTTCAACGACAAAACTCTTATCATGGTTCAAGCCCATCTCCACGTCGACCAATTCCGTTGAGCAGAGCTAATTCAAGTCAAGGAACTGCGCGTCGATCTAGACCAAACAGTTTTGCAGCTTCTGCATTCGGTATCACGCCACTTGAACCTTCAGGTTCTCCGTTGAACTCGCCATCGGTTGGATCATCTTATGGTGGTCATTCACGTCAAAGATCTGAAGGATTAGCGCCATTCGCGAATTTGTCAATTGCAGGCATCTCACCTGAAATGTCTGAAAACGGTGAATCGTCTTCGATGTTACCTATCCCAATGACGGTTCCCCCAATGACACCAATCACACCTGGTGTCTTGAACGGTGGTACGTTCCCCAACACTGATTATGGAGAGATTCAAGATTTCGGTCCACCCATTGGAGTCCATCAGAACTATCAAAACGGTACCGGGCATCAACAACTACACAACGTTCATTATTCCACGATGCCTAATAAACATTATATCCAACCTCAATATAATGCTTATCCACAACATCAACATCATCAACCATACCCCCAATCTTATCCTATGGGCATGACGGTCTCTGCTCAAGATCCGATGATCACCGGCTGGCAACCTGCAGTCTAGGTTGAGTGGGATTCGTCGGCTGTGATCATCACCTATTGTATCATTCAACTACTTTACTTTATATTTCTATCTATTTCTTGGAGACAATCATTGTTCATTCATTTATCTATACATTGGATCAATTCATTTGTCATCGATTCGACTTTTAGCATGACAATTTCATCAGATCATTTTTACGATACATTCACTTATTCGGATCATCCAGTGCTTTCAAAGACAGTCATTTGGTCTTCGCATTTTCATTCATTTTTCCCTTGGAGTTATACAGATAACAGGTTCTCTATACATAACATTGTTTAATATCCATTTGATTTGTCTACCACCATTTACATTTACATCTTCATCGACATTTACATTGTTTCGGTCATTATACAACACTGTCATTGTCTCAATCATTGTCATTCTGTGGCTCGTTTCCATCCAAAACGTTGTTTTTCCAATGATGGCATCATGACTCTTTTTTTTCACTTTTCATTCGGTTCCTTATCTCATCCATTCATTGGCTCATCTTCATTTTCATTGTGACTCGTTTCCAATCTCTTTTTTGGTTTTATTTATTTTCATTTGACTAAAATTATCATGTATCATGATTGACTTTAAATGCGGCGTGTGAGAGAGTAATTCTATGATTTGTAACTGGAGGATGATAAGCAATCATCTCACTATTTCATTTTCATCTTCGTAGTTACTAATGGCTACAACGTATACGAAACCAAAAATCTAAACCCCACCAAAATCTATTTATCACCAACAACAGCCTCATAAGCCTGTTTAGCCAAAGTAGTAACCTTAGTAGCGATCCCAGCTAAATCACCAACTTCAATCAACATCTATCCATTTAAAAAAGAAAAAAAAAAGAACATACGATCAGCAACGACCTTCTCGTCACCTAACGGAGCTAATTCAGTCGACTCAATCAAACCAGGCTGACTTTCGATGACATCGCGGACTGGTTCCTCTTTGGTCGAAGAGGTGAGATCACCTTCGGATGCGTATGCGTCTGAAGCTTGGGTTGTGGAGTGTTTCGAAGGCTGGTTGGGGGGTTAGTTGGAAATAGGGGTGGGATACCTTACGTTCATTACTCCTGCGTACTCTGTACCTAGGAGTCCTCCTGTTACTGTAGTACTAGAGGGCGTTAGCTGATGATGGTAACGCTGTGAGAATGGGCTTACTCGTTATGTGACATTTTTTTGCTGGGTCGTATTTACAATTATTCTGATACTAAATTCGTTGTTGGTTTATCTATCCTTCTTTCTGGTACATTTCTCCCTCTTATACCCAAAAAATTCTCTTGAACTTGGATTCCGTTGCTCCAAGAAATCATTTTGATGACGTCAGAGATAAGAAAGAAACCACGCGCGAACCACGTTCAAAGGAGTTTCCGGGATTATATGATTTGTGGCACTCGGTCTCCGTTCGGATGGGGTGTTGCTCGAGTCAAGGCTAGATGTAGATGGTCGTAGATGGTAGTGTTAAATTTATATCAACTCATTCAATCTAGTATATAAACATGGCGTGAGTAATCAGTTCCATATGATCAATTAGAGAAATGCAGCTGACTGAGCTATCATTTAGATCGTAAGTCAAGGCTTAGAGTTATCATTCAGATAAATTCAGAAATCTAACCAGTCATTTCGTTTTCAGGCAATTCTTCACTTGGGCAAAAAGTCCTGCTGCCAGACAATATCTTTTCAGTGAGTCGCAGAATCCATATCGACTGTGTCTATTTGATCATTTGACTAAATTTCTTGTCTATAGGTACACATTTCTGGGGACCTGTCAGTTATTCCAACGTTTCTTCTTGGATTTCGTTCTGATCAATTTTATTTCAATATCCATATTTTAGGTCGCCAATTGGGGTTTACCAATTGCAGCTCTTTCAGATATCATTAATAGAGATGAAGAAAGTATTTCTGGAGTCATGTCACCAACTTTAGCTGGTTATTCGTAAGACTCCTCTTCTTATTCCAATTAGATTTACTAACACCTAACAACATGATAGAATGATTTTCATGAGATTCGCATGGAGAGTTCAACCAAGAAATTATCTTCTTTTCGCTTGTCACGCCACCAACGCCGCAGCTCAATTAACCCAAGAAGCCAGATTCATCAATTACCATTATTTCGGTGGTAAAGAGAGGAAACATCCTGTCGCATCCAAAGTTGAAGCTGTTGGTGATTCCGTTAAAGACGCTGTTGAAGAGGTTAAAAAAGTTGTCAAGTAGATGAGACGAATTGGTACCATTTAGTTTATATTCTTTTGTTTTGTTACTTTTTACTTTTGACCTTTTTTTTCAGTTCATCTTAGATACCTGGGTATAGATGCCATTGATTGCATTTACGAGAATATATGCGCTTTTACACTTTCTAACTTGAGAGCAGGACTTTGTAATGATACATTAGATTCTACAACGATACCGATTATCATCTACTTGACTCCTACTTTAAAGACGTTTGCGCACCTCTCATCGAGAGATAGGCTTGATCACCTCCAGGTCCCTTTACGAACAACATCAGCTTTCAATCAAACTATCAATATTGTCTGATCACTTACTAAATTCCTGACAACACCCCAAACTTCGATACCCTTGTAACGCAATTTCGTACGTGGATCAGTATAAGCAGCATGTAATCCAGTGATATCACAATATTTTTTAGGTGGTAACAAAGAAGGTGGGGCTGTAGGTGTATGATCTAAAACGGGTATGTTTTAATAAAATCAATTACCCCAATTCCAAAACCACACTCACAGGTGATAATTTCCTTCCTGGAACTCCCACCCCCAACTTGATCTATATCCATCGTCTCCTCCTCCTCCCCTTCCTCCTCAATCTCAGGTGTAGTCCTCCTACTCCCTTCCTCCCCAACAACAGTCGAAGGCGTATTAGCCCCACTCCGTCTCCCCTTCAAATTCAAAAGATTACTACCCCTCTTACTCTTCTCTCCACCCCCACCAAACACCCCAACCTTCTTCTTCTTCACCCCAGGTAACTCTAAAATCTCACCCCTAGCTCTCTGAGCAGTTTGAACGGAACTCAGAAATCCATCACCACCTGAAAATCTTTCTCTTTCGAGCGAAAGAATCTGTTTCACGTTTTTCTTCATTAGACCGCTACCTGTTGTTATGGGTGTTAAGGAGGCGGCTGTACGATAAGGTAATCTACTGTTGAAGGTTGTTGATTTAAAGAGACGCGGTTGATCGTAGAAATTCAATTTATCTGCTAGAGTCTGAGTTTGGGAGTTTAGTTTAGGTCTTGGGTAGAGGGATGTTGGGTAGCTTACGGGGAGATCTTCACCTGGTATTGGTGTGTTGCCGTTCGATTTACGGGCGGCTGCACCTCGTAATGGTGGTTTTGGTGCCCTACAGTGGTCCAGAGTTAGATACGAGGTCATAAAAAGAATCATACTTACATCGTTCAACGGGGTTGGAAGGTTTCAATGGGTGAATTTTGGTACGTGTTTTTCTCCAGTCTTTGAGGAACACGAATTCTAACTTGTTGTGGGTCCAATTGTATTGTTGCGAGGAATCGATTAGAGCAAATGATCACCGTGATTATAACAATGAATACTAGCTGGATTACCGAGTGTATATATGTATATATACAGACTGTGAGATCACGTGACTCACAAAAGTTGTTTTCGAAGCTAAGATTTCCACACCACCAAGGCAGCCTACATCTATCAATCAATCCAAAAACAAAACCAACTCAATCCAACAATGTCCTCCAAAACCAGACATCCAAAACTCAAATCCCCCTCACCCCAAAACCCCGAATCACCACCAGAAACAGATCCAACCAAAACCTTGGAAGACTTAACGAAATCCCTTGACGACCTGGAAAAAAACTTTGAACCGATCCTGAAAAGACGTGGGGGTTGGGAAACCGTGATTGGTGATTTGGATACACTTGAGAGAGTTAAGATGGAGGTCATGGTTGGTTTTGCCGTTAATGATTTAATTTGGAGTGGGTGTTTTTTTTTAATCTTAACGTTTTTGCAATGTGTTGATGAAATTCTTTTTAGTGTTTCTGAAAACTAGAGGTATTGATCCGGAGGGTCATGATGTTACCAAGGAACTTGTAAGTCTCCTCCTTCTTTTCTTTCCTACGATAGGTTTATTGAAATGAATATATCTTTTTAGGAAAGGATTAAAACTTATTACGCCAAAGTTCGTGCTATCGAAGAACCAACTTCGAGTGAGTCAAAAAAAAAGTATTTCACGTAGGCATCAAGGACTGAAATCGTGTTCCTCTTCCTAGAGCGTCCAACGATAGATAAAGATTCAGCTAGGAGATTCATCAAAGCCTCCATCCCCGTTAATCAGCGACTTGAACCACCGTCCTCCTCCTCAGCCTCACTCGCTCGTCAACAAGCCATCGCGGCTTTCGAAGAACAGACAATGGAGGAGGTTGGGATGTCAACTCGATTCAGACATGTTGGATCTACCCTTGACGAAGAGGAAGAAGGATTGGACGACGGATTAATCATTGATGATGAGATTGAATCTGTTGATCATGTACAGGAGACTGAGGCTTTCCTTAAAAGTTTAGAAGATGATTTGGGGATCTCTAAGGATATCGATGATCATGTCGATGGTTCAAAGTCTTCTAAAAGGAAACGAGCACAGGATCTTATTTAGAATCCCTCCTATTGAAGATTGTAATTTTACTTGTACATATTGCATAAGTATAGATAATGTATCAACTGTAATTACTTTTATTGGGTTTTCTACATAAGGAAAGGTTGTACGACGATTATACAACATGATGATAAAATAGAACGATTTTCGAAATGATTTGTTTTCTGTGTGTTAAGATTACGAATGTAAAGCCCGGAATGTCCTCTTGATCTTCCCCTTATCCCTACCCATACTCGAATGAAAATTTGAATGACCTAAGATTTCTTTCTGATAACCAATCTGATATTCCAATTCCATTTGATTCTGATATTCGACATCGACATCCACATCAACGTCAATCTCGTCCTCCTCCATTTCCATCCCAATCTCCATGGTAACCCTCTCAGAAACTAACTGGTCATCTCGACCGCACCGCAATCTTGACACATGCTCCACATGGAGCGGGCTCCCGTGATCGGATCTGAATGAGGACTCATGACTAGTTTCGGGATACTGGTGCATTGGGGACCGTGACAGAATCTGGCTTTCTCGATATCCGTCGCGTTCGCTGATAGTGGTGCTGAGATTGTTGGTTGCATCAGACCGCGAGGTTGGGTTGGACCTCGTAATGTCGTTGAGAATGGTTGAACTGAAATTTGGTTGAAGGGGTTGTTCATTGTCGCGGTCGAGGGGGATGGGGTTGATGCGTTCGTGTTGAAGGCCGGAGACGAGTATTGAGGGATTTGAGAGAAGTGAGTTGGGTTCATGAACGAATGTGATTCTGAGACAATGTAACATGTCAGTTCCAACATTTTCATGTACTGTCTTGATGATCAATACTCACTCGTCTCCAGACCCCGGCCGAATCCCGTCTCTGACTCGTCTTCGGCCTCCATTCCAAAATCCTCTTCGGCACCTGGTCCAAAACCGAATCCACCACTACCTTGATTCCCGAAATGAAACCCAGAACTTGCGTAATTGGGTTCAGAATGTCTTTCTTGGATAGCGGGCGTGTCCATGTCGATATCTTGATCCAGTTCGTGGTCTTCGTCAGAAGCGGAGTTTGAATGGTCAGTTAGGAGATCTGGTGGGAAGCCGAATTGACTGGATTGGTTGAGTTGAGGTGAGCGGACTCGCATGTGCTGTTTGGTTGTTAGTTGAAAGTTCTGGCTAGCTCAAGACTTAGAAACTAACCTTGTATTGTTCTTTCTCCTGACTATCGGCTTCATCAGCCATCCATGACATTCTTTTTCTTTTTGGTTTGATACCAGAACCAGAAGCGATAGGTGATGAATTCATTTGGAAGAAAGATTGAGTCATGTTGAATGCTCTATTTGTATGTTGAACGATGTTAGATGCGTGTGATGAATGATCGTGTGCCACAAATGGTTTACGCAGTAAACGTATAGTAGTGAATGTATGTAGAAAGTGAAGAGTGAACTGTAGATGGTGAACTGAACTCTGAACGAGTTACTTTTGATGAGGATAGATAGAAGAATGGAAGATATCAATCAAAGGGAAAGATGTATATGACCGATGAACACGGAATCAAAGTGAAAAAGTAGTTAGTTTTTAAAAAGGTAAATGAGAAAGAGGAAAGAGAAACAACAGTCGCGTTTCAATTTATACTCTGAGTTGACTCAACTCCCACGTGGTTTCATTTCCTTCCTTTTTCTCAAAGGGACTAAAAGGGTCCTTTAAGGGTACCAAGGGTGTTCCGGTTCTGGGGTATCCCTGGATAAATAATGTTACTAAACCCGATATTTCCGTTTAGGGTAACTTTGGTGGGATTTAACCTTTTAAGCTATTTCCGATCTGTGGCGTGTGGCGCTCACACTGGTTCCATTGTTTGCCTTGTCTCCTTTCACTCCGTCACCTTTCACATTGTGAAACGGGATCCATTACTTGTTACGCGATGTGACAGACCTATAGCTATATCTAGGTTATCAAAGATGATAGTTTGATCTTACTACAACTCCCGATAATGACAGGACAAACAATCAAGTAGGTGAACAGTCAGTTGATCTCAATTAAAGCTAATTCAATTCTACTTGGGCAGGGATGAGTTAGAAAATTTGATTTCTAGAACGAAGAGAACGAAAGATCAGTCATTGATGATGTTCAACAACGGTTCGAATCCAACACTCAACAGCAATGGCAATACCAACAACTCAATCGTGAAACCAACAACAGTCACACCCGCCTCATCAATGAAGAAACCCAAATTACTGAAAACTTTTGCATCAAGATTCAAAACTGTCACCCAAAAATCGACCGGTATCATCGATAAACTAAAAGAAAAGAAAGTTTACAGTCATCTTCCAGATGACTCTGATCCAGATCATCAAAGTCTTCTGGATATGAAGCTAACCAACGATTCTGAAATCACGTTAATAGCAAAATCAACTTCCAAAGTCGATTTTGGTAGAGACGCTTCAACACTATTAGAAGTCTTAGCACCTTTAATCTCAACCCTCCAAAAAATCACTATCCAAATCAAAAATCAACCTCGATACACCGTAAGAGATTACGATTCACTACATCAATCAGCGTGTGAAGATATCAAAGATCTATTGAAAAATATCCAAAAAATTCTCAAGATCAATCAAGACAAGTATGTTGATAATGAAAACGACGATGAACAAGATCTCGAAATGAGTACACTATTGATTACAGCTCTCGAAAAGAAGATCGAACAAGAAGAACAAAGATTGCAAGATTTCATTGAAATCGATTCAGCTTGTTATCAGAATAATCCATTTATGGATATCAAATCAAGACATCTCACTACATCATCGACATGGGAAGATCCTCATCCTCGTGCTCGGTCCCATTTCCCCAAACAAAACAAATCACCCCTCCTCCCACCCAGATCCAATAACCCATTCATCCTGCATTCAACATCACTAACCAATCAATCATCTACCCCGAAGAAAATCATCCCCATCTCAGATCCAATCGTACCAACACCAAATCTCACCACCTGTTTACCGACGCAACAATCTTTTCAAAGTTTCATCACCCTCTCGCAAACCTCTTCATCCTCTTCTCTACATTCATCACCATCTTCTTCGGTAGTTTATAACGGGAGAATCAGGAATATCATTCGTTTAGGTAGTTTTCAAAATAGTTTTTTGTTTAGTCCGAGTCCCATTGCCAGACGACCTCTTTTGGCTTCTGAGATCACTTATTCTTGAGATCATTCTTTCTGTTTTCTTTCATTGTACACCATAGTCATACCGAACGCTCTCATATACCAAATGCATGTGATACTTAACTAGCCACCAGATCACCATCCCGATCTCCACTCTGGAATTTATTTTCATCAAAGTACACCGCTTTCTATGAAAACAAAAACAGTCCACACTCGTCAGCTACCATCCAACCAAAAGACTCTAGTAAACAAACTTACAATCTTCTTCCCACCAAAGAATCTTCCATCTAATTCTTTGATCGCTCTCCAAGCACCGGCCATACCAGAGAACACGACAAAAATGCGTAAACAATCAGCAGGGTTGGGTGGAGGTGGTTCGACCATGTGCAAGACGACTCTTTCGACGATCCTAACAAAAAAAAGCCAGTTTGTCAATCAACGAATAGAATTGAATTAACACTAGACTTACCCGAATTTAGAACATTCCTCTCCGATCTCATCAGACAATTCCTCATCAACATCATCATCACCATCAACGACGCCAACCAAACAAACGATTCTACTAGCTTCACCAACTTTCTCTTTCTCCAATCGTAACCTCTCTTCTTCGTTTGCATTAACAATCTTCCCACGGGCATTAGGTCTTTGTATCCAACTTCGATTTTTAGCGTTGGCATTAGCAGCTTTCTGTTTCGCTAGGGCTCGTTTCGACAAGCCTTGACCTGGTTTGGGATTTGAGATGACGTGTTCGGCTGAGAGGGCGTGTAGGATTCCATCGTTATGACGTCCTAGACCTTCACCCTCTTTATGTCCCATTTTTCGCATCACTGGAAGTAGATGAGCATGGCTGCAACGACATGAAACAATTAGTTAGAACTCACTTCTCTCGGCGAATGTTCCACTTCTGCAATAACTCGTCAGTGTTGAACTTTGAACCCATGATATAACTCACTCATCAGCCTCAACCTCAGCTTGGGCCACCGAAGATCCAATACCAGCAGGACCAACTCTGATACCAAACTTGGCAGCGATAGCTTCCGCAGCCTTCCTCTTCTCTTCTATACTTTTCTGGAACTCGTCCGTATTCACTGCGGGGGTTGCACTTATGGATACGGGTGCTGGTACGAAAGTTGGTGGAGGAGGCGGGGCTGGTGCTGGTGCAGGTATCGATGGCGGTGGGATGTACGAGCTGAAGCCCGGTATTGATGAGATGGTCGATGGAGGTGGGGGTGGTGGACCAGAACTTGGTGGTGGGGGTGGTGGTATGTTAGGAGGAGCAACAGTAGGCGGTGGATTTAGACTAGAGCTTTGACCATTCACATTGCCACTAGAGAACGATTGTGATAAAGCCTGTCGTCTTGCATAAGCGTCATCACCAGATGCAGCCTGAGATAAAGCCTGTCTTCTAGCATAAGCGTCATCTCCAGAAGCGGCTTGTGAAAGAGCGAGTCGTTTGGCATAAGCGTCATCTCCAGTTGCTGTTTGGGACATCGCCAACCTCTTCGCATAAGCGTCATCACCTGTCGAAGGTTGAGGTGGAATATAAGATGGTGGTGGTGGGATCGAATTCATTTCCGGTAGACTGCGTGAAGATGTAGGAGGTGAATAGGCTTTGGGTGGTGCGAACATCTTGGGAGCTAACTTTGTAAGTTTCATTTCAAACACGGACTTACCATCACGTCTTGGAACGATCTCCTCCTCGCTGTCTGTGTAATAACTAGATTCATCACTGCTACCTTCACCAGCAGCTTTTCTTCTCTTCCGTTCGATCAATTCAGCTCTCTTGTCTTCCTTCAATTTTTTCCTGTACGTCTGATACTCTCCTAAATCATTCGGTCGATTGGGATCATATTGCTCATCAGGTACGAAAGTTGGTACAACATGTTGGGGCATGATGAACTTTTTCTGGAAAATCAAATATTGATCAGCTCATTCGTACTGAGAACAGATGATGGAAAAAATACCTTTTTCGATTTTCTCTTCCGTCCATCGTTCTTCCCATGATCCCTTTTCTCACCTCGAGAAACCCATTCTTTCTCACCAGCAGCCGCTAAAGTCATAGCAGGTGCTTTCGCCAATACTTTCCCATCTGCACCAACGAGAACTTCATCGACTGAAGAGACTAATTTCGGTTCTGCACTTCTGACTATATCACTGGTTATAACAGGTGATGGTTTAGTTTGTGTTGATGAAATGAATCCTGTAGGTCTGGTTGGTTTGGGTTTGTTAACTCGAGGAGCGAATTTCAATGCTGCCGACCATTCGCCTGCTGGTTTGTTAGTTGTCGTTTCAGCTGGAGCTGGAGTCAGAGTTGGAGTCGTAGATATAGCTGAAATTGGATTTTGTTAGTGAATAGTCGAAATACATGAGCAAGAAACTTTTACCTTCAGAAATTTCAATGGGTTTGATAACAGTATTGGATGTTGGTGTAGGAGAAGTTGAAGAGGTTGAAGCTAATGCATTAGCTTTTTCAGATGAGAATTTTATTCCAGAGAATAAAGACATCCTTTTTGATTGTAAATAGCGTTGTTTTCTGAGAGCTGATGCTCTATCAGATTGAGTGATGTAAGTGAAATACAAGTAAAAAACAAGAAAACAAACGATAGAAATTACTGTAAAATCCCAAATGTCAAATGTCAAATTCACGTTTCAAAGTTAAGCTTTGTTCTGACACTTGGATCATCAGTTCTTCCATTCATACTTATACCATCAACGAGTTGTCATCTATATAGCGTTACAAGGTGATCAGGGGACTTATCACTATCAATGATTCATCACCTCCATGAACGAAACACCAGTCTCAGTCTCAGTAAATCATCAATCATGGTCTCAAGAGAAAGAGATCCGATATCCTTACTTGCTAACGGTGGATTCAATGAGACAAGATGACATTGACATGGAAGATGTTCATCAATTTCAGTTACAGTTACATACTGAGAACGTCATGGAAGATGAGGAGATGGTTTGGGAGAACGATCATGAAGTGAGTAATCTATTTTTGATTGTTGATAATGTAATTGATTTTCTGTAGGGAACATCGTTTCTAGCAATAGACACTAACGTACTCATCAACCATCTAAATCTCATCAAAGGTCTTTACGATATTTTAACACCACATCGAAGATCCACTCCCATCCTCTTAATCCCATCAGCAGTCATCAACGGTAAGTAAAACAATCTATCCAATCTGACCATGGTTATAGAATTAGATAGACTTGGTATATCAACAGCGCCTTCCAGACAGGACAGCTACCAAAGACAAATGACGATAGGGGATCAAGCTAAAGCAGCTACGAATTGGTTGTTATCTGTGAACAAAGAACGTCGAGAGACTGGATTCGGTGTTGTTAGATGTCAAAGATGGGTTGAGAGGGTTCATACAGAGGTAATTTCTTTAGATTGGTTGGTGAATACTGATGAAAATAGCTTAGGAAAGCCGATGACAGAATATTGGATTGCTGTATTTTCTTTAAATCTCAGTTTGAGAAGAATATGGTCACTTTATGGACGGAAGATAAGAATCTGTCTCTTCTCGTATGTCTACCGAAGTTTATTCAAGGGTTCTTTGAACTAACCTCTATCATCTGTAGGCAGAAACCAACGATGTTCCAACAATAGGCGGAAGATATCTGACTCTGGAGAGGATATTACAAAAAATCGTTCCAAACTTGGATGAAACTATCATGAAAGGTCTACCAGACATTCTCGCTCGATATCCGTCATTCGGGATTGAGGAGAATGAACATTTTCAAAGTAACGATGATGCCATGGAGATTGAGATGGATCTACATGTAAGTTTTCTATCTGCACTTAGATGCTAAAAGACAGGTATCACCGAACCCAGAAGGGTTATCAAGCTCAGATCGAAATCAATGGCACAATGATCAACCCTCATTTCAACCGTCAACAGATTTTCATGGACAATCGACTCTCAACGATACACCAATTCGCAAGACGTCAACATCAACATCAACCTCACCAATCAACACCGATCAACTACTCAACAAAATCGCTATAAACCTAAAACCGATTCTCGACCATCTCGAAAAACCAACTTCAACAAACCAAAAACTCGATATCACAGATCCAACAACCTCACTCAACATCCTGAAGAAACTAGAGAAACAACTGAAAACCCAAGAATCAACCATCGCAACTCCGAACGAAACGAAAATCGAAATACTAAAATCCATAGTTTCGCTCGATGTCTTGATTCAATATTTTGGCTATGATCTCTTGGATTCAACTTCAACTCAATACCTGTTCAATAGGAATCAATCACGACGACCCAGAAAACCACGGCAAGGTTTGGTGGTGGATTCCATTGAGGATTTGGTGGTTTCTTTGAAAAAGTTGGGGATTTTGTTTGGGGGCGGGGAGGGTCTGTTGGAAGTTGCTGATATCTTGAGATCTTGATTTTCATTTTTATGACTTTACGATAATCTACAATATTTGTGGCCCACGACGTAATTTAGAGGTTTTTAGAATCTCATGATTGTATTTAAACTATTTTTGATTCTACTTATACCTGTATCTGTACTGCTAATGTCAATTGTCTTTCACCAGTTCACCAGACTTCGCAACATCTTTTATATATTATGCATACACATAGTGAACACTCAGATTCATCCGTTTTCGTAAAACAAATCAATCCAAACGGTAATATCATATCAAACACAGAAATCACAAAATCTCAAAGATCACAAAAAAACAAGTTCATATCAATTCTGATCTTTTCCATGATTACGATGAACCAGTTTTTAAGAGAGGATGGAGCTGTAATCCGTTAGATCGACTTCATTTCAAGTAGTCTCTGTTGACTTACAATCTGTTCATGTAAAGCTTTACCAGCTGGAACCATTGGATAAACATGTTCCGAAGAAACCAAACATTCCATGACGATCGGTCTATCGTTATCATATTCCAAGAATTCCTTCATCATAGCCGGCAACTCATTGATATTCGTACATCTCAAAGCCTTGGAGCCCATCGATTCAGCCAATTTGATGAAATCTGGGTTATGCATTCTAGTGTGTGAATATCTGTTCTCGTAGAATAGATCTTGCCATTGTTCGACCATTCCTTGGAATTCGTTGTTGAACAAGAGGACTTTGACTCCGATGTTGAATTGATTGGCGGTTTGGAGTTCCATTGCTGTCATTGAGAATGAGGCGTCTCCATCGATGTCCACGACGATCTTTTCGGGGGAGGCTACTTTGGCTCCGATGGCGGCTGGTAAACCGTAACCCATGGTCTACGCAGATGGTAAGTAAATTGCTTTCATGAAGATGACCAAACTTACACCTAAACCACCAGATGAGACCCAAGACCTTGGCTCTGTCCATCGGTAGTATTGACAAGCCCACATTTGATGTTGACCAACACCGGTAGCAATGATAACCTTATCTTTACCGATGATCTCAGCCTGTCTGTCAAGCTCCTTTACAACCTCTTGTGGTTTCAGTTTTTCACCCTCCTTCGATGGGTTGTATGTGAAAGGATAACGTTCCTTGTTAGCACGACATCTGGCCAACCATGAGGATCTGTCAACTTTCTGTGTGATCTGGGGAACGAGTTCTGCCAATGAAGCGACAACGTCACCGAGAACGGGGATTTGAGCTTCGACAATTTTGTTGATGTTTTTGGGTTGAATTTCGAAATGAATGATACCACCTGTACCGTCAAGAGCAGCAGCTCTTGCAGCTGGGGCAAAAGCTAATGTGGAGTCAGTAATGAAATCTAAAGCAAAAGGTGCCTCTACTCACTGTCGACTTTACCAGTGATACGATCATCGAATCTTGCACCAAGAGCAATTAAAACGTCAGCTTCTTGAATGGCAAAATTGGCATAAGCACTTCCGTGCATACCGATCATGTGAAGAGCTTTGTCGTCACGTTCATCGAAAGCGCCCAAACCTTGGAAAGTGGTTGTTACAGGGATGTTACCGAGATCTGAAAGTTGTTTCAAGAGTTTTGGACCCTCTGGGGAAGAAAGGACACCGTTACCAGCGTAGATAATAGGTCTCTTAGCACTGTTGATCAATTTAGCTGCGGCCGCGATGTGACTGGCGTTTCCGGGTTGTGGTTTGGAAGTAGTCGTTGGGTTTAAGGGGTTTGATGGCAAGTAAGGGGATGAACCGATTTGAATGGATTTTGTTGGGATTGGGTTACGGAGAATGGCAGCTGTGACGTCTTTGGGTAAATCGACCAATACAGGACCTGGACGACCGGTGGTAGCAATTTTGAAAGCTTCGTTGATACGACGAGGTAGTTCAGCAATGTCTTTAACCATGACATTCCATTTCGTACAACTTCTTGAAATACCGACGATATCAGCTTCTTGGAAAGCGTCACTTCCGATTAAATTCGTTGCGACTTGACCACAGAAGACAACCATTGGGATACCATCAGAAAGAGCGTCTTGCATAGGTGTAATGACGTTTGTAGCACCTGGACCTGAAGTTACGAGAACGACACCGGGGAGACCTGATACACGAGCGTAACCTTCTGCCATGTGTCCAGCACCTTGTTCATGACGAGGTAAGATGAAGTCGAAATGTGGTGAATCGTGGATAGCATCGAATACTGGAAGGATGGCTCCTCCTGGATAACCGAAAACTTTCTTTACGCCATGACGTATAAGCATTTCATGGAAGATTTGACCACCGGATTGGCCAATGAATCTGGGAAAATTGTTAGAAAGTCTTTTTTATCGAGAAAACATGGACCTACGAATAATCAAGACCATTTCTTGTATGGGCAGCTTCGGTGTCAATTGGGTTTTGGTAGCTTGGGGAATTTTTAGGTAAAGCTTGAGGAGGAACTTGGAAATGTTGAGCAGGTTCTGGGCGAACGACAGCAGCAGCATTTGGTTTTGCGCTACTTTGGATTCTCCTGACATGTTCCCTCACTCTATCTTTTGCCTCCAAAGAGATACCTCTTTCTTGATAGTCAACGTGAGATCGATCTACACGAGGTGCTTGAACGGTTGAAGATGTGTGAACATGAGAACGAGAGTTTGTTGATCTGTCTGTTGAACGATGACGACGTTGGATGTTGGTTGATGGAACTACGATTGAAGGGGAAGGTGAAGAGGATGAAGGTAGGGATCGAAGGATGAGTCTAGATTGACGTGAAAGCATGGTGGCGAGGTGGGTGAGTGGAGATTAATTGATAGCTTTGCTCTTGTTGAGGTTGGTGAGCTTTTCTTTTGATGTGATGTGAAGTGTTGTTGGGTCTTTACGTCCCTTTTAAGATGTATATAGATAGAATAGAGATATAGTTGACACTGAATTCACCAGTACATACTACCATCCACCACCTACTTGTACCACGACTCGACTTTTTAAAACGCCCAAAGGACTCTAAATCTTATTCCCGATTGTGGCACTTTCAATTCGGGTCTGGATCGGCCGATGGTGCCCCACGGAGAGAGAGAGCGTTGCTACAGAAATCACACGGAGAATTGCGGTATTTGATTAAATTTGGAATTGAATCTCCTTCCACAAAACATTGACATATCTTGCTTGCACCAGTGCGAGTACAAATTCATGGGCTGAGAGTACAAGTGGAACTGATCACCTTGAGATAACGCCATAAAGTCACTTCCTTTGACATCATATTTCATGTCCCTTTTACCCTCCATTCATCTGACTTCTTCTCTTTCTTGACAGCAGACAATGGATCTAGCTGCAAGCACGAAAAGCATTCTCTTAAGAAGGCGACTCGTAATATAACATCAATTCGGGAGAAACATTTTTCTCTTTTCTACTAACCATTTTCAAATGAGTACCAATATCTCAATTAGGGATCGTCATCTCTTCACTTGTATAACTCAAGTTCTTTCAGCCGAATTCGAACAAATACCACATCGTCCAGGGGAACATTCAGAAGAGCTCGAGGCGGCAAGCAACATTTTAAGTAAGTATAGTGGCTTTGGAACCCCTTTCCTTTCGGAGTCACAATCAGACGAAGTCATCAAGACTCTCCGAAATCTTTCATCCGCGACAGCCTATGGAGAATCTTGAAAAGCCAATTTCTTTCTCACTCAACCTTCTAGACAACATCTTACTGAGGTAGTTATCATGATTTTAGAAGGCAAGACAATCAATGAAGTGAGGTAAGTGAAGCTTGCACGCAATTGCGTGACTGAAACAAAACTTACGTTCCTCAGTAAGGAAGCAATCATTCGATCACTCGCCGGTGGCTACCTTGAGGGGAGAATGAGAACAGAGGGGAACACAGAAGGATCTGTTTGATGTCATGGAAGATGTTAAGGCGAACCCTTATTTTCAGGTTCGAGCTGGAGGTATTATTGTTTTTGGAAAGGATTGTTGGGTGGAGATGAATGGATGAATGAATGAAGGAAAGAATGAAGGATTGAATGGATTTTGATATAAGCATTGCACACTGTCCATATGAGAAGTAACGAGTGAGCAAATAGTAGCCATTGGCTTCACTGCTGTCAAATCATCAGAATCAGAAAACCTTTGTCGTCTATGGAAGTCATGCAACTCGGTCAGATACAGTAAGCCGGTGTATTTACCGAATGGTGGAGGTGGTTCAGCCCTCGCGGTTAGTTCGTGGCCGGTGGATATACTTTATCCAGATCTTCTCAATCTTCTTCATCCGTTTCATATTCTTCTGTCCTTTCTTCACCTCCATTCCATTTTACAAGATGTCTACTGCCCAGGCTCAACCGAACCCAGTCGAATTCAAAGCAAAGAACAATCCAGCTTTCATCCTCCACGGTCCGTTGAATGTTAAATATGAAGAGGTGGGCAAAGGTTCTTGTACACACAGAGAACCAACCTGACTCTGATAACCTATAGCTTCCTGTACCAGATGTTGGTCCAGATGAAGTCTTGATTGAAATCAAGAAAACAGTATGTAACCCCTCTCCCTTCGTTGGATCTTGCTAACACCCCAAAAGGGTATCTGTGGATCAGATGTTCATTGTAAGTCCTACTTCCAATCAAAACTGACCGCATACCCAGTCTACAATCACGGTAAAATGGGTCTCTTCCCGGTAACATCCCCCATGGCTCTAGGTCACGAATCTTCAGGAATCATCGTTAGACTAGGTTCAAACGTTGCTGCCCAAGCTGCTGCTGCCGATGAATTGTTGTCTAACAATGGAAATGCTACGGCTGGTAAACAGGTTTTAAGGTTGGGTGATAAAGTCACTGTTGAACCTGGAGTCACTTGTAGGATGTGTGTTGATTGTCGAGGAGGGAACTATCAGGTGGGAAATGTTTTGTACTAGAAAATGGTTTTATACTTACCAACTCTAGATCTGTGAATTCATGGAATTCGCAGCTACACCACCAGTCCACGGAACGCTCCAAAGATACTACAAACTGTGAGTTAATTCAACAACCCTTACACCATTCAACTTAAACAACGACTACAGTCCTACAGATCTAGTTTATAAATTACCGGATTCAGTGGACCTAATCTACGGAGCGATGATGGAACCACTCTCAGTCGCCGTTCATTCAGTAGCCAACACTGGAGGGATGAAAACAGGATGGAACGTTTTGATCATGGGTGCCGGACCTGTTGGATTACTTTGTATGGCTGTAGCTAAAGGATTAGGTGGAAACAGAATAGTCGGTGTAGACATTAACGAAGATCGACTCAAATTCGCTAAAAACTACGCTGCTACCGATATCTACATTCCTGTAAGTAATCAACTCCCGGTAATCACCAACTCATCAAACGCTTAGACCAAACAACATCCCAACGAACCAAGATCAGAATATTCACTTCGAGCAGCCGCAGATCTCTTGACATCGTTATCGATACCCAAAAGGGGACCAGGTTCGATAGACCTAGTAGTAGACGCAACAGGTGCCGAAGTCTGTATCCAAATGGGTATAAACGCCGTGAGACCAGGTGGAATCTACGTTCAAACAGGGTTCGGACCTCCAGACGTGACCATCCCAATGTTCAGGACTGTCACTAACGAAATTAAAATTCGCGGGGCTTGGAGATACGGTTCGGGTGATTAGTGGGTTGTCTTTCTAGCCAATTTCATGATGGGATGGAAAAACTGATGGATTGATTTTCAGTCCACTCGCTATTGATCTTGTCGCCAAAGGTCGGGTAGATTTACAACCGCTCTTGACTCATACTTTCAAATTCGAAGATGCGTTGGAGGCTTTCGAACTGACTAAATCGGGGAAAGATAAAGATGGGAACGCTGTTATCAAATGTGTCATTTCTGGGCCGGAGTGATTGGGTAGGGGTATCTATAGCCTGTACGATGGAAATTTTGTCTTGGGTTGTTGTGCTTCTTGACTTGTGGTAGTGTTTTGTCTTTGTGAATGATTGAAAATGGATGAGGTACATGATTATATGTATGGGATACAACTTCTTTCACTAAAATCAATTCAAAAAGACCAACCTACATCTTACCCCTACTCAAGTCCAATCTGATCAACAGCTCCCCCAAATCCCCTACAATACCCCGTCGATCCAACCCATCAACTCCATCACCCTCCAACAAATCCTGATAATCCTCCCCTCCCTCAGAAACATCAACTTTCTTACCCCTCAAAGAAAGTCTTTCCAGAGCCCGAATCTGATTATTGAAGATATTACATCAATCCCTAAACTCTCAACTAAAATTTAGAAAGGGACATACGAAAATTCCATGTTTATCTTTGAAATCATCTTCCAATCTCTCGAATCCATCTTTAAATTCTTCTAGTGTGATGTTCCCTCTTTGCAATCTTTTGAATTCTTTGGCGAAATCTAATATGATTTTGAATATCGCCATGAGAATTTTATAGGTCACTTGATGACTTGATTGAGTGGATAATAAACATGAATCCATGATTTTGTTCAGGGTCGATTGATGATATCCAACAAGTGTTTTCATTGATTTGATCTTTTGGTTGGTAGTCGTCGTCGATGTTGATAGTTCTTCATCACCAGCATCGGATTCGTTATCAGACTCCATGTCATCGACGATCTCAATTCCTTCATCATCTTCAAATTCCTGATAAGGAGTCGAAGGTCTCGTCCCCTCCTCAACCTGACTTTCAAATTTAATCTTCAATTTCTCAAGTTTACTTCTCATTCGATCCCAATGAACTCCAACAGCAACATCCAAAGAATATCTTTCAAGAGCATCAATAAAATTAGACATCTTCATTCGAAGTCCATAAACCCTTTTTGAAATTCCCCCGAGATCATTATGTAAATGGATGATATCCATGAAAACGGTTTTTAGAACCTTTTGGACTCTGCTGATTCTCAGGAGGTAATTTTGGACGATTTCATATTTTTCCATTAAGGATTTGGGTAGAAGATTGGATATCGTTTTTGGAGGTGAATAAGCGAGATATAGGAAGTCTAGTGCTCTGAATGGGTGTTTTATTAGCTACCAATCATCATGTCTGGATTAAAAACCACTTACTCGATAGCTGTTCGTCATGAAAAGAAGTAACGATTGTCATCAGTAAAAACAGAAACATGTCTAAACTTAAACACCTACCCTGTGGGTTCAACCATCTAGCCCTCCGTCCGTCAACCTCATCATCAGGTAAATCCTTAATAGCAAACGAAACCCTATCCTCAATTTCCGACCAGACACCATTCGTCTCAACCTCCCCTTCAGTCCCAGTTCCATCAAACAACGTAGCTCGTAAAGCATAAGCCAATTCACCACCCCCAGGAGGCCATCTTTCTCTTTCACTTAAACCGACACCTAACCCAATCCCCCATTCGTCATCTTTATTTTTACCAACTCCATCTGAAGAAGCTGACGCTAAGGCGAGATCGTCCCCGCCTAAACCCATTCTCACCCTCGTTCTTGCTCTTCGACCTAATCCTCTTCCTTCACCTGCACCAGCCTCTTCTTTACCGAATAGAGCTGAAGAAACTCTTTCGAAAAATTTCACATTACCTCCCAACCAATATGATCTCAGAACATCTAAGTGATCCAGGAAATTCAAGTTGTCAAGATAAAGTGATACTAATGATGTTGAAACCAATTCTCCGTGGGTTAAAAGAGGGAGTAAAAGGTTCCGTGAGATATACAGTTGTAATGAAGGTGTTGATGGTGGCAATAATGGGTTGTCCCCCGAATAAAAAGAGATAAAAGATTGGAGAGAAGACTGATCACTCGCCGTCCATAATGCTGAGAGTGGTTGATCAAAATCACCGTCAATAATTTGTTTCAATATCTGAGTCTCCGTCTTTTCCTTCTCGGGACTGTTGAGGTCGAAAATCTCTGGAGGGTTCAAAGGTGGTAGTGTAAATTCTGTTGGAATGGGTTTGCGTTCCTTCCGTGATCGCCTGTGAGGGAACGACGAAGGTTCTACAAGAGATTTAGATAAATCTTTCGTAGACCTCCTCCACAGATTGATTGCTTTGTTAACGTGTTTAATGTGTGTGTTAATTTTAGCCGTTCTAATTGACATGAGTAAGATGGTATGTTCACTCATCACTGATTATCACTCACCCGTTTGGTGCTTCACTACCCCAACCCCAGCTAGAATCCAGATCCCAAACTTCAAAGCAAAGAGGGTGTTTACCACTCGAAGCATCTCTCAGTAATCTCAAACTCCTCCCAGCTTCAAACAAAGTCCGTCTATTCTCCAAAGGAATGAAACCAGGCATTCTTTTCACGGAAAATTCGTACTTCCAAAGAATAGAATTCGACTTGTCGCGAACCGCCGCCCGTTTGATACCTAAATCTGACCAAGGTTGTGATTCTGCGTCAGAGTCCTTGTCGTGAATGGATTCCTTCAACCCTAGCCATTCGTGTAAGAGATCCAAGAAAGGTTTTGAGGATGTTGTCATTAAATACGCTAATGCTTGCGATGTCGAGGTTGTTTGAGATATTAAAGAAGAAGTCTGAAGATGTGAGAGGAGATGACTGTAAATATGTGACAAGAGAGTTGGGGCTTTGCTAGGTAATGCGAGAGCTTTCGAATGGTCCAGAGGCTGAAGGTTAGCTTCAGTTGTTTTAGTGGACCTACCCAACACATGACCTCACATAATGTCTCTAAAAGTTGACTGACGTCCTTCAAGGTAAAAGTCCACTTAATCCATTTAGCTGTATCTTCTGATTCATTCTCTTCAATAGCGAATTTCAATCTTTGTTTGATGAATGTCAAATAATTTGAAACGGCATGTAGGAAAGCATGATGCGTTGGGGTGAGGAGACTAGGTTCTATTAACACTGTAGACGTATGGGTTATCTTTTCACCTACCTGGGACTTAAATCGTCAATGACAATTTCTAATCTTCTCAGACCAGTTCCGATACGCAAAAACGCCGTGATAGCCCTGTCAATGTGTCAGATGCGATAGCGCATATATCACCCACGAATTATTAGTGACTCTATCAACACTGGTCCCTCTCCCACCATTGCTGTTCCATGCAAAGCAATTCCTTTTCTTATCCCAAACAAGACTAGCAGTGGTAACAGTCCCCAACGTAGCTCTCATCATTAAATGAAGAAGATCTTCCAGGTTGTATATAGGTATCGTTGTTTGATCATTCATATTGAGTTTAGGTAGATCGACAACAGGATCAGATCTAACGCTCCATCAGTTCTCTGATCTTGCATTCATAAGAAGTGATAAACTCACATCGAAACAAATGCTTCGAAAGTGTTGGGTTTGGATTCAGAGAGAAAAGTCGTTCGTGAAACTTGTTGAAGTGGATCATAAGTATTATCCCAAGTTCTTAGAGGCTATCAAACAATCAATAGGACAGTCAAGATCTTAAACAACTGAACCTACCTGAAATGTCGAACGGCTGGGACCAGCTTCAGATTCCTGATAGATTGTCTCCCAAACATTCTCAGGTTGGTCCACGACGTCGATTTGTCCGATAACAGGCGATGGGTCGTGTTCAACATGATCCTCTAGAGAGGAATACAGAGTTTTGAATGATGAACGTGAGCCAATACCCGCTAACAGTCTTTCTGTACCCGAGAAACCTTCATCTAAAGATGGTAGACTAAATCGTTCCTCCAAAGTAGGTAGAATTGGGAGAGAATTCTTTGGATCGAACGTCGGTTCATCGTTATACCTGAATATTGAGTTATTGATAGCTTGTGTCGACATTTTATCTCAATTCCAAGCTATCCAGATGTTGCATTTACGATGATTTGATGATAAAAGTCATCCAAATGTTGCTGGTTGATTTGTTGTAAACAAATGTACGTGACTTTTCGAATAACGTGGTTACCACGTGGTATTCTGGTACAACTTTTTGAAAATCTTTCACTCAAACTATTTCAATGAACGGAGTACTTTATACATCGATCAGTATCACGACAAAGCAGAAGTAGAAGTCATCAGAGGGATTCACTTAATCAAATATTGACAGTCAATCTCATTCAAAAAAATCTACAAGTAGAACTCTACGACCATGTCTCGTCCAGAAGAAATCTCACCTCCAGAAATAGTGAGTTCTTTCTGAATAGCTTCGTTTTCTTGTATCTAACAGGGAGTAGTTCTACGGCGATGTAGAAGCCAAAAAATATACAGCCAAGTAAGCTATCTTCTAAAAACGTCAAAACCCTCTTAAACTGACAACAACGATTAGCTCTCGTATCCAATCCATCCAATCTCAAATGACCGACCGAGCGTTAGAATTACTAGCTCTACCAACGGATGAAGCAGCTTTCGTTTTGGATATAGGTTGTGGTTCAGGTCTTAGTGGTGAAATATTAGATGAAGAGGGACATTATTGGGTTGGAGTTGATGTTGCTCCTAGTATGCTCGGTGAGTTAATTTCGTAATTGAGTTTCTGTTGAGCTAAGATCGATCGCAGAGGTCGCTTTGGAACGTGAAGTTGAAGGTGATCTTTTCTTACAAGACATTGGACAAGGTTTTGGATTTAGACCCGGAACGTTCGATGGTGCAATTAGGTATGTGTCTGCATCTTCCATCCAACTCCAGCTGGTACTAACGACCAAATCAAGTATATCAGTTATTCAATGGTTATTGAACGCCGATTCAGCATCCCACTCTCCACCACAAAGATTAGCGAAATTCTTCACAACCCTTCATTCCGCCCTCAAAAATCCTTCTAGAGCAGTCTTCCAATTTTACCCTTCATCAGATGATCAGGTCACCATGATAACCTCCGCAGCCCAAAGAGCGGGTTTCGGTGGTGGTCTAGTAGTCGATTATCCTAATTCTAAAAAGGCAAGAAAAATGTATTTATGTTTAATGGTTGGTCAACAAGAGATACCTAAAGGTATCGATGGTGAGGATTTATCTGAATCTAAATCTGGGATGGAGAGGAAACGTCAGGAAATTAGGAATGAACGTAGGAGAAGAAAAGATTCTGCTACGGGTGGGAAGAAGAAGGTTAAGAAGGATATCGCACCTAAGGAATGGATTCTTAAGAAGAAAGATTTGTATAGAGCTAGAGGTAAAGATGGGTGAGTTTGGTTCTTCGTTCCTTTTTTATTTGAAAGCTTATCCACTTCTAGTGTCCCTCGAGATTCGAAATATACAGCAAGGAAAAGAAGGGTTCAGTTCTAGATTCAATATCTATCCTCATTACGTCCTTTCTTCCCTTGGTTTCCATTTCTTGATCTTCATGTATGCATGTATGTATAGTCACACGAATATTGATCAGAGGACGGTATGATGGCAACGTCTCCAATCTGAGGTTGTGCAATCTTACCATGAAGCAAATACAAAGCGAGTTGCAAACCAATCGTACTTCTCTTCATGTTCCAGATTCAATTTCCGTCTTGCAACATATGATGACACTTGAAGGTTTCTCAAATAAGTGGAATGGACGGCACAAAAACGTAACATCTCCAAAATGAATCAAAAGCGTCACAATCTGGAAACAACATAAAAGGAGTAAACTTGAAGCTGAGATGAACTCTAAACAAACTTGATGAATTGAACATCTTTCAGTCTTGTTTCCAAGCTTCCTCTTTTTACTTTGAAAGAAAAAATTGTGATGACGATTTATACAAGAAGAAATTGAAATTCGATACCAATAAGAGGAATGGGTGTTGTATGTATACTTTTGAAGGGGGGATTATTTTGACATTAAGGGAGAAAGAACATCTTTTGCATCTTGATTCGATAGATACTAGAGGTTGATGATATTGGTTTTCGAGTATTGATTTGATGTTGTATTTCTTGTAGTTGGTGTAGGGGATGTTGTAGCGTAGCATTGGGTATTCTTTTGTATTGATTTTGAAAGGGGTTTTCTGGTTTCTTTCCTACTTTATATTCTCTGTTCGTTCTTTTCTTTCTTGGTTCTTTGATTTCTCCGAAAACCTTGTGCTCTTGGAAAGAAACTAGTATCTGGAAGACCGAACGTCACCGGCTGGTGCACTTGGAGCGTCGTATTTTCTTGGAGGAGGTCGACGATCTGGTGAAGCTGAATAACGTGATCTACGTGGGACACCTCCATCTGGGCTGTAGTTTCCGGTTAGAAAGAGTTTAAGCTTTTCCCTCGCGTCACTTACCTTGGATCTCTTCTTCTGGGCGGTGAACGATCACGTCTTGCATATCTGTCGTCGTCTCTTCGTGATGGATATGAGCCTCTGTTGATATGAATATAAGAATCGATTTCTGGACCGTTGAATGTTCACTAACCTGTCTCGATCGTAGTTACCTCGACGATCTCTATCATCATATCTCGGTCTGTCCCCTCTGTCCCTATCACGTCGATCACCTCGATAACGATCACCGCGCACTTCTTCAGCTAGAAGTTGAAAGTTGCAGTCAGTAACGATCGTTCCAACAAACTAAAGAAACTCACGTAATGGTCTGGCAATACCCATGTATTCGCCTGGAGTTGGATTGTGTGGTTTCTTGGTAGCAGAGAAATCGACACGAATAGCTCTTCCATGTAACATGAAACCATTCAATTTCTCGATACATCTCTCAGCATCTTCAGTAGTTTTCATCGTGATGAAACCAAAACCACGAGATCTATCAGACTAATCCATCAATCAGCTACTTAGTACCTTTCTTTTCGTCAAGAGGAAAGAGAAGACCTACACGTTGATCATAAACAATAACTACTTTATCGACCTCCCCGTATCTACCGAATTCATCTTCGAGGTCTCTTTCTCTAGTTCTGATTGATAAACCGAAGACTCCAAGAACTGGATTAGGATCAACACGACCTGGAGCAGCGGTAGGTGGTCTTTGAGGAACGTAGCTTGTACGTGGTTCACGATCTCTTTCACGATAATCTCTTGGTCTGTAGAATGGTGATTTTTGTGGTGGATTGACAGTGTATGTAACCGGATAGTCGTAATCGTAATAAACCATTATGTAGAGTATTGATGAGATGACAGTGTCGTGAAATGAAGGTAAGATTGAGTGGGATAAAAGCAAGATCAGCTTTTGTTCATCGTTACACAAAGGAGGGTTAAATTTGAGAGATATGACACGGAGTACGAGACAAAGGTAAATTGAAAAAGTCATTGTCCAGTGTTTTGCGCTACCACAAGGATGCAATATCGAAAGGAAAGAAAATGACAAGAAAAGAAGAAGAAGAAAAAAGCTCACGCTCTGTCATCACGTCCATCCCCACCATTGCCCCTTTCACCACCATCCCGGAAACCTTGTCCATTTCCATTTCTTTCAGGCTCTCGATAATCCCTCTCTATCGCGTTATCTTGTGGATAATCACGAGTTGAAGGTTGAGCAGTTTCTCTAGGACCTGATGGAATAGGTTTTTTGATGGGGGATTTGGGTGCCCATGTTTCACGAGATACGTTGGCTAGTGAGAAATCCTATAGCAAAGAATTAGACTGTGATCATAATTTATATCCCGTCTGCTGTTCATCCCGTACTTACCATTGTGTGATTTTTCTTTTACGATGAAGGATCAATGTATGATGTAGAAACAGAATCAATAATTGCAAAGATAATCTTGCACGTAGGTGAGGCGTTTTTATGTTGAATTATCAAAGTGGCATTTGCATCACAGGATTTTATTTCCATCTGGTTGGACGATCCACATTTATTTCACGTCTGGGGGTGGGCTCCATAAAACCAAGTCACTGAACAGCTGCATCGCCATTGTCAGATCGTGAATAACAGATTATCGATGTTGCGGGTATCATATTAGGAGCAACACCTTCTCGACTCAGATTTTCTCCAAGTCCAGCTCTTCAGGATACAAACCTCTACACTTTATCATTCATCATAATATTGACACAATATAATTATGATTCACAACCTATACACTTATTTCTTCTTTCCCAGCTTCTTAAAACGATCGGGAATAATACCTCATCTTCAGAAAAAATGGATGAAGCACCTTCCCACAGAGTATCCTCTTCACCTTCGATACAAGGATGAACACATGTTATCGAGGTTGTCGACAACATATTTCTCATGAAGGATTCTCGTTTTTGAATGTACATCCCATCGTCTACACTGATTTTATTTTCTGCAAGATTGCTGACAGAGTCTAACATTTTGGTTCTAGACCACCAAAGTAAAGTATTGAGATTACCTCTTCCGTGTCGTTCTCTAAGTTCTCTTGCAGAGGGTGAATATAGTAACACATTGTGACAACCTGGTACAAGATGTTTGAAATAATTATCAGTAGGTTTCACTTCATCTGTGGAATGATAAACCAAGCTTAAAGAAGTATTGTCTTTACCCAGTAATGAATTCTTGATTTTGAAGGTCAACGGATCATCATAAGTTTGAAAACAGATTGTGTTGAGGTTGGACTTTCTGAAGACATCAAAAAACTTTTCTTTACGCCTTACGGATTCCATGAGCACTTGTATTGGTTTCTTGTCTTGCATCTTCAACTCAACAGCCAAGTCTGACATAGTTTGGAATATGTTACGTCGAGGTTGAACAATGACCGTTTCGAGTTTTTTCCAAACGTCGGATTTCGACTTGTTACTTCTATCGATCTTCATCTCATCAGAAAGTTTTTCATAACGGTGTACCCAGAAATAAGATTGGACATACTCATCTGGAGAGAGTGATGAGGTGAAATCGGAAATAGAAATAATACCACCCTTGTGACCAAAACTCGACCTTTGTGAGAACACCTCATAATCATCGGGTCCGTTGAATCCATCGCGCCCGTTCACCAAACAAAATCGAACCGTCAAACCCAAGAGTTGTTCTTTGGTCATTGACACCCGATCAGTAGGATTTTCCATATACATCGATTCTTCAGTGGTCCCAACAAAGAAATCGTTGAGGTTTCGTGTGGAAACATCCCTATAAAGTAGGTCTGCAGCAATAGCAGATAACCTCTTTTAGATTATCATTCAGCTAGACATCTCTTTTTCAAATGAACCGAGGAAAACCACTTACACGACAGACTGGCATTACCATAGCCAAACCGGTTTGAGCAAGTTTGTCCCATTTCGCTAACAGTATATCTTCAGGAGTTGATTGTCGAACGAAACCAAGGACGGTATACAGAATTTCGTTTGGGAGACTAAGAAGATGAATAGACTCGGATGAATGACGGAGTGAGATGGAGTCTTGGAATGAGGAGGTCATATTACACCCGTATCGAACAGTGTTAGTGGTTGAAGTTGAAAGGGGGAAAAAAGTACGTTACGGAAAGTGAGAAAAGGAAAAGAAAGAGAGAGGGGAAACCGATACAATACGAGTAGACGACTCAAGAAGACAGTCCCAGTTATAAGGAGGTCGTCATTCGGTCAGAACCCCCAAGAAGGCAGAAGAGATAAGAGGAAAAGAGGGGAAATAGATAAAATATGAGTAGACGACTCAAGAAGACATTCCAAGTAAAAAGGAGGTCGTCATTCGTTCAGAACCCTCAAGAGTACAGGAAAATAAAGAAGAGAGGGAGATGAAAGGTCGATAAAACATTTTACGACTCGAAGACCTAAAGGGAAGTTCAAGATATAATAAGGAGGTCGTCATTCGATTGGAGCCCCTGAAAGAACCAAAAGACTTTTGCTTCATTTCAGCAAGTAACGCAAATCTCAAGCACTGAGAGGATCCTGAAATCCCTCTCCTGATGAGAACCACATTCAAACAAAGAGTCTATCGGAGTTGTTGAATCACAGAAGAGTTGTGAGGTGTTACATTTTAGGAGTGACCTGTTCAGTCCAGTTTGGCATTTTGAAGTGGAGTTTATATGGGCTAGTTAATCCTCAGGCTAGAAATCATGTTGGGTTCGTAATTGTATAAGAAATCATAGAATAGTATCACTCCAAATGCCAGTCCAGATATCATACATCCAAAAATCCCAAATAAAACCCACAACCCCAAACCCCCTTCCACCATCACATCAATCTCTTCCCCCTCTCCTTCTCCGCAAAACTTCTCTTCCGATCACCAACCCCACCCCCGCGATCCCTCCCCAAAGCTTCAATCAACCAATCCAACCCTTGCAACCCGAACCTAGCGAAAAAGAAAATCGGGACTGTAACTCTAAAATCCCTTATCCAATCTGGTAAATTGGATTGACTCTTAATCTTCGTTTGCTGGTCAATAAATGGATTATGACCCCCGGATCCGTTGGAGAGATCGTATGCTGGTGAAGGTGCTCTTGAAGGGTAGGGGGATGGGGTTTGGGGTAAGAGTGAGTTTTGGGTTGGTTGAGTTGGAGTTGGGGGTTTGGATTGTTGGGCTTGGATCACGAACTTGTGTTTTGGTTAGGTGTGGTTTGGAACGTTTAGAGCTTGGATTTGGGACTTACGAATGGATAGAGGAGAGCGAATAATGCCATGTTTACTAGTGGTGGACCGAAGGATGTTAAGAATGTAGCGGGGAAGCCTGGACTTAGGGTCAATGGTATTCTTCCAAGTGTAAATGTCGTAACTCACCGAACCCAACCATATAAGCGACTCTGTCCTGCATGAATAAAGATCTATATTCCAATGGCCATTGTTTAGAAGCGAATGTATACCTAAAAAATCCAAATTACTACTATGACACCAAACCCACGGCAACGTAAACTCACTCGAAGAAATAATAAGCATTGATCAGAGACATGTAAGCCATCGCGCTCGGTCTCCCAATGAACGGGATAAAAAGGATCAAACGGGATACCAAAGTGAAATCACTGATTAAAAACAATCTGGTTAAAGTGGAAACGACTAGTGAGATTGGATTCGACCAGAACGAGGTGGAAGTCGAAGTTGAATTTGAGGATTGGGAATAATTCGTTGTTGCTGAAGTAGGTGTTGAAGCTGGTGATGGTTGATGACGATATCTGAGTGTAGACTGTTAGTTGATTGAATGGGGAAAATGGAATTGACTTACGTTGGATGTAACAACGTCAAAGCCCTTTTCGAAATATCAGGAGCCCAAGATGCCTATCAGAACATATTTCAACACAAACTCTTTGTCGACGTAACTCTAAAATGAATACCCACATTAACCCAAAAACAAACGACGAAAACTGGCCAACTAAGTAAGAGATTATACCACATTCCAATTTCCTTAGTTCGATCCGAGATGTTAGGTGAGATCCCGTCCACAGACGAACGAATGAAAAGCGGTGAGAAGATCAATGGGGCTAGTGAGAGTAATAAAAGGGAGAGGAGGTTGATAAGCCTAACAATAACTCATTGTCAGGAAATCATCGATAGGATTGGTTTGGTTCGACTTACGTCGATTTAAGTACCAAAGTCCTTAGTTCTCGATCACTAAAATGTTCAATCAGCTCCTACTGACAATTCCATGACCTACCCCCAAACCAAACCCCAACTCCTCTCTAACCTATAAGCATCCCTCAAACCTTTCCCAACCCTAATCAAACCTTCTCTAACCGACTCCAGCACCCCACCCCCGTTCCCCTTGAAATCATCATTCAAATCTATACCTGTACTATCATGACTCCCCCTTCTCCCGTTTCCATAATCAAAAGGATACCCCTCCGAGTTGGCGTTGACACTGAGATACGAAGGCGACGGTGAAGGTAGTTTATAGGTTGGTTTGGAAGTTGGCGTGGTGGTGTAGAGATTATTTGATGGTCGACGTAGTGGGGTATAGGATTTGTTTGGGATGGGAGTGTGATGTTGTTGTTGGGTTTGTTGGTGGGTTGGTGGGATTATTGTTCCAGAGGCTGTTGTTCTTCGATGTATCATGGTTTTATTTAGATTTGGACTGATGTGAGAAGTTATCGAAGTTAGTTACCTCGTACTAACGCGTCTTAGGTGAAACGTAGGTGGCTGAGTGAAGCTTCTTTTACGTAGTGGCAGAAATCTGTACTCGAGATTGGCTGTTAAGAAGGATACTTTGTGATCTTACATGCACATCTCACATCAAAAATGTTATACATACTGTACACGGCAAGTACGAAAGATAAAGAAAAAAACGAAAACGAAAAAATACTGTAATGAAAAGCGATAGAGTGGTTAGTAAATCATGAAATGTATGTTTTTATGTTACGTTGGTGATAATACGTGGTAATAAACTTGATGTGTAGTTTATACCGAATGATAAAGAAAAGTGTAGAGCGAAAAACGAATATAATATAATAATCAAACGAATAATCTACTTGTCATGAGGACATGTGTTTTGATCTTTTTGTTCAGCTTGTCTATCGAATGGAGTGAATGTTGGTCTGAATTTCATCATGTCCTTTGCGTCGTCGACTGTGATGTATCGTGTACCTAAAGGGGGTTTAGATTATCAGTTAAATGTATATACATCCACGGTGTGAGATAAACATACCATCTTTACATGTAGCCTTTGCTCTCATTTGATCGCACAGATCATCGATTAACAGATGATCGACATCGGTCTAAATTAATTGAATCATCAGTTCAAGTCCCATCTCCAAAAGGGAATGGACAACTTACCTCATGTTGCATACCGAACGAAGTCCACAATTCAGATGGTTTGATGATCTTACCATCTGCACCCATGATATGAACCATTTCACCTTCAGCCTTTGGAGGACCGAAAGTACCCATTCCAGGACCCAACAAATCGACAGCTCCTTTAGCGTTGCCGTTGTTGTTGATGATGTTACCGCTACCACTAAAACTGACAGGTTCAGAGACACCCGAGGAATTCGGTGAGGCACTGTTGGAAGCTGAGAAATGGATCGAAGTCGGTGATTGAGAGTTGGAAACGGAATTCAGAGGTGAAGGCGACATGTTCAAATAGTTAGTAGGACTGAACACGTTGTTCAATCCGAACGATGAATTTCCTGATCCTGCAGATACGGAACCAGAGGAGGCGGATTGATTGAAGATCTGTTGTAATTGAGCATTGAACGCGTCATCGTTCTCGAATCCGTTGATATCGTTCATGTCGTTGTTGACACCTCCTGTTAATGACGCTAGGAAATCACTGACTGAATTATCAGTTAGATCGGCCCAGTTGTCACCTGAGAACTGTTGCGTTGCTAAGGTTTGATTCTGTTGGAGATTAACGTTGTTGGTGTTGTTGTTTAAACCGGAATCTCTGTATGCCATGGCGTTAGGTGTTGGATCCCTGAACGCCATTTTATCGTTTCCCCCCAACATGTTGCTAGCGAAGAAAGATCGGTTTTGGAATTGGTTAGTGTTTGGAATTTGGTTTTGGTTTTGGTTTTGATTGGGAGTTTGGTTTTGGATTTGGTTGATATTTGATGAAGACGCTATAGGAGTTGAATCTGATGCGAAAGACATGAAATCAGGTTGGGAATTTAAGAAAGTGAAGGGAGACGAGAATTGGGCTTGTTGCTGTTGCTGTTGTGGTTGAGATTGACCGTTTGATTGTTGTCCAATCAAAGGTTGAGGTTGATTTTGGTTATTTTGATTCATGAGAGATTCAACACCGTTTGGATAGAAGCTTGCCCAAAGCGCGTCAATCTCTGATTTGTTGTTACTACTAGAAGAACTTGGTGTGAAAGCGTCTGGATTCATAGAGAAAGGATTGAACGGACTGGTACTGTTTGGACTGATGGTGTTCATGTTAGGTGGACTGATGCTGTTACCATTGTTTTGAACATTGGTGTTGGCGTTGTTACCGTTGTTGACTGTGTTGTTATCGAATTTTTGGAAACCAGCGATACCAGAGAACCCACTTAGCGCAGCTTTGTTAAAGTTATCACCGATATTGGAAACCTGACCGAATTCAGATCCAGAAGATGTGATTGAAGTAAGTGAATCTGGGGAATCACCACTGGATTGAGATTGACGATGATGAGATAAAGCTGGTATATCATCGATCGATCTCAAACTGTCATTGGAAACTGTGTGAGGGGGTGTAGGTGGTTTAGAGACTTGTTGCTGTTGACCTGTTTGACCGAAGTTTGGTGATTTGTTGTTGGTGTTGGTTGTACCTGCACCTCCACCTGAACCAGAAAGAGGAACACTAAACGTAAAAGCCGATTGTTTAAGTGCGACATTCTCCTCTTGTAGACGTTTGAGAATCCCTCGTAAGTTTTCATTCTCTACAGTAGCGCCGAAAGCTTTAGATTCGAGTTCAGCGACTTTACCCTCAAGCTATTGAGCTATGATTAGCTATTGCAACTGTGTTCGTCCCAAGGATCACACTTACATCTTTAACTCTAGCTTCTCGACGTTCACGGAAAGCTTTTTGAGCGGCTCGATTTTGTTCCTTGCGTTTAGCCGCTTTTCCAGCGTCTTTACCTTTAGGTGCGTCTTCACCACCGGCTGATGACTTTCTTCGACCACCTCGTGTGGATTTGGTATTTTGATGTTGACGTTTGCCTTCGTGACCGGAAGGAGCGTCGTCTTCGGAGTCTATCAAGGAAAAGTTAACCAGGTCCCCTCGTCAAGGAGTTACAACCACAACTTACCCTCTTCCTCGTCATCATCCTCTAAATCTCGAGAAACATTGGCAGAATTCTCATGAGCTACACCAGAACCTCTTCCGGCTTTACGTTTATGATCGATCTTCTTCGATCGTTCAGGGGATTCATCATCCGAATCATCAGATACACTGATAGCTCGACTGACGTCCTTGTCCTGTTCAGGTTCTTGAGTTGGGACAGATTGGATATCTATGGAAGATTCAGGTGAATCTTCGGGAGTGTCACGACCTGGAACTGGCATTTGAAAGAATGAAGATGGAGGGAGAGCCATTGTATTCAAGTTGTTGAGTGATTCTTTGTAGGCTGGATCAGATTGAACGGCGGATAACATGTTGAAGAAGGCTGCGGTGTTTGGTGTCATTGGTTCCATTTTGGGCGGGAGGGTTGGTTATTAGGAATTGGTAGGGGAGACGTGGAATTCGATTCGATTGGAAATTTTAATACCCTGTGAAAAGGTTGGAATTGGAGTTTTGAGTCTATGGGATCACTGCAGTCTTCTTTTTGGTCGTGAATGGAGTGAGAATGTTGTCTGACTCAAGGTCTTGAAATCGTTTCCAAGGATTTAATGAAAATTCACCAACGTGTCTCTTGGAAGGAAGGCCGAGTGAGCGAGCGAAAGAGGAGAGGCGAGGATGTGAGTTGAGATTTGAGGCCGAGGGTGGCAGTGGAGTGGAGTGGTAATTATACAGAGGATAGTTGGGTATTTGTTATATATATATATAATGAATGAGTTTGTATATACTATATATATGGAAGTAGAATAGAATAGAATAGAAATAATATCTATCTTAGGGAGTAGGATCGTTTGGTGTGGTGTGGTGTCGTTGGTTGGGTGGTTGACTAGCTTGGCTCAGAGGATGTCTGAGAAATATATATATAATAATTACTACTTTGGGTTAGTTACTCAATGATTATCAATCAGCTTGAAAGTGAAGGAAATAAACGCCACAGGTTGATGCCACTCGGAGATATAATATAATACCGATATATTACCCTTTGTGTAGCTGTCTGCGTCACCTTCCCTTCTTTCTGAGCGTGATCACCAGTCACCTTTATTTCTCTTTCGGATCTACGACACTCAACTCCAATCTACCACCCCCGATTGTACTGCACTGTACTCCACTCCACTCCGTTGGTTATTCACTCACCTCTAACCTCTATTCACTTGAAACGCCGATACAACACAATCTTATATTATCGTTTAAACCACGCGATCAGAAAGGAGTTTAAATCACCTCACCCATATCCTCCTATTACCTGTTACCTATTATTTATTACTCCTATTATCCTCCCAGGGCGGGACACCACCACGATTAAATCTATCTATAATAGTTATAGATTACAGTAACCTTTAAAACCTTCGATTCAAACAAACCTCCACTTTACAAGTCCACCTTTAACACATATAATAATAATATAAATCATTTATATTATATATTATATTTTATCACCATCACCACCACTATAGACTTGGAACGCGTCTATCATTAATGGGATGATATAAATCATTGTTTTTATATCTCATTCCACTTCCTACCGTCGCGTGAGTGATTTATATAATTCTATTTCAGATATTATATATAACCTAACCACCCACTTCAGTTTCATCGATAATGTCAATCTCTTCACCAAATCCAGTTTCAGTTCCTTTACAATTCCCGACTGACATCCCAAATTCAACGATAAACCTTCAATCACCAACCAATCCATCTTCTCAATCACCCCTTAACGTCACCTCGACATCCACAGAACCAGGACCAGGACCAGGACCAGGACCGACTTCATCGTTCAACGATGATTCAACTTCACAACCTGTTGCTGGCCCTAGTCGTCCTTCACCCATAACCACAAACACAACTTCATTCTCCAACTCACCAGTATTCCCAAACATCAATGGACTCACTCTCCCACCATCTCGTCAATCATCCACATCAACCCCAACACCGTCTGAAACGACCAATCTTCAAGCTAGAATGCAGGCCGCTCAACAAGCTATGCAGTTGACTATGCAACAACAAACTCAAGCTCAACAGGCTAGAGATTTAATTCCGAATCAAAATCTAGGCGGAGCGGGAGCTGGAGCTGGAACTGGAGAAAGAAGGTTATCTGGTAATCAGAATGATAGAGCGAATATCGCTGCTCAGTTGAGTGGTCTGCTGGGAGCCCCTGGTGCAGATAAGGAAGCTATCATGAAGCAGGTAAGTGATTTTCTTTACTTTCAAGGATCAAACCAAATAACACAATTTTCTTCACAGCTCGCAGCACTGCAGCACTCTCAAGCTCAACGAGCTCGAATGGCTGCTGGTCAAGCGAATGGGGTCAACACCGCACCGTCACCAGCTGCTATCAGTGCGCCTTCACCAGTGAATACGATATCTCAACCTGAGCCTACTGCCATCTCAGCTCCATCTCCAGCAGCTCCCTCAGAACCATCTGTCAACGCTATCGCATCTTCCTCCAACTCGACCTTGCTACAACCTGACCCTACTCCAGTTGAACCCGCTACAGCATCGGCAAACGGTATACCAGCTGATCAACAGCAGAAGTTCCTATTAGCGCAACAAGAAAAAATGAAGGCAGCTCAACAGTACAAATTCGAGCAAGCGCAAAGAGCGTTGTCGCAGCAACAGCAACAACAACTCAACAATCAATTGAACTCGACACAACCCTCAACACCGTCCCAACCCACTCCCGTTCGTCCAATTCAAACACCGACCCAACAGAATGTTAGACCTCCAGTACGACCTCAAGCTTTCCAGAGTAGACCGCCAGACGCCAACGGTCGTCGACAATTTTTGCACTCCTTGGCTAGTTTCCATAAAGGTTCTAATTTACCTCTACCAGCTGAGATTTTTAATGGGGAAAAGGATGGGTTTGTCAAGATTGGAGACCAATGGGTTGAAGTTGTTGACATTTTCATGTTGGTGATAAGGAATGGCGGGATCATGAAAGTAAGTCTTGTATCCAACCAAATCGCTAACGTATTTTAGATGATGCAGCTGCCCCCCGAATCACCAGTTTGGGATGCGTTCCTCACAGCCAACAATATCCCTAATCCACTTCCAGCACCCATATCAATCCCTAAACCTCGAAACGCAATGCCCGAAAACGTAGCTCAACTAACGACGAACCCTATTCAATTCATCTGTGCCGGATATTTCACTTGGTTGGTAGCGTTCGAACAACATTGGTCAAAACAGAAATCTGCTCTAGCTGCTAAACAACAGGCTCAAGCTGCTTTGCAAGCTAAAGGCGTTTTGGCACCTAATTCAGCTATCATCGCTGCACCTTCACCTTCTGCTTCGGTCATGACACCAGTTTCTGGGACGGATACGGTGATGACTAGTTCTCCTGTTGCTACGTCGGTTGATGGCAGTGGTAGTAATGGTCGTCCTACCTCCAAGGGTAAGATCAACGTTTCCACACCTGTGGCTTCTGCTTCCACACCCACGCCGAAAGTCGTGAATTCACCTGCTCCTTCGAGTGGTGGTGAACCTAGTACAAAGAAACGTAGGAGGGAGAAACGGACAGAGGGTAATACAGCGGATGTGAGTCTGTTTTGATATCATAGAATTAAACTTCTTGGCTAATCACTTTGACAGACTTCTGTTCCCTCTACACCATCCGCTGCTGCATCCGTTACCCCCGTGGAAGCTGGACCAGCAAAACGACAGAGATACAAAGTAGAATATAAACCGTTATCTCATCCAATAACGAATCTAGGTGGATGGGACGAACGCGCCGTGACCTCGACATTCCCGAAAAACAATTTAAACAGAACGACACGATCTATACACGATTTGAACGTTGTTGATATGGACGCTGTGTTGATGTCGATACGATCTCGATTACCTCATCAGTTAAGTTATGCTTTGACGGTGTTGGCTATGTTGAGTATGCCTCATGTTGAGGAACGGATTGGTGGATTGCCTTTACATCATTTGGGTGAAATGTTTTTGGAAATTATGGAGTTGATCGAAGAGATGACCTTTGGGGAGGAAGGGTATGACGTCTGGTTGAAAAATCAGTCAAATGAAATCAAAGAGGAAGCAATGTCAATTGATACGGATAGCAATGGGTTCCTTTACGATGGGATCGATATCAATCGAATCACGTTTATCGAACTCGAAAAATTAGGTCATCATTTGGATATCTCTTTGGACGAGGATGAATTTTCCGAGGATTATCTACCGAAACGATCAAAAGATTGGACGGGGGGTTCGACGGATATCATTCTGTCTGCTTTGAATCTTTTAAGGAATTTCTCGATGTTACAGGATAATCATGGTATAATGGCTCGATCGACTGAAATGTTTATTCTTCTTTCAAGGATATGTGATGCTCGATTATGTCGTTTCACCCATACGCAGACTCCTCCTTCGATCACTTCAAAACAACCACCTCCATTTTCTCTATTGGAATTCGCCAGAGTTCGACGGGACGTCGTTATCATTTTCACTAATATTGGGAATTCATTTGATCTACGTCAGATACCTTCTACCTCGACTTTATCGATTTTCAGATTGTTATCGTCGTTCCTTAATGGAGCTTGGGAGACTATACGGACACAACCTTCGGAAACGATTTATGGACCCACGATTTCAAGTCGTGATATCCCACCCTATATTCAATTATCTTTAGTCAGAGCTTTAGAAGCCCTGACGAAATTATCATTCAACGACGCCAATCGAGAAATCTTATCGAGCTGTATCCCTTCCGAAGAGATTATCGAATTGTTCTCGAATCTAATCAAACTTTTACCTATCAATCAAAGATCTTTGGAAGCCATGACGACAATAGAAGATTGTCTGGGTTACATTGAATGTCTATCTCATGCTTTGTATTCTTTAGCTTTCCTATCGAACAACAGCGTTAGGAACAGTCTTCGAAATATCCCAGGATGTCTGAAAATAATCACTAAATTGATCTTCGACACGTTGACCCTTCGCTCGATCCAGACCCAACAAAACCAAAAACCAGAATATCGAACGAACCCATATGCAAGTCTCTCTCGTAGATTGTGCGAGATTCTAAGCGTCTTGAACGGTGAAATCGATTCATCAGGATCAAACGGGAACGTGGGATTCAGTTCGAACGCGGGTGGTGGATTGGGTTGGAGTTTCAATAACGGGTCTGAGGGGATGGTTGAAAAGGGTTGGTTGGCTTTTGAGGAGGAACGGGTATTGGATTCGATGGGGGTTAAAGGGATTGATGGGGTTGCGTTTAGAGAGCTGGATTCACTTTGGTGGGCTGGGTAGGCGGGTGGGGTGGAGTTCATCTTTAGTTGGAGGTGGATGTAGAATTTAGTCTGATATCGTACTCGTACTTACTTTTGATGTATTTGGTTCTAATCGCACACTGAGAGGTGGAGGTGTGACGGAATCAATTTGGTTTAGAGCTTTCTAGAATAGATCTACGAGTACTTTAATAACCTAACTTTCAACATTCAACCCTCAGTTCTACATCTACCTCAAACATCCAACACAATCAAAATGGCAAATCCAACACCTCTAACAGCATATCAACAAACATATCATTGGCGAGTAAGTCCGTTCTCTTAATCTCCATCAGTTGAAAACAAATCTCAATTCTTCCTCTCTTAGAACAAAAATTGCGCGACTTGGGCATACGACTGGATCAAAACTGAACTCCCAGGGATCAAAGTTGAAGAAAACGGAAATTCGGTAGAGGTGGTTCAAGTAACTTCTGTTAGTGGTGATTGTGATCTTGGTCAAAGGAAGGGCAAGTGAGTACAGTACATACTACAGGTTGCACGTATTGTTCGAGTACTGATGATGGTTAGACTGTTGACCATTTACGATCTCGAGGTTGAACTTAAATGGAAAGGTGTTGATAAAGATGGTGAAACTCTTGAGGGGACTTTGAAAGTTCCTGAAGTTAGTCATGAAGCTATCGATGGATTATCAGATTACGTCGTAAGTCGAACCGTCTTCACCATTCACCAACCGAGATATCATAACTAACACCCCGTTTCAGTTCGACTTCAACCTAACCTCAGGCTCATCAAACGGCTACACATTCGTCCGTACCTCCCTGCCCCCAATCTTAAAATCCAAATTCAACTCCTTCCGTCCAGCCCTGGTAGCAGCACAAGGAAGCAACGAAGCCTCAGCCTCACCATATCAATCAGGTTCTTCAACCCCCATACCTCAAACCCAATCCCAACCTACCCCTTCGTCATCGTATTCACCCGCTCCACCTGGTGAACAACATGTTAAAGCTCTAGCTGCTGCTGCTGCTGCTAAGAAAGCTGAAAGTGACTCGCCGAAAACCGTCAATTCAACTGCTTCTGTTGAAGTTCAAGCTGATTTACAAGCTTCAGCTGATGATATTTGGGGTTTGTTAACTGATGAGAATAAAATTCCAATGTGGTCCAGATCACCTGCGAAAGTGAGTCTCTGCTTTCTTCTCAACAGAATCCATTTCATGGTTTGGGACACTGGGAAAATCCATTAATCAAATACGTCATAGTTCAAATTGACCCCGGATTCACCATTCGAATTGTTCGCCGGTAACATCCACGGTAAAATCATTTCAGTCGATCAACCGAATAAATTGGTTCAATCTTGGCAACCTCGTAGTCCTGGATGGCCGTCTTCACATTTCGGGACAATGACAATAGCATTGAAACAGGGATCAGATTCTACTTCGGGTAGGTCTAGGCATGGCCAGTCATCAGTGGGATCTATGATTAGCTAACCAAAATGATTAACAGTTACTTTCACACTTGATGGTGTCCCTGTTGGTCAGGAATCTACTATTGAGAAAGCTTTGGATACCTATTATCTTCGAGGGTTAGTTCAAATGATTCTTTACTCTAAAGTCAATTAACTGATCCGTCTTACAGCTTAAAATCAATGGGGTTAGTGATATCTTCAAATTCTCGTTCGTTCCGTAAACAAAACCCTTTTCCTAAACAATCGAAACCCAACCCCAAATCCAAGTCCAAATCCAAATCGGTGAAGAAACCAAAAGTGAATCCAGGTATGACAACCTGGATAACACCCCAGGTGATAGGTTACACAACCCTCATAACTCTATCAGCAGTTTTCATCGGTCTCGTTAGATCGTCTTTCAATCCCCCTCCTTCTTCTACTTGAAATACGTTGTACTGATGCATGGTTTTTAATCTTTTCTTGTTCTTTTTAGGTTAGGCACGATGCTCTAAGTCCCGATATTGAACGGACGATCTGATGTGGTTCTTTTGGGGAGGTGGTTGGAGGTGGATCGTAGATCGTAGATAGAAGATAAAGAGATATCTATGCATTTAGGTAGTAGAAACGAAGGTATGAAACAACACTACAGTATCTGTTGTTCACTCTGAGGGAGTGGGTTTTTTTTTTTGGTATTTTCTGTTTTTTTTATTTTTTGGTATCGACTAAATCAAGAAATCACACAACGAATCAAGACGGAATCCGAAACTGAAACTGAAACTGAATCTGGGGTTCAATTCATCGCGATCTCAGTTAAAGTTATCAAGACGAGTTGAGCTTCGGGTCTTCCCATGTTATACTGAGTTTTTTTGTTAGTGGCGGTACGGTATTATTGGGGTCGGGGGTTGGGACTTACGGGTGGTGAAATCATTCGTCGCCAGTAGGCGGTGAATGATTGGATGGCTTGTCTTTCGTTTGGGAGGCTTTGGAGTTTGGTTAGTTAGATTAAGTAGCTGGGGTTGACGATGGATTGAGGAATTCGGGAATTGGAAGTGGCGAAAAAAACCACAAATGACCTAACCCAAAAATCATACAGTATCCAGAGATACTATACTATACCATGACAAGCCGAAACCCCAAAGACGAAAAACATGAAAAAAGACTCAAAGACTCACAGAGGATACCCCGAAAAAGCCCGTTTATGAACCAACTGACAAAAAGTCTGAATCTCAACTAACCAACTTCTAACCCCCAAAACCGGACCCTGAACAAGAACCAAAGGTTCAATCAATTTATTCAAACAATCAAGATAACTGATGACCATGCCGTAGTGGGGATTCAAGATTGGTGAACATTTCAATTGATTCAATTGGGTTTGGGCGGTCATTAGGGCTACTGGGGCTGCGGGGTTGTTGGGGGTGAATCTTGAGGCTAGGTTCGCGAAGAGTGCCATTGCTGGTTCGGGTTGGGGTTGGGGTTCTGGTTGGTTTGGGGTTTGGGTTTGAGGAGGGATTTTGATTTCTTGGGTTGAGGGATTGATTCGGTTGAATGAGTGAGTTGTTTTAGGGAGGTTAGTATTGGTTCGAAGTTTTTGTTGATGAGTCGCTCTGGAATCCGAATCACTAGGTGAAGGGGTGTAAGGTCGAGTGATGGGGTTGAAACTTGAATATAAATTATTTGGACCTGTTGACATCCCAAGAAAAGAAACTCATATTCCATATATATATACCCAGTAAGTAAACTCCAAATTACACCTTTAATATTTCACGAAACACTTGAATAAGGGACCCGACTTGAAAGTCAGTCAATTCGATTGGGGTTTCAAATTGGAAGTACGAAGATTGGTTGTTAGGAAGGGCTGTTTGTTTTTGTTTTTGAATACGTCAAGGGGAAATCTCTCCTTCGATCTTCTTTTCTTGATTAAAGATACCCTTTCGCGGCTCGTAAGCTGGAAGCTGAGTCTCAATCTATTTTTCTTATCTGTTGAGACAAAAAAATTGGTTTCTACTTTCAAATGCCTACATGTTTGGAATGCTTTTCTTTTTGTTTTTCGTTCTTTCAAAAGTGTTCTAGTATGTACGAGATTTGAATAATAATATATGAAGAAAACATTGTCTCCTTTGAGAAATTCCTTCTTTCCCCGGCACTCTTCATCCTTCTTATCGATATTTGAAGACCAGTCAATCAATGACGGACTTCGAATTGGAAGGTGTTTTCTCTAAATGACGTTGTCGGGTTTACTAGGATTTAATGTAGTACAAGGTTTTGGATAACATGTACGATTGCCCGATGAATCTTTTATCTACAGTCGGTAGGTTGACTTGAAAACAGAAAATCTGTTGGTCGGTGATGAATGAGAATAGGACGTGAATCGTCTGCCTTATTTGTGTGAACTTGAAAAGTTGCCTGAGTTCAAAATTTGTATAAGGGCGGCATTTCAATTTCAGATGACGTCTGGTGTCAATTAATAACACTGTACATCATACATATGTCGGTGCATATTGCTGTAATAAGTCTCTTTCCTCAGCAGACAAGTAGGAAATGATACAATGGAAGGAATACTACAACAATGTGTTGATACTGGACTCGAGTACAGTGTGCGAAGATAAACTCGTCAACCACTACCAATAACCTCCTTCCTACCCTTCAACTCAAGCTACAGTATCCAGTCAAAAATCAAAATACCAATCGATTGTCAAAAATCGGAACTCCAAAATATACTCGTAACGGCGATTCATATAAATTGAATCACAGCTTATCTAATCTATGACGAGGTTTTACGCAATATGATTGTCCCCTTATCGGAGATCGGGGGTTGGATTTAATTGGTACTCAGTTTTTACAATTTTGTATCGAGTTGTTGGGTTGGGCAGGTGTGAGGCTTTGGACGGGTCATACCCACTTTTCGTGAATCAAGGATGAGAATGTATTCTACTGTGTTACAGTATGCGCCACAATTGGGGAGGAACTTGATTTTCGATCCACGACGAGCTGTATGAAGCGTGTTTCAATGTCCGCTCGTCATTCTGTTGCTCTGCTCTCACATTTCTGAACACTCAACAGATCATATATTATGCAAAGTCTCCGACTGGAATGTCAAACCTAGACCCTCACTATTAGGAGAAGTCAGCTTGGGAATAAATTTCGTTGAACGAAGAAATCACATGTTCGCTTGATGAAAATCCTGGCTCAACTTGGAAAGATTTTGCATGGTCAAGATCATCTCCCTGTCTTCATTCTGACTACCCACGTCAACGTTCTCTTCCTCGTAGAAGAAGGTTATTTTAGCTGCACTTGTTGCTGTTGAATCTTTCTCCAGTAGATGGGAGAGTACGTACTATTTAGATATGCTGTTTAAAATTCAGAATAATGCTGTACCCACATATTCACATCATGGTTCACTCATAAATCACTCAATTTCAATGAGTGACTTACTTATGCCTGCGCCAATGTTCAATATCTCTTACACGGAAGAGTTTCATCGACCGTTTCATCGCCACCAAACTGTCAGTTGATACAGTTTGCGGTATGCACAGCAGTGAGAGGAACACACGTTTCTTCTCTTTCCTTCATTACTTGGCGTATATATACATTCATCATTCTTCCTTCTCATTGATCCCAAGCAACGATCAGCTACTATGGAAGACGAAGAAGAACCTATCAACGTTCGACAACTAGGTCTGATACCTGAACCACTTGGTTGTCATCCCGATAAATCACTACCTAAAACAATGACTTTTGTTTTCCGCAGAAAACTGACTTTTACTTCTGGAGTAAGTTGGCTTCGGACTTGTCTTCATCTTGAAAATCATACAGTACATTGATAGTCGGTAGATGGAATATGAATTGGCCGATTTGGAAACTAACGAAACTTATTTGAAATGTACTGGTAGATATAATAAAAGTCAGTTTGGTGTTCTTCATTCAGTTCCGAAATCTGATTTATATCGTATATCCTAACTCATCTAGCTATGATTGATGGCCAAGGAAATCTAGTTTCGAAATTTGGAACTAAGGTGTTTGGCAGATGGCAATGGTCAGGTATTTTACCTAACGGAGTTCGAGGTTACCATATTAAACATACGAACATCCACAGCAGTAAGTCAATCCTCATCCATTGAAGGGGAAAATTGTAGAACACGGGGATTCGATTGATTCTGTGTCATCTCACAAAAAACTCGTATTCTAACTGTAATCGCAGGTATTCCGGAATTCACCATTGATTTTGAGGATATCAACTCGTCGACCCAATTCAGTTTAAAGCTGCGATCAACTTGGAGAAGGAAGACTAAGATCACTTTCAATGAGGAAGTTGTTTGTCTGGTAGAGAAGAATCAAGGTTCAAGTTGGAAAGACCGTGTATGCTTTCGTTCATTCATCTCTGTCTCTTTGCAGTTGTGTATCGATCGCTGACGATGTTGTTACAGAGAAAAGTGATTGTTGCTGCTAATGTTGATTACGCTCTTATGTTTGCTATTCTTGTCGCTTATGAGATGCTTGTTAATAGATGAGGGTGGTGATGGCGGTTACGTTGAGATTGTTATAATGTTTTGAGGTGTTGTACGGATAGTGTATATTATTGTATTTCACTTAACGATGTATGTCCTGCAACGATTATTGCAGACCAATCTGAATACTAATAAAAACTCTTGCTATAGAATGACCTCCGAGAGAGTTTAGCTAGATCACTAGACCGAGATTTGCCCCGCCGCTATGAAATTCTCTAATGAAATGAAGAGTTACTGACATGTTCTGTGTTTACTTGAGGATGGGATTGTTAACAAGTGAGGAATGTTGATCGTTGCCATATGGACTTGGATGAACAACACCCACTTTCCCCCTCACTCACTGGTTACTTCATTAACCGACGCACCGTACGGACTATCCGATTTGACCTCACTTTTGTTTCTCCACATTTCTCCTCTTTCCCCCTCAATAAGCATACTCAAAATAGTACTGCACTGAAGAAGAAAACAATACAAGCTCTAAGCTTTTGAAAGATCTACTATCCACCTCTGACTAACGAAAGGAATGTTATCAAATCAAATCGAATAGCTTATAGGTACACGTCATCCAGGACCTCTTATCGAAAAGAAAGAAAAGAAAGTGGATTGTCATTGTTGAATTCTTTAGTCGTCGCTATTTGATTTCTCGGTTCTCAATTGGATTTTCCAATGCTTACATTCCGAACGTGTGACCTGTGTCGAAGACGTAAGGTAAGTTATCCACCAAATACTCCTTTACAGTAGAATGTTGATCCCAAAATAGACACGATGCATCATCGACGAAAATCAAGCTTCATCCTCCTCTGGAAGTCAGACAAATCAACCCTGTACAACATGTGTACGTTCCGGTGCTGAATGTACTTTCTTAAGAGGATATAAAAGACCAGGTAGAAAAGTCACATCACCATCGTAAGCTACAATGCTTTTCCCATCACGGAAACCTTATTAACATGAATCTCCAGTCGAGCTAGAACTAGATCATCATCCAGTCCTACACTCACCCATCGTGCAAATGAAAGTGATACAACGAGGAATTCATATTCAGATCAAATTGCTACTTCTTCACGTCATCGAGAAGATCAGATCCTTCCTTCAAAATCAGTGGAAATTGACAATTCCCAATACCCTTTTTCAAACAATCTACCTTTTCCTTTAGATACCTCCTCATCCCAGACTGAATTAACCTCTTCAACGGGTCTTCCACCGAATTTCGGATTCCCAGAGTTGTGGGGTGATAACGATAGTAACATCAATGGAAATCAGTCTATAACACCGGCATCACAATTCAATGTTTCGAATAGCAACGTTGATAATTCAGCACCGATTAATCCGCTATCGTTAAATAAAGCAGAGTACGACAGGAAAGAGCTTAGTATTCGAAGCCAACTGGAGGAAGTCGCACCATGGTCAGCGATATCGTTCTTCATCTCTCTATATCTACGCTTCATGCATTCACTCTTCCCGTTGGTTCATAAACCAACTTTCGCTCAGGATCTGGCTCTCCGGAGAGATCAACATGATAGAGATTTACGAGCTTTCATCTTAGGTCTGATTGTTTATACGATAAGTCTTTCACCTTTGGATAGGATGATTCATAATTATACAAGGGACGATCTTCAGTGGCTGCAATATAGATGTCATAGGGCTAGTATGATGTTGATTGATAGAAGTTATAGACGGGTTTCGATTTCACAACTTGGCACTTTGATGACGTGAGTGGTCTAGACCTTTTTGAGCGGTTTTACTGATGATCATTCAGAGGCCATGCTTATTGTCAATCGATTGGACGACAGAACAGAGCAATGGCGTTATTGGCGGAAGCAGTTCAATTAGCTCATTTGCTTCATCTACATAACGAATTGGAACCGAATTTAGATTCGAATACTTCAGCGACAGAACCGATAGATTACATCTCACAGGAGATCAAGAGAAGAACTTTCTGGCACATCTACGCGGTAGATACATACGAAGCATCGAATGGTCATGCTATCCATCACAATCTGTTCGAAGGTCTTCCACCATTACCACTAGATACCGATGACGAATTGATAACCGCCAGAGGTGTTTTCCCTAAACCACCAAATTCAGCCTCATGGATGTCAGGCTTCGTTTACTGTGTCCAGCTATTCCCTATAATGGCAGAATGTATCGCCCGACAAAGACGTTTCCACATGCTTCGTCGACAAGGTGTAGAGTTGACTGAGAGCGAACGGGAATCAGAGTTGAAATGGATCTCTGAAGTTCGATTGAAATTGGAGGGGATCTTCCAGAAGATGCCGGATATCTTGAAAGATCCGAATATGGTTATTGAGGATGAAGTTGATTCTGCTAATAACGGGATGCAACGGGCTAATATCTTGATAACGGAGGCTTCACTTCGTGTGACTTTGGTAGGACTTGCGGAATTGAAGATGTTCCAACTAACTTGTGTTATAGCTTGATTATAGTTCGGATCTGAATCCTGGTCTATCAACTTTGGAAGAAGAACGATCAATACTCGCAAAACAAGCTTTCGTCTCACTCTCCGCTATCCCGTTGAACGACTTGGCAGCTAACGGTGAATCCATGGTATGTGAATAACTAGAGGCACGTTACTGAAATTCGTTCCTACAGAGAGGTAAAATTACTAAGATTGTTTTGGCTTTGTTACGGACCGATCATCCCGCTGAGGAATGGTTCGAGAACGTACATGATTGGTGGAATTTGGTGGGTACCTGTCTTTGCTAGGTTATGGAATTTGACTGAGTTTTTGTTCCAGTTCTCGAAAGTTCAGTTTGTTCAGTTGATGCCGGCTGATCAGGAGACTTCACCTTAAGAATCTTTGTATAGTAGATAACATGTTATGGGTCTTGTTGTAATTCAGATGAAGAGGGCGTTAGTACCCTTTGTCTTCATGTCCAATTTAGATGTGCACAGGTACGTGGTCTGAGCTGCATCACTGTCCCAATCACTCACTCGACGAGTGTTGAGCTGAATTACAACACTCAGTGCTCACACGGTGCAATGATAGAATAAACAAAGTCCATCTCCCATATCCCATCTGAAGAAAATGATGAGTCATTTGAGTGTAAACCATCAACCAAACAACCCTAACAGATTATCCCATGAGTTTAAACGCGTGAAACAAGTGATAATACATAAACAACAAATAATGTAAGTCACAAACTATGGGAGACCGACGGTGATACACATCGATGACCCTCAAACGAGGACTTTGTGATTTCTATCTTGCAAGACCCAATCTCTTGGTTCCTATTGAAGTTTGGAGGAGGTGTGATGGTTGATGAAGATATGAATATCTTCTGGGAGATGCTTTACGAATGAAGAAAATGTTAGGATTGAGTTTCGAATTTTTTAATGGTGGGTGGGAAGAAGTTATTTGGTACCCCTCTTTACGTAGTGTCTCAAATTGGCAGATTCGATTAAGTTGGAGATTTGCACTCAAATGCAAGCCATACAGTAATCATGCAGGTTTAACATAAAAGTCGACTTAGTATCCACCATGATACCTCTGTCCACTAACTCTCCCCTTCTCATTCCCCCTCCTCTCACTCTTCTCATTATCCACCAACCCCTTCCCCCAATCTTTAACGTTCCCACCACCAAGCCCAGATCTTCTCCATTCAGTTTCCCAATCCTTATCCTCATCCTTCTTATCACCACCAAAACCGTCTTGTGCATGACGATTCTTCTTCCTATTTCGTCGACTGGATCCCGTGTTGTTCTTATTCTCGTTATCGGGTTTTTTGGTTGGTGTCTCGATGATTTCTTTACTTAGTGGACTTTTCCCTCTGTCGGAGTTGGAGTTGGTTGAGATGAAGTGATTCCCTAATGCACGTTGAACTACTGCTAAAGCCGGATCACCAATTTTCTTCTTGTTGTTGTTGTTACTGACACCATGGTTTTGTCCACGATTGTTTGAAGGTGATTCTAGATATTTATCATCTTTTTTACCGGGTAAAGATAATTTCCCAAATGCGATGCTCTTGGGTGGGGCTGAGGAAGGTCCGTTATCCTGTATGAGATGTCGATGACCGAATGGAAGGTTTGAGGAACTGTTTGAAGATCTTCTAGGTGATCTTGATCGATCCCTTTGATCACGTTCACTTCGTCTTTCCGAATCCCATGATCTATCTTGTCGATGTCTATCTGAATCTCTGGGTGTAGATCGATGATTACTACCACCAGCCCGTCTTCCAAACCAATCATCGTCGTCGTCCTCGTTCCGTCTTTCGCGATCTCGATCTCTCATTCGACTTCTTTCCTTCTCTTTCCCCCTCTTCCCAACTGAACCCCCTTGGAATCCAGGATTCGTATAGGGTAGATGTTCGTCTTCGTCGAATTTGATGTGGGTTGATCGGGGAAGATCATGTGATCGATGTTTACTTGAGGTGTTGAGGCGTGATGAAGAGGCGAACGGTCCTCTACTTGCGTTCGTGTGAGAGAAGGCCGATGCTGCGGTAGCCCTTGCTAGACTTCCTCGTCGTTCTCGACAGTCCTACGAGGTTGGTCAGCATTGTCAAGGTCTGATATCAAGAATACATACATCACCTAAGTGTCCCTCCTGATGATAGATTTCATCAGTACAATAGTTTTATGAGAGTAATGCAAATCAACATACCTTGGCACAATTGTAACACCAATGCTCCTTGGGTTCACCACCAATCGCTTCCTGTGCCCAGCCTTTTGCCCTATCCTTATCGTCCTGGACCTTTCGTCGGTCGCTAGTCGATCGGTAAGAATAAACTCGCCATATTGACGGACAAGTCTATCGAAAGAGTCAGACGACTTGAATTCCATTGATCCCACTTACATTCTCCATGTGATCCCAGCTTCCACATCTATCACAACCAGATCGTCTTGAATGACGCAAATTTGGATCTGGGCAGTCCTGCGTATAAGGTATTTAGATTGGCCTCCTTTCTGTGTCAAGGCTAGGAGCAACTCACGACTTTACGATGGCCTCGTTGACCACATCCAAAACAGACTAATGACACCGGACAATCCCTTCTTTCATGTTCATCCTCGGCGCCACATGTTGTACACTATTCAGATTTAGATTATGTCTTTATGGACTTTGACAGATCTGACTCACGATGATATGAGGACATTCTCTTTCTTTATGACCTGGTCTTTTACAATTCCTGCACATCTGACTTTGATCAGCTGTAGCCAAAAATGTAGCTTCTTCTGATAACTCCGGTGATGTGGGTATGAAATATCTCGGTACGCCCTGTAAACAATAAGCAATGGATTGACTCTTTTTTAATAGATCGACATACCTTCGACATAGCATCGTCAACAATATGAACACCCTCCATATCCTCTTCTTCCGATGATTCTTCAATTCCACCTTCAGAATTTCGTGTGGGCGTATCAACAATTACATGTGAAGGAAGTAGGAGACCGTTCTCTGATTTAGGTTCACGTTTCAATACAACTTTCGGAGTGGATGTTGAAGGTACAATCTCTGGTACTAAGGATGTTGAGAATAATCCTGGTGGATCAAAGTGATTCGTAGAGGACGAAGGATCATCGGGAATTTCTTCAATGACGATGGTTCCTGTTCGGGGAGATGTGTTTTTCGGTAATGGTGATAATCGTTTGGGTGGCGAGGGAGATAAATGAATGTTCAAGCTTGATATTAGAGACCTTGTTAGAGGTGTGAATATGCTAGCTCTTTGAGGTTGTTGAACGACAGGTGTAGATAGTCGACTAGGTCCAGCAACCGATGGAGCTTCAGGTTCTAAATTAGGATCAACATCGCTATCATCCCATGTTAAATCAACTATCTCCCTAACATCGTCACCATTCCTATTCTCCTTATTTTTAGCTTGTAACCTCTTCCGCCTTTTCTTTGCACTTTTACTTTTAGGCGTAGACGAAGGAGTCGAAGCGGTGGTCGAAGGTGAAGGTGACGGTGGGGTTTTCGAATTGTTTTTGGCGATACCTTTGATTTTCAATACTGCTTTAGGTACTATACTTGACTTCTGTTTTGGTGATTTAGATTTCTGTTTTGTTTTAGTTGATTTAGGTGATTTTGGCATATTGATTATACCAAGAATACCTTGAATTCCTTGTCAAAATGTCAAAACAGTCATTGAAATTTCAGAAAATCAGCGAAGCAACTCCACCGATATATTTGGGGGGAGTAAATAACGAGTCAAAGAAACCACACTCGTATATCTCTATATCACCGTGAAACACCGGTATCAATGTGACGCCACGTGGCAATCAAAGTAAAAGTCTAGCTTATGCTTGAATCTCTGGTTGAGATAATTCAGAGATTATCATCCTTTTTTACCTTCTAATTAGTAGTTACATTACTACAGTAATCAGTCGATAGATATCTATTCTAGCTATCTAGACACTGGATTGACTCGATATCCAACCTTCTTTTGACCAGTCTGAGTGTTGAATATCAACTCGTTCGACCTCCTTTCACTCGACTCGAAATCGTCAATTCAACTAGTTACTCAGCTGTTCTACTTGAAGATTCAGTTGCCACCTATCTATCTTAATCAATTACATTAACTCTCAAAAAAAGACATCTATACAAGATGCCATACACACCACACGATCGTGAGTCGCATTTCAAGCTGGAGTTTACTCTTAGAGACAGCTGCTGATTCATCTTCAACAACGCTCAGCTTCCAAATCTCTTCATATCCCAACCGCCGAGCTCAACGTCCTCGAGTTCTGGCGTGAGATTGATGCTTTCAAAACTTCACAAAAACTTTCAGAGGGTAAGAAAGAATACACTTTCTTTGACGGTCCACCTTTCGCAACCGGAAAGCCTCATTATGGTCATTTGTTAGCTGGTACCATCAAGGTACGTACTGATCGTGTGCACTAGGATAAACACCCATTAATCATCTCCTTAGGATATCGTTACAAGACATGCTCATTCTACTGGACATCACGTCGAACGTCGTTTTGGATGGGATACGCACGGTCTTCCAGTCGAACATGAAATTGATAAAACCTTGAACATCAAAGGTAAAGCCGATGTCATGGCTATGGGAATCGCAAAATACAATGCGGCATGTCGTGAGATTGTCATGAGATATTCAAACGAATGGAAATATACCGTCGAGAGAATGGGTAGATGGATCGATTTTGATACTGGTTATAAAACTTTGGATACTGGTTTCATGGAGAGTGTTTGGTGGGTTTTCGGTCAACTTTGGGAGAAACAACAGGTGTATAGAGGTTTGAGAGTCATGCCTTATTCTACGGGATGTACTACGCCTTTGAGTAATTTCGAAGCAGGAGAGGATTATAGAAATGTTTCAGATCCATGTGGTGAGTAATCAATATTTGCACATTTTAGACAAAACTAACGACATCAACCACAGTAACCGTTTCATTCCCCCTTGTTGATGACCCAGAAACTTCTCTACTCGCATGGACAACAACCCCATACACCCTTCCATCGAACTTAGGTCTATGTGTCCATCCTGATTTCACCTACATCAAAATCCACGATTTCGAACATAAATGCAACTTCATTCTCTTAGAAAGTCTTCTTGGTACAATCTACAAAGAATACGCTGGAGGCAAAAAACCAGACCCCAAAGCTGAACCTAAATTCAAGAAGGTTGGAAGTTTCGTCGGTAAAGATATGGTTGGATGGAGATATACACCAATCTTTGATCATTTCACCGAGCAAGTAAGTGATATCTGTTTCTGCTTTCTACAAGTGCTGACAAGATTTAGTACGAGGATCGAGCTTTCAGAGTTCTCTCAGATACTTACGTTACCGATACTTCTGGTACTGGTATCGTTCATCAAGCTCCAGCGTTCGGTGAAGACGATCACAGAATTGCCGTCGCTCACAAAGTCGTTCGAGAAGATGAAATCCCACCTTGTCCAATTGATGAATCTGGTCTCTTCACAGCTGAAGTCCCAGAATATCAAGGTCGATATGTTAAGGTAGGTTTATTGTGGTTCATGCAGATCCAGTGTGCTAACTTTGATATAGGAAGCCGATTCTACCATCATCAAAGACTTGGAGAAGAAAGGTCGTCTTATCGCCAGATCCACTTTGATGCATAGTTACCCATTCTGTTGGAGGTTAGTCTAGTAACAAAACCGCGCTGACCCTTAGATCCGGAACTCCACTTATCTACCGAGCTGTTCCCGTTTGGTTCGTCCGAGTCGCAAGTATCTCTGATAAACTTGTTGCCAACAACGAGAAGACCAGATGGTGAGTAAATCAATTGCATACTGGACGGTGATGCTGAGACGTTGTTCAGGGTTCCTGCTAGTGTCGGTGAAGGTCGATTCGGTGGTTGGTTGAAGAACGCTAGAGATTGGAACATCTCTAGAAATAGATATTGGGGTACACCTATCCCTCTTTGGGCAAGTGATGATTTGGAGGAGGTCAGTTGGAATTATGCTGCTATCAGGACTGAGCTGACAGGACTTCTAGGTTGTCTGCATCAGCTCCATTGAACAACTTGAGAAACTCTCTGGAAGGACTGGAATCACCGATCTTCATCGTGAGAATATCGATGATATCACCATCCCATCTCAGAAGGGTAAGGGCACGTTGAGGAGAATCGAGGAAGTGTTCGATTGTTGGTTTGAATCTGGAAGGTGGGTCAGCTATTAGCTTGCTTTCCCCGGGGAAAGCTTCGTGAGCTGACTTCAACATAGTATGCCATACGCTCAATCCCATTATCCATTCGAGAACAAGAGTCGTTTCGAAAACGGTTATCCAGCAGACTTCGTTTCTGAAGGTATCGATCAAACTAGAGGATGGTTCTACACTTTGCTCGTTCTGGCTACTCATTTATACGATACTGCTCCATGGAAGAATCTTATCGTTACTGGTTTAGTTCTTGCAGCGTGAGTGTAGAATTCCTTATGTTTGAAACTCAACTAATGCCCGTACAGGGATGGAAAGAAAATGTCTAAAAAACTTAAAAACTATCCCGATCCAATGGACGTCGTTGGTAAATACGGTGCAGACTGTGTTCGACTTTTCCTCGTCAACTCACCAATCGTCAGAGGTGATAATCTTCGATTCAAGGAGGAAGGTGTCAGAGACGTCTTGAACAACGTTATTCTCAAATGGATCAATTCTCTCAATTTCTACTCTGCTCAAGTCGAGCTTTTCAATCAAGAGACGAAAACTAGTTTCAAGTACGATCATGACGCTGTCAAATCTAAGAATGTCATGGATCGATGGATCCTTGCTTCTTGTCAAAGTTTGATTCAACAGGTTGATCAAGAGATGTCTGGTTAGTTAACTTCGGCCATATGTGGTGGATTAAACCAACTAACTGATTGAAATACAGCTTACCGACTTTACACCGTTATCCCAAGATTATTGGACCTCATTGCAGATCTTACGAATTGGTATATTCGATTCAACAGACGTAGATTAAAGGGTGAATTCGGTGTTGAAGACACCAGATCAGCTTTGAACACTCTATACGAAACTCTTCTCACATTGTGTTTGACCATGGTAGGTACTGGATCGACTCATGAAACGATTGCCTGCTGACATTTTACAGTCTTCATTCACACCTTTCACTTGCGAGATTGTTTATCAAAGTCTTTTGGCCACTTCACCAGCTCCAAAGGATGGACAGGACGTTCGTTCGATCCATTTCTTGCCTTTCCCATCTGTTCGTGAAGAATACTTTGATCCAATCATCGAGAGACAGGTACAAAGGTTGAAGGCTGTCATCGAGTTGGGACGTGTTATCCGTGATAGAAAAACATTGAAGATCAAGGTACGTCTTGTACTTTTGAAAAACTTAGGTTGTTAGGCTGACTTTGTGGACAGACCCCACTAAAAGAATTAATCATCTTCCACCACGATCAACAATATCTCGATGACGTCAAATCACTTGATTCATACATCACAGCCGAGCTCAACGTTGTCAACATCGTTTACACATCTGACGAATCGTCCGTTGGTGTTAAATACAAAGCCAGTGCAGATTGGCCAACATTAGGACGAAAACTTCGTAAAGACATTGGTAAAGTCAAGACTGCTTTACCTAAAATGTCAACAGACGAATGTAAATCTTTCGTTCAAGATGGTAAAATCTCTATCAACGGTGTTGAGTTGGTTTCAGGTGATTTGGTAGTTACGAGATTTGTCGAATTAGAAAACGGTGATATCTACGAATCAGCAACTGACAACGACGTAATCATTCTCCTCGATATCAGGGCACATAAGGATCTTGAGTCCATGGCTTTAGTCAGAGCTCTAACCAGTCGAGTCAACAAATTACGAAAAGAAGCTGGATTGAAACCAACCGATAAAGTCAATATCTATTACGAGTATCCAACTGATCAGGAAGATTTGGTTAGAGTCGCGATTGAAGGGAATGAGGAGGGTTTGGTTAGAGCCATCGGTGGGTTACCTGTTGAGATTTCACAGGCACCCGAGGGTAGCAAGGTTATTTTGAAGGAGACGAAAGGGAAAGAAGAAGAGGTCGCTGCTGAGAGATTCATTTTATCTCTAGGTGAAAGGAATTAGAGGGTTGTAGTTTCTCGTTTCTCGTTCTTATTATTCTGATATCTTTTGCATGAATGATTTGATTGTGCCACAGTCAAAATTAAGATTCGCCGCTCGTCTTTTGATACGTTTTACCTTACCTCATTGAATTTTATTTTATACTTGAACATATCGTAATATACACCATCCCATCATGGCATTCTCAGACGAAACTAAAGATAGAGTAAACGCTGCTATCGGGTAAGTAAACCTCTTCATTTGCTCACGTTACGAAGAACTGACGTTGAGTGTAGTATCGGAAAGGTATGTAAAGAATTTTCGAAGACTGTCACTCATCAACATTCGACTTTTCCATTTACTTGGGATAAGAGATAATGATACTGATACGCTCGTAGACCATTATCACAGTCGGTTGGATCCCTTTCATCATTTACGTCGGATACAGAAATTCATCACCTCAACCATCACTTATCAAGTGAGTTGCCAACTCAACCATCCAATCGATTTTAGCACTGATCCCACGATAGACTTTTCACACCTCTTGCATAGATTGAAGTTGAGATGGAGAAACGAGGTAATATAATGTACGTCCTCTGATTCCGAGTCCCTTTCTCAGAACTTGATTGAGTAAAGCTGATAATTGTTTTCTAGTCGGTTTAACTTTCCTTGATATGATGTATCTATTCACTTTTCAGCATTTCATGATTCCATTCCCCTCCTTCCAATCACACTATCTCGTATACTCGCCCATCCTCATAACCTTCTCGCTAAGCAATTTCAAACCCACTGACCAAAACCATCCTATTCTATCTCTCCTTCCCATGATAAGACCCCCTCCAAATCTGAAATCAACGATGAAGAAAACAAATCCGAGGATAATTTTATCGTCAACCCCACTGAATCATTTTTAGTGGAGTTTTCGATAACCGTTTACTCACCTATATCTTGGGTGCGGATGGGGTATACGGAGGCCCGACTGAGTTGATTTCGGTTTGGAGATGGATACATGGTTGAGATGAATCTTGATTGATGACGAGATTTCATTATTTTTATGATTTCATTCCAATCGTTTTTCTCTCTTTATTCTCATGATAAGCTTCAAGCCAACCGTTATGGATAATTTGAATCGTGTTTTGGTGCTCTACGAGATATAACAAACCTCCTTGCATAATGGCTATAATACATTTCGTGCCCTTTCACATCCCTCTTCAACCCAAAAACCAACAAGCTTATCAAACCTCAACCCTCAATCCCAATACGAACCACCAAACTCTTTTTCAGGTTTATATTTCCCATTCCGAATAGAATCAGAAATGAATACACCTCTCCTGTGATATTGTTAGGTAGTGGATAAAACAGATTCGGGTCCTTCCCACCTACCTAAGCCTTTGAGGTGCAGTTGGCGCAGGTGCATTCACCTGGTTTACATGTACAGGCGGCACCGGTCCCGTCACCACATCTACCACTAGATCAATCTCTATCTCGTCATCATAAACAGAGAAAACTTACGAACAACTCCCAACCTCCTTTTTCTCTGATTTAGGACATGAAGCGCATTGGCAATTTCCCGGTTCACATTTACAACCACCTTCACAACTGTTTGGCTGTCTCAGCTATCTCGTCGAAGGAAACATTGGTACAGCTGACTCACGTGCATGCTTCCTTCTTCTTTTCTGATTTAGGACATGAATCACATTGACAGTTTCCTGGTTCACATTTACATCCACCCTCGCAGCTATGATTTTTGTCAGCTTCACTATCCCACAACTGATAAATTAAGGGAGCTAACTTACGTGCAAGCACCTGATGATTCTTTCTTGTGTGCTGGACAGTTTTCACAAGTACATTCACCAGCTTTACATGAACAGGTGTTGGTTGATTGACAACTGAAACGAAAAAAGAGGGTCAGTGCTGACGCTATGAATCGAGGGGAGGGGACGGAGAGATGACTTACGAGCAAGCTGATGCTTCGTTTTTGGTGCTGCATGAACATCCAGCTGAGATAGAGGGGGCGGTGACTTGTTCACTAGATGTTGGATTAGTTTCTCAAGATTCGATATAATCTGAGCGGCGACGGGAAGAGAGATATATCTCTTGGAGGGTGGACAAGTGGACGAGATATAGAGACAGGAGTAGGTGTAGATAGAACGGGAATAGGTTTACTCACGTTGACATTTTGCTGATGAGAGATTTGATTTCTGTTTGTAATAACTTTGAGTAGGGACAGATAGAGATGGATGTAAGAACTGAAGATTGAATTAAGAGTTTCTTTGAATTTATTTGTGTTGAGTTGAGATATTTTAGCCTACGCCCTGGTCGTCATGACAACAACCTTGAACTGAAATTTTGATCCCGCTACTGCGTCCATTTTGCCAAGATTTCATCCAAGTGGCATTAATACCGCTTTCAATTCAATGTGGTGGAATCTAAGAGCACCATGGAGTATTTTGGTTTGAACGGCATTGTTTGAAAGGAAATGCTATACCCTTCAAAATTTGGCCGTCTTTGAACTTGTGTTTTGTATGTACAGCAATCATTTTGCGTTTCGGCCACTATGAGCTACGACGTTTACCCATTCATCACACTCACCCCGAGTCCCAGCTCTCTTGTTCCCCCTCCTCTAAACTCTGTGTGGCCAAAGTTTCACATACCATTTTGTGTCGTGATTATGATATCCGTTGTTAGTCCATTGACGGCAGCCTCACCGTGCACTGTGTGTCAAGGGACGAGCGAGGCTACATGAAAAGATAGAGTGGATTTGCAAAAACCCATAGGATATAGATCCTTTGAATTTGCCTCCTGTAGGTAACACATTAGCTCTTTTCAATGTTCAGCCTGTAGCGACGATGGCAACAGCGTCTCAATACTGGATATCCCCTTTAACAAATTGTTCTTAACACGTAACATCACATGATACAAAACCCCTACCCCCCCTCCCCCTCTCTCTTCCCCCCTATGCTTCAATCCTTTGATTGCAACAGCCCTTTGATGAGGCAACATATAAATAGGAACGCTATCCTACACCTATCCTAATAATTCTATCAGCTTTTCAAGAAAAAGAAACCATCAAGAAATAAAACAATCATGCCCACTAGTGTCCGCCAAACTCCCACAGAATCTCTCAGCTTCAAAATTGATCGAGCTTATCTTGGCGAAGACAACGTAGATTCAATCAACGTTACACTCGGAGAATATGAAGGCCATAACTACGACGAAGTTTATTATGAAACTCTCAATCCGTCCAGAAGATGGTGTCTTGATCCTAAGAAGCACACTCTTACCAAGTACAACTCTAATTTGGTTATATCTTATGTCGGAGACAATATACATTACTGGAACAGATCCAACTTAGATTCAGAAGATCAAGAAAGGTTGTTGGCTGCAAACCGCAAATTGAGATCTGCTTACATAGACGAACACCAGATGTTGGTCTTTCCTAGTCAACAATTATCAGATTTTTCCGCTTGTCTTAAGGGTATGAAAGATAAAGGGTTTGATGGGGAGATGAAGGAAGCGTGGGATAGTTTGGAGGCTAGCTCAGAATATAATTCCAGCCTTGCAAAAACAATTGCCAGCAAGGCAAGTGAAGAGTTTGATAAGGAAATCCCTCCTGATCAGACGCAAGATTGGCATCTTGAGAGGTTTGGAAAAATCAGAACCACCTGTTTCACGATGACTGGTAGTGATGATGTGCTTTTTGGAGGAGGTGAACCATCAGATGATGAATCAGATGCAAACAGATCCGTTGACGATGGTGGATCACATAAATCAGGTCATAAAAGCTTTCTTAGTAGTATATTCCGTTCTGGGTCAGAAAAAAAACAAGATCTTGTTTTTGGATTTCCTAAGGATGATTATTCATATAGTAAACCAGAACACAACATAGTTTGGAGATTTTTCAAAGGATAGTTAGTTAGTTTTAGAAGTATGTACGAATACAGTCAATGATGGATAGTGTAGTTAGTAGTTTTGCTGTTTGGCAGAGTGAAACCAGTTACATGTCTGTCCTAGGTTTGTCAGGACCTGTACCCAATGTCAGGGAGACACATAGACCACGGTTTCAATTCTTTATATCTCTTTTCAATATTCACCCTGTGTCATCACTGGCAATGGTGACTCAATAATCCGCTCAAGCAATTTGGGTCAACATGTAACCTTGCTTTATAAAACCCCAACCCACCGTTTCAACCAATCAGCTCTTTTCAATGTTCACTCTGTGATCGCGATGGCAATGGTGACACAATACATCCCTTACAATAATATGTTCTGACATGTGATATCAACTTTACAAGACCCAAGCCTTCCTCTGTCTTGATCCTTTATAGCTCGTAGCTCTCTTCACTATTCACCTGTGACGAGCAACGGCGCCCCATTCAAAACATGTAATGAATACTAAACGCCCCAGCGGTGACAAAACATCCCTTAAAACAAGTTGTTCTAACTTGTAACATCACACTTTACAAGACCCAACCCCCTCTCTCCTTTAATTCTTTGATTGAAATTAGCCCTTTGTTGAGGTGATATATAAATAGGCAGGCTGTTGTTCACTATTCTAATGATTTTATTCAACTTTTCAAGAAAAACAAATCTTCAAGAAATAAATCAACAATCATGCCCGCTACTGTCAACCAAAGTACCACACCATCTATAGAATTCAAAATAATTCAACCTTATACTGGTAAAAGAAATGAACTAACCGATGTTGAACTCCAATCATACAACGGCTCAAACTCCCAAATGTCCGAGGCTCTCCAACAATGGTCCGAATGGTGTCTTGATACTAAAAAACACACTCTATCCATGAAAAACTCTAATTTGGTTATCTCTTATGGTGGCGGTGATATATCTTACAGGACTGAAACCAAGCTAGATTCACAAGGTCTGGAAAAGCTCTCGGCCGCAATACAGAAAAGACAATCCGCTCACTCAAGAAGCCAAGAGCTGTGCGACTATGTTAAACAGTACAAACCAAAATTCGAGTCTTTCTGTGAGAGTTTGAGAAGTAAGGGGGTCAATGAGGGATTTGAGGAGGCTCAGAAGCGTTTCACTTATAGCTGCGATACTATTCTCAAAAGTGCAGAGAATATTTCCAGCAAGGCAGATGAAGAGTTTCAGAAGGAATACCCTAATGATAGGGAGGGTGAGTGGAGTGTTGAGGAGTTTGGAACACTCGAATCAACCTCATTCAGTATGGCAGGTGGTGAGACAGATGAAAAGAGATCGGTCGGTCATGGTGGTTCACATAAATGTAAAAGCATTTTTAGCAGTATGTTCCATAGTCCAAAATGGAGAAAGTAGCTAGTTGGTTTGAGTAGTATGTACAAATACAGTCTATGATGGTGTCATGTACCGAACACAGGATTATTTACGTGACGTGAGATTATGCTCTTACCTGGATACAACATGTACAGTCCGGCTGTGAGGTGCACGAGGTCAAGGATGATCCATACATCTACAGTCAAGCCAATATAGATGTGTTCTGTTGCAATGGATGAGCTTCAACACTAATGAGATTGTGACTAGAGAGCAAGTGGTGATGTGGAAGGGATGTGAGGTGATGAGTAAAGAGTAAGTGTACGATCGAGGGCAGAGTGGCAATGTGAGTTGCCAGGATAAGTGAAGTGAAAGCAGGACAAAGGAAGGTGAGGATGAAAGATTCCCAGCCTTATATACATCTGAAAACACTCCAATGCTATAACGCTATTATACCCCGACGCTACAAGGCTACGCCCCAACGCTACGCTTTGAAGTGATGACGCTCTGATGCTCTGACACTCTAACGCTTGGGAGCAAATAAGTAATAGAAAGGAATAGGATATCTGAAGTGGAGACAAGGGAGATCCGTCACAAATCTGCCGTTTCAATCATTCAGCTCTTTTCAATATTCACCCCATGGGACGGCAACTCAAACTGTGAGGCAATTTTTTCTGACACATACAGTATCATCACTTTACTAGACTCGACCCTTCCGCTGTTCCAAACCTTTATAGCTCAAAGCTCTTTCAATATTCACCCTGTGACGGCGACGGCAACTTAAAACATCCCTTAGAACAAAATGTTCTAGCACGTAACATCACATTTTACAAGACCCAGCCCCCTCTGTTTCTATCCTTTGATTGCAATAGCCCTTTGTTGAGGCAACATATAAATAGGAAGGTTGTTGCGCACTTATCCTAATAATTATATCAACTTTTCAAGAAAAACAAATCATCAAATCATCAAGACAAAAATAAACAATCATGGCCACTAGTATCGACCAAAATAGAACCGAATCTATCAGTTTCGAAATCAACCCAGAACTTTGTGGTGACCCAGATAAACACAACGTCTGGCTCAGCTCATACAACGGCTCAAACACCCAGATTTCACAAGCAGTCGACGAGGGCTACTTCACAGGCTGTCTTGATACTAAGAAACACACTCTTTCCCAGCAAGGCTCAAATCTGGTTATTTCTTATGATGGAGATCTCTCTTTCCGTTATGAAACCAAATTAGGTGCAGAAGGTCTAAGCAGGTATTTGGCTGCAAAATTCGAAAGAGCTTCCCTCTATTCAGAAGCCGAGAAGAGCTTAACTTTTGCTGAAGATCTAATGAGACGTTTTCATTCTACTCAGGGGGATACCGATGATAAAGGGTGTGGAGAGGAAGAGGCAGCTAAGGCCCTTAGGTCTATGGCGTCTGGGATGATGGACAAGGCAGATAAGGAGTTTTTTAAGCAATACCCTCCTGCTAAGATGAGCGAGTGGTTTGTTAAGGAGTTTGGAACAATCCAAGCACCTCGTTTCAGTGTTACTGGTGGTGATAGAACAAGTGGCGAAACAGATGATGGATCAGGTGGCGAATCAGATGAAGAGAAACCCGGTGGTGATGGTGATTCACAGAATTCAGTTTGAGAAGCAACAACATGTTTTGAACGAGTTCTCATTGGCCTGTTAGCTAGGGAGTCGGGAAGATTATTCAGTGGCATGTACGAATACAGTTTACGATGATTAGAGTAGTCATTAGTTTTAGTAGTATGTACGAAGATAGTTTGAATGAATAGGTTAGTTAGTTGTTTTGCAGTTTTGGCAGCAGTAAATCAGTCTTACACGTCTTACCCAGGTAGGATCATTGAATGGGTTTTTCTTTTATATCCTAGTTTTCAAGAAAAAAGACATACTGTATAATAGCGTTTATTTGGTGCTTGTCTTTGTATGGTATTTGCTCGACGTTTCCTCTCAGTTCAGATCTGCACTATCCGCCTTGGATCTCTGCATCCCTTAACCCCCAGATTTATTCTCACAAGCCTCCTAGCTTTCCCTGTTTGATTATTAACACACACACCGTGTTCGACGTGGAACATGAGGTTGAAAAAGAAGACTAATAAAGTATTTGAACTGCAATGCTCGTAAGCCACACTAAATCCGGTGCCACTCTCTGCTGCTTCGCCTACTTCGCCAAGTGACGATTCACCATAACTGACAATTACTTAAACTTCTGGTTAAACATATCATTCTTTCATTCATGCAATCTGGATCATCAGCTGGTAAGTTAACCACCGGTTCTGATAATGGTGTTGAAAATGCTAATTAGAGTTATAACCAGTCCATTCGACCGAAAGGGTTCGAAGATTTCATCGAAGATCGAGGAAAGGTTGCCAGCAATGTAAAGCTAGACGTGTGAGATGCGACGAGGGTCAGCCTCATTGTAGGAATTGTGTGAGAAAGGGTACAGCGAATCTGGTTAGTAAATTTTATCTGTATTAGTCGATAGTTGACATTGGGACAACAGTGCATATATCCTCCAGCGTCTCTTTCACGGCACACTGAAATTCGTAACCCTTCTCAATCGACCGCGAGTGGGAGTCGGTCTTCCTCGCCAGTAAAGAACTGTCATGATCAATCACTATCACTATTTCAGTCCAATTATTCTGAGACGCTCAATGTATCATCATCTATGGAGAATCTCATCGCAACAAACGTGTCCGATGTACCTGATGTTTGCACTTTGAACGATGTCATAGTAACGTTCTCTTCGACGGCCAACCTGGAGGATACTCCGGGGCTCACAGGATTATATCGACCAAATACTTCACCTCAGATAGATATCAATGCTGAACATCTGGTTTCGCATCATCCGACAAGTGTTTACTCATTATCCATGAAACAACCAGACCCTCTCTCATTATACTTCCCTTCTATGGATCATCAAGATCAAGTACGTCATTTTGATGCGTCCAATGTGCAGAGCTAACAAAACCTAGTTTCGACACTTTTTGAACGAGACAGCAAGCACGCTTTTAGTCTTGCCTGTATCGCCAGCGTTGAACCCTTGGATCATGAGATTAGCACCACTGGCTCTTGGGAAACCGGATGGTCAACATATTGCGCATGACGCATTTCGCTCGTCACTACTTTCATTAGCTTGTTTCGATCTAGGCCATAAACTTCATGGAGCCCTCAAAAACAAATCAGATAATGTCATGTACAAAATTAGTAACAGTCATCGGAATGCTGCAATGTCTCGATTAAAGTTAGTTTCGAAATTGGGACTGATCTACGGTGATGCTTCAGATTTGGATGTGACCTTGGGAACTGTGGTCGCTTTGGCAACCCGAGATGTAAGTCTGTACGTTCAATCTATACTTACTGATTAATAGCGCTTGGCGGGTTCTCAACTTTGGAAAGAACCGATTCAAGTTGGAGGCGATGTAATGATCGCACTTGGGGGACCAGCGGTAGCGATAGCTTCAAGTCCGACTTCCACTAGAAGATTTTTGGTTGAACAAGTTGGATGTGTGGAGGCTATAGGTGAGTTCTTGGATATGACATTAAAAACAACGCCATTTACTCCTCTCTAGGCTGCCTGACAGTTTTTGATACTCCTCGTATTCTGTCTTGGGATAATCCTTGGCTTGATGTCGATATCAATGGTAACTAGCATATCTTGGAAATCACTGACAGTGTTAGGCGAAATGAACGACCATATTCATGTGGTTTATGGATGGGATCGGTAGGTGTTGTAAATCAATGCTGCTCAGTAAGTTTCTGACACTTGAATAGCTCTACGGTACAATTCGTAGCCAAAGTGGGTGTATCTACTGTAGAAATGTCTGAGGTGTGTGTCTGAACATACAATTATAGGTCATCATTCTCTCTAGGGAGCATAGCGATGTTTCTTCTCTTCTGTCAAACTCTGTTGATAGAAAATATCCAGACGTTTCGATTTTGATCGATTTGAAACGCAAAAATTTGAACCAAAAAGCAAATCAACTTCTGGCATCAGCAAATGAGCTTCGACAGACGATTTTGGTGGGTGAATCTCATGTTTACTGAGTCCAGACGCTGATAAACCACTAGATGACCCCTTTACAGCCTTCAGTTACCATCAACTGTCTTCTCTGCGTTGCTTGTATGGAATTGTGTCTGCTGATATTGATGATTGAGATGAATGGTGCAAGTTCATTGATGAGTATCCCCGCGATCCAAACCAAGGTCGAAGCAATATCAGAACTTGCAGATGAAGCCCTGTCAAGAGGGAGAGTGACCGGGTACGTCTTTCAGCCTCAATGTCCCTCCTGTTTCCTGACAATTTCTTAAGTCTGCTACTTCCACTATCTTGGGCAGCTGGATGTGCTTCACCAGCAAATAAAAGGAAAGCACTAAAACTGCTATCCCTGTTACAACCCTCGTATCTGCTTGATCAGAACTTCATGCAGGTTTTGTTGAATTTCGATTGGGCATCTCTGGATAATCTGAGTCTTTCTGATTGGGAACCATTTTTGAAGAGTAAGGGTATGTTTGTACCTTTATTCTAGGATTACATTATGCATTTGGTGCCAGGAACTTTTGTAATCTCTCCCGACTCTGCAATTCAGTTTATCCATACCAAGTTCTATTCTTCATGCATACGAAACACAGTATCAAGATGAAACTCAGTCATTATTCACCCGATCAATATCTCAATTGAGTCTTGATCAGATCAAGATATGCTCCGGACAGTGCGACCAGTTCATCATGAGTTCCACTCTCAATGATGGTGCCATTCTCCATCATGAATATGATATCGGCGTTTCGTATAGCAGAAAGTCGATGACCGATCGTAATAGTTAAACTAGAAGTTAGCCATCTTCCCATCAACGAGAGACGTACCGTCCGCGAGAAGCAGTGTTCAAAGCACTTTGAACGATTGACTCCGATTCACCATCTAAAGCACTTGTCGCCTCTGTTTGAGAGTCAGTGAACGATTAAATGACAACTGACAGAGATACATACCATCTAGAAGTAAAATTCTAGGATTTCTCAACAAAGCTCGAGCTATGCATATTCGCTTTTTATCAGTTTTGAACAGTTTTTGGATGACTTACTTGTCTTTGACCGCCACTTAATCGACCTCCTTTGAGACCGATATCAGTTTCGAATCCTTCGGGAAGAGATTGAATAAAGTCAAGGATACTTTTCAAGTTAGTGATGTTCAGTCATTGGAGATTTTACCTACTTTGCTTGTTGACAGACGTATTCTAATTCTGCTTGAGTAACAGTATCAGGATGAAGTGAACCCAACTGTTTCGGTGTCAGTGGCAGAATTTGATTTTCCGTCTATGGAGTGAAAACGCACTAGGAGATTCCATTTGATTGTCCCCTCAAACAAGATCGCTTCTTGACTGACATAACCCATTTGAGAACTTATATCATCCTCTTTCATCTCTTGTATATCGAGACCATCTAATAAGAGCTGACCTTTAGAGGGATGGTAAAAACGTTGTAACAATGCCAAAACGCCTTAACAGGGTAGTAATTAGAAACTATCACAATTCTTGATCAGACTCAACGTACTACTTTTACCTGCCCCACTAGTACCGCAGAAAGCGTAAGAATTTCCTGGTTTCAAATGTATGTTCATTGACTTTATTGCCGCTATCTCTGGTCTAGATGGATAACGTAGTTCAATCGATTGGCTACTCTATCAGGACTCCGCTGCGATTGTCACACTTACAACTTGATCCCAACCGATTTTTCTTTGGTGGATTCAACTGGAATTCCATGAACTTGAACATTAGCATTGGTAGGATCACGATCTAACCAATTCTGAAATCGTTAGTCCTTTCAAGGAGCAATGGATCTTACTTGGATTTTGGACAATGAGTTACTCATTCTAGTGAAATCTCCGGTGTACGTCAAGATCTTAGCTGTTATATACATAGCAATGATAACGGATTCAATCACTGAATAAAGTGCAGATGTCTCCTGTAGAACATTGTTTATCAAATTGGGCATCCTAAAAAGCGGTAAGAGGTTGGGGGACTTACAACATTTCCTTTGGCCAATTGATCAGCTCCCCAATAAAACATCAGAGCTCCAAAGAATAAAATTGTCATCTGAGTTCCTCCCATGCAGACACTTGCTACTACCAACAAGCCCTGCTTGATGGGTAAGTTTGTGAAACTTCGATTATACTTCTGAACAGTCTCGAATTCTCTCGTGAGCGATGAAACCAATTGAATCGAGTTGATACTCTCAGCAACATAATTTGCCTGATTATTGTTAGACTCATCAACTTCCTTTTCAAAGTTGACAAGCAATCGATAATTCGCGTAGCCTAGTAGAACGTTGATTGTTAAAGCGGGAATGACCATGACGGCTAATCTCCAACTGAGGATGAAAGCTAATATCAAAGTAGCAATGAAATTCACCGAACTCGATATAACTTGTGCAGAAATTACTCCGACGACGTTACCGACATTCGTTGGATTGGAAGTAGCAGCTGCCGTAAGACTGCCGGAACTTGTATCTTGATCTTCGAAGAAAGGTATATCCTGTCGAACAAGGGCTCGGAGTGTCTCACGACGTAAATCTGCAGTTATGACTTCGCCACTGTATTCTAATCCAAACGCGTGGAACGTTGTCACGATAAATGATAGGACGGTCAAGACTAGGAACCAAGCTGCCCATCTATTTGTAGCTTGGCGCATCATGGCGATATCCTCGATTCCGAGAGAACTGACTGATTTACCAAGGAGCCAGCCTGCAATCACGAAGGCTGCACCTGTTCCGGCGCCTAAGACAACACCCATAGTAAGATACCATGCGACATTGGAGAACGCTTCCTTGGTTGACTTCATTGGTCGAGGCTTAAAGTCATTTGTTTGAACCGTTGCTTTGACAGTAGTCTCGATCTTCAGTCTATCTCTTTCCTCTTCATTGAGGGTGACGGCAGCCTTGACATTTTTGAACCCTGGAGTCGAGGGTCTGCTTGAAGCCGGAGCAGATTTGGCCAAAGCCATATTACGGAAAGTGGATTCAGGACAGGATGGATCGAGGAGAGCTTCAAATGTACCAGTCTGAACGACCTTGCCTTGGCGCATAACCACGATTTTGTCCGCTTTAACAATAGTTGATAACCGATGAGCGATAACTATCAAAGTCATTCTACGTTTCTGCTGTTCTTTGATCAAAGCTTCTTGAATTAATAGCTCCACATCAGCAGAGACAGCTGAAGTCGCTTCATCAAGTAAAAGACACTTCGATCGACGAATGAGTGCCCTCGCTATGGCGACACGCTGGATTTGACCTCCAGAAAGTACACCTGTACGACCACCTGAGACAATTGTTTCCAAACCTTGAGGAAGTTGTTGCACGAATTCCCAAGCTTGTGCCATTTTTAACACGTCTACAACTCTGATTAAGAGTTCCTGTTTACCCAAATGAAGTTCGTTCTGATTGAGACCTATCACAACGTTATCGTAAACGGTTCCACTGATGAGTTGTGGATTCTGAAGCACCACCGCCACTTGGTTTCGCAGCCACATCGTATCGAGGTCTTTCACATCGTAACCGCCAAATCGAACAACACCGTTCCCAGAGACCATTGAATCGTTTGTAGCGCTTTCTTCGACTTGGGAATTATCGATGCCTTGATGCAGGGTTTTGAGAATTTTTCCGTCGTTGATATCAGCCTTCAAGATTGGATCGTATAATCTCAAAAGTAAAGACGCAAGTGTACTTTTACCTGATCCACTTGGTCCAACAAACGCTGTGAACTTCCCAGCTTCCACACTGATGGATACATCGTTCAAAGCCATTTGAAGGGGTCGAGATGGATAAGCAAAAGTGACATGATCCAATTCGAATGTCGGTGTCACTGCTGAGTCTCTTGGTTTCAGACCCTGATTTCTTATATCTATTCCTGGATTACGTTCAATTTGTAGCCGAAGTCCAGATAGGTTATGAATCGCATCGAGAGTCGCTAGAAGATGTGGAATGACTGTTGCGAATGCGTAAAAGAGATTCAGATAGTTGTATATCGTCTAAGAATTATCAGTTTAAACTTACTTTCCCATGGTCATGCATGTACATACCGTTAATACATTTCCAACAGAATTTCCTTGAGAAACATTAATTCCGCCATACCAAAACGACATGGAATAAACAATAAATCCAGCACCATAAGCAGCAGCCTGTTCGATTGATCGAATGATTGAAATCTTTTTCGACATCTGTTTAAAAGGTTTCAACATGTCATTTTCCAATCTATACAGAAGCTGTGGAGACATGTTAAAAGCCTGAACGACTCTAATGGAAGAAAGGAATTGTTCCGTAAAAGTTGAAATTTTGTTATCAAGGGGTCGACGATCATTTGTCGATGTCTCTGACCAGATTCCTAGACCTATGAATAGGATTATCATAAACGGGATCAGAGCGAATAAGACTCCTGCCATTTTGGGGGAATGTACGAAAGCTGAGATCAGGGCCTACGAACGATTTTCAGGTGTGCCACAGAACAAGACTTACGGTGAAAATCGTACTGATCGCCCAGATGAGATAACCTAATCTTTCACCTAATCCTATACGAATAGAATCAATATCAGTACTTGATTTCGTAACGATCTCTCCTGTTCCAATTTTATCGAAAAACGCTTGATCTTGAACAACGATAGCGGAGAGATAAGTTTCTCTAACGTTTTCAGAGAATCTTATACCAGCTATCGTAACTAGGACAAGTAAAACACAATCAGAGATAGTATCAATAGGGTTAAAAAATCAGAATTGGCTCACAACAAACACGAAATAACGCAAAGAAACTTCCAAAAGCTACACCGACCAAAGCCATGATCCAACCCGATTGACTACCTCTAGCAAGGATAGACTCGGTAGATAAAGTGCCACCGATACCATCGGTCCAATAACCTAGCACTATATCGAAAGCAGGTAAACCCACTCCGGCTAGTGATGCTGAAATGAATCCTACTACATACAAGATTATTGGGTTACTGAAAAATCCTCTAGGATTTTTTAATAAGGAAGGACATTCGGGAGAGAAGGAGAGGATGTATAGCCAATTCGGCAGATTTGAGATATGTTTGTTTAGGTAACTTTGAGTTTTGGATGTATTTTGTTCATCCAGCCTTTCTATATCAACAACACTAGACGAGGACATGGTGTATATTGAGATGATATGAAAGAATTAAATAGATGGGGGAATTTATATCGCATGTTCTCTTAGAGATTCTTATAGGACCAAGAATGTCGAAAAAACCTTCCCTAGACGATGATTAGTGGCAAATATATATATACGTATACGAGAAAAGTTTCACTTGGCGTGAAATGACGTTTTTGTCGAATGATTTTTGACATAGTTGTGAATATATTTTTGGCAAGATTGATCATCAATTTTGGGAGGCATAGACGTAGCTATTCACCAGTGAGTTTATATCAAAGACAGATTTAGAGAGCAGATAAAGTCAACTGAACCACCCCTATCCCTGATCTACCCAAAGGGTGGCGATTAGGTTACAGTCACCTTCGAAGCAACGTGGGTTGTAAAAGATGTGAAGAGAATCGGTTGCTTCCTGGATGCTCTCCTCTCTCATCTACTTCCATTGTTCTCATCGCAGTCGTCGGCCAGGAAACGCTGAAAAGGGCGAAGATTTTCAGACCCTTGGATCAGAAAAGATTCACGAGTCACGAGTAAACCACGTTTCGGTATACGACACCTTGGGGCTCCGCTGAGTAGTTGATCAAAAAGTTGAAATCAGTTCAGAGACTTGAGAGGAAATAAGAACAATAACAACAAAATATCAACATGAGTGAAGATAGGGGTATAAACAGATTGAAAAGACAATACTACTCCCTCTATCCAATATATCTTCTAAACTTCCCAACGGCTCAAGAAATAGTTACCCAAAACAATCAAGAGAAATTACTGTTACTTTTAACATCTCAAAAACCACCACAACCTGAGAACGGATATCGTCGATTATTCCTACGTAAATTGATTGATTTGCTTGAAGAAGGGATCAAAGATGCTCATAAGACTGATGATGAGGCTGTAGGTTTACTTTGTTTTTGCATTTGACTGATGTTGTTTAGGAGGTCGATGAAGGTTTTTACGAGATTATGGCTGATTTAATGGTCAACACTGCTAGTTCTTCGATGTATGTCATTGATCGCCTATTGGGATTGAAATATGATCTAACGATAGACTATAGACCTAAACCATCTTTCAAAACTTTTATATACGATTTACCAGAATGGTCCGAAAGAGCTGGAGAAGGTGGTATAACGTTGTTAGAGGAGCAGATCGCTGTTCAAAGTGGATCAACGGGGTTACGGACTTGGTAAGTCAATACACTTTGATCATGGTAAATTACTAATGGTGGTCATAGGACGGCTAGGTAAGATCAACTCAGATGTATGATATTGATCGACATAGTCTCTATTTAGCTCATCAGATATTGAAAAATCCTGATATCCTTTATTCCGATCGGTCCCAGCTTATCGGTACTGCAATACCACCGATCATAGAATTAGGTGCTGGAACAGGTTTCCTTTCGATATTGTTATCAGCACTGGATGGTGATATCATCACCACTGATTTAGGTGATGAAACGGATGAAAATCAACTATGTCCGAATGACAATTCTCGATTATCTGTGGATTACGTTCGACAGACTCCTCTGGGAAGATTGAAAAGGAATATTGAATTGAGTGAGTTGTTCGTTTAAGTCGTCTTCCGATGACTGATACTTGGCTTAGATGATTTACCTAATCCACCTGAGATCCATCATTTGAATTGGATGGATGGGTTGGATTTGATTTCGGATACTCGAGTTACATGGGATGAATTGGCTTTCAGCAAGAGTAGAATTCGACGAACGGTTGTTGCTGCTGATGTTGTATGTCCCCATTAACAATCAGAAAAGGTCATTGACATGAGTATAGATATACGACCCAGAACTTTTACCAGCTCTGATATCAACGATCAAATATTTCATTGATGACGATGGATTGGCTATCATAGCAGCGACGATACGGAATGAAGAAACTTTCCAGCTGTTCATCGAGCTTACTGGTATGTTGCGATATATGCTTATAACCTGACATGTTTAGCCCAACAGGGTTTGGTATGTGAATTGTTGTCGCTCGAAAGTGAACAGACTACATTTTGGGATTCGGCTTTGGATAGAGGGACGAAGGTTGAAGTAATTAGGATCGTTTGTGCTCAAGATAAATCTTAGTTATTGAAATCATGCCTCCTGGCTAGACTTGTCACCGCTGCTGATCTTTATGAATACAATGCATCATTCACCCCTAATCGTCTAAATCTAAGCGACTTCAACGGAAAGCTAGAGATAAAAATGTCAATGACTGCTCCATTTTCAAGATACACGAAAACTCACGAGATCAGAGTCACCAGCGTCTTGGATTGACATGACACCGACACGGTAGAGTTTACCAGCGGCGGTTCCGAGGTCGACGTTTGAACCATCGTAGTGGTGGACGTTGGTCTTTGACCTGAAAAAGTACATCATCAGAAAAAAGGACTTCGTTACACCTAAGAAGATGACTTACAACATGGCGTAGTATTCGATCTCGGATTTACGTAGGGGAGGACAGTTCTTTGAGATAAGAATGAGCTTGGCTGTTGGAAATTCGAATATGATTTTATAACGTCAGCAAAAAGACCTTCTCAGCCAATGGCTCCAGTCCATTCTATGACTTTTCAGCCGGGGTTCGTGGGTTGTAGATTTTATTTCGAACCCCTTGATAGATTGATTTGAAAAAAAGTTTTTTCACTCACCCTTTCCTGAACGAAGTTGTTTGAGGGTTTGTTTGTATCCGAGGGTGAACTGTTGGGTTGGGTCAGTACATGTATTTCGAAATGGTTTTGATTCGTGTGACTGTTTGGAATTGAAATTCAAGACGGAAGACGGAAAGAAATCCTTGAGATGATCTCCAAAATGGAGAAACCGAGATTCTGACCGAATGGTACTCCCTCCTCAATACCTAAGTCTCCAACGAGATGATCCATATATTCCTCCAAATTTGACCTTCAAAGATTTCCAAACCGTCCACACATCCGAATTCGAATCCCAAAACCAAATCAAGACCTACCTTTCCGGATTTAACGACCAATTGCAATTTGGTGTTAATGCTCTCAGATGACTTTGCTGACTTGGATTTCTTGACTGGAGCCATTTTGAATGATGATTATTGATTTTTTGGATGAAGAAAGGAAAGAAAGAGAGATTGTCGACAATTTCATTGTGGCAGTTTGGGTCTCAGTTTTTTTTCTTCCGTCGAATTTCGGTGTTTCGGTGGTTTAGTTTGTGGCTTTCAGGGGGTTTCTTCGGGTGGATGTTTGCCGAGAGGATGAATTTACGAAGTCGTTTTTGGATTATGATCAATAAATTTCCATCGATACTTGATTAAATTCATAATTCAACCCGTATCCATTTCAGTAAATACGATAGTCGATCAATTTCCTTCTCATAGTATTGAGCAACGAATTTCATAAACAGTCTCAACTTAACACACTCTTTCCCGACTCAACCCACACCAATAAATGTCAACATTAGTCCTCGGTCTCACAGCTCTAGGAGCAGGTCTAGCCGGTAGACTAGCATTCCAAATGATGAGAGCTGGTAAAACAGGTGCTGACGCTTTCGTGAAAGGTGGATTCAAGGCTAAGATGGATAGGAATGAGGCTATTGCGATTTTGGGTTTAAGGTGGGTGGCGGTGATTTACCTTTTCTTTTTGGTTGGGTTTGATTTGGTGTTGATGGGGTTTGTTGTTTTGTCGCTTTTTGATGATTGGATATGACTGGTTCTTAGGAGAACATTTGAAGAAAGCTGTTTTGCCAGTTTCCAATTGGCCGTTGATCTTCGATCAAAACATAGACATTCGATCGTAATTCTGATCTCCATTCCTCTCGAGTCTCTCCAAATTTCATTTGTCATGTACTAATCATCCATACAGAGATCCAATAACAGCCAACAGACTGAAAGACGCCCATCGTAAATTGATGTTGGCAAATCATCCAGATCGTGGTGGTGCACCGTATCTAGCTGGGAAGGTTAACGAGGCCAAGGCATTTTTAGAGTGAGTTTGTTGTTTGTTGGGTATAAACAGGAAACCGATACTGACTGTTCATTTCTCTTTCTCAATCTCCTTTTGATTCCTTTTTCTTTTTGATCGCTTGTCGATATTCTGTTCTTACAGCAAAGAAGTAAGAAGATGACCTCGATTCTTGTTATACTAAGGGGTAGAGAAGGAGGTTGATGCGGTTCCGATCTGCTGGCTTGACGATGAATTCTCAATGTTATTGTTGAGGTCATACTATGTAACAACATGTACTTGAAGATAGAGTAATAACGATTGAATGCATTTATCCCCACCCACTTCTTCAGTACAACTCAGTGGCGGTATGGATGCCACTGTGTTTGTGTGATCTGATCTGATGTTGCTGTAACGTTTCATCTTAGTTTTTGATCATCAATCTAATCAATTTAAGACATTCAATCATTTACATTTACTTTTATATTATCATCATTTCTTTATCTTTCTCATCCTTCACAACTCGATTAAATATCCCTTTCTCATTTTCATCTTCACTCTAATCCGCAAACTCACTGAAACGTCTTTGTGATAAACCTTCTCCTTTTGATCATTTCATTAGCGGTGAAAATGTCCAAAGCTGACTGTACCGACTTTCAAATGCCCAAAGGCGGTAGTCAAGTAAGTCACTCTCATCCAATCCACATATCCAGTCAAAACCCCCAAAATCTAAACCCACATGTTCATAGAATAGTCAAAAACCATATCCCCCATCTCCAAGTACAGATTCCACCTCATCACAAAAAGAAGTTCAATTCTTCACTGTCAACTCAAACAGCGGTCAAATTACTCCACCGCTCTTTGTTCCTTCACATACACCAACTACTTTTATGGAACGAGCTGAATCGTTGAACGAAAATGAAGAACGCAAGAAATGGAGTTTGAGCAGTGCAGTTGACATGCGTGGGTTGGCTGTTGCTTTGGACGGTATTGGTAATACTAGAGGCATCTGTGATGGTCAGTTTTTCAACGGTTTCCTAGTAATGATCTGAATTGATTTCCTTATTCTGTAGGTATGCATACGCCTGGAAATAGATTTAGACGATCTGTACCACCGTCAACTCCTGTTGTTTACGATCATCTTACTATCGTCAATACTGTTACTCATATGAGTTTCGAGCAAGTCGCCCTTAAACTCATGAGCGAGGTTGCGATTGACCAAGGTAGGTAGTCCCACACTTCAACTGGTAGTATCTCCTAAGCTGATATGATACAGTTTCCATTCCCCCGACACCGTTACTCTCGACTGAATCTGATGGTGACACTAAAACACTTATCCCAGCAACTCCGACATCCCCAAACTTCGACACCAACATCAAAATCGACGATCAAGATGTCAAAGGAATCAATAACGTCATTCCGTTAGATGACTATACTATCGATAAAGGACGTTTCTTGCGTCGAAGTCACGTCCGGGAAGGATCAGGAACTAACGTCTACCAAGAATCACCGGTTCATTCAGACGGTTATGAAGCTGGTAACGAAGAGACCGAAGCTCCCGAACCTTCAGTCTATGATTCTGATCATTCGGTTCCAGCTAGTGGGCTGATGAGTAGACGTCGAGCTAGTAATCAATTGTTATCTGATGAGGAGGGTATGGATGGTGATAGAGAGGATGGATCTGATGATGATGAGGAAGAAGACGATGATATTGATATATGTGAGGAGTTGGTTGATGAGGATGGCGATGGTGATGAAGAGGCTGTTATTAAACGAGGACGACCGGTTGCTCGACTTCCAGCCAGCCATCGTGCTGTCTTTTTCACCCCTCAAAGAAGAAATTCAGAGGATGTTGTTGAGGATGACACTGAGACTTTAGACGACGACGATGAGGATGACAACGAAGATGAGGATGAGATTATCGAAATTGATCGACAAGTCCTCGATAACTTCGATACCACCCACTCCATCTCTCAAGATGACGACGAATACTACTCTGATGAATATGAAGAATACACTGACGACGAGCTCGCAAACGTCCGAAAGGTTTTTGGTCGATTCGTTCAACTTCCTGACGGTACCGAAGAATGGAGAGAATTCAGTGGAGGTTATTTCGAAATTTACACATATGTCGATGGTCACGAAGAATCTGAATGGTTCGAATACCAAACTCCGGTCAAACAACATTCAGGTTCGTCTGGATTGAGTGGTGGGTTGTTGAAGATCAAAGAACGATTGGAGAGGGAGAAAATTCTTAGAGAGAGGATTAATGAGGTTAGTGTTGGGAAAGAGAAAGGGGTTGATGTGAGTAGATCTTCGATTTTGTCGTGGAGCTTCTCACTGATTTAAATGATAAGATCGGTAAACTTAAAGATAAAACTTATGGGGCGGGGATCTCAAAGAAAGCTATTTCCAAGAATCTCAAAGCACGTAAGTAGAGTGATTTCTATTATCAGTTGGAATGATGAACTGATCCTAGTCTATAGGAGCTCAAACCAAGTTCCAACACGATCTTCAAAATCAACTTAAATTGTTGGAAAACATTCCCGTCTTTAAGGGAGAATCATCCGGCAAAGCTGATTCGGACCTTAATGAAAGGCTCAGCATCGCTTATTCTGAATTGAGAGATGAAGAACAAGGTGAAGAGAGTCAGATGATGATTTGACAATTCGTAGGTCATCCAGGTAGCAATACAGAGGCGCTGACGGAAAAGTGTTTCATAAATCAAAAGGAACGATAATCATGTGAATAGGTTTTTTTCTGGTTTCCTTTTGGGATTTTTAGATATATTTTTAAGGCTTAAAAACATAAAATCAAAAAAATAAGTTACTTCAGTAATGATAAAAGATGAGAGAGGGGTTGAAAAAGAAGAGAAAGAAGAAGGAAGTTTTTCGATAGTTTCCTTTCGTTCATGTATTTGGTTAATGCCACAACAAAAAAGTTTGCCACTGAAATCAATCCAATTCCTATCTTACTTGAAATTACGGGACAAATTGTTGACTTTGCCAATCATACAATATGGTGAATCTTGATCATGGAGATGATATCGATGAAGGGGTTTGGGATGATCTACCTACGCCAGAGATAGTTTCACCAGCAGAAATGTTGGAAAGGTTCGAAACCGTTAATATCTTAGGTGAGTTATGAGAGTAAACTCTAAGGATTACGAACTGAAAACAAAACTCGTGTAGCACCTTTAGTCAGATGTTCGAAATGTAAGCTGCGAAGAAGATTAACCCTAGACCAAGCTTACCACCTCATAGTACCCTTCAGACATCTCACTTCACTCTACGAGACCCATGTGAGTAAGCAGTCTCATGATTTTTCGATATTCTTTTCTAATGGTTGAAAAACAGATAACCCATACACCCATGACTCTAGCCGAAGAATTCTCTAGATCTCAAGCAGCTAGAATATCTGATTTCACAACTTCCAAAAATGAACGAGGAGTGTTTTGGATGGAACCGCGAAAACCTAAAAGCTCCAGCTCCCTCACGATTGAAAATCAAACCCCTCCTAAACCAAAACCAGCACCTACGACATACCACCAACCGAGACCTCATAACAGAGTCCCACCCACCCCAACCAAACCGACTAAACAATCCGTCCTAGTCCGTGGAAATCTAGTTGCTCAATTCGCTTCACCTAATGTAGCTTCTTTAGCTGATTCAGCGGAACTTATCGCACCGTATGTCGATGGTTTGGATATTAATTGTGGTTGTCCACAGAGATGGGCTCATGCTGAGGGTCTTGGATGTGCGCTGTTAAGGAAACCTGAGTTGGTTAGGGATATGGTTAGAGGTGTTCATGATAGATTAGGTTGGGGTTGGGGGGTTAGTATTAAAATTAGAGTTGATCCTGATTTGAAGTGGGTTCATGATTTTTTCGGGGTGACTTTGGTTTTGCTGATACGACGTGAACGTTTAGACTTACACAACAACTTATCGATACAGCTTTACAAGCTAATGTCTCGCATATCACTATACATGGACGAACTAGATTTCAACCTTCGACGGAACCGGTTTCTTTGGATTCTATCAAATTCGCTGTTGAATGTGTGAAAGGCCGGGTTCCTACGGCTGCCAACGGTGATTTATGGGAGGTTGGAGATGGTGATAAGATGAGAATTGAAACTGGTGTTAATGGTGTCATGGCTGCTAGAGGTCTATTGGCTAAGTGAGTGCAAGCTTTCTGTTACAAAGGTGGCATTGAAACTTACTCCATTTTAGTCCAGCTCTGTTTGCTGGGTACAGTCGGACACCTTCTCACGCAGTTGAACAATTCACATTACTTTGTAAAGATTATGGATTGATATACCCATTATAGTGAGTTCATTTTAACGTAAAACGTGATTCATTTCTAACGACTTGTACAGCCATAAGCACATGTCGTACATGCTCGAAAGTCGATTCCAAAAGTCAGAAAAGACATACTTCAACTCATTAGGTAGTACAGTCGGTATCGTTGACTATCTATCGTCTAGAGGATTAAATTTCCATCGGAACGAGATAGGTGGATTATGGGATTGTAGACGTGGTAGGAGTTTACTGTGATATTCTTTCTTTGGGTCTTGGGTTCCGATATACACTTGCATTCTATATACCCTTTCTATAGATCTATGTATGTTTAATTAAATTTTATTTCCATTGGTCTGTTATCACATTGGCCCGATTGTCAATGAATTGTCACTCGTTACAGCTTCAGTGGTCTCAACGGATCGTTGAGGGATGATCCAACTGACAACAGTCTCCGCTACCAAACGAGAATGTTCCTCTTCTAAGCCAATAATCAGAATTTAAAGTACTACATCGTACTCACTCAAACAGAAAGCATGAGGTACATTCTTCAACAGAACACTCCGTCTCCCCACCCCACCTAACAACCTCCTAACAAGCGGTCCATCCTTCCCAACCCAGCCATCAGCATTATCATCGGACCAAACTCCAAACACCCCTTGATCAACCATCTTCACATCTCCGTTATCAACGAAGAAATCTTCTTCTGCAGCTTGAATCAACTCCATCTCCGATTTAGCTAGTTTGAGTAGATGTTTGATGAGTGTTGGTGAGCGAAGGAGAGATTTGGTAGTGGGTGGGAAGGTGGTTAAGGGGAGAAGGGGCTTTAGAAGTGGTGAACTGATTGAGAGGAGGGTGGTTATTGGGGATGTGAAGATTGGCTATGGATTTGATTAGGGTTGATGGGTGGTAGCGGATGGATTGGTATTTACCCATAACGTCCTACCGTTCCAACTTTCCGATAACCATCCTAACGATGGGAATAACAGATAAACGGCATAGATGTCTTGAGGACGTTTCTTCATCACCTCACAAGATAACCAACCACCGAGTGAATGTCCCATCAAACATAATTTAGGTTTCTTCGTTACACCCGCTGACCAATCGTCTAGATATTCACGTATTAGACTGACCAGTTCCAATTTACTGGATAACTGTCCTGGTAACTCTATTGGTTGTTTTGGGAATTCGAGGTTAGGTGAATGACCAAGATGGGAGGTCGTGATGATTGCATGATTGGAAGGCAGGATTTCGTATAAATAATTCAAGAAATAGATATAATAATCTGGCATTCCTGGATTACCTATACAGCTTGTTCTTCAGATGAAATTCATGGAATTGATTGGATTCGTATACCTACCTAAGATGAAAATCGTCAGTTGTTCAGGTATTCCACCAGATTTACTTGGCCAATAGAGTAGTTCCACTGGTCCTTTGGCTTTCTCTGCATTGTGGTGGAATGTCGTGCGTATTGGTATTTGCTCTTTGGTGTGGGTTTTGTAATCTTCTTTTAAGAAGTTCAATCTTTCATCCATTTTGTGGATAGAGTATTGGAGTGTTTCGATGAATTAACAACGTTGCTGCAGTGGCGAAAGGTGGTGGTGGTGGCAAAATACAGTAATACTGTACAAGACTCGATAAAATGCATTTCAGGTATTAACGACTGGTAAAAACGTTATGAACACTTTCGCCTTTCGCGTACACCAATTTCACCTCAAGATTATTAAAACTTTCAGCTCTCGAGAGACGAGGACCGTCAGCACTCCGCCAGTCTAACGCTGGCGGCAAAGTGAAACTAGCTGAATGCTCAGTAACAGACAACCCTTCAGCACCCAAACGTTTCCACTGCTTCAAACTACGCTGATCCATCATATGGTTGATAGCTGAGACGAAAATAGGGTCATCATCCTCGTCTTCCTGTTCACAATCTTCTCTCGGAACACCAAAGCAAGTGATCTCCCCAGCTCTGAGCATCTGACTGAAAATCTGTATCAACTCTAATGGGTCCTCAAGCTTGACGTTCATATGATCGATTGTGACATCGATACTGAAGGTGACAATTAGAGTATCATCGCTTTCGATGCTTGGTGCACATCTACAGCTCAACCAACCTCCATTACTCCTCTCACAGACGTGAATTAGCTGGCGAAAACGGTCTAGGGATAAGGCGTCGTTACTCATCGTTAAGATTTCAGTACCGCTTTGTTTGAATGTCGTGTTCTTCACTTGAGCTCTTGTTTGTAGGATTGAGACGTGTTGTTGTCTTGGTTTGGAAAGCTTGATGTGTTCACAGAAATATAGTGAAGTTTCTCTAAAGAGGAAAGGGGAAGTTGGGAGGGAAACGAATGAGTGAAATGAATCCATATACAGTATTTTCTCAGCCAGCGCAGCCTTCTCAAATGTTTCTGTATGAAAGGAAAGCTGTTTTGCTGAAATTGGCAAAAACTGTCTGGCAATCTTTCACTGTCTTTTCCCGATACTTTTCCTTTCATTTCCCCCTGGAATCATCGTCACCATATGATTACTCTGAACGAGCGCTATCATTCTTTTTCAAAGTGGCGAGAAGGCATTTCGGGTAGTGCAGCTGTTAGTACAAATCGGGACTCTTAAGGAGTAGACGTGCATGCATTTACCATTCAGGATTGCATCAATATACTATCGTGTACATATAGTAACTGACTTCCTCAACTTTTATCACAAACCCTACCGACCCACTCCCTTCTTTCAAACATCATCAATTCTCACTACAAGCTTGTTAAAACTATCGTTCCTATCAAATCTCTTCCCATCCAATCGAAGAGCATCTGGTAAATTGATAATCGACTTGATGTCGTCAACTGTGACACACTCCGACTTCTTCTCTGACCATGATTGGAGACCACCCTTCGAATTGATAACCGATTGTTTTATGTCGGTCGAGAATTCCGTCTCAGAATAACCTTTTGCACGGTTGGCAAAGCCAATTCCGAAAGCTTTTGACGATACAATGATCTCACTCAACGCACGAAGCACTGACGATTTGTTTTCGATGTTGACGACATCACCTGATTCGGATTCGAATCTACAGTTGAGATTTAAGATTCTGTCTTCTTCGCTCAATCTTGTTTTCGGAGTCTTTGCGAGACGACATGTGAAATACCTCTCTGGGGTGTCGTTGCTTTGACGAATCAGGGTCGATAATGTTGGTAAATTGGTCGATAAACTCATTGATTGGAGTTGATATGATTGACTTGTAAGTGGAAAACGGAACTGCGTGTGCTGAAGCGTTGTGTAGTAACGAGAGAACATAGCAAAGTGTGATATCTCAGCTAACAGGGTGGAGCAACAAATGGAAGGAAGGGTTTTTGAACGGAAGAGATGACTGATGACTTCCAACGCATATCGAAGGCGCCCAAACAGATCACATAGTGCTGTAGCGGCGCGAACTTGTAGCGAAGGCTAAGCTTTACGTCCAGCAATGCAAGTTTGCGATATCATTGCACGAAGTGCACACTGCACCATACAGTATGTCTTTCTTGAACGTAAAGAATCTCACTCCACACCATTATACATAAGACCATCATCGCTAATTTCACCAAACTGTTCTGTCTTCGCATTCACTCGCAGCTAGTTGAACCACCATCCTAGTGAAACATTCAGATCTTTTAAAAAAAACTGAACTAGACGCTAAGGTAGTGGCAACAGGTAAAGTTATCTTCGAATATGTGTCTTCCACTTCGATCCTTCTCGACCCTTGAAGAAACCAGCTTTCCATCCCTTACTGAGAAACGCCCTTGACAATATCAGACACAAAATCATCACCACTGTATGGAGATAACGGAAAACCTAAAGGGAAATGTTTCGTGCTGATCAGGATTTCACTGAAGGCCCTAAGAACCTTTTTAGGTTCTTTGATGGCGACCACAGAGTCCTCATCGCGGATACTGAAAGTTAACGTCAATACATTCTCGTTGATACCTGTAAGAGAATGCACCTGATTTCTGCTTTCGCTTACAGTACATGTGAACCTTTCGGGATTGTGTTTGCTTGAAATAATGAGATCGGCGAGAGTCGATAGTTCGTACAATTTCTTGCTCATAGCGTCTTGCTGAAATATACTGCTAGTACAATCCACTGGAGTAGGAAAGAATCCCTTGATGGTACTTCCGTAATATGCATATCATACTGAACAACGAAGCATTGGCGGAGTTTAGCTGTTCGGAGTTACACGCAGAATTAAAGAAGAAGGCCACCCTAAGTTGATGAGATGTTACTCGTGTATCACAAAAACTCATAGACAATCTCTTAACCGTCGCCTTCCTGATTAACTCCCCGTCTCTACTGTTGAACATGTAAAATAGTAGAAGAAGGCATCCATATGCCATATCGAATGTTTCTGCATTCCAACAAATGTTCAAGCTTCACTTTGGAAACTGCCACAAAAAACAGCGCATCTTGAAAACTCTACAAATTCTCAGAACTTCAAATCGGGGGGTGAACTCATGCATCCCCCACACCACCAAGCACTGCTTAATGCCTAGAATCTCGTATCTGATCTCTGAGAATGACACTTACCATTCTTTGCGAATGGACTCTCACAAGACAACGCCACAGTTTTTACCCCACATTTCGTAATGTCATCGCGACGCGTTGCCACTTGAAATTTATTTCGGTTGACTGGACTGGCAAAATGTTGGAATTGAATTATCGCAATCTTGATTCTTCTGTTTTCATGTTTAAATCTCAAACAATGAGTAGATCACCATCCCCAGGTGTATTCATAAAACCGTCTTCAGAACCAGATCTATTCTTTCCAGCTTCAGACGATGAAGACGAAGACGAAGAACCAGAAGTGAAATCCGTAATTCCTGCTCGATCATCATCAACTTCTTCATCGATAAAGCGAAGATCACCTTCAGTCAAACCGACTATTCAGCAAAACGGTCATAGAAGGAATGAATCAAGTGATGACATAGTGATCTTGGATGAGAAACCTTCTGCAGGACCTGGCCCTTCTTCTTCAGCAAATGCCAGTGCAAATGTTCTCAAACGATTATCATCAAATTCACCCTCTCGATCAATACCTACCAATTTCACCGGTGGATATCTAGGGGAATTCGTATGTGAAGGTTGGAGTTTATCGAAAGGTAAAGGGTATTGTTCACCTGGATCAAAAATCATCATTGAAAGACCGAAACCTAAGAAAATCGTTGAAGATGATGGAAGTAGTGCCCTGGCTAGGAGTAAGGAGAAGATTGGACCGACGAGATTAGTTGGTGGGAAGGTTGTTCAGGCAAAGGGGAAACCTGTTGTTAGTAAACAGATGACTTTGGGTGCTATGGGACTGGGAAAAAAAGCTGTTGTAGCTGTAAGTCATTTATGATCAGTGTTGAAATATAGACATTGACGTAGGTCAGCCGACTAAGAAGACAAGCGCTAAACCTGTTGTTGACAAGATTATTAGATTCAGGTGAGCTAAGATTCGTCCTTAGAGGGATATCAGCTGATTCTTGGGTAGGAATGAAAGAGGCTTTGGTATGTACAATCAGTTTATGAAGGATTGTTCTGATCGAAGATATTTTTCTCGTTCAACAGAGGGTAGGCAAAGTTCAAGGAGGACTTGAATGAGCTAATCAGGTTATTTAGTTGGTCGACTTTCAGTGACCGAATCCACTTTCCTAGTGCATCTACTCGATACTGGTGTTAGTGAGTCATCGAATTTGATCAATTACTGACATCAATCCAAAAGTCTCCTTAAAAGGACATGTCATCGATTGTCCTCAAGTTCTTTCGACAGGCGCTACGATCCTCCTCAACGTCAAGGTATACCTTACCAGAGAAGCTTTCGAGAAGAAGGAACAACATGATAGAGCCACTGAAGGCTCATTTTGGCAAGAGCAGAAAGAAACTATCGAGGAGGAAGCTATGAGGAATAGGAAGGATGCTTTAGGTGCTCTTTTCGGTGAGTTTCACCGTAATTCTTTCCCTAACTTTTGCAGGTCGAATCGGGGTCAAACCAATACGTTCAAATGCTTTACTTGCTGCACAAAAGAAAAACGGTCATGCTGTAATCAATGAAACTTCCCTCAAACATTTCGATGCAACAGCAAAATTACCGAACGGGAAACGAAGTCCTAGTCCATCGAAGAATGGAGGCGATAAAGCTGCGATCAAATCTGCGAAGAATAGTGACGACGAAGATGAAGATAGTGGAGATGAAGCTGAAAAACTGGATGATGAGCAATTGGACAAGATTGATAATATCTATCGAAAGTGAGAGGAAATATTCATTTTGGGGTTCTGTGTGGAGCTGATACATTAACTTAGAGCCCAGCAGGGAGATAGTCTTTTGGCAGAAACAGATCCACCAGATACTTTCCTCTACACCTTACGTCCTTATCAGAAACAAGCTCTGACTTGGATGAACGCTCGAGAGAAAGGTAACGAAAACGTGAGAGATCAAAACATGACAATGCACCCATTGTGGGAAGAGTAAGTTGTTTTTCTAGCTTGAATTTCGTCTAATATAAGTGGAAGCTGAAACTCTGGTCAGGTATGCGTTCCGAAGAGAACACGTCGAAGGGCAACCTATAGAGATTGACGATGATGACGATTTCATTGATCCTTCGCGAAAGTTTTATTGGAATCCTTACTCTGGTGAACTTGGTCTCGAATTTCCTCGATCGAATACCAAAGCGAAAGGTGGAATATTGGCGGATGCTATGGGTGAGCACATATATCGCCCTTTGTGATTACATACGTTACTAACATATAATAAGGTATGGGCAAGACTTGCATGCTTTCTTCCTTGATACATTTAAACCGAGAAGGTGAAGCTTTGGACGAAATCACCACTCCAATAGATGAAGAACCTTTATCCAAAAAACCCAAATTCGTTCAAGTAACACTTTCAAATCAGTGGCGTGCAGTTCCAACTGTTCCCAAATCCAGTCAACCACCTCGTGCTACATTAGTCGTTTGTCCTGTTTCATTAGCTTCCCAATGGCATGAAGAACTAGGTAAAATGTCAGAAAAGGGATCAATAACTTCATTTATGTGGTATGGCAACGATCGAACCAATGATATCGATAAAATGATGGCCTTGGAGGGAAAGAAAAGGGTTGATGTTATCATAACTACCTATGGAACTATTGCTAGTGAATTCTCTAAATGGAGAAAGAACAAGGATAAATCTTCGTATGAAGGTGGAAGTATTTATGATTGTGAGTTTTGGGGTTTTGCCGTGACGTGCTTACGATTGTTAGTCGAGTTTCTACGGATCGTTCTGGACGAAGCTCATAACATCAAAAACCGAACTGCTTTAGTTTCAAAGGCGTGTTATGAATTGAAGGGTCAACGAAGATGGGCTTTGACGGGTGAGTTCAACGCAGTTGATCTGCACCTAGACTTGGATCTGACTTGTCTTTTTAGGTACACCCATTGTCAATCGTCTCGATGATTTGTATTCGTTGCTGTGAGTTTTGTCAACTTCAAAACATCTGGAAGATAACTTATTACCTTTCATAGACATTTTTTAAGACTGGAACCTTGGGGTCATTATTCGTGAGTACTTTCCCGAAAGCCATCGAATCACGCTGATATCTGTTTAGTTTCTTCCGAAGGTTAGTGAATCTTCGATGTTCTGTTCGTCATGACAAATGACTAAACTTGTGATCAGTTTCGTAACGATACCCTTCTTGAATCAAGATCCAAAAGCACTGAATGTAGTCCAATACATCCTGGAATCTTGTCTGTTGCGTCGGGAAAAGACGATGAGAGACAAAGATGGTAAACTGATTGTTGATTTACCTCCTAAGCATGTAAGTTGTGTTCTTAAAGCATGTGACCTTCAACTCATTCAATGGATGCAGATTGAAACTCAGACTTTAGTCTTCTCGAGGGCTGAACGACAAATCTATAAGAAACTCGAAGATCGAGCTAAGAGACGATTTATCGAATTAGATGCTGAAGGTCGAGCTATGTCCAATTATACTTCTATCTTGGCAATGCTGATGAAGTGAGTGGATATTTTCCTGACACGATTAGTCGCTTATCCAATAACAGACTTCGACAATGTGTCGACCACCCTTTGCTGGTAATGGCTAAAGGTACGGAAGATGATGATCAATCAGATGCTCTGTTGAGTAACGATAACGGAGAGGAACAAAGTCTGAAACAAATGATTGCAATGTATGCTGGAGGTGAAAATGGTTCTGTCGATGGTGAAGGGAAACAAGCTGTTGATCCAGCTTACGCTTTGAAAGTGTTGAAAGAAATGGGTGAAGCTGAGAATACACCTGAATGTCCGGTCTGTGATGGAGAGATTTTCGATGAAGTTCTATTACCATGTTATCATAGAGGGTAAGTCGTTTCATCATCAGTATGGCTTGAGGCTAACAGCGCTACAGATGTCAAGACTGTATAGTCAATTGGATAGGACACTGTGAAGATCAAAACAAACAAGCAAATTGTCCAACATGCGATCAAGGTCCAATAACTGTTTCATCATTAAGATCAATCCAACGACGTCGAAAACGAGTCAACCCTCTAACAGGGAAATACATTGATGAAAACGGTCTACCTTCAAGTCAAGAGGGTAACAGTACCAGTGTTACTATCTCGAAAATCGATTTAGCGTCTTCTACGAAGTTGAGAGCTTTGGTCAGACGTTTGGAAGTTATGAGAATTGAGAATCCGGGTGATAAGGTTTTGGTGTTTTCTCAATTCACTTCTTTCCTTAGTATGTCGATTTTAGTTGGTCTTGAGAGGAATTTCCTTACTAATGCTTTTGTGTGTAGATCTGATTGAATCGACATTAACTAAAGAGGGTGTACGGTGGTTGTGAGTAAAATTGGTTTTATTTGGGTTATAGTCTTGGACTGATATCTATGGGATAGACGATTCGATGGATCGATGAGTCAAGCTCAACGTGCAGCAACCGTTGAAGAATTCGGTAAACCCAGTAAAGAACCAGTGATACTTTTGATATCATTAAAAGCAGGCGGTGTAGGACTGAATCTGTAAGTCGTCGCAACAAACTCAAAAGGTTTGTTACTGACCGTTTGGTCCAGAACAATGGCGAATCGTAAGTCAGCTTACTCAGGGTGAACGCTTGAAAATCAGCTGAGACTTTACAACTACTAGACGTGTTTATGATGGATACATGGTGGAATGAAGCTATTGAACAACAAGCCATCGATAGAGTTCATCGTTTAGGTCAAAATAAGTCTGTCTACGTGACGAGATACGTGATCAAAGGGACTGTTGGTGAGTAAAGAAAGCTTTGTTTCATCGGTCAATCGAAAATGAAATGCTAACGCTTTATTCAGAGAAAAGAATTCTGAAAATTCGTAAGTATTGATATTGGACCTGAAAGATATATTGACGATCTTTTCTCAGAACGACATAAGACAGCTTTGGTTAACGCTTCTCTGGCCGGTGGACAATCGAATAAAACTTCTTTGGCGGATATCAAGAAGATCTTCGGGTTAGGTGAGGATGATAGTGAAGATGAGCTTTATTAGCATACGATACAATGCAAATGCATATCATTAGGAGAACTGAACATGTTTTTCTTCATGCATTACTTCTACTATAGATCATCAAGATCCAAATGAGAAATTATAAACTTTTTTCCAAAGAACCTGAATCCAACCAAAAAAAAAGATAGCAAAATCGAAAAACTCGAAAAACAAAAAATTAGATTTTCAACCGTATGTATTTGAATAAGATTCTTCTCTGATTCATTATACAACCATTAAGATGATTATAAACAACGAACGAATTTTGGACCGATGATTATGACCATTTACAACTTGTTTGTTTTTGTTGGGTATCTGTTGATGTTGCTTGGTATAGAATATACAGGGTGATACAGTTGATGAATGTCGATACAGTTGATGAATATCGATACAGTTGGTGAATATCGATACAGTTGGTGAATGTAGATACAATTGATTAATATCGATACAGATGATGAATGTAGATTGAACCGGTGTTAAAAAAAAAGATGGAAAAGATGTTGAGGATGTTGGGAAATGATGAATCGACGATGTTAATCGGAGTCGGTGGGGATGACGGTAACGCAATTATTGTGATCTTTGAAAAAATTTTCACTTGCTTGATCCGCGTTCCACTTCCCCAGCCACCAATCATTCTCGTCTTCACCGTTGTTGACTCGACCACCACTAACGTTATCGTTGTCGACATGAACACCAGTTTGAATTTGAGATTGTAATGGAGGAATCTGATTCGTTGAGATGATTTCATCAACGATTTCCTCGATCTCATCTTCTTCATGGACTATGGTGATCACCTTCCTCCTTAATTGTGGAGTTCGAATTTCATTTTGGGAAGAGGAGGAACGAGAACCAGAACCGGAAATGGAGTCGGAGGATGAATGGGAGTTGTGAACGGGTTTAGGGGGACGTCGAGAAGAATGACCTCGATTGGGAGTTGTCAACCAATCTGAGAAAGTTGAACTTGATGATGAATGTGATGAGGAAGATGGGGAAGATAAACATGTTGTGTAATGTCCTTCTGGATCTTGACAACATGCTTCGATCTCTTCCGCCTCTTTCCTTTCTTTAGCTAGTTTTATTTTTAATTCGATCATCTCTTGTTCATATTTTTCTCGTTTTTTGATTAGATCGGTTACTTCATCGAATTTCCCATTTTCTTTATGCCCTAGAGAGGTTACTTGTCAGCTACATCGATCTCATCTCAGTTTGAACAAATCATAACTTACACCCGTCGGAACATATCCTCGTTGACCTTGGATCACATACGAAATTTCCGCACGTGTTTCCATCTACTAGGATCTATTTGATGTATCAGCACTAATTCATATGATCATGTTTGAAATAAACTTACAGCCCTGCACCCGTGCTGTGTGAAAAGGAAAGTTATGTCAGTATGCATTACACAATAAAAATCTCCGAGTCAATCGGGAACGGATGTGTTTTGGGGGACGAAGTGAAACGAAGGTACGAAAGTGGAAGGTGGGAATCTGAATGAAACACGAGGCGAGTGGCGAAGTTATGACGACGTTCTTTGGGAATAGGTTGTTGGAAAGTAGGAGAAGAGACTTACCAAAGCGCAATAAATTGAATCGGGTGCTTGGTTTCTGAGGCAGATGCCAAACGGGGTTGCGTTGCACTGTGATGATGAATTAGTATCTATGTACCTTTTCGTTCAACGGAAGGGAACAAAGGAGGAAATGGAAGGAATTGAGATGGTGATGGCGAGCGATGGTGAACGCGTCGATACTCACTATTTGTGACAACAGCAACGCCTGTTCGGCAGCTGACTTCACCTCTTTGAGCTTGGGATTTATTCGTTGGGTCTTGGCTCTGGAGGTGGTGGTGGTGGATGGACGTGAGATTGGGATTTCGACGGGTTTTGAACCGACGAAAGCTGGTTGTTGGAGTGGTGGGGATGGTGGTTGGAGAGGTTGAGATGAGAAGAGTTGGGAGGATGATTGTTTGAGGGAAGCGAGGTAGGATGCGTGTTTAGGGTGGTAGGACATATTGAATGAATTTTGTGATCGAGTTATTTGATGATGATGATAGACGTTAATGACAAAGGTATTTGGTTCTTGATTACCCTTGAAAATAAACTATATATAATAAAATCAGTAACTGGAGATCGATGAAAAGAGGTGGCGACTACATTGTCCCAAGTCTGTGCGAATTAAGTGTTGTTATGTGGGGAACAAAGGAAAACACAACAATTGACAGATGTCAAAAAACCAGCTGTTTGTTACACGAGGTTTGACAAAGGAACGGACGATGGATTCCTAAGTCGTCAAGGGGGGAGGAGAGAGGGGTAAATGAGGGTTTTTAGGACGAGAAACTTCTTTCTTGAAGGAGGAGTGGGAAGGGATGGGGTTGGGGGATTGAAATGACTTTAACTTACTTTTAACGTCTCCTTTGGTGGGGGTGGATTCCTTAGAGTGATAGACAGGGGTTGGTGTGAAGGATGGGAGGGATGGGTTGATTGACGTGTTGGGATGGTTTGTTGAAGATTATAAGGATGAGGTCAAAGTGAGTGGAAGGAATCAAGATAATTGAATGAATGGATGAAAGTGAGAAGACGAGAAAGAGAGAAGAGGATGAAATGATTAATTAATATAGAAAGAAAGAAAGATGAAAAACTTATGTCGTTTGGGAATCGATCATTTCATGTCAGCTTACTTATAATCAGTCGCTGAACCCTTGTAGATCACTCATCACTCATCCCTCATCAGATTGATTGATGGCTCTGGTACTGTAATTGAGACTAATTGTAACTTGAATTGATTCAGGATCTACCCCCTTATCCACAGAGTCCGTGTTGAAAGGAGTAACAAGTAGCAACTAAAGGTGTAAAGGATGACCCAAACTTCCTTATAATTAAGTAACAATCACTTGACCGCTTTTTAAGCGAGGTCTTGATCGTAACTGATAATGATGGTGATGGTAACGGTGGTTCGGTTTCAGATGCAAGTAACTTACCAGCGGCATTCAACCTCTAACCCAGAGGGGTTAATCGCACTGAAACAAAAACAGAAGATAAATCCGCTTTAGATCTACAAGTCAGTTACAGTTACCTACACAACTTTGTGCACGTCCCTTCCACCCTCCTTTGTTACACACCTTTATTCGTGATTATCATTATTATTATTTTCGAATTTTAATTCTAATCTATTCTTGGTTGGAAATAGATCTGCGGCAGTTGGTCGTCGTCGTAGTCGTGGTCGTACGTTGGTCAATGATAGTTAACAGGACATGTAGATCAGTCATCGAGAACAATTCATTCAAACTTGAGTAAGTATAAGCCATCTCCTCTGCTTCCCTTCATCTCCAAGCACAACAACAACTTGGCACCACCTTCTACTTCTTTAATTAATATCGAATCTCGAGAAATTTGACTCAGATTAATTTCGAATTGATGGTCAAAGGTGCGTTATTTTATTTTCGAATTGATGGTAACTGTCATTTTGAACAACACCTCCTTTGAGGTTCGTTCGCTACCATCGCCAAGAAGCGATTTTTTCCGCTGGAGCTAAGTTGATCCATGTTGTCCATATTATCAAGCTAGTTTATCAATTCAAGAACGTGTGTCAAGATGAATGAGAACCTCACGACGACTGGTAGTTTCATTAATTTACAGAGTGAAGAAGAGTTGTTTGTTTGATTAGTAATTAGTTATTTGGCTCGTTAACCAATGTTGGAACTCAATTGGAAGAGTGACATGGTGATTGTGATTCGTGAAACTGACTTTGATAGATGATTTTGACGTTATTTCATACTGTTTACTGGTAATGATATGTTCTTCGAGGGGATTTGATGTATGATCTACTCACACAGTCACTGAGACACTCGTTACGGAGATTAACTCAACTCCGTTAAAAGTCAAACTGAGTTTTGGCTCGAGCGTTGAAAGGTGTATGGTGAATAAAATTAACGCTGTAGTGCTTTATTCCAAGGCTTATTCACAGTCAAAGCGTGAGTAGGAGTGAATGAGTGGTGACCATAGAAGACAGCTAGCTAGTTTGATACAATAGCTCAATTTCACATATAACTTATATCATTTTTGTACAAACGACAACAGCATCACTGTATCGCTCCCCTTTCAACCACTTCATCACATCGACATCAAAAGTCAATCAAATCATATCTGCATAGTCAAAACCCTTCGGGTATCACTCGATCAACTACTCCTTATTCAGGTAAGTGAACCACTTGGTATCAGGGTGAAAACTATCGTCCACACCTTACTCTACACTCCTCCCTTGTCCTATTGTTCGTACCTCCAATCACTTAGCTTATTGTTTCCGACACTGAAACACCGCATTCCTAACCACAATCGTCATTCGTATTCCTGTACTAATAGAGCAACAATTCTAGGTACCAAATATTGTACACCTCAACGCAACAATAACGACAACCACAACGACACCCACAGTCAGGTACAAGGAGTGCTCGTACGGAGTGGAGATTTTGGGATGATCGACATAGGATTGATAAGAAAAGCGAGTACATCATCACCTCTAACGGTCAATTATTGAATGTGAGTCTTCAAAATCAAAGTATTTGGAGGAAAGGTGTAGGTGTTGAAGATATCACGAGGTGGATTATCAAGTGATTGTACCATTGATTATTTCAATCCGTAAAGGAAAGCCTTTAACACTATTTCATCCCTTCCCAATAATCATCCATCAATCATCCTTTCCTTGATCTCCTTAACACCAATTAACTATATTCAAATACTTTCAATAGTAGCTGCATAGTTGACGATTCTACTAGAGCTTCAAACCTCAAGGACTGAGTTATGTCAATTAATACGTTACCAGCATCAATAACACTATCCAAATCAAATATCAATATCGATCTCAACAAACAAATCAAGCGTTCACCTTCAAGTCCACCCTCTTCATTTCTCACCATCTCAAATTCAATTAATCCTTCAAACAAACCTAGTCCAGCTACAGCGTCTTTAGGTCACGGATCACCTACTAAACGAAATATCACCATCAATCGACAAAGATCAGTAACGATTTCTGCTGGTCAGAAAGATTTTGGTTCTGTTTCGATCATGACTGATCATCCCGTTAAATCGAAAGGTGAAAATGTAGATTCAAATTTTATTTCCAGTTTGAATCCAAAATCTGGACTAGATGTTTCGGATATACCTTCACCTGGGATAGGAACCAGTTCGACTCCAACATCATCTTCTACCTCGGGATCGAATTCGCATTCTAGCAGTATAATAAAAAGATCGTTCTCGGAAGAAGATACGAAAAATCTAAATAAAAAATCTCTACCTACAATACCAATAGCATCAACCTCATCCTCAGCTTCAGATAAAGTTCAAGTTCAATCGGCGTTCGAATCAGCTCGTATCAAATTATCTTCAATCGATTCAGAAGCTATGAGGAAGATACGTTCAACAATGTCAGATACTGGGTCGAGTAGTTCTACGAATTCAACTTCACCGTTGAGTCCTCATTTCCCGACTATCTCTGGCGTGGGTGGTGGGAGTGGTTCTGGAGCCAGTGGGCCGACGACAACTGGGAATATTGGTTTGGGTTTACGAACTAGACGTTCGACTTTGGCTCGTGAATTCTCTGAACCTAGATCGACTTTGAATACTGTCGGTGAGGTTGATCAAAGTTCTATTGCTAGTACGAGTGCGATCGGATCTGTAAGTTTCTTGAGCGATTCTCCGAATTGCATGGAAGAGTGGTTGAACGTATATAGATATCTTCGACCACCAACTCTGAATTCGTTATTGCTGTCATTGGTCAGGCTGGTGTAGGTAAATCAACGATCATCAAGAGATCAACAAAAGTTTGGGGAGTTTCTTCACCCGTTTCAATAGATTCAGGTGGACAGAGGGGTAAGGTGATGCACACGTCCATGATAAATTTGATATTGATAATCTTTATCAGTTTCATCTTGTTTCTCTCAAATCCAACCGGGCGGTAATCTTCGTCATCCATGTAAAGTTGAATTCTTGGAGATCAACATCCAATCACTCAATTTATCATGTAAAGAACCCGAAGATCTATGGCCAAATTTCATCGCACCAGTCTCAGGGGTGATTTTGTGTTATGACGCTACGGATAAGAATTCACTTGTTGGGATTAAAGAAGTTTTACGTGAGTTGAATCAACGGATATGACTGACATAATTGAAAGATATTCTGTCACCTACTGGTATACCTATGATACTTTTCGCTACTAAATCTGATCCTGGTGCTAAATTGGAGGTTGATGCTGCGTTTGGAAACTCTATTAGTGAACCTTTCAATGTTGGATTGATAGAATCTACGATAGTCGATAGTGATGGTAAACTAAAAATAAGAAATGGACTGCGATGGTTATTATTCAAATTAGAACAAAGACAACGTGAGTTTTCTTCTCTTTCTACTTCAAATTAGAAGCTGATGGTATGAGAAGGACGACAACAACGTAAAGCGTCTGCTGCACAGACGATCGTTCCTGATACACCGGAAGCAACGGAATCCGTCATCTCAAATCTGATATCTCAATTACCTGATGTCCCCAATTCAGCTGATTCAGACACTTCAACCGGCTCACAGGTCATGTGGAGACACGGTAAACCACCTCGTGTCGGTGTTTTGGCAGACGGGAATTCAAGTACCCAATCTAGTAGTTCGAGTTTACAGTGGATGATGAAAAGGCCTCTTCAGGAGGGGGAGGGTGTTAACGCTGTTGGTGAAGTTAAGGAGAATGTTGGGGTGGATAAGGAAAATGAAGGTTTGGGGGGTGTGGTTAAAATGTCAGTTTGGATTCCTTTTGGTTGGTGATTGTTGCTGACTGACTTTTTATTAGTGAACCACCACCTTATGCTAGTTTGCCTGATCTGTTTAATAGACTTTTCACCGCTTTGATCTCTACCCAGGGTCAGTTACATCATCGTAAACCTTCGTTTGAATTGAGATAAACTGACTTCTACTCTAGATGAAACCTTTGTCCACGCTTTCTTCTTGACTTATCGTCGATTCTGTGAACCTTCGGAACTCATGAACGAATTTTTACACAGGTTCAAGGAAGTTGAGACTTATGCTTTGAGTAAAGACGTTCGTCATTGGGCATTACAGAAGTAAGTTCAGTCGTTGAATCCTAGATGAAGATGTGCTAAATCGACTATAGGATGACGGGAGGTTTAATAGATTGGACAACTAAATATCCAGGAGATCTACAATCCGGTAACACGGCTTCGATATTTCGTGAATTGATGTCAATAATTTTGAGACACGCGTTCATGGCTCATTTAACTGTTGAATTGGTCGATATCGAAATGGAGTTATCAGTTATTGAAGATCTAGACAAATCTTGGTCAATCAAATCCAACGTTTCTGGTCTCAACGAATCTCTTAAATCAAGTAATTCAACGACTGAATTAGTAATCACCACCGAAGTGTTGTATGAATTCGACAACGAGAAAGATCTAGATAGTCCAGGACCAGCTAGTCAACTGCAACATAAATCTTCGACGTCACTCTCATCAATGGAACTAGAGAACAACAGGAAAAGAAGTGGTTCCGGATCAGACGCTAGGATATTCATCGATAACCACAACCATCCACCACTTACCGGTGGTCGGACGAATAGTGATGGAAGCAAATCGACTCATTCGGATGAGTTCAGTGGGAATCTCAGTTTGGGTGGGATGGGGAGTTCAAGATGGAATCAACCGGTTCAATGTGTTTTGAATTATGATCCTAGGTATTTCGCTACTGAGTTGACTAGGATGACTTGGAGTTTGTTCAGTGTTATTCGGGTGGGTCTTGATTTTGAACAGGGAATTGACGAATCTTTTTTTTAGCCTAGAGACGTCTTTCGTCATGATTTCGGTAAAGAGACTGATGGACCTGTTGGGAGATCTATCATGTTTTTCAATCATTTATCGAGATGGTACGTATAATTGCATACCACATTATCCGATCAAATGAATTGATACTGCTTTAGGGTATCAACGATGATTCTAGCGAATCAAAAACCGAAACATCGTGCACGAGTGTACGAATCATTCATGTTGATCGCGCACCAACTACGTCGATTGAACAATTACGATACGTTGTTCGCGTTTATTTGCGGGATGAAGGAAACTTCGATTCATCGACTTGGGCAGACGCACGCTTTGATCAAGGTTACACCGGGGATCGAAAAGGATTTTCAGAGTCATTGTAAACTTATGGATCCTAAGGGCGGTTATATACATTATAGAAGGGCTTTACAGGCTGATCTGACCCATGGAAGACCGGCGATTCCTTTACTGTACGTTGACCATCTACTACTTCTCCCTTTAACTTGTTCAAAACCGTTGACGTCGAACCAGCTCAACCGTCCTCAGTCTGGTTAGTAAACTCCAACTAGTCAGATCAACAGATGTAAGGAAAGACGACGGTTTAATCCAATGGGATAAATTCTCGAAATTCCACGAAATCCTGTCGATCATTAATCAATGTCAAAACCTCGGTCCTGTAGTTCAAGGAACCGCTTCAGTCGCTTTCAGACAGTTAATCGAAGATACCCCTATCATAGAACACGAGGATGTAAGTTGGATTTAAAATTCTTCGCGAAAATAGAGCTGATGGGATGCTTGCTTTTAGGGATTATTCGAAAGAAGTAAAATCGTCGAACCTAATGGTACGAATCTCAGTGGTGGGAATGTTTTGAGACGATTGGCGAATTTAGGTATTTAGATGTTTAGTACGGTATTTTAAGAATCGGGTGCTTTTTCCATTGTATTTCTACTTTTACTGGTTGGGTTTTTGTGCTTTTGGGATTTTTTTTTATTCAAAGACTTTTTTATCCATATGTTTTAGGTACGAGTGAATGAGTAGGACGAAGAACATGTTGTTTGGTAGATCGTAGATTGCAAGAGATGAGAAATCCATAGCGTGGTGTGCAAGCTCGGGTCAATGATTACCGATATATCTTCGACGATTAGATTAAGACGACGCAACAACAACAACATCACTTTATCTTCATAGATATACCATAATGTCAAGAGGTCTACCTCCAGGTCTATCATCCTCATTCTGGAAGACGTTCGAGTTAAGATCCATCTCCAGTAATGTCATAGATTCACTTGGAGAAGGTGAAACCTGGATAGGCAGTTGGGACGGAGTAGGTTTATACGAGGGGCAAGTCGTCACATTTTCTCAAAAGTTGATAGTTAATAACCCGGGGTTTAGGATAACAAACAAAATCCCAAATTATCAAGAAACTTTGATACATCTTACCACCCATCGATTAATTATTCTTTCCTCCACCACCAGCACTGGGAGTAGGAACAATTTACCCAACCTCCAAACGAATCTTTCAAACGTTAGACAAACGGAATATTATAATGGATTCATGAGATCATCAGCGAAGATCACTATTCATTTAGGTAAAGCTACGAATCAGATACAGGATCTTGAATCGAGTCCGAATCCAAGTCCGAATTCGACAGATTCGACTTGGACATGCGGGGTATGTGGTTATCAGAACCATATCAATCTCGGTGGGGTTGGTGAATTGGGATCATCGAAATGTTCGTTATGTGGAGTTGGGTATCATGTCGCTATGAAATCCGTTCCTCCTACTCGATCCTCTACACCTGGTCCCGTTTCTGGTTCTGGTCCTGGTTCTGGGATCAAAGATATCGATGGAGTGAATGGTACCAGTCAGAAACAGGCTTTATCGATTACCATCCCGAATCTCAATACCAATGTAGTTGGGAATACAGATCAAATATCTTGTCCAACTTGTACTTTCCTTAATAGTAGATTACTGAAGAACTGTGAAATCTGTAATTCAATCTTACCGTCGACTTCAAAACCGACATCAGGAAACCCTAACAACCCCACCCCCACATCGAACGAGTTCAACGTCGATAAACTCGATATAGTTAGATTAAGTTTTAGGATGGGAGGTGAGAAGGATTGTTATAGGAAATTGAAGAATGTTTTGAGTGATAAAGTCTCGGAGAGGGTAAGTTTGTTGTCGCTTTCGTTTTTCGTTGAACCTGATTGATTGGGGTTTTTAGGATCATCAGACGGCGTCGCATCGTAGGAATGTTTCTTTGGACGCTGATGGAGCGTCTAGTCCTAGAACTGGGATTGGGATTGGTACGTTCAGCAATGGATGATTTGGATTGAACGCTCATGTTCAACGTTATAGATGGTATCCTTCAATCTATCAATTTGGACGCTAAATCTAAAGATGAGAGTATGCAAGATGCTTTTCAAGACCTCGAAATTCTCATGGTCAGAGCTGGAGAAATGGTAAGTAAATTACACTCTCCCTCATTATGAGAAAACTAAGAACCCCGCTTCAGGTCCGATTAGCCCAATCGCTAAACGCCAAATTAACAGCTCAACAGAATCAATCCAACTCGACCAAACCAAACGAAAGGGAAGAAAGTTTGATCAGAAATTCGTTGGTTCAACTTGGGTTGTCTGCACCGGCGTTAACGCAAGATATGGTTCGAGACACGAAAACATATCATGAAGGTCTTGCTAGGGAATTAGGAACTGTTTTGACTGGAGATTCGAAGAGGGTGGATGGTGGGAATGGATTGATGGGGAAAGGTGGAAGGGGTGTTATTGGTTTAGATGAAGTTTGGGGGTTGTGGATGAGAGCTAGGGGAGTGGGTAGGTCGAGTCATGACTGTTAAATCTGTATGTACTGATCAAGGACTTTAGCTCTTCTATCACCTCAAACTCTAATATCCATTATACCATATCTACCAAAATCCACCAATCCTTCAATAAACCTCCTAACCCTCCCCTCAACCCTCAAAGTCTTATACAAACCCGAAAACTCACCTCAAGAAATGTTGAGACGTCTCAACATCTACCTCCAGCCTCATCCCAACACCTCCACCACCGAAGAAACTAGTTTGAATATAATCGAAATCGCCGCACACGAGAATCTGACTTTCGGTCTGATCAAAGAGTTTATCGAGATTATCGAGAATGATCAATCGGGGATTAAAGATGGGGAGGAGAGGCTGTTTGGGATTGTTCGTGATGAACAGGCTGGTCAGGATTCTGGGGGTGTGAGGTATTATAGGGATTTGATTAGTTGTTGGAATTTAGATTTGGATTGATTGGATGTTTGCATAGATTGGAAATTGGTTTGTTGGATTTGTCTGTTGTATTCATTTATCTGTAACGATGCATGGGGTTCATTGCCAAGACTGTACAATTCCCTAAATGATTGAATCCCTTTCTCGGGAAAGTACTTTTACAGATGCATACATTGGGGCATGATGTTGTTAGTGAGAACCTTTCCAATATTATGTAAATTATGATTATGAAAATAAACCGTCCCTACAGCTCTCCACCAACGATCTAAAGATTCTCCTTAACAATCTCCCCATGTCCAGGTCCGGGTAATCTATCCTCCCCTCTACCTCTCTTCATCAACTCCAAATCCTCATGTACAGTCAAACCAGTGATCTCATGTTCCCTCTCCTCACCGATCCGATTCAAACCCCTCCCCCTAGATCGACTACGCGATCTCGAACTTGATCTAGGAACAGCCATGTTCTTCTCGTTCCCGTTCCCGTTCACCTCCAACGTCCTTTCTGAAGATTGATGACCGAACGATCCGGATCTCGATTTCTCAGCTTCGGACGCGTTCTCTTGTCGTCTGATGCTTAAATGATTGGAGGGCGCTCTGTGTAAGGGGTTTTGGGGTTCGTAGTTCCCTTCCAAGTCTCTTTCCATGAACGCGTAATCGGCGACGTATTCGTCGTGTTCGATTTCCTGTTGAGAAGGTTACTATTTCATTTCGATTGAGAATTGAATGATAACTCACGTCCATACCCACTATCTCTCCTTCTTCTGTGGCTCGGAAATGACATCCTGGTATTAGATTTATCACAGTCATGATAGCGTAGGTCACTCCGAATGTCCATGAGATACCTGTGACAGCCCAGGCGAGTTGTTTAGCTAGTTGAATGTAGTTTCGATCCCTAGATTACAAGTCAGATACGAAGTGAAGATACAGATCGCCATGACTTACAACCATCCACCGTCAATTTGTGCGAATCCGTCATTGGCAGCTACAGATGATTGAGCGAATCTATATATTGTCAGCTAACAGGGATCGTTGATGACGAAACGCCAGCTCACAGTCCGGTCATGAGAACTCCAACGACACCAGCAAGACAATGGACAGCGAAGATATCCATTCTATAGTGAGATGTCAGTTTGATCACACCTAATGGTTGACATTTAACTCACGGATCATCGACTCTCATGGAAACCTTGAGTCTGGTGGACAAATTTGAAACTACTGCTGATACCAATCCAATGAGAGCTCCAGCCTAGAATATCTTTAGTGAAAGGTTCTCGTCCATCACGAGATGAACTTACGGGTGCTCCAACGTAACCTGCAGCAGGGGTGATAGCGACCAAACTAACGATAATCAGTTAAAGTCTTTGGGATGCGGAAAAGCCACTTACCCAGCAATTGCACCAGTACAGAAACCGACCATACTCCATTTCCTTTCCAAACGGTAATCCATGATAAGCCATGTAATTCCTCTGGACGAACACATTAGAAAATAACGACAACGACGAATTGTTGTGACGTACCCAACACTTCCAGCTAAATTCGTAACGAAAACTGCCATTGCTGCTTTCAACGATGCTGCGAAACACGATCCACCGTTGAATCCAAGCCAGCCAACCCAAAGTAAAACTGTTCCGAGTACGACGTGACTGTGGTGGATGAGTGATGAATTAAGAAGAATGGGAGTCGACACTTACCCCACGTTGCTGGGTTTGAATAATACTCTCTCCGTCCCGTAGCCACGACGTTTACCGATGAAATACGAGAATGCTAATCCTCCTACACCAGATGCGATTTCTACAGGAACTCCACCAGCGTCTACATCTCGTCAGTCATCCATCCAACAGACTCAATCTCATCTACTTACAGCTGGAAAACAAAAATCGTCAATAAAATATCAACAACACTATGAATTACTTACTCTAAAACACCCCACTGGTATGCCCAACCGTTCGAACTCCAAATCCAATGAGCTAGAGGATCATACACTAACGTTGTCCAACAGAAAATAAACATCATAGCGGGTAAGACTCTAGATCTTTCTGCTGCAGCGCCAAGAAGGACTGCAGGTACCAAAGCTGCAAACATCAATTCGTAAGTCGCAAAAACGAGTTCAGGTAGTTTGTTGTTGGTTTCTGGAATTGGTCTTTCTAAAACACCACGGAATCCAACATTACTGGAAAAAAACGACATTAGGATTTGATTCATTGGAATAATAGTTGAACTTACTTCAAATTACCCAAAAACGCTCCACCGGTTTCTGAAAATACTAGAGAATATCCCCATAGGAACCATTGGAATGAGACTATGGCCAAACTGACCATGGAGAGGAATAGCATGTTCAAAGCGTTTTTCCGTCTCGCCAGACCTGAGTATAGGTATCCGAGACCAGGTATCTGTTAAATTGGTTTTAGTATGATGAGTTTTAATTGAGTCACTGAGAGACCTACCATGAATACAATTAAAGCTGCTGAAGTGAGAATCCATGCTATGTCTCCTGGATCGTATGCTAGTGATTGAGTTCAGTTCGGAGGTACGGTATTTTTGCCAAGACCAATTCGACTTACAAGAAGCAACACCGTTCAAGGTTGTGATCATATCAGTTCCAAGTGCGTTCATGACAGGTTCTGCACTTGGATCGGAACCTGGTGACAATGCTCCATAAGTGATGTTGACCATTTTGTCCAACAAATGGAGGTGGAGATGGATTGAACTGATTGAGATTGATTATTGGAATCGAATCGCTTTATGCACGGAATTATATACAAGAAATTCTGGAAAAGAAAGAGTGAATGGAAATGCAAATCGAGTAGCGATTTGCGTTTTGACTAGTTGTTTTGGTGAAAAAAAAAATAATGATGCAATCGGACCGACTAATCCCGCCAAGGTCTTGAAATTGAAACCTCAAAGAACCAAGGTATGTTTTGAATGTTTTGAAGAAGAAAAAGTATCAAGTTGTCGAAATCAGTTACTCTAGCTAGCTTTGAGATGAAGTTATCTGTAGCCAATAGATGTTGTTTGTTCACCTTGTTGAGTGTTTAAACGGTGAAACCTGAAATGTCGTTTACATTCAAAAAAATTAACTGGAACCGACCTTCACGTCATCCAATGGAATGAATCTCTTCAAACCCACTTCGGCCGTTGGGGATTAAGGGTAAACTAGGGCGCAAAATCAGGTACAGTCTGGGGTAGGATTGGGGTAAATCTTGCGGCTAGCCACGTGGGTAACGGAAGTATCTCGAACAAAGACATGTACAAATGTTGACTTCTTTTCATCAGAGTTGTACATTACAGCAACAGTTAGTCACCATATCTTTTCTTCTACTTAGTCTTGCGGTGTACCAGTTGCACTGTAATACAATGTCATTTCTGGATAGTAGACTTGATACTATCATTGATGATCGTAGGAAGAAAGGAAGGTTCAGAAGTTTAAAGGAATATGATACAAATCCTATAACTGGTCTCGTCGATTTCGTGAGTAACGTTCAACATAACTTCGTATTATATTTTGGGGTTTCTCTAACTCTGATCATTCTGCAGTCCTCGAATGATTACCTCTCCCTTACAGATTCCCCTTCCCTTCGTCAGTCATATCTTACAAGATTGAACCAAACTCCCCAAATCCTTGGTTCTACTGGATCTCGCTTACTTTCCGGATCAACCCCTGCGCACACATCCTTAGAGAACAGATTCGCTTCTTTTTTTTGCTCGCCTTCAGCCCTGCTTTTCAATTCTGGTTGGGACGCCAATGTTAGTTTTTTCAGTACAATCCCTCAACCTAACGACTGGATCGTTTATGATGAGCTTGTTCATGCAAGTGTTCATTCTGGAATGAGGAGTTGTCGTGTGAGACCCGAAAGGAGGAGAGGATTTGTGCATAATGATCCCGAATCACTTCAAGAGATATTAGAATCAATCAAGACCCATTCTGCTTCAACATCGACTGGTGAAGATCGGCCAGTCTTTTTTTTAGCTCTTGAAAGTCTTTATTCTATGGATGGAGACTTCTCGCCTTTACCGCAACTATTGGATATCTTTGATAAATACATCCCTCGTAATCAACAGTGCGTCGTTATTGATGAAGCCCACTCTACTGGGGTATACGGTCAAGACGGTCGAGGAATAATGCACGCTCTCGGAGAAATTTCTTCTGGTACTGGAGAAGGAATAAACGACGGAAGAGTTGGGGTTAGATTGATGACTTTTGGCAAGGCAGCTGGTTGCTCTGGAGGTAAGTCATTTGATGTTTCTTACCGATCTTACTGACCTTGCTCCAGCTGTGCTTCTGTGTTCACCTACAATACGATCCTTTCTTATCAATTTCGCTAGACCACTTATTTTTTCTACAGCTTTACCGCATTCCACTTTGGTAGCATTAGAATGCGTATGGGACTTGTTGCAAGGGGACGAGGGATCTCAGGTAAGTTCAGACGTGTCGAGAGATGCACCCTTTTACATTCGCACTCTCTTGAAATGCCAACTAACCCGGTTGTTTTTCAGCGCCGACTAGCACTCTTCCAACTTGTATCAGATCTACATAGTCTCCTCGAGCCACTACTAGAAACCACCCCTACAAACATCCTCCGTCTTCCTCCACCCTCACCGACACCTTTCCCACCGACCAAATCGACGAGATATCGCTGGAGAGATCTTCCTCCACAGCCCGCATCACCAATCCACGCGCTCCTTTCTCCGAAGCCTCATGCTTTATCAGCATTCCTCCTGAAAAGAGGATATGTCGTACGACCAGTGGTTCCTCCGACTGTACCTCCTGGTGGGGAACGGGTGAGGATATGTTTAAGAGCTGGGATGAAACGAGAACATTTGGCGGGGTTGGTTGAAGCTCTGAAGGAGTGGGTAGGGATAGAGAAAGGATCCGGTGTCGGATATCGAGATTCGAAACAAGCTGTGGTTTTGAAAGCTAGGCTTTGATTTGGTTGAAGAATTATTTCGGCATATTTGTATATACCCTGCACAATGGAGATAGTCTTTGGTAGTAATGAATTTCTATCTGGAGCGGTCTTTGACAAATCACGTCATTTTCAATCAACAAAAGGTAAAAACAGACATGATTGTCTCCTTTTACTAAATCTCCTTGGGTGGAGACGTTGATTCTCTAATCAGGACTTCTTAAGCTCGAAGGCGATCGTATTAGTAAGAAGAGAGCACATTGAATCAAATTCATTTCTTCCCCAATAATTTATTTTCCAATCAGATCAGATCATTTTTGGAAACCCTGTTCAGTATGTTCAGTTCGATCAGCAAAAAGATTGAGACATCCAAGTCTACAGCCCCCGTCGACCCTTCTGAACTTGAAGAAGGGGATATCTTCTACGACGTAAGTGTTCACTCTTATCAGCATTATTGCAGGTTTGTTTGACACATTGTAGCTTTCCGAAACTTTCGCAGAACTTGGGATCGACGACATCAACACACTCGAAAGTAGATGCGTCAAGGGTAAAGACGTTCAACATGATCTCGTTTATATCGGGGATATTAAGAGGACCATAGAATCAGAAGCTGTTTGGGACATTAAAGAACTTGTGGAAATGTATAACGAGGATAAGAGTCAGTTCCAGGTAAGTTTATACCATCGACTCCAGGTACTGATTGAACGAATAAATCTCAGCTCAACAAAGACGACTTTGGGTGTACCTGTGGTAAAGATGGCAAGATGGCTATGGTAAGATCTGAAACGTTTCGGGCAGTTCAAATGAAGAAAAACAATCATGTCGCTCGAGGAAAAGTGTGGTCTGATCAGGATGATTTTCAGAGTACTCAGGAGTTTATGGAATTTTTCGCTGATTTCTATAGATTGGATGAGGTTCATGAGGGTGATAGCGTTGACAAGAAGGATCAGAGTGACGCTAAAGCTTCCAAAGACAGTGCGCTCGGATCGATTCTGCAGTTCCCTTCGACAGTCGAAACTGTGGAGGAATGATATTGGTTACAGCAGAGAGGCGGATGTTAATTTTGAATTAAGGGGGAGAAAGAAGTTGTCGTAGTGGAATATCTATGCAGAATGATTGCGATTAGGATCTTCCTTGATTTGATGCGCCGTGTACTAGTCTGGAGTGGAAAATGATTGATCATCTGGAAGGCTCAGGCAGATTTAATTCTGCCACAATCAAATGGATTTCTGCCACATTGTTGAAATGGCCTCATTGTCTACAGTGCGAGGTTTACAATCCTTTGTTTCAACTCGAAGGTCTGTTCTGATCTCTCCTTTGATATATCGACGCCTTCTTGAAATTCCTTGATCATACAGTATCACGCCAACCTATCTTTTCTTTTTTCTCTTTTCCCTCTTTCTTCCAACAATTTTATCGACAAGTTTAATCAATCGCCACCATGAGCAACATCAGTCGTGACATGCCCATGAAAAGTATCTCCGAGTACTTCCATTATTCTGAAGCGACCGTTGGCCACGCTTTTACTCAAATGTCTTATGATTTCAACACAGCAGCGGGTACTCGAGAAACAACTATCCCTTTTGTAGAGATACTCCAATCTGTGACGGTCCACGATCCGGCTTCGCTCCAAGCTTCTTGTATCAAACTTCGTTCCTTAATCACAAACACCAACACAGACACCCAGAGATTAATCATCTTCAACGCAGCATTAATACTTAGTCAGATTCAGCTTGCAATTGTACAACCCAGGTATGTGTCCTGCTCAACATTGTTTACTAACCCCTGATAGCCCAAGTATTCAAAAGTCAGATGCTCCTCCTGCTTATTCACCTTCAACTTCAACCCAGGGATATACTAAAGCAGAAAGTTCAGGGGGTAAAGGAGACTAATGTGGTAGGAAGAGAAGGATTGTGATTTGTAGTTCTTGTAGTTGAGTTCATGTTAAATTTTGCTTGCTTTGGATGTAGTACTTGCCACTCATCGACAGAGAGTACATCGCAATACATGCACAGACCTTTGTTGCAGAGGAATATTTATTTGACACCGCTGAAAACACATACAGTACTCTACGGTAAAAAACTGATGGAGAAATGATGCAGTATCTCGGAGAAAATCTGATATGAATCTAATAAGATACAGTACTACATTATCTTCACGAGCCAGAGTGAAGAACCTTCTTGCGTACAATCAATGCAGGTGACATTTGGTGGGCTTACTCTGGCAAATTCGCGTTGAATCTCCTATATTATCTCCTTTGAACTTGGACCCAAGGAGTTCAGAAATGAGGTAGTCCACGGCATATAATGTATCGGTAAATTGTTTCTTGACATCATCGAATTTTCGGGATTTCAGCAAAATCCTCTGTCGATCCTTTCAGCTAGAGTACCGTATATCTGCCACATTACAGTACGTTGAAATGCATCATCATTGCGATTTGAAAATCCTTTGTCTCAATTTGAAGATATATCCTCTCTTTTGATGTCTTGATGCCTTCTCTGAATTTCATTGATCATATGTAATCAATGTATCGTTTCTTTTCTTTTCCCGTCTTTCTTCCAACATTTTTCAACAAGTTGAATAAATCGCCACCATGAGCAACATCAGTCGTGAAACACCCTTGAAAAGTATCTCCCAGTTCTTTAAATCTTATTCACATACTGTTGGGGGGATATTTAGCACAATGTCTCTTCAACTAAAAGAAAAGGGGGGTAATCAAAAGAATGCTGGGATTTTTGGAGAGATACTCCAAACTGTTAAGGTCGACGATTCAGAGTCGCTGAATGCTTCTTGTATCAAACTTATTTCTTTGGTCAGCAACAGTGAAACAGCCAGCCATAATCTACTCGTTCTCAACACAATAGTAATACTTAGTCAGATTGAGCTTGCAGTCGTAAAGCCTAGGTAAGTACCATCCTTAGCATTGTTTACTAACATCTAATAGTCTAAGTACTCAACTGTCAGATGCTCCTCCTTCTTATTCACCTTCAACTTCAACCCAGGGAGATACTCAAGGAGAAGGAGAAAGCTCAGGGGGTAAAAGAAACTAATTTGATACCGTAAGAAGAGAAGGATCGTGATGTGTAGTTTCTGTAGTTGAAGTTATGTTAAAGTCTGTTTGCTTTGGATATCGTTCTTGCCATTCATTGCCAGAGCAAAGAACAGTTTTCAACACTTGCAAACATATTTGTTACTGTAAAATGTGCTGCGAATTTTAATTACATATACAGCACGCACATACTGTACAGCACAAAACTTTGGGGCGAAGGGCGCAACACTCAAATGAATTAGACCTTCAGATCGACTTGGAATCTGATTGAAATCAATATCAGTTCTTGATCTTCGAGAAGCACATAAAGGGATTATGCCTTCCCTTACTTTTGCAGAAGATACTGCTGATCTCGAGAAAATCAGGAAACAAGATCATCAAAGATTATTTCTGAGGATTACCTTTGTAGCAGAATTGATTCTTAATCTATTTAACCGAAGATTACAAGTGTAATTTTTCTTTGCGTAAAAGAGCAAAAAGGACTTCGTGAGAAGGCAAGAAGGCAGTTGGGAAGACCTTTGAAGTGGTATATTGAATGAAGGTTCACCTTCGTGTTTTTTCACTTCTTCCTCTCAGCTTTTTCTTTTCTACCTGAAGTTTATTATGTCCAGATATCCCGTTCCAAAATCGCTTGAACAATACCTTGTGTCGGAGGATAAGGAGTATCATGGAGTTATGGAGGAGGGACAAGATGAAACACCAGAATCCTTGTTAGACGAGGAGCAATACGATATAGAGAACAATGGTGAGATGATGTCTCCAGAGCAGTCGGTAGGTCAGAATAATTCATTCTCAATACCCTTGTTCAATGCTGTGATTATTGAACGGCGCTGAAACCCACTTTGACTTTAGGAACAATTTATGGAAGATTTACTTGGTATCGATGACATATCAGCACTATCAGCTGAATGCGATACCACTGAAGACGTATTCCATCAACTGGTTTATATAGGTGAAAGAGAGGAGATACAAAAGCCAGAAGCGGTGTACGAGGCTTATACTTTGCTCCATCTAGCATTAGAAAACAACATCGAGGTGAGTCCAACCCAGTTACTGCATTTCGCATTAACATGAACGTCTCTGTTAGCTCACCAAAGAAGATTTCGGATGCGTCTGTGGGAAAGGGAAATGGCCGATTGTTAAGGCAAGAACAGCTGTTGACGTTCGATCACAGCTTGATAGTTTGATAGAGGGGGGTAAACCCATTGAAGAAGGTACCGGAAGGTCTCTATACGCGACCGCCTTGAAGGAATATTGTGAAGTCTACGGTTTCGATTTTGAGTCAAAACAGTAGTAGTAGTAGTGAAAGTATTCGTAATGGTTGATGTTGTAATTTATTCCTGCGAGGGAAGGTGTACTGTATGTCAAATATCTGCTTTTACAGGGAATACATCACCCAGGAACTTCAGGTATAAAAAATGACTTTTCCTAGACTTGATAATCAAGCTAGCCGAGCATGAACGTCTTGCCATTGATTGAATTGTTGAAGGCGAGAAACAAAAGAAGGATGATAACGAGCGCATCGTTTCCTGCTTGAACAAGGAATGTCATTGTCTTTACCTTTCATATTTTACCAATAGTGTTTCTCTGACACTTCCCTTCCATTTGCAGTACTTTAAACCTCCAGCGCCCCTCAGAGAATTACGGAAAAACCATTGTACAAAGTCTGAATACAAGATGGACGACAAGTCAAACTCACGTAATTCCTGGATTCAAGGTGACGACACAAGTGCCACTGGAGTGAGCTCAGTTCCTGTGAGTCATTTTCTTGATTATTTCCCGTCGGTCACTTATTTGCTCGGAATCAGATGAGATATGCTACATTAGCAGACTATTTCTCCAAAACACCACTAACGAGAGAAGTGATAGTTCCTGAATGGGTTAGTTGTAAACGAAAATCGCAACCCGTCGGTTCAACCGGTCAGGAAATTGTTTACATAGGTTCAAAAAAGATGTTTACTGAGGATGAATCAACAAAAACTAGGAAAGGATGGTGGGGATGGTGGTCCGAAAGGGGTAATCCATTCGTAAGTCTATCATGCGATAGCATGCTGAAGAGACTATGAAGATTGAACTTCGTGATTTTACGTGCATATGCAATATCACAGCATGGGAGGGAGATGAGGTATCTCCCCTCACCGAAGGGATTGACGAGAACTACTCAGAATCAGTTTACAGTCAAGATAGTTTCTTAGAGAGAGAGGAGGTCCTGTGGTGTAGTGGACCTACGAATAATCAGATAGCTGAGACGGAGTTGTTTCTTTACAATCCACGAGTCGTATCCGGAACAATACAGCCTCCTCGTTGGTCGTAGTTCTTCTCTAACCTAGTATGATACCTGTATATTGTAAATTATGACGTACTGAACTGAGTTGTTGTTGTATACCCTTTGTACAGAGGTTGAGAGTTTCAATTTTTGAAAAATTCTTTTGCCACCGAGTGTCGACCCGTTGCGTTAAACTCATCTTACAATGATGCATGAAAACGTCAACTACCCAAACAAAGGGCACTTGAAACAATTGATGTTTTTTGAGCTCACAGTCTCCGGGCATATGATATCACCATGTGAGATGGCAGAGATCAATCAGTCAAACACTCAAATGCCTGCCTCAAAAACGTAATCTATTGTGTGATCCGCTTTACCATTGATACATTACATCATGAATGGTCCTCACGAAACGTCAAGCTCCATTCCGACGTGTTTAGTAATTATCGGTATATACACCAATGCAATCGTAGACAATCAAAAGACTTCCACAAATTACATATATCCTTTATGCTTTGCTTTGTTTGTACTAATAATCATAAATGAAAAAATCCCTTGCGAAACGGCACTTTTAACTCTGAAGTGTTTGACTCAGTATCATATAACGATTTCCGTTGTACTCATACCCCTCTGAATAAAACAACTCGACTCAATGACTTTCCTTTATTGCAAATACACACAGGAGAGTTGTAGGATGTTTATCATATATTAAGAGAGAAATCAATGTTAAAATTATCTTTTCCAACATTCATTTTATATTTCAATAAGCTTCAGTAAAACCAATCAAATTCAAATAGCTAATAATATCAACATGTCAACTTCATCTGCTGCTCATACTCATAGACCCTTGAGACAAGTGCTCAGAGAGACTGCTCTCGGGGAGGCACTTCACAATTTTCGCCACCGTCATGATATTAAAGACACCTCATCTCAAGTCAGTACTTCCTCTGCTGAGGGTGGTGCTAGAAGTCCAGTAAGTCTACTCTCAAATGTTCATCAAACTTTGACTGATTTTACATCTAAGCACTACTACCCACCTCCTCTTACTATGGCTGAGAGTGCCCGAGCAGTCAGAGAGGTCGTCCCATCCTTTGTTGAAACAAACAAAGGAGACTACGAGGTAAGCTCAGTACCTCTCCGTCAACGATCTACTCTATCAGTCCATTCTGATGAAATGTCTCCCCCACTAGGAGAGAGATACAGCCTTCTCTACCGATACCGCAGATACCGAGGCCGGTCCAGTCATCGACGATAGCTCAGCTATAGACGAATCTACAACTCGTCCAAAAGAAGAAACCAGTGTTGTAAGTACTTGTTAATCTTTCTGATCTTTGAAATATCTTACCGGCTCTTAGGCACCCGAACAACAAGAAACCGAAACCGCAATCTCAACTCTCAGCGATGCTACTCCTGAGGTTGTCAAACATTCAATCGAAGCCCCCGAAGAAAACACCACAGAGGTCTCACAAGTCGACGCGGATGACGAGACTACCGTAAGTGATGACAGAGATTTGGAATACACACTAACCTTTGATAGGTCGATGATCAACAAACCTCAGCTCCAGCTGGAGACGACGAGGCTACGAACATCTCTACCCCAGCCGATGATCAAGAAACCAGTCTTTCTACTGTAGCTGATACTGTAGATGATGCCACAACTCAAGTCGCTGAGGAACCGGTCCGCGACACTCAACCAGCCACCGAAGTCGACGACGACGACGCCACAGCTCAATTTGTAAGTGATCAGCATGAATATGACATTGTACTGATAAGTATCGTCTAGGAGGAGGCGAAAACCGATTTGGGAAGTACTCTCTCAGACGCTACTACAGAGGGTAAACAAGAAACTTTAGAAGAGGCAATCAAGTCAGGTCTTGGTGAAGAAGACGCAGGGGAGGAAGCGTCAGTAGCTCCAACCGAGGAGAAGCATCCCGAAGTCCGCCGTCGAAGAGATTCAAGTCCTCGAAAACGCCATGGTGAAGGTTCAATCATTCCACGCATGGGTAAAGTTGCTGCTGGTTCGAGTATTACCAGCATTTTCTCATAGATTTTGTATGGATTGTGCGATGTCGATGTACAAGTATCTAGGCGAGATGATGCCACGTTATAGTTTGCGCCACTTTCGCATAGTCGGCCGACTAGTGTTGCGATGTATCGGACCCGATGTGAGCGAAATGAATTGATTGACCAATGAGAATTGATGAATTTGAGTGAGATGAGATGGTTGTCATTATCTATACGTATAACCATCTCTCTCTTCCAGCTATATACTATATCTTGACTCGACATCTGTTTGTTCTTCGTCTTATTCTTATATCTAAATATATATTACTAAAAGTATAACTCATCGTGGATCAACAAAGATACAATACCACGAAAGACACTCTAATATCACATAACTAAAAAGCACACGACGTGAGTTTTCCTGGACTCAAAATACAGTTCCTCCACTGACATCACAACAGTCTTATCCCAAAAATGCCTGCCCCAACCTCTATGCCAAGAACTCTCTACGACAAAGTCTTCGACGACCATGTCGTTCACTCCGGAGAAGGTGATACTTTGATCTACATCGATCGTCATCTTGTCCACGAAGTCACTTCACCCCAAGCCTTTGAAGGTCTTAGAAATGCCGGTCGTCAAGTTAGAAGAACTGATTGTACTCTTGCTACAGTTGACCACAATATCCCGTTAGTTGTTTCATCAATCGGACGAGTCGTTGACTAACTCTGATATAGAACCATCTCACGGAAAACTTTCAAATCCATTTCAACTTTCATTGGTGAACCTGACAGTAGAGCTCAGTGCGCCGCTCTTGAGGACAATGTAAAGGAGTTTGGTTTGACTTACTTTGGAATGGACGACAAACGTCAAGGTGAGTATTGACTTCTTGTTATTGTATTACCGAAACTTACATCTATTAGGTATCGTACACATCATTGGTCCAGAACAAGGTTTCACTCTTCCAGGTACCACCGTTGTATGCGGTGACTCCCATACTTCCAGTGAGTATAATCAATCTCTCAACTGAACAACCCTCTGACACTTCACAGCCCACGGTGCTTTCGGTGCTCTTGCTTTCGGTATCGGTACATCTGAAGTCGAACATGTCCTTGCCACCCAAACCCTCCCCCAAGCCAAATCCAAAAACATGCGTATCAACGTCGAAGGTGTTCTCCCCGAAGGTGTTACCTCCAAAGACATTGTCCTCCACATTATCGGTGTCATCGGTACCGCCGGTGGAACAGGTTGTGTCATTGAATTCTCAGGTTCAGCTATTCGTGCTTTGAGTATGGAAGCTAGAATGTCAATCTGTAACATGTCTATCGAGGGAGGTGCCAGAGCTGGTATGATCGCTCCTGATGAAATCACTTTCACCTACCTCAAGGGTAGACCACTTTCACCAAGAGATGGTGAAGAATGGGATACAGCTGAGGCTTACTGGAGAACTTTGAAATCAGACGCTGGTGCTAAATACGATATCGAGGTTGAGATCAAGGCTGAAGATATTATTCCAACTGTCACTTGGGGAACAAGTCCTCAAGATGTTGCTCCTATTACCGGTTCTGTCCCCGATCCAGCTTCAATGCCAGAATCCAAACGTGGAAACGCCGCTCACTCTCTCGAATACATGGGTCTTACCGCTGGTACACCAATGGAGGAGGTCAAGATCGACAAAGCTTTCCTTGGATCATGTACCAACGGTCGTATCGAGGACATGAGATCCGCTGCTCGAGTCATTCTCGCTTCAGCTAAAAACGGTGGTCCAAGTAAAATCGCCGATCACGTTTACGCCATGGTTGTTCCCGGTTCTGGTCTTGTTAAACAACAAGCTGAAGCTGAAGGTCTTGATATCATTTTCAAGAAGGCTGGTTTCGATTGGAGAGAAGCTGGTTGTTCAATGTGTCTCGGTATGAACCCTGATCAACTTAAACCACAAGAAAGATGTGCTTCAACCTCCAACAGAAACTTTGAAGGTCGTCAAGGTGCTGGTGGTAGAACTCATCTCATGTCACCAGCCATGGTTGCTGCTGCCGCTCTCAAAGGTTACCTCACCGATGTTCGTAAACTCACTGGTACTCACATCAACGATGATGGAGATCTTAAAATCACTTCCTACTTCGATTACCTTACCCCTGTCACTGTCGCCGCTCGTCCAGAAGCTCCTACAGAAGTTACAGCCGGAGGGCCAACACCGGTTCAAGCCGCTGCCGCAGCTTCAGCTGGACTTCCCAAATTCAACATCGTTCGTGGTATCGCTGCTCCAATGTGGGAAGCCAACATCGATACCGACAAGATCATTCCTAAACAATTCTTGAAGACTCTTGCCAGAACCGGTCTTGGATCAGCTCTGTTCTGGCCAGCTCGATTCGATGTGGAGACTGGTGCTGAAAAACCTGATTTCGTTCTCAACAAGGAACCATACCGTCACGCTTCACTTTTGGTTGTCACTGGTGCCAACTTTGGTTGTGGTTCATCCAGAGAACACGCTCCATGGGCTTTGAACGATTTCGGTATCAGATGTGTCATGGCACCATCTTTCGGTGATATTTTCAAGAACAACTGTTTCAAAAACGGTATGCTTCCTCTTGAACTTCCTCAAGCCGATTTAGACGCTCTCTACGAAGACGCTTCAGCCGGTCTTGAACTCGCCGTCGATCTCGAAAACAACCAAGTCATCAGACCAGAGGGTAAACCACCGGTCAAATTCGAGATTGACGCGTTCAGAAGACATTGTCTTCTTAACGGTCTCGACGATATTGGACTTACTTTACAACACAAAGCTTTGATTGAGAAGTTTGAAGAGAAGAGAACGGCTGTTTGGCCTTGGCTCGATGGTGTTGGTTACGCCAAGAAGGGTCAGAAGATCGTTGCTGTTCCAGTTGGAGGCAGTAAAACAAAGAAAATGGAATGGTAAAGTTGCCATTTGGGTTTATAGTCATGATTCAAGGACGGTTGTATTTATATGCAAGGACAAAAATATGTTTTCCTCACGCGATACTTGTCGTACTGTGCTTCAGCTGAGTTATCTGATTAAGTCCTCCGATACGTACGGACAATCAAGAGACGTATCGATATCTCCAACCTTTGTTAACGGTGTCTTCCACTGTAGGCAAAAACAATTATGGCAGTGCAAGTTATAAACCCGAAAAAGAAGATATCCTTTCATCCAATATGATATTTACACAGCAAATCATAATGTCTATCCGATGATGTCGCATTACAGATATGAAAAAAACGTAATGTGGAGCTAAGAAACAAAAGAAAAAACTCTTTTGTGGATAATGTAAACATCAACGAAACTCGTTTGGAGCAGGTTAGAAGACCACAAATGAAGAGTCAAAAACACAGCAACCTCCTCCCTAATCTCTTCATCATACTTTTTTAACTCGTCCTCATTCAATATGCAAATTTCACTACATTTTTATTTATACTTCATCATCTCACTTATGGGTTTCACCCTCGCTTTCCCAATCCCAGATCCATTCTCGTGAGTTCCCATCACTAGTGCTTTTTTGCCACTAACGCTAATCTTTTGTGAAAAACAGTCTAGGAAAACGTTGTGAAGGAGCGTAAGTCCCTTCCTTGATCGGGTTTCTTGACTAATACTGATACTGATATCGAACTATTCGAAAACTTTAGGTGTGCTGAATATCGTCAGTTGAACGACTGTGGTACTGGCGAGTGAGTTTTTTGATTCCTCAAGAAGGATTTTCGCCACTTGCTGATCTTGTACTGCTTTTAACGTTAAGATGCGAATATAGTTCGGTTGAGGTTGAGGTCGTTCCCAACGAAGAGAGATGTCAAGGATCGTAAGTCCTCCTGATATGACTTTTCTCATGGGACATTGAATCTAATCGCTGATGTACACTTTAGTTGTGGCGAGATTAGAGATGTTGCGGATGAACCTCAACCCGAAGAACGTTGCGAAGGAGTGTGAGTCCTCATTTCAGATGTCGTTCCAGTGGAAGATATTGATCGATCGTCCTCCTGTAGTTGTGGCGAAATAAGAGATTTTACAGATGAATCTCAACCAGAAGAACGATGTGAAGGAGCGTAAGTTGTTCTTCCATTCTCTTGAAAAGCTGAACTAATGCATTTCCAGATGCGGGGAGATTAGAGATGTTGAGGATGTTATCGAGAGACAACCCGAAGAACGATGTGAGGGGGCGTAAGTGTTTCCCTACAATTTGTTTTTTATTTTGGGGAATTGATGTTGGATTGTAGATGTGGTGAAATCAGAGATCTCGAAGATTCCGTTGATGATCAACCACCCGAAGAACGATGTCAGGGAGCGTGAGCATATCACCAATCTTCCAATTTTGAATTGAGACTGATCTTCCGGTTTTGATATATAGATGTGGAGAAGGTAGAAGTATCTTGAATGGTAATGATAGATTATGATCTGATCCCCAATTTCGATAATGTGTGATGTACTGTACTTGTGCTGTTTGATGCTGTAGATATTTTCTTTTTTCTCCATTTGAATTGATGTATTTGTGTATACTGGCAAAATCAGGAGTCTGTCGCTGGGAGTGTTGAAGGCCTTTGAGTGTAATTCGATCCTTTAAATGAAAAATCACACAATTTATACCGAAATCAAGGATCGACAGATGAAAGCCTTTGAAGTCCATCAAGAACATTCCCTTGACTAGTGCTGATCAATTCGATTATCCCATAGGAAAAGATCGTATCATTTGACTTGTACCATGATTGAGGGTTACGGTGCATGATATCCTTTTCGTTTCCTTGTCACCAAAGGGACTTCGTTTCCTTGTTGATTTAAAAGGAGAACAGTTGTTCGTACACGGTGAGTTCCACTTCCTTGTCTTTCAATCTTACTTCTGTACAACGATTATCTGACCATGCACTCGTACTATATCAACTCTCGCTCACTTCTCGCATTGTTAGCTCTAGGTCTAGTTTCCGCTTCACCGATGTAAGTCAGTAACATCCACTCTTATCATGGCCACTTGGAAACTAATCGATCATTTGACTTAGCATCAACAGAGGAAATGAACGGTATGTCTGAAATCGCTTAAATTGAGTAACCACTGAATAACCTTTTAGCAGCGATTTGATCGAGATACGCGAAATCGAAATGGATGATTGTGCAGGGGCGTAAGTTATAGTCTTTCTTAAAACAAATTTCAACGCGAGGGAATATCCACTGAAAATCAGCCGTGTTATGAAGTTGTGGATTCGATAAGAAAGATATTGGAATCGAAGAGATTGATCCTAGAAACGTTATCGTTCCTTATTGTGGTGCTGCGTAGGTTTCAATTTTTTTTTTGGAGGAATGGGTTAAAACTGATTCTCTTCAGTAGCTGTGGGCAATATGATGAGAAAGCGGGTGATCATTGAATTCGTCCGTTTTAGGTTCAAAATCTTCCCAACCTCAACGTTATCTGATATTCGTACTATTCGTATACCCAAACTGGAGTTGATCTCCGTTATACCTAGTAGCTTCTTGAAGTGCCGATGAAAAACTCCAAAATTGATAATATGAAAGGTGTTGCTACATGTTCAGCTAATCATTAAAAATCTATTTCTATTCTATCCTCGTTCTTCTTCATACCAATCGTCTCTCCTCTTCATTCGAATGATGACCTAAACCAACCAATCCCAATGGTGAAATCCTCTCCACTGCTTTCTGCAATTCCGGTAATTCATCTTCTACAACCTCTTGAATCGTTCTGTTGGCTTTGTCGTGATCAATAAGAGAATGGATGAATTGGATAAATGGGTGACCTAGTTTATGCAATAACTCTGGTCCTTCTCTTATCAATACCTAGAACGTGTTAGTATATGTTGAATAAGGGGATTCATAGGTGAAACTCACTATGATCACTTCGACGGCGATTAAGGCTATGATGATAAGTTCCATACGATGTCCGGAGGCCTATGGTTGTATAAATACATAGACAGCGAGAGCGACAAGCTCACTTACCTCGGTCAACAGTGCACGAAGTGTACTTTGGACTTCCTGTGCGTAATCGATCTTCTTATTGATAGCATCTATTCTCTCTTTGATTTCGAATTCTGTAGCTATCGAATCGAAATATTCCTCAAGTTCAGGTTCAGACCAATAGAACTTATCCACAGTTAGTCACTCTATCAACAATGCTCCAAGTACACACCTCCGGGGTATCCTCCAAACCACCTCCACGAGTATTGACAGCCATTCTGAGTACCATCAATTCACCTATTTTCCTTATAACTTCTCTTCTGCGCATCGGTTGTTCTCCGTATTTCATCAACGCTCTTGGGAGAGTTGAAACACTGGCTATGTGAGTATCTAATCTGTCCTCTAAGACTGAAAGTGATGATGATCTTGTCAGAGAAAGTGATAACGTGTATCTAGCTAACAATGAGGCTAGTGATTGTGAAGGTGGGAAGGTTGAGAGAACAGGTGGTCGACCTAGTAAGATCAAATTACCGAGGATGTGTGTTTTTCTACGAACAGTCAGCCAAAGTCAACTATACGTGATTGAAACCACTTACGCGGTGGGATCCACAACGAAATCCACTTCTTCAACTTCAAACTCCACCGGGGCCAATCGTTCAATCTCTACACCAGCAGATTTCCTACGTATCACATCTCGCAAAAAGGCTCTGCCCTCCTCCTCAGTCAAACCCCACGTAACGAAACTTCCCGAATTGAAAACCCAAACCTCCCCTCTTTCACCATACTCAAAACCCATATCTCTATCTCTCACATCAATGGTTTCCATCTCCTCAATTTCATCTTCTATAATCGAAGACGATATAGTCGGTTTAACGTCTTTACCTGAAATTATCCTTTCGGCTCCACCACGACCTTTCCATGGTCCTATTACCAACGCCCTTTCTTTGTCACCTTCGGGAACTTCATTCCACGTCACACCAAGTGATCTGAGTACTATACCTAGATTAACTAGATCATATCGTTCAGCGGTGGTATGTGCTATACATGATAACACAGGACCTCTCGTTGGTGGTGGATTCGATCTCAGTGGTTCAGAGGCGGCTTGTAATCTTTTTTTAGGTGGTTTATGGGATGTAACTTGTTTAATTTGACGTGGTGGTGGTGGAGATGGGCGAGAGTACGAAGATGGAGTGGGTGTTGAGGATGAGTTGACGGTTCTTGAGGATATGAAAGGTATGGGTCTTTTGGGTATCGTCAGTTGTCGAGCTGATAGGATAGAGGTGGCTGAGGGAGATAGGAATTTCGTTGACCTGATTAACATGATGAGTTGAAGTGGTCTATCTCATGAGTTTAAGCAAGACCCAAGACCAATGAGATTATCCTATCTAACATCTAACCAGAAATTGAGACAATAAGACTTTTTCCATTCGCATGACTAAGTAACGTAACTATGCCTTAAGTAGTCCCTCCATCTAACCGGTTATCAAATCCCGGGTGTCTTTTCTCTTCAAATGGTGGTGTAGATTCTCTCTCATGTTAATTCTGCTCTTATCCTATCAACAATATCTATACTACCACGAAATAACAACCACACACAATGTCAGCTCTAGCCTCAGCTCTAATCCTCCATCCAAAACTCAATCAATCTCTAGCCGTCTTATCAACAACTATAGGTCGTGATAAGGTAAATCCCCCCTTCATTAGTTCCAACTAATCCCTCCCAGACATATAGATTAATTCAATACATCGCTCGTCTACTCGCTTGGGTCCTACTTCGTCGTGGCTCCTTAGATGCAGCTTCACGATGGGACGCTTTGAAAACTGGACTTGGGAACGGAAGGAAACGTTAGTTAACATTTTACAATAATTAAGGCTTAGGTCAACTAACAATCTCTCAGTTTTACGTGTTTTCAAACCTGTCGAACATCTTCAATCAGCTTTGAATTTAGCCCAAAGACCTATGTAGGTGACAGGTCATGATTGAGGATCTATACCTAACCAACGCGATAGTACCAACTTCAACGCCCCCGGTCAACTCGCTCAGTTCACCCAGCTAGGTCGTCAACTCGCCTACGCTGGTTTCTTGAGTACAGACATGTTAGTCTGGTTGAACGGAGTTCGTTTCCTCAGATATGACAAGGAGTGAGTCGATCCCCCTGCTATCTAAACGAATCAAGCTTAACGAAATCAAATCAGAAAATTAGCCAGAATATCAACTCTGTCCAACCGCTTCTGGTTATCTGGAATCCTTCTCTCTCTCATCTCGACATCAGCGTCGTTAGTGAAATTACGAGCTGATAGTCGTCGATTGGCACTTTCCTCGGAAATGGCGAGACGAGAAGCAGCTGTTAAAGGTCCAACTGAGAAATCATCAGAGGAACAAGCTAAAGAAATCACAGAAAGAAGAGAGAAGGGTAGAGCTTTGCTTGCGTATGTCTTATCAGTTCATATGATACTCTGACTCGACCTGACCATGTTATAGACAAAGGCAAACTATTCTTTCTCAGCTTATCACTGATTCTTGTGATCTTTGGATTCCAGCTAACAACCTTGGTTATTCTCATTTGAACGAGGGTGTTATTGGTATTTTGGGGTAGGTGTCAGCTGTTGGTCAAATGAATTCAGCTGATAACGACTCTACAGTGCTACTACCTCTTACATGGCTCTCCAAACTCAATGGCTTAAACAATCAGCCGCTGGTGCTAGAAAGTAGTTGGGCGATTGCGTCAACAATCGTCATATACCTATGAATGGAGAGATGTGCAAATGGGACTTATGTATTGTATATATTTAAGAGGTGTTTGTGTGCTGAGATGATGTATGGGACTTAAGGACTGATGTTGAGGAGGATTCTGCAATGAAAGATATGGGCCTAAAAGCGCCACCATCGGAACCGTGAAAAAAGTGTTGCTGCATTCAAACCGAAAGGTAGTTTTCAACTTCGTTACTATCGAACTCAAATCAAGTTTTGTTCATAACTCACTATACATCATCCCTACAATCTCTTCACAGAAACAGTGATTGTGAAAATCATAAATACACCTAACCACGCCAGCGATACAAATATCTAATCACCAAACAACAAACCCTTATCTCAATCAAACCAATCAACAGAATGTTCGGTCTAGGAAGAGTCACCCATCTAGCAATAGATCTCATAGCCATCTCAACGATTATAGCCGGTATAAAAAAATCAACTGGATACGGGTAGGCTTCCTCATGCATTTCAGATGAACGGTCTAGCTGAACTAACTGCGATAAAGACCACATACCAACCTGATAACTGATCCCTCCATTCGTGGATTCTTCGAACAATATTTTTCAATCGGGGATACAATCTTTGGGATCTGTAGTAGTTTTGTCGTTAATTCTAGATATTTCAAGAGGTCTGTTCAATGAATGAAAGCGAGATTTGGGCTTGATGATTGGGAAATTATGGATGGATAAGGTTGTACCCGTTGTTTTTTGGGCTTTTCTTTTGTCAGAATTTGGATGTATGTTGCTATATCTTTATGATAGTGTCGAATAGATGGTTCTCCAGCTTTGGAATTTTTCGTGTTAATCTCGTCATGGTGTAGAGAACCTTGGATAGTGTATATCATTCAATTTTGGGACTGACCATGGAGATTGTTAGCTGAACGTAGATCATTTTTGAGGGTACGGGATGATTACTTTCATACCCTTATGGCTTATCAACTCTGACTCTCTATCGATTTCATCTTTGATATGGTCAACACTCATTAGGTTACGATACGACCAAGCTTCATAATCTAAAACCACTAATCCCAAACACGCACTTCAAGGTATATTTTCCTGATCTACAGTGATACTAATACTTCAAGCAATTCCTTTATTCTCCTTCGCTACCTCACAGTGACATCTCTTGAACCATTATATCAATCTCCATTTTCACGCAGAATTAGTGCAACCCAACGTCGGTTCTGGAATGTTTGTAAGAATAAAAGAAAATCTTGATCGAGTTAGTGGAATCTACCGAAAATAAAATTCATGTATGACCTGATCTAAGCTATAAACACAACATGAGAACTATAGAATACAACGATACTGTATGGGACCACTAAGCGTCCTCCCAACCTTCATCATCTTCACCATCACCTTCAGTTCCAGTGACACTACCACTAACGCTCTCAGACCCAGTCTCCTCATGACTCTCTAATCGTGGACTAGTCCGTGTTGACATACTCAATGGATTCAAACCGGATTCAGTAGCGGTTTCAGTGATTGTTGATTCTGAATAACCAGATTCTGAACCTGATTCCGTGACTTGTGTGAAGCCACTGATAGCCGTTGGAACAGTCGTTTCAGACTAGAGCGTATTTGTCAATCATCACTCTTTCAACGTAAACACTTACACCTCCAATAAGCGTCGATGTCGGTCGTTTACGTTCCTCGGGAATCTTTCTCAATCCCAAACTACTCTCTTCAACTACCTCCCATTCACTCCTTCTCCTCTTCGCTTCCTCCTTCTCTTCCCGGTCCCTCTTCTCAAACACCCGTTCCCTCTTTTCATTCAATAAAGCTTCTTCTGACATGGAAGATGATCTTTTACTACGTCGATTTTTCTTGGTTTTAGATTCAGTCGATCGTCGGAGATATGTGATTATGGCGAAGGCTAGGATTGATGAGGTGATGGTGAGAGTCAATGAGATTGGTGGAAGTAGAAGTAATGGAGGGATTGGATGAGAAGTTAGTAGCCATCTGAGATTTATAGTTGTTAGATCATCTCAAATGGGATGCAGAAGATTTCTACCCACCTTACACCAGACGGTTTTGGAACGAATCGAATGACAACCCAACCTGTTGTTCTTACTTCCCTAGGCTGAACTTGGCAAGGTTTACCATCAGACGTCTCCGTAAAGGAATCTTCTCGTCCTGATCAAATAGCATCAATATCAAGATCCCAACCGTTAATAAAAACCTCTTACCAATACTAACAAAAGCCGATCCAATCACATTATCACCACCTCGACTAGGACGGATCATAACATCATCCAACAATTCTTTGCGTAACAGAACAACGTCTTTCCCTTTAGCAGGACTTTGGAACGCACCCTTCCTACGTCTGTTCTTGAATCTCGAATCGACCTTGGATTCGTATCCCAGGATCCTGGATGGACATAACGATCGGAACGGGTACGGGATTATACACGGTGGAATTAGGATTGTTGGGATTGGGATGGACAATAGAGTGAAGATTGAGGTTGGTAACGGTGGTGGTGGAAGTGACTTGAATGTTTTTAGTGACGAACATGAATGATTTTTGACTTACAGGTTGTGCAGCACCTAATACAGTGATTTCTGAATTCTTCTGTGATCTTAAATCAAGCGTGATCATGAAATTACCTAAAGCCCTATCAGTTTCTAACCAGGTATAGGACCAAGCAACTGACCCATCTCTTCAGACCCTTTGATAGGTCTTACCAACTCCATCTCAACCTCGATATCATATTTCAAATCTTCCTGAATCCTATCAAAAGGCAATGGAATCAATGCGTGCGGTGTCCGATGAGTTTTTGAGCTAATGAAGTATTAATTTGATAGGTTTAGAGGAATTGATTAATGCTCCTACCCATAAACCAACCATCCTTCAACTTCTACAGTTGGTCCAGTCCCCCAAGACCACCAAAAAGCAACGACAGCTAGAAAAGAGAATATAGCTGAGATTAAGGTTAACACAGCCAAGAAGGTGATTTTGAGTATGACACTGATGGTCAATGGATTGGCTAGAGTTCCTTGAATAATTTGATATGGTATGACGATACTGTTCAATGGGATTAGGAGGTGGTGTCTCGTCCTTCAGATATTGATACTTACGGTGAAACGATCCATTTAGCTAGGTTTAGGAGGAATTCGAAGAATTCAGGTTCGTTTTTGGATCGTCTGGCTGTCCTTGGTGAATTTGATGGTATCAATGATGGATCTATTGCTCTGGCTCTTAGATATGGATCTAGAGAGGGGCCACCCTCAGCGAGTGACATGATTAGTTGTGGATATTAATGATTGTGAATGATGATGGACGAAGTTGGTGTCATTGTTATTGAAAGAGGAGTCAAGAGTGAGCCTGACATGCAGTTGAAGAGCCTAACAATCTTCTCTTTAATGACGTAAATTGTAATGGTTTTCGAACGTTGTTGTTGTTACTTGTGATTTCGGATATCTTGAACATCATCTACAACAAAGATGACTTCTTCCAATCCTATAATCAACCCGAGAGTAACTATACTACCACCATCAGAATATCTACTCAGAGATCATCACGGCCCAACCCCATCAGAAGCTTCGACCTCAAATCTGAAACCTAAATACTTCAAAAACCCTTGGTCATCATATAGAACAGCGACCTTAAACGATGCTTGGCTAGCATATCAAAAAGGAGCAGCTTTAGTGGTACCCAGACCAAAAACTCCTGGACCATCTCGAACATCATCTTCAACAGCGTTGGATCAATATAACGAAGAAGAAGATGAAGCTGATGAAAATCAATATGAGAACGAAGCAGCTCATGAAGACTGTGCAGAAACCACATCATCGTTATTCGGTAACCAAAGAGATATCCTTCAACACGTGAAAAAAATTGATGAATACAACGAAGGAGAGGATGATGAAGACGATTGGAGGGATCCACCGTTAAAAGTTGTTTCACCTAAATTTGGTGGGGTTGATTTGGAGAATGACAGGGAATACGTTAATTGGTTAGGACATGCTGGGGTACTTGTTCAGATACCTTGGGAGGTTGATGAGAATGGTGATAGACCCGAGGGGATGTGTGGTGTCATTTTCGATCCAATCTTTTCTTATCGGTACGTATCGGTTACTTGATTTGATTCACAGCAGAAACAGTTTAACTGACTTGATCAACCAGATGTTCTCCTTCTCAATACGTTGGTCCTGCTAGATATCTCGATCCACCTTGCAAAATCTCAGAATTACCTGATATACATATATGCTGCATTTCGCATGATCACTGTGGGTCCATTTCTATTTGAAATATGGTATATCAACTGATGAAGCCACTTTGAAGATGATCATTTAGATTACTATACTATTATGGATCTTTGGAAATATCACCAATCAACTATCCATTTCTTCGTTCCTCTTGGTAAGCCCAATTCGTTTCTCAGTTGGTCAAGCACTAACACCGAAACAAATTCAGGTTTAAAATCTTGGTTCACAACTAGTGGGATACCTGAAAATAGAATAACAGAACTAGATTGGTGGCATGAATCAATCGTCTCCTTCAATGAAACCCCAGAACTTACAGATGAATCAAAAGAACATCCATCCTCCAAGAACGATCAAGACGAAGATGAACAATCTGACGAAGAAGAGCTCTCATCAAAACTGAAACTGAAATTGAAAATCGCGTTTACACCAGCTCAACATAGATCGGGTAGAGGTTTGTTAGATCATATGACGACTTTATGGGGTAGTTGGTGTCTGGGTGTTGTTACTGGGAACGAGAAGAACCCAACGGAACTGGGTATGAAAGGTTGGGATGGATTTAAAGTGTTTTTCGGGGGGTGAGTTAATTAATCTCTTTGCGTTGCATTCGTACTAAACAAACCTTTAGGGATACTGGTTACAGATATGCAACAGCTGCCGAGGGTGATGAGACAGCCATCTGTCCCGCGTTCCAAGGTAAATAAATCTCCCCAAAACCAAATTCATCAAGCCACTAACAATCCCCAGAAATCGCCGATCTCTACTCCCCTTTCACTCTCTCCCTCCTCCCACTCTCAACAGGCTCCTCCCTCCCTTTCCTCCGAAACCTCCTCTCCCTCTCATTAGATCAATACACCTTAACCTCCTCACTGCATTGTTCACCAGCTGATTCGATAGATATTCATTTGATATTAGGTGCCAAGAGGAGTTTGGGGATTCATTGGGGTACTTTCTGTGAGGTGGATGAATCTAGGGGTACGAGAGTTGAGTTTGGGAGGGTTAGACGGGAGATGCGGGTTGGGAGTAGTTGGGATGACGAGGGAGAGGGGGAAGGGGTGGGGGTGGAGAGAGGTCGTTTCGTCGTTGCTGATATTGGAGAGTGTTTGGGTTTCTGATAAAGAGGTTTTTTATTTGGTTTAACGATCTTCAACGATTTCTTACGATTATAGATTTTACACTTGAGTTCATATTCGAGTTTGATTGCCATGAATGGATGCATTAGATTCATTAGTAAATGCTTACAAACACTACGGTCATCATTAAGGTCCAAAATTCAACAGTCGTAACCGTCAAACACCCCTCCTAAGCTTCAGACAACAAGTCCAACAAGATCCAATCCAAACCATCAACCCCTCCTCTCCCTCTCCCGTCTAGCCTTCTCTTTCGCAGCCTTCCGTTCCCTCTCCAACCGTTCATCCCGTTCATCCTCCAACCGAGCGATCCGCATCGTCTCCCTCTCCTCCGCTTCCAAATCATCAATCCCAGCTTCCATATCACTCCCACTCTCACTATCGTAACGTTGGAAATTCGATTGATGACCTGGTCGACGGAACATCGCTTGGATCTCTGCGGAGATATCGGCTTGTGTGGGGTTATTATAGTTGGTTGCAGGCTTTGGTCTTGTTTTTTGGTATGAGGATTCTGAATCGGAGGTTTCGGTTGATAGTGATCTTTCCCGTGGTCTTTTGTTCGATGGTGGTGGTTTCAATTTGTTATCTTTTATGGGTGATCTTTTAGATTCCATTTCTTCGTCTATCTTTGATTTCCCTTTCGCTTTTCTAATGTCAGTTTGGATTTCATCGATAGTTCGTCGATCCCATTTATCTCTATCCGGTGCCAACTTGATTAAATCAAGTGAAGTCTGTAATCCCTTCCGTTTCCCGTTGACAGGTTTGATAACCACATTAGCTTGTTTGAGAGATTTGATCGGTGAAACTGAAGGGTTCTTGAATTTAGGATTCGAGTTGGCGTTGGCTTTAGGGTGAATCGAGGTGGTAGTTGAATAAGCTCTAGCTGAAAATAAACTGTCACCAGATTTCATGGCTGATCTAGCGAATTCCTGGGCGGCTTTCTCTTTTCGACTGAGAGGGATGGGTGAACTACCTCTGATATTTGTTTTAGGTGATTTGGTGGCAGTCGAATGTGAGGTAGTTGGTAATCTAGTCTGACGTGATGGACCAGCATGGTTTGACGAGCTCGTTGATCGATTTGTACCAGAATTCGATGATTTAGGTTTGGTGTTGTTCATTAACTACAGGACGGATCAGAGGACCATAAAAGTTTAGGACATACCTTGGAGATATCCGGTCGAGCAGGTCTTTCATCCTCCGCAAACGGATCATAAACTAGTCGTCCCCTTTCTTCATCCTCAACCGACGGTTTCCCTTCTCTGGCCCTAGCTTCGTTGATCTCTTTCCGATGTAACAATTCATTAGCCTTGGTGAGTTCAAGACGTCTAGCTTCCTTTGATGCTAGTTCTTGTCGTTTCCGACGCTATATGACGGCAGTTTAGTAATGGTATGGTAATGAGGAGACTGAATTGATAAACCCACCTCCTCTTCTACCTTTGTCTTCTCTTTATCTCGTTTAGCTTTCTCCTCTAATTCCCTTCTTAGAGCTGCTTCTTTTTCCTCCTGGAACAACTTGGCTTGAGCTTTCCGAAGTTGATACTGTGGTTTGTCATGAGTTATTGCTACATATCTCTTACTATGTTCGTTGAACCACTCTACTCACCTCTGACATAGCTATAATTAAATACTTTGCCTTGAGTTATCATAGGTTAGAAGGTAGCATTAGACTGCAGATGCTATGGCTGTAACTAAGTAGTCACTCGACCCAGTTTTTAATGACGTGTAATTAAAATAATCGTTGCCACTGCCCCCCTTATCACCTTCCCAGTCCGTCACCGTCATTCAGTCACATTCAATTTCAGCAACCAACAACCAACAACCAACAACCAACAACCAACAACCAACAACCAACAACCAACAACCAACAACCAACAACCCACAACCACAGCCATACAAAACCATGTCACTCATTCACGCCCTAGTAGCAAGAGGAACAACAGTCTTAGCAGAACATGCAACAGGCGGTGCAGAGTTGAAACCAGGTCAGTTCGTCGGTCTTCCTTCCACCAGACTTCTAGACTAACTAATTTGAGAACAGCCGCTCAAATAACCATCCTTTCAAAAATCCCACCAAACAATTCGAAACTCACTTGTAAGTCATTTTCGAATACGAGAATCAACTAAGCAAAAAACTACTAGATGTCTGGCAAGATCGTCTGATCCATTACGTCTCTTCGGACGGGGTCATTTATCTGATAATGGCCGATGACTCTGTTGGACGTAGGATGCCTTTCGCGTTTTTGGCAGAGGTAGGAAGACGGGTCAGTTCGCGAATTCAATCGTTAAGTCGATGCGGATTGAACTGAATGATACACAGTTCACTAGTCAATATTCGACTGAGGAGATTATCTCGGCAGATGCTCATTCATTAGGTGATTTCGAATCTGAACTATCGAAGGTCAGTTTCGGTTCTAAGGGTGAAGAACATGGGAACTGATAGTAAACGCAGTTAATGCACCAATACACCACCTCACCACCGAACGATCCACTCAAACAAGCTCAAACAGATTTAAACAACGTGTAAGTCTACCTTTAGCCTTTGAATTGAGTACTCACTCACACCCAACCAGCAAGGACATCATGGTCCAAAACATCGACAGTATCCTTCAAAGGGGTGAACGACTAGATTTACTCGTTGACAAAACCGATACGTTAGCTGGACAAGCGTACGCATTCAGAAGAGGAGCTAAAGCTGTTAGAAGACAACAATGGTGGAAGAACACTAGAATCACAGCTTTGACTGGTGTTGTCGGTGTCGTAAGTTAATCGTCTTTTCCTTTATGGGTTGAAGCTGATCGCTCTTCAGTTGATTGTTTATTTGTTTATCGCTCAATTCTGCGGTGCTAGTTTGACTCATTGTAGTTCTTAATTCCAGGGAGGATCGTGCTGGTGAATGTTATTTTGTACCTAGAGTTTGAGATCAGATGCAGTTGTTGTACACGTAACAATCCCCATCCAAGCCGATGATAGAATTTCATATAATGCCAACGTTATCATCTACAACAGCTGTGTCCCCTATAGTTCAGCTAAAACACCCATAGCCAAACTTTGTGAAACTTGATCTCCCATAGCTTTCTCAACTGCCTCTTCCAAATGACGTTTAGGATCTAGTTTACCGACATGACGAGTCTTTAGTTGTTCTTCTGTAAGTGTAGATTCTTCTTGAACTGATTTCGTATATGCCGCTGCGAGTGATAACATTTCCTATTGGGGTGGGTATGTCAGTTGAGTGAGATTGAGTCTATCTCATGAGTTAACTGAACCCACCTTGACTGCCTTTTCGTTGCTCTCTTGCATTTCTCCGAAATCACGTAGTTTAAGCCCTTCTTGCCATCCTCTTTTATGTAGATTCAACAACATCCCTTGTTCAGCTTCCGTCTTTCTATAATCAATAGCAATACCTAACAAATGTCAACAAAACGATCAAGAATCATTAGCAACACTAGACCCACTGTAATAATGTCTATTCAACCCATGGATCAAAGCTTGGATACTAGGTTTATTCAAATGACCGATATTACTCGTGGTCTGTCTACTCTCCTGACCCATCATCAAAGATTGTGGATTGATAGATCTGAAAGCGTCAATGACGACCTTACCTCGAACGGATTGAATGGGATCTATAACGACGGCAACCGCTCTTGGATGAAGTTGTTCGAACGATTGTTGGGTGTTGACATCGACTGAGGAGAGCCAACATCCGAATCCTGGATGGGAGTGATACCATCCAACGACCATTTCGGGACTGATTTACGTTTTAGTTTTCCAATTGGAGGATGGGGATTGGTGTGGACTTACCGACCGGTTTGTTTTAACATGTCCAACATTTTCGTTTGGAAGACGTGATCTACCGATTCGACCGTTACCGTCGTACCAGATTGAGGCATGGCAAAGACATCAACACATGAAATCTGGGTTCAGGATTAGCTTTCATCGCTCAAGTAAACAGGTGATAATTAGCTACACTTACAGTATAATCATCAACAAACTCTCCTAACATCAAACCCATAACCTCCATAGGAACACCCGCACGACCATGTTTAAGCATCTACGATGAAAATCAGCTTTACTCCAAGGGCGTCAGTGTGAAAGCTAACCTTTAATAAAGCTAATGAAGAAATATGAACCGTCTCCCCACTTAATCACTTGTCAGCTATTTCATCCCGATATCATGCAGAAAACTATAGCTCACTTATCAGCAAGTACAGTTTGAGCTGCTGGCATCCCACCGCCCATTCCTCCACCTCTTTGACCCATCATTCTCATTAGATTATCCATGACGACTTTGGGTAATTTCGATTAATTGGATGATACCGCGCCTTTTCCCTCTTTTGATTATTCTATATACTTAGATGAGGTGTATCTCTGACTGTGGTGTTGGTATACTGTGCTGAATCTATGCTCAGAAATGTTAATGTTGGATGTTGGAAGTTAAATGTTAGACGATTCCAACCTTGAAGTTGAACGCTTACGATTACGCGCTGGTGGTACACGTCATTTTCATTACCTCCTACTCGTCTCCTATCTGTTCTAGGTCTACAATATTTTAGCTGTAAAATCGCTTTCCAGTCAGGTCGGATTGTACCTGTACATAGATACATATCTAAAGACGACACTCGGTAATTTGATCTTCTTCTTTCCTATGCAAGTACTTTTGTAGAAAACCGAAATGAGAATGTCCCAAGATGAGACGACTTTGCAGCCGCCACATTCCAAGTGACGACTACGTTCACAGGTCGTCTTCCTCTGTCATTCTCCATGTATACACAAGTGCGCTGGCTACTGTCCTGTAATATCTAAGATTTATTTCCAGTATAACTTCGAAATCAGGTTTGTCACTAAGTATCACTTTGTCTCTTCGGGACACTAAGAAGTTCTGTGTGGCAAATCTAAAAGCAAGTTTTCCATCTTTTAGGGAACTTAATCGTAAAGTGCATCTTTGAATTGCATATGTACAAAATGTAATCCGCTATATTTGTATAGCATATTCGTTAAGGAAGACAATGTAGAAGCTTCGTAACAGAACCCTTGAAATTGCTGACAAATTTGGAACCTCCTGAGAAGGCTGAAGAAAGGAAAATGTCACAGAGTGGAGTGTATACTGTACGAGTACACTGACGATATCAATAACAAATTCATCGTTAACCACTAGACCGAAAGAGAGATACAAATTTGATTGCACTATTAGTCTTTCTCATCACCTGAACCATCGTCTCCAAGAATGTCTGCCACCTTTTGAATCGATCCCAGTAAGGTTCGTTTCATTCTGGAGCTCTCCAGGACCCGTCTTAACACCCAAACTAAATGCAGTAGAAATCCTAGCACTAACAACGAAAGACCCGTCGACCTTCTTCCCAGCAAACACGCAAAACCGTACTATCTTGTATCAAGTTCTTCATGACCCTCAACACTAGATACAAACATCAGAGCACTACTTTCTAAAACTTCGTTACCAAGAAGAAAGATCCCGGAACCGGCTTGATGACGGAGTTCCCAACCTGAAACCAAAATTTTTTCTTCTTCCTTGATTTGATCGTCTAAAGTTTGAGACAGTTTTTGGAATCTCAACGATCTCCATCCTGGTTCGTTTTTAGTTTTCTCGATATGCTCAAGTAACCAGTTGGTGATTTTCGATCTCTCTTCATCAATTTTACCCTTGAGATTGTCTCATCACCATCTTTAGCTTTATATTTTTCGAACTCTTTCTGGGCGTAGTCTTTGGCGTGGTTTTCGAGAATACTGACCAACTCTTGATCGTTGGGGATGAATGAGGTGTATGTCGGTTGAGTTGTCATGATGTAATCCGAATGACTCAAATTTGACGAAAAGGATTGTAGAGGAAAGAAAGAAGAAAAATGAGTGGCAAAAAGTCTCAACGTCCGTTGATTAGCTGTTTGGGCTTCCCGGAAGACCACGATGTAGAGTGAAAGGAGCTGGCATCGGGAAGTACTGTTCGGTCATAACGACTTTATAGAACGTGTGTTCATACTGTACGAGTTTCTCCTCTTCAGACGCTGAAAGGGAGTATGACTTAACGGTCTGGAAGGGATTTGTATATTGCGCCTTCAACAGAGTCCCTGATCACTGCGCAAGAGCAAAATGACGTTCATTCCAATAGTGGAATATCATATCCGTAAACCTCACCTTAAATTTCATTAAGGAGTAGCGAGGAGGCTACCAACATGTCTAATTTACCTTCATCACTCTTCTACATGAGATTGGACAATTTTGAATCTCACACAACAGGGTCCTTGTGTTGGGTATTCAGATGTGATTGTGAGATGGATACTGTATGATCCTGATTTCTGGGTATTACATTGAAATATTGATGCTCAAAAAACAACATATCAATTGTAGGCAGTGAAATTATTATCCTCAAAACATTCATTCGGTATCTCCTTTCACTACGTTTACAAACTTATGAACCTCCGCCTCCTTTCCTTTCTTCTCCTTCAATACCTAACTGCTAGAAGACTACTCTTGTTTTTTTTTTGCCGTCCTCGGAGAGAGTGGCAACAGAGTTGCGGGTTCGAGTACCAGTGACGATGAAACGGTTCCCTTCTTTCTTACCAAAAAGGATGTTACCGTTGATTGTGGTAGCGAGCTCTTCGTGACCTTCGACTGAAAATTTTATATAGAGGCGAACAGAGTCTTGACCTTCGTCTCCATCTTCCATCTCAAGTTCGATCTTCCAGCCGTCGACGATGATCGATGATGGCGGGTAATATGAAGCACCCCAGGATCGTCGGCAGTAGCCAAGATCGCTCCATCCAGCATGACCTTGTTTGTTCTTGATATCGGAAAGGAATGCTTTGGTGAGTTGTGATTTCTCATCATCAATCTTTTGTTGGATTTCCTCATCATCGTCTTGAGCTTTGAACTGTTGGAATTGTCGGGTGACAGTATTTGAAGCATAAGCTTCAAGGATCTTACTTCGTTCTTCGTTACCGGGCGTGAAAGGGCAGATCATCTGCATGACTCTCTTGGTGGACATGATTATTCGATTTATCGTCGATAGAAAAGTATCTGTGGGTGGCGGAATTGATGGTAGTTAAGAAGAAGAGGGGGGATGAAAAATATTTTCTTATGCGTTATTTCTCAAAGTGTTTTGGACTTCCCAAGAAGGAACGAGTGCATAAAGGTGATGTTTGATGGCCAACAAACGTGCATGGTCGTACTCAAATGTGAAATTCAGAGAATGGCGGAAAAATGAATAGAAGCATAACGTAGGAGAACAAAGCAGTGACCTCTACTACGATATGCATATGTACAGACTATTTCGCGTTTCCTGCCCGTTTAAGCAGAGAGCATGCCATGCATTGTCTGAAGAAGGGCAAAGTACTGTAGTCTTGAGAATACTTTCTTTATCTTCTGTGCTACATATAACCTTAAACCTATTCTCCTACAACATTGTCTTTAAAAACTCATCTAACCACCTCTCTCAAATATTGCGGAGGAAGAACACCCTTTTTACTCAAAATACACACCTGATTCGTCGAGGTCTACTTTCATGGGTGTACTGGAAGGAGCTAGGTCGAACCGACAGTTAAATACAATCGTGCCATCATGCTAATCTTCATCAGCAACATTCAAGCCATGAAAGCTATCAATGCGCCTGAAAAAGTTCTCACACACATTTACAGAACAACGTACCAGATTGTGGCATTTGCTCAAACGCCACATTGGATGTTTCCAGCATATTCTACCGTTCAAGTCTGGCACTCCTTTTTGCTTTTCAAACCTATACAAAGCATGAGAAAAAGGAAGCACCTTTGATGAAAATTAAAATACCGCCGTAAAAAGGTGCATAAATATCTATAGACGTACTGATAGAACGCTCATTTATCCTCTCATTTTCGTCTTCATCTTCCACAAACTATCACACATCAATTCTCCCGAGATCAGAATAAGAAAAATGTCCGCTACTTCTTTCCTTCCCGCCAACTTGATGTCAACAATCAAATATCCCTCTCATGTCGATCACCAATCTTTAGTAACAGAGGAAGAATACCTGCTATACCGACCCCTTTGCCAAGACCAACTGATATTTCTCCAAAAGCGGTTTAAAAGTCTCGAAACCGACCTCAAAAATCTCAATCTTCCAGCAGAAGACGCAGAAGAGTTTCAACAGAACATCGACGGTTCCTGTGATAGAATCAATATATCCCTAAAAAACTGGTTGTCGGTTTTCGAGAAGTCCAGGAAGTGGGATGATTTGGTTCAATTGTCGATAGGGATCAGTCGTGATTCTGCAAGATCGGTTATAATTTCTGATTCCATCAAAAGATACAAAGAAGTCTCTGAGAATTTGAAAACAGTTGATGGTGAGCTTTATCGTCAAGTTCTCGAGTATGTAAATGCAGAACGCGCAAGTATCGAAGACTTGCGCCAGGAAACCATGAAAAGAATGGTGAGCTCTTGGGTTGATGATTGTCAAGCCCATATCAGCTATTTCACAGATTATGGGAAGCTTGGTGCCCTTCACTCAGCTACTCATCGAGTCAAAGACACCATGAAAGACGGAGTTCTAAATGCAGGAGCCGCAAGTATTCTTCTGGCTTTTAAAGAAGATCTAGAGAACGCCGAGTCATTTTAAAGAGAGAAGAAGGAACGGAATGACCAATAGCATTCCAAAAGACGTGTTTCAACTGTGTAAGACGTATTGGAGGCTGCTGGGAGCGGTATGTAGATATTTGTAGAGCTAGTTATCATTGTGGTCAGTAATAAGATAGCGGTTTTGTTTAAGGCATGTATTTGATGCCCCCGTCAGTCTTCTCTCTGAAAGGTTGCTACGTTTTGCAAAAAGAAGGCTTGTTGAAGAATGAATGATTTATGCTCAGTAACGGCGCCGCCGCCCTCTTCTTCCTATCATTCCTTCACTTTCGCCACCTGTGAGTTCAAATGTCCTCGTCTACCTTGACAGTAAACAACACCAACCAGATAACCACTTTCAATCGCCCACAGCTTCTTTACGGTGAAGCGCCTTCTCTTTCTTATGATAGTGAGGCAAACGAACCCGAAGATCTCACCCGCGAGGAGCACGTTAGGTATGGAGAACTCATCACTCTTCAATCTCAGTGGTATTCCATGGCAATCAAACAGCTCAAACAATGCATCGAAGAGTCAAATCTTTCCGGAAAGGATGAAAAGATGTATTTGTCAGAAGTTGATGAGGTTGATAAAATGAGATGGGAGATAAATGAGTGGTTCCCATGCCGTTTCTCTGGAACTGCCACACAAGTCAAGCTTATCGAAGCTGTCAACCGATCAAACAAGTTGAAGATCAAGTGGGAGCACGTCTCCAAAGCTGTTGGCAGACATTCATCTGTGACAATAGATCCTGCAAAACCGATCGTGGCGGAGAGAAGTGAGATAGAGAGGAGTGAAATCAGTATGCGGAAGATGAACAGTATCGAATGCTAAAAAAAACGTCCGCAATTTTATCTCGATATCGAAAACAAGCCTTCACCGCAAGAAACTTCTACCAGCTCTTTCATCCGGTCTTTACTGATCTCCCCGATAGTGTTAGTACTTCTCAGTTGAGCTTGCTGATCACAGCCAAAGACATCTATAACGAAAAGTATGGGTCATTCGGAGATGTCGATAAGCAGGTAAGGGATCTCCTTTCATCGGAGATTCCACGAGGAGAAATCGATGGTTTTTAGTACTTTGCTGTGGGAAATGTTTATAATCCATGCCTGTACAATAGTGGTCGGTGGATGAGAATGTTATAATGATAGTCCTTTTGAGTAATACAGAATGTTGTGAAGGTTAATCAAGATTTGTGCGCGATGCAGTGGACGACTTTCTATCTGAAGTCTTAATCCCAAAATTATCTGTGACGTTTGCTCAACGGTTTCAGTACAGTACTTAGTTACTGTATTGTTATCTCCTTCAAAAGAAGACACCATGTCATACCCTCAGAAGACAAAAGTAATTCGTAACTTTCGTCATCAAACTCGTCATTGTTCGTAACAAAGGAATTACTGTAAAAGTAAATGTTTCGAAGGCAGACAAAGTATTTATAAATACTGTTGGACAGTCTTTATCTTTCTCTTCTTAACATTCACTCACTTTTGCCACCAGTGAATTAATTATTCCTTTCCAAGAAATCTATTGTTACAACAACATCATACCAATATGTCAACCCAATCAAAACTCGTTCTCACTATGGATGAGGGGAAGATTCCATCCTTTTCCGTTGTCATAGGGTCCGACGCATGGTCCAAGATTACCCAAGAAGAAGAAGCTATTTCCAGGGAGCTCATCAAGAAACAATCAGAATGGTATCAAACAGAGATCAAAACCCTCAAAGACTCCATAGAAAATTCCCCCATAATATCTAAGAAGGATCAAGAGACTTATCTTGCCGTAATTTTTGATGTCGACATTTATAGAAAAGAGGTTTCAAACAAATTCAATCACTGTTGTTGGCGTGATAAGAGCATGCTTGTTGAGGTTGTACAAGTATCCAATAGATTAAGAACAAAGTGGGAAATTGTTTCCAAATCCGTCAAGAAATATACGTCAATCACCAACGAAGAAGTCAGCAAGGTTCTTGGAGATAGAGAATATTGGAAAGAGGTCTACAGTCAAAGAATGGCTAGTTATGAACCACTCAACCCTAGTTCGGAGGATGATCATGTCTATCTCAGCCGTAGTTCAAAAGCTTTTGCTATAGATCAGCTCTGGGATATCAAAGGTCCACTTGTTGGGGATTTCAAACGTGGTGAAGCAGAAACCTCTAGCTTGACCCTTCTTCTTGCGGCTAAAGAGGTTTATGATGAGAAGTTTGGGGCAGAATCTGGGGTTGTTGTTGAGGAAGACAAGTAGTGTTTTTTTATCAGCTCAGAAAAGTTTTGTCAGAATCAGTCTGTTTTGGAAGTGAGTTACGTGTTTGAGGGGGAGATGGGATTATGCATGTTGTGGATGGTATGGGCTTCCTGGAGTCTCTACTTTGCATACAAGCACAATCAGCAGTTTTCAGCAGAAATGATGTTTTTTTTTCCTTTGTGTCCCCTGGAGGTCTGGATTTCTATTGCTTGTATGTGTGCAGTACTACAATACAAGTGGCAGTTAAGTGAAGTAATTTGAGATTGCATCATACCGATACGTTCTGAAAGGATGTAAACATTGTGACACGTCTCAAAAGTAAGAACAAAGGATCTACTGAATGAACACTACTGTACAGCTGCACAACTTAACCCTGCAATTTTCATTCTCCTCTTTTTCACATCCAACCACTTTAGTCAGTCTTCCCTGAACTACTCATCACCCTTCAGACCAACATATCACCATCATGGAAGAACAAACCAAAACAGAAACAGAGAACAACATGTCAACAACATCTTTGTTTGATGAGGAACCTCCCTCATTATCTGTTGATTGGAGCTCTCTAGAGAAGAAGAAACCCCGTCCAAAGTATGATGGGGAGGAAAAGGCTGCTATTGGGTCTATAATCCGCGACCAATCATCATGGTATTCAGAAAGACTGATCAAGCTTCGAGAAATCATCCAAGGCCCAGACTTCAGTGCGGAAGCTAAAGACTTTTATTCAGGTGAAATAGAGACAGTTGAAAATTTGAGTCAGCAGCCACAAAAGTTTATGCGGGGTGATGAGAAGTCGCTTTCCGACTTGGTAGAGGCGGTGAAAGAATCTGAGAGAGCACAGATAGAATGGAAGGTGCTTTCTAAATCCATTCAGAGACATTCTCTTGTGGTTTCAGAAAATCCTCAACAGCCCTGAAAATCTCAATTACATCAATAAAGTAGTAGAAAACCAGAAGGTATGGAGAGCTCTTGCTGATATCAAGAAGCACTGTTCATCAATCACACAAACATACGATGAAGTTGATGAAGATTACCTCAAGTACTCAGCTAAATTCTATTCTACAAAAATTCTTGAAGATGCTGTCTATGGTACAAGAAACAGCTTTGACTACAACCCAAATCCCAATCCCGCCTGGATAAGCATTCTCCTCACTGCTAGAGAGGAGTACGAGAAGAACTATGGATCAATTCTTAAAGGTCTTGAAGGTGGGGAATCAATTGGGCTTCTTGAGTCAAGTGAGGAGTAGATTTAGTTGTAGGTTTTGTACAAGTACAGTAGTTATTTGATAGCGTCACAGGGAGGTGTTTGATTCATGCATGTAGTCTAAGTTTTCCTGCTTTTCCTTAAGGGGTGCTTAGCAAGTGATTAACTGATGCGTCTTGGTGAGACAATCTATTTTGGACTATTGCGGCTGTTCGGGATCGTGAGTTTTCATCAGTTTGATAGGAGCTACTGTACGAGTACATCCTTTGTGGCACCCCTCGATTGGCTTCGAGGAAGACACGGTGAAAAAATACATTGGATGAGACAGCAACTCAGCCCATTGTTTTCTACTACTTTGACAATTATTTCTTCGCCACTCGTTATTTTAACGTTATTCTAATCAGCATATTATCTTTCATACTTGACAGAGTTGAACAAACCCCCTCATCACTTCAATGTCAGTTTTTCGGTTTGTCGAGGGAGACCCTCCTTCTATGATCATCGATTTAGGGTCTAACAGTCCAACTACCAAACTCACAGACGACCAGATAATCAATTTCTGGTCAGAAATCCATCGACAATCATTGTGGTACAGCAGAAAGAACAAAACTCTTCGAGAAACAATCCAAGGTTCCGAATTTTCAGAGAACGATCAAATATCATATGGGGAAGCTATCCATGCAGTCGAAGATCTCAAAAACAAAGTCGAAAGATATTTCTCAAACGAATACGAATTCGATCCAAGTTGGGAAACTTTGATTGGTGTAGTATCGAGGTCAATCAAACTGCAATTAAAATACAAAGTTGTCTCTAAATCGATTGAGAGACATTCATGGGTGGTTTCTGAGATTATCAGTGATTTGAAGAAGATCGATTCAATCCGCCAGATCTCCACCAGCCTAGAAACAAGTAGAGATATTACGTCTCTTGATTATTCAAATAGCTGGTCCGAGTTTTGTAACCAAGATTACGAATTTTATCTGCATCAACAACGTGAGAAATTTGTTAGGAGAGATTTCCGCATCGCGAAAATGAGGTATGAAATGAGTAAAGTAGAGGACATGGTTTCCGACTCAGCTTGGATTAGTCTATTCTTGACTTTACAAGAAGAAGAAGAGAATCTTATCAAGACTGGAGATGGATTATGAGGTGATCGTTATAAGAAGGAAGATAAATAGTCTCCCAGGTTCCGTACATGATGCATGTCAATAAATCAATAGCTAAATCGCTGCCACATTCATCGAAAGAACCAATGTAGGAGTACACGTCATTTAATGAGTTGTTGTCTCGCGACTGTTTTTCAGGTGCTCTACTTGGATCTTTGGATCACCTCTGATTTTTTCTTTTTCTTTCCACGGTGACTATAATCATCATTCAATCTATTAACTTACCACATGATATAGTCCAAAGGTGACTTGTCAAAACCGCTACATGTGAATGAACACCCTCCTCACCTCACAGATTCGAGATGGAAACCCCCAACACGAGGAGTAGAAGGAAGAGGGAGTTGATGGACGGTGGTGATGAAGCTATCATTGAATGGGGACATGATGAGGATTTGAGAAATCGTGCGTTGGAAGCGACAAAGGATTGTGAGTCTGTTCTTTCGGTGATTCCATCATGAGTCATATCCTCTTCATCACAATGTTGAATGATCGCAACGCCATCTTTCCCTTACTTACCTGTCTGTCAGTTATCCCAATCCTCCCAACACCAACACAACAACCCCGTCCAATCTCCTCTAACCTATCAACAAGTCCTGCATCTACGACAAGATCGTATTCTACCCCACTGGCTTCCAAACAACGTAAAAGACATTGTAGATCGGCAAGATCATTACCAATAAATCCCTCTTCTGCTGTTTCCGTCGTCGGTGGTTCAAGCAGTTTACCTTCTAATACTGCTCAGAGAGGGAACACCAATTTAACGCATCTTCTAAATATCGCTATGGTGGAATTCAATATTTCTGGTGGAGAAGGCAGTTGTACTTCGTCTTCGGGTTTGGTACTCAACAATACCATGAAGGCTGGCACGTCGGTGTCTATGAGCAGAGCTCAGCCGAAGTCTGCAGTGACTTGCTTGGTTAAGAACGATACTCCAAGTGCGGCTGTGAACAGAGAGGAGAGGAATGAGTCAGGCTTGAAGACATCAACTTTGGTTTCTGGCAGCTTTGCCGATGGCGTCAAGAGAGTTAACCCCCTTCAATCAATCAATGCCAACTCGAATCCGAACTCTGTATCAAAGCCAAATTCACGAACGGACCACGCCAGAAACAACGTCGTAAAAACAACTGTTGACCCCACTGCAAATCCCTTGACAACTACCAAATCTCGTTCACCAGAAAAACGACCATCAGTACCTCGCTTGGGCCTCCGTTCATCCCAAACTTCCAGCACGAACATTCACTCATCATCTTCTTCATCGAATCCAAATAAAAATAGAACATCATTCACGGCACCGTTCAAAGCTCCACTCGCACATACAGTACCCACCAGATCCAGCCCTCGTCGAGCTGCTGGTGTCAATCATCCAACATCCCTTCGAACCGGGGAATCATCAGTTTCATCACCATTATCACGACCTCGACAGGGGGACTCGACTCTTCCAAAACAATATGAAATTTCTCGACCACCTCAACCAGCTTTGGTAAATGCCAATCAAAAATCGAATTCAGTATCGGTAAATAAAGCCAGGGAGGTTCAAACTTCTGTCTCTACGTCGTATACACCTAGGAGTATGGTACATAATGCAAATGTAGATATAGGGGAGGGCGACGGTGAAGGAGATAATTCATTCGATAGTATAGATGGTATCTTTCTCAATGGTGGACCGGAAGTCGAGGCTTTTCTCAAAGAGGTCGAAAGAGGTCGGTAAGACTGAGTGAGGGTGTTTCGTTTCGGTAATTTCAATACTTTTTTTTTTCTCTTTTTCCTTTCATCCATTCATCCATTAGTCATTAGTCATTGATCTCGACGTTTCGCTTAATCATTCGTCTTGTATGTATTTGATGTATCATAGCAACGTATGTTTCTTTGAATCCGAGTCCGTCCGTCCGTCACTCCATCTGACTTGCGGAGATCCCATAAAATTGAAAAACCATTATGTCATTATTTACTTATCCGAAAAGTGGAGGTTGACGATATTGGGTAATCAAGGTGTAAGTAAGAGTATATAAAGTACGATTTGATCCTGATCATCTATCTTTCTTCATCTTCATCTTCATCTCTGATTCTTCACAACTTCCCACACACACTATACAATGGCCTCTAACCTAGCTCCATTCCCATCAGTCGGTGTCCCAGGATATCCAACATTCATCCCGCAACAACCCCAAGCAATTGGCACTTTACTCCCATCAAACAAATTTCCACAGAATGCAACTCCACCGAAATTGTTTGAACCTATAAAGATTAGGGAGATGACTGTTGGCAATAGAATGTTTGTCGCTCCCATGTGTCAATGTATGTTGTTGTCTTTCTTTTCATTTGGATAGATATATGTATTGGTGTCAATTGCTGATTATCGACGTTAGATTCCGCGGATGATGGACATTTAACTGATCACCATTTCGTTCATCTTGGTAGTATGGTCATGAGAGGTTGGAATTTGATCATGATAGAAGCGACGGCAGTAGTACCTGAAGGTCGTATTTCACCTGAAGACAGTGTAAGTCTATCCCCAATCCAGTTCAGTATCTCGAATCAACCTATCTAATGGTCATTTTAGGGTATCTGGCAAGATTCTCAAATAGCACCGTTGAAACGTATCGTCGATTTCGTTCATGCTCATAAAGGTAAAATTGGGATTCAATTGGCTCATGCCGGAAGGAAAGCGTCAACTTGGTCTCCTTGGGTTGAGAGGATGGCTAAAGAAGATGGTTGGAAAGGGGGTTCGGTATCTACCAAAGAAGTCAACGGTTGGCCTGATAATGGTATGTCACTTCCTGGCCAACGTGCTTTCATTTTACTTTTATTGATCATTATATATTGTACTTGTAGTCATTGCCCCATCTGAGATCTCTTTCAAGAAAGGAGATTACCCAGATCCCATTGCTGCTTCTTCTGGATATCTTACCGATCTGAAACAGAAATATTTGGACGCTGTTGAAAAATGCAAGAAAGCTGGATTCGATTTTATTGGTAGGTTATCTCCATTTTGGTTATGGTGATCGATAAGGAATCTAACTGAATTAATCAGAAATCCACGGTGCTCACGGATATTTATTCCACAGTGAGTTGATGTTCATATGCTTATTACAAGGTTAATTTGCTAACGGTGTTACAGACTTCAGTTCACCACTCTCCAATCACCGAACCGACAATTACGGTGGTAACCTAGAAAATCGATTGAGATTGCCATTGGAAGTCGCAGCTATTATCAGACAAGCTTGGGAGAAACCTTTGTTCTACAGAGTTTCCGCTTCTGATTGGTTAGATGAGACTGGACCTGAAAAGGCTTATCCTGGTAAAGAAGAGGAATATGCTTGGTGGTGAGTGAATTGTCATTGACGTTTATTTTGAAGCTGATGATTCATTGATCACAGGGGAATTGAACAAACTACTATCCTCACTCAAAAACTCGCTGATCTGGGTATTGATCTTATCGACGTTTCATCTGGAGGTAATGATTTGTCAGGTAAAATCAAGATCGGACCTTCATATCGTAAGTTTCAAGTACACAGCTCCTGTCATCAAAGCTACGACTAACGACTCAAACCCCCAATCCAGAGGTCCACTTCGCTGAACACATCAAAAAGAACGTCAAGAACATCCTAGTAGGAGCCGTAGGTCTCATTACGGACTGCCACCAAGCCAACGAGATCATCGAAAAAGGTCAGGCGGACGTTGTACTCTTCGCTAGGGAGGTTTTGAGGAATATCGATTTCCCGTTGAAAGCCGCTGAAGAGTTGGGAGCGGCTGTTGCACCTGCTGTTCAATACGAGAGGTGAGTTGGTTGTGTTGGTATCTAAGGGCTTTAGACTGATGTGATACCAGGGCTTGGAGTAGGATGGTCGTTCCTCGTGAACATTTACGGGCTCCTGCAAGCAAAGAGGGTAAGGCTGAGGTTGAAGGTGAGGAGGGTAGCAAGAAATGAGGATTGGACGGAGAGATAGAATTAGAATTAGAGGCTTTTTGAGATTGGTAGATTGACCGCTTTCACTGTAGATTTTTTATCTTTCATACTGCTATTTTAGAATGTATGGTTTGACTGTATCGATACAATGCTTGAGTGATGATTGGATGGGATGAAATGGATGTGCCACGACGTCATTCATTGTTGATTGATTGCCACTGAAAATATATAAAAGTCAAGTCCACACTGACCACCTATCATCTTTCGAAATTTATCATCTTAGCACCTATCTTTATAGATACGATACAAGATGAAATTAGTCAATAAGCATGTGGAGAAGGATGGTTCGGTGCGTCAATGATTTTCCGATACGTACGATAGCTGACAGTCTGCAGGGGTATGTGACACTTCGAGCAGAAGATGATGAAGATATGTATCATGTCTATAATCTAATTTCAGAGGTATGACAACTGAAACAGAGTAAAGAGTCTATACTGATATACTGTACACGAGTAGGGAGATGAAGTTCGAGCGATGGCTGTTAGAAAAGTTCAAACCGTTTCTTCGACAGGTTCTTCGGATAGTTATAGAGTCAGAGTGAATTTAACGATACGAGTGACTAAGGTGAGATTACATTTTTGACTCAAAAGCTTGATTCAAGATCATTCTGATGGAATGGACAGACCACTTTCTCACCCTCCGCCTCGTCTTCTACCACAGGTGCTGGTGAACGTCAAGAACAAACTGCTACACTCCAAGTTTCGGGGCAGGTTATTAACGAAAATGATTATGTTAGATTAGGTGCTTATCATACATTGGATCTGGAACGTGAGTTGGGTTATCATTTATTCTTCGTTTACGTTGGGTAACTCATTGGTTTATACTACCGTAGCCAATCGCGATTTCAGATTGTCAAAGGCTACGGGATGGGATTCGGTCGCTTTGGAAAGAATTGAGGAGAGTACGAAAGAAGGGAGAGGCGCTGAAGTTGGAGCTGTGGTTTGTGGGGAGGGTAGGTTGTTTCAACAATCACGATGATGATGAGATTCTGATCGAGGGTTTTAGGGACTGCTGCTATATGTTTACTATCTGAACATATGACTGTTGTTCGTCAAAGGATTGATGTTCCTGTTCCCAGGAAACGGAAAGGTGGAACGTCTGGTCATGACAAGGTAAGCGTCTTTTGGCTCTGCTGTTGTTTCTCGGGCTAAGCTTGTATTTAGGCAGTGGAAACTTTCCTTTCTACAGTTTACGCAGCTATTCTGCGATTGATACCGTTCCAATCGTTGAAAGCTATAGTAATAGCTAGTCCGGGTTTCACTCGTGAAACGGTATGTCGATCGCTCCTACACATCATTCAAACAAGGCTTAATCGACGTTTTAGCTATACGATTATGTTTTCGCACAAGCTGTTGCTACATCCAATAAACCTTTAATACAATCTCGATCTAAATGGGTTAAAGTCCATTCAAACACTTCGCATGTTCATAGTTTGGTGGAAGCTTTGCGTGCACCTGAAGTAGCTAAGATGTTGCAAGGTGCTAAATTCGCCAAAGAAGGTGTTGGGTTGGAGAAGTGAGTTGTTAACAGATCCGACTCTATGGGATTTAGACTGACGTCACGTTACGTTTTAGATTCCACAAGATGATGGCAACTGATGAATTGAGAGCTTGGTATGGACCTGACCATGTCGCTCTGGCAGTGGACAGAGGTGCTGTAGGGACACTATTAATATCAGATGATCTGTTTAGGTAAGTTGCCTGCCAGGAATGATGACTTATACACCTCCCCCTTTAGATCCAGTGACCCAGTGAAAAGAAATCATTATGTGGAAATGGTAGAAGCCGTACGATCACGTGGAGGAGAATCATTGATTTTCTCATCAATGCATGAGAGTGGACAACAATTGAATTTGTTGACTGGTATAGCGGCTATTTTAACTTATCCATTGGATATTGAGATAGTTGAGATGGAGGAGAGGGAGGAGAAGGAGAAGCAGCAACAGGTAGAAGTAGAAGATACAGTAGATGTATAAAGTGCCACACTCTCACTATATGTATCGGCGTTTTACCCCAATCAATTACCGGACTACTCTCGGCTGTCGACTATTGTTTATCCGCCCGTCGCCGTCATTGGGGTGCTCGTATTCCAACCAACTTTCTGTCTTTCAACTTTTTATTCTTTATTCCTTTTTTTGTGAATATATCTTTAAAAGAATCATAAAAAGTATTCATCATGTTCGTAGCTCGTAATGCTCTCAGAAATCAGGTATGTAAAGACTAAAAATCGGTGGCATCACCACCATCTACTCTCTTCCACCTTTCACATCACTTTCCCAACTTCTTCCGAGTTTCCTTGAAAATTCACTGACAATCTATAGATCCGCCCATCGATGGCAAGATCATTCGCTTCTACCCCAGCTGCAGGTGTTCAATCCTTGAAGGACAGAATGGCCGAACTCATCCCCAAAGAAATCGAAAACGTTAAAGCCGTTAGAGCTGCCTACGGTAACAAAAGTTTCGGTGAGATGACCGTCGACCAAGCCTACGGTGGTATGAGAGGTATCAAGGTGAGTAGCGAACCGTTTTCACTATCTCCTCTACGAAGTTTTCAGTTGGCTGATTGAAAACGTAGGGTTTAATTTGGGAAGGTTCAGTTTTAGACGCTGAGGAAGGTATCAGATTCCGTGGATTAACGATTCCAGAATGTCAAGAAAAATTACCAACCGCTCCAGGCGGTTCTGAACCTCTACCAGAAGCTCTTTTCTGGTTACTTTTGACTGGTGAAGTTCCAACTGCCGAACAAGTTCAAGGTTTATCACAAGAATGGGCTGCCAGAGCTGAAATCCCAAAATTCGTCGAGGAACTTATCGACCGTTGTCCAAACACCCTTCACCCAATGTCACAATTCTCTTTAGCCGTTACTGCTGTAAGCAATTTCCAATTACATTCCCGGAATTTATGAACTGATGATCAAATCTAGCTTAACCACGATTCAGCTTTCGCTAAAGCCTACTCTGAAGGTGTCCACAAGAAAGAATACTGGAAGACCACTTTCGATGATTCCATGGATTTGATCGCTAAACTCCCAAACATTGCCGGTAGAATTTTCAGAAACGTTTACGGTGATGGTAAACTCCCAACTATCGACCAAAACAAAGATTACTCTGCCAACTTGTCAACTCTTCTTGGTTTCGGTGACAACGAACAATTCGTTGAACTCATGAGATTGTACATCACCATTCACTCTGATCACGAAGGTGGTAACGTTTCTGTAAGTTGGTCACGATGGAAGAGTTTGGTTCTTGCTAACCCTTTGCAGGCTCATACCGGTCATTTGGTCGGTTCAGCTCTCTCTGATCCTTTCCTCTCATTCGCTGCTTCCCTTAACGGTCTTGCCGGTCCTCTCCATGGGTAAGGCAGATACTTTGATTTCGCCTGACATGGAAGCTGATATCTGCTTTTAGTCTTGCCAACCAAGAAGTTCTCAGATGGGTTCAAAAGATGAGAGCTCAAATCGGTGAAGATGCCTCAGACGAGAAAGTTGCCGAATACGTTTGGTCTACCCTCAAGGGTGGTCAAGTCGTTCCAGGTTACGGTCACGCCGTTCTTAGAAAGACCGTATGTCGTCGTACCATCACTTGATCGACATGAGCTGACAAATTTAATAGGACCCCCGTTACACCGCTCAAAGAGAATTCGCCCTTAAACATCTCCCTGATGACCCACTTTTCAAACTTGTTGGACAAATCTACAAGATCGTTCCAGACATCCTTCTTGAGGCTGGTAAAGCTAAGAGTGAGTTATGGTTGGCTCAATAGCAGTCCACTCAACTGACCCATGCTCAGACCCATGGCCTAATGTTGATGCCCACTCCGGTGTCCTCCTTACTTAGTAGGTTAAGACGATTTGATCATCTGAATGGTACTGACAAAATTGCAGCTACGGTTTAACCCAACAAGACTTCTACACCGTCCTCTTCGGTGTTTCCCGTGCTTTCGGTGTTGTTTCCCAACTCATCTGGGACCGTGCTCTCGGTATGCCCCTCGAAAGACCCAAGTCTGTAAGTAACATCTCAACTACTACTGCATGATTACACACGCTAACAATTCGATCAGTACTCCACCGCCGCTATCAAAGCCATGTTCGAGAAGAAATAAACTATTTGACTGAATTAATTTAACCTTATCATATGGAGTTTGAGTTTTTTATTTGTAGTTGAAATTGATTTCGGATCGAGGATTTGACGGTTTTTTTTTAGTACTCATGTTTAGTTGATATGCATTCATGATTATAAGCGCTGATGGAGAGGGATTCAGTCGAGTACAATGTGCGGCAACGAAAACAAGGGTACAACGCGTTTCTATACTGCTTTTCATATTGAGAAATATTGATGGAATGTCATGGAAAGTGTCAGACAGCACGGTCGAAAGGAGCAGTGAGACAGCATAAAATCACTACAGTTGAGAGAAAGGAGAGATACTGTACAGTATTTGTACAGTAGCCTGCTGTGACGCAGGCACACCGTTCGCCATTGCACAGAAAGCTTGAATGTTTTACTGATGGACGTCAGTTGAAAATCACAATCAATGTGCCTATGCAATACTATATGAGATACAGTACATAGAAACTAGAAACAGCGCATTACGACCTCCTCTCTTAACAGTGCACCGCTGTGAACGAAACCCTATCATCCTCCCTATAAATACAAATTCAAAGTCAGACAAATCATTTTTCTCTTTTCGGCGCAAGATATTATGCTTACCTGAGTGGTGGTTCCTCCACTTTTCTTCTCCTTCTCACTCTCAAATCTAGCAGAAACTTTAGAAACTGCTCTATCGATACACCCCATCGAGAAGTTGTAACCACTTTCGGCATTCTCAAACTCAGTTCTCTGGCTACACAAATCCCTTATAGCGGTTGACTTTTTTGACATCATTTCCGAAAATTGATTAGCGAGCTCATCAACCTCACTTTTACTTTTCCCTTCAGTTGATGCGGTTTTCCAAGCTCTTCCCGCTTCCCTATGCTCAGCGGATACTTCTCTAAACTTTCGCTGCTTTTCTTCGTACTTGATTTTTGCCGTTTCAAGAGTCTGTAGCTCTTTGAGTCTTTTCTCTTCATATATCTTCAACTCGGCTTTATACACTTCATCGTCAATACTTGGACGGGAAGAACCTTGGGGTTGAAGACTGGATTCCGACATTTAGTTGAGAGTGATCCAAAAATTTGTGGTATGAAATAACGAGGAGACAATCTGAGCCTTCTAGGAAAACTCTTGAGACTGAGCATGTTGGCCAGTACTTTTGATTCAACAAAGGAAAGGAGCTTGCAAAAACTCTCGGGGAAAGCAGCCCCTTTCATGATTCATGCTAGTGGGGGGTAGGGATTTTTATGTCTACAGTACGAGTACTGTATATGGTACATCTTTTAACAGTAAAATGACTCGCAAGGTACACAGAGCATCCAGTTCATAAGCTGGAATTCATCTCAATTATTTACTAAGCTACCACTATTTCTTGGTAGACCAATCACCATCTCTACTAGACTCCAAGACATATCTCGTGGCTACCCTCAAATCCTTCACAAAAGTTATTGAATCATCTATTTCATCCTTCATCCTACCCCCGAACTCTTTCAGATGATCCCTCTTTTCCATCAACATAGCCTTGAGTTGCTCAACATTCCCCCCGATACACCCTTTTGTGGAAGCTTCAGAAACCACCTTAGTATCTACGTGACTATCATAATCACTTTCTGGGTGAGTATCACCTTTTAGTGTGGTACCTATATCATTGGTTTGGGTTTGGAAAGTGGAGTTTTCCGTAGGTCTTTCGGTGGTTTTATCGAAATCGTTGAAACTCAAATCAGTAGTCTGAGCCGACATGGTGGTATTTGGATGATGTACAGTAGCAAATATGAAATTGATAAATATTATATCGTTGTAATCCCCTTTGTCTCTTTGTCTCAGCAGCATAATAGAAGTATCAGCTCAAAGGAAAGATTTTCAACTGATACTGTAGGTGGCAATGCCACATCCTAGACTGTAACATTGAATCAAGTCGGGAAGAGTATAAAGCCTTCGACGATCGGGATGTCATCCAGAGTGTAGTCGCTCTGAAGCGCACTGTTTTTCAACAGCGACTTGACGTTTATGAAACAAGAGCACAATTATATGATAGAAAAGATGAATGTCAACGGCTGTACTGGAGTCATGAGAATTGCTTTCGATCAACTTTTCAGTAAATTCCCATGCTATTTGTATTGGAACGTCTGATTGGGCTTCCCTCTAATGTAGAACCTAGCTTGATTCTACTTCTACCCAATCGCCCTCGTATGCTCAAGGATACGTTTTCCACTTGTATTAACCCTTAATTTAGCAATAGTTGCTTATGAAACAGATCCCGTTTGTTCACTCTTTCATTTACTCATTTTATAGACACTCAAATACTTCAGAACTTACTTCAACTAACAATTTCGACTAACATAGAAAAGAAGGGGGAAAAGAAACAAAAATAGACGGGAAACTCAATGAGGTCTTCGAAGACCGGGGTGAGCTCATGCGAACTACTTATGTTGACTACAACCTGGTCAGAAAACTCCATATTAAACGAGAAACTTACGTGGTGTTCGATCTGTATCCTGCACCTGAACGACTTGGTTTTGCCGTACCACCTCTGCTTCCCATTTCACTACCCTCACCCTCCGTTTTACGACCCGTACGCTCTGAATTCATCCCCATTTCCCCTCTCATGGCTTCCGTATCTCTTCTCATTGAATCGGATAAACCCCCCATCTCTCTTCTCATTGAATCAAACATTCCCCCCATCGCTCTTCCCATGGAATCGGAAAAACCCTCCATACCTTTTCTCATTGAATCGGAAGCACCCTCCATCTCTCTTCTCATTGAATCGGAAAACTCATCCATCTCTCTTCCCGCTGACTCAAAACTACGATCCCTATGCGTGTCCCTTCCCATGCTCCCCATCCCCATGCTATTCATACTATTCATGATCCAATTACCCATACTTCCCAAATAACCCATATCACCCATGTCACCCATATCACCCATATCACCCATATCACCCATATCACCCATATCACCCATATCACCCATATCACCCATATCACCCATATCACCCATATCACCCATAT